>CM076569.1:346066994-346745015 GCA_034641835.2 Pinus albicaulis | reverse complement strand
GGCCCTTCTGCAACCTATTCTCTCCATATCTCTTCTACAGCTCTACATGGCCCTCAGTAGGCCCGTGCTTCAATTCACTACTTGCTCTACTCCTTGACTGATGTTGCTCCTTTCTTCTCTTTTTGCTACCTCTTCTCCCTCTCTGCTGCCTCTGTTCCCT
The DNA here is from genome assembly GCA_034641835.2 of Pinus albicaulis. Taxonomy (NCBI): domain Eukaryota; kingdom Viridiplantae; phylum Streptophyta; class Pinopsida; order Pinales; family Pinaceae; genus Pinus; species Pinus albicaulis. The sequence continues at coordinate 346,744,855 of CM076569.1, read as the reverse complement.
GTCTTCTAATTTGCCTTATTGCTCATTCAGGTGCTGCTCCTTTGTGATCCTTTGCCATCAATGACAACATTTCCAACAGGTATCACCTGTGATAGAGTGAGGGTGGACTTCCAGAGTTGGGAGCAGACAGGTCACAAATATTGGTTGGTGTCATTAGCAGGTCTAGAGGCTTTTTGGAGGAGTTTTGAGGAGTTTCTATGAGGACAAATGGCATTCGCTTGATATATTCCATCATCTATAGAGTTTTCCTTTTTTTCCAGCGTAGTCTGACAACTTTCAAAAAGCTGAGTTATTTTTGGGCTTAACTCAATTAATTACGCTCAAGATGGCATTCCGAGAGGAATACATGATAGAACACCTTAGTGTAATAGCTCGTTGGAACTGGAATTAGGATATCTTTAAGATGGGATGTTGAGAAGTGACTTATAGTGTCTAGAGATAGTACAATGGGCGATATTCTATTTTCCTTAATTAAAAATGACTTTAAATAGTAATTTGATTCAAGGAAAAATAATATTTAGAGGAAAAGGGGCAAAAAGTGACTTAAGTGAAATATAGTTAAATTAAAGTCACTTTGATAGAGTCAATGGAGGATATTCTAGAATAATAATAAAATAATAAAATAAGATGCTTCTACAGGATTGGAGATTTATCCATCATATCTATAAAAGGAGAAGTGAAGGTCATTTGGATATATCTTTGGATTAGATCATTTTTTTTATGTGAGAGGCTAGAGACATGGTTCTATACTTCATTGGTAGCCCCAGAATGGAAACCCTTGGGTGATTTATTGAGAGTGGGTGAGCGCCCATCTATTCCCTTGGTGGATCCATTCAATATTCACAAGTTGCAACTTATTTCCAGTTTGTTTTGGAGGCCAGTTGCAACATTGTTGTAGATCTAGTTGGGCCATTATTTCAGCCATTTCCAATTCTTGTACCAGCAGTTTTATATTAATAAAATAAGGCTGAGATATTTTTCATATTTTTTGTCTATTATTCAGCTGTAGATTATATTTCCATTTTTTCTGTAAATATTTTTGTTGATGTTATGCAGATTCTTTATAATGTTAACGACTTAAATTTCTGATGTTTTTTTACATGACAATGTTTTGGTGATTTCATGGTTGAATTAATTTCTGGAAAAATTAAAAAATATTCCATTAGGATATTACTATGGTATCATAGCTGGTGATCTTTCCAACCTAAGGGTTTACTTTCCAAATTACCAAAAAAGCCAAGTTCAAGGGTTTTACTACACATCAACTTCGGCATAAGATAAAAAAATTATTACTTTTGCATGCATTATTGCACCATTGATTCTGATCTCAGTTGTTTGAGTTGTTTATCTTCAAACTCTACATTTTTTGAGTGCATATTTGTAGAGGATGCAGCTGGGTTCTTGTTTTTGTGAATGGCTGCAAGGATCATTAGCTTTTCAGCTATAGGCAAACCTCCAAGGGCTGAGATTGACATTCTCTCTTTCGAGCAGCATGGCAATTTGTAGGCCATCACAAAGGAGGAGAGTTGAGCCTATTTGCAGAGGAAGGTCTCACCATTTGAGTTGGGAGATAAAGGAAGTGCAAGCTGGATTATTTGTTTCACATTTGGAGTGTTGTTGAGTATTTCGTTGATCAATTTGTAGACAACGTATTCGACAGCTACTGGGAGAGCATAGCGCTTATTGAGGTCAAATTTGGAGGATCGTGATTTGGCCAAACCATTTCTGGATTTTGGTCGGGTTAGCTTGAGGAGTCCAAGAGTAATTTTTGGGAATTTTCTGAGCACAAGATGTAGGTGATTTTTCCAACCCATTGCAGCAGCTAGTGCAGACGAGAGAGCATTTTCTTGGGCCAAATTTATATTGAAGGGCCAAAATGATTCAGCTAGAATTTTCCGAATATTTTTCTGGGGTTTTTAAGTAGATTCCATAGTTAAAATCCTGAAATATTATGAGCAATAGATCAGCCCATTTACACAATCCCTACTCAGCCAACAATCACAAAAACTAGGCAAAATGGGCAAATTTTGAAAGTTGGAATTAGAGAAAACCATTTTTGGGTTTTTCTGGGTTTGGTGAGTAGAGTCCATGGTTAACATCCTAGAATTTTATGAGTAGTAGATCATCTCATTTACATAGTCCCTACTCAACGAGTAACTATAGCAGTTAGGAGAAAAAGGAATGGATTTTTGTTGTGTAACCAGCTCCAAAAATAGAAGAAAAGAGATATGAACACCTTATAAATAAGCCACTTCGAGGGGGCAACCTCCAATACATTACATAAATGAACAATTCTTGGATGATACAATTTACAAAACCTCCTTTCTATATATAGGAGTCCATGGGGCCATAATGTAATCCTAGTGGGCTACAATGTAATCCTAGCCGACCTAACAATAATAATTTAAGGGCACAATAATAACAAAATGGGGGTTACAAGGGTTCAATAATAACAATAAGGGGGTTAAACTAACCATAATAAAGGAATATACTAGTGATATAGGGACCTAACATGCCCCTCTCCTTCAAAAAAGTGTTGTCCTCAACACTTGAGTAGCTCTGGGTGCTTCTGTATAAAATTCTCATCCTCCCATGTAGAATCTTCAGTGGGTAAGTTCTTCCACTTGATGAGATATTATGAAATTGATCGATTCCGTAGTTGTCGAGTTCTTGTTTCCGTGACCGCTTCCGGTTCCAATATGATTTTTCCTTCCTCATCAAGTTCTGGCAATATTGTTTGAACTGGAAGATTTTCACCTATAACCTTCTTTAAGCATGAAACATGGAAAACTGGATGCACTCATGAAGAAGCAGGAAGCTCCAATTTGTGTGCCATAGTACCAATCTTTTGCAACACCTTGTAAGGACCATAGTACTTTGGCGATAATTTATTATCCTTCTTAGCTTGCTTGAGGGACATTTGTTTGTATGGTTGTAGCCGTAAAAATACCCAATCTCCTCCATTAAAACTTCTCTCGCTGCGATGTTGATCTGCCTGTTGTTTCATTCGATTTTGTGCCAAATTCAGGTTATCCTTTAAGAGTTGGAGAACTTCTTGCTGATGCTCGATGCGATCTTCCACTGCTTGAACCTTCGAATTTTCCCTTAAAGATGATGTGATGGATGGTGCATGATATCCATAAAGTGCCATAAATGGGGTCATTTTTGCTGCAGTATGGAAGGAAGTGTTATACCACCATTCAGCAAGAGGTAACCACTTGACCCATTGTGTTTGTTTATCAGATACAAAACAACGAAGATATCCTTCCAAACATTTATTTACGATCTCGGTTTGACCATCAGATTGAGGATGATAAGATGAGCTATGAGCTAATTGAGTACCCAAACAAGAAAATAACTCCGTCCAAAAATTTCCAGTAAAAATGGGATCTCTGTCGCTCACAATAACCCTTGGGCTTCCATGTAGTTTTTTAATTCTATCCATAAATGTAGTAGCAACTGTACTTGCTTTAAATGGATGAGATAATGCACAAAAGTGTGCATACTTGGTAAGTCTATCAACTACCACCATGATGACACTCTTTCCTTCGAACTTAGGTAATCCTGTGATAAAATCCATTGAAATCTCCTCCCAACGTTGACTTGGAATGGATAAAGGTTGTAGAAGTCCCAGGGTCTTAATTGTTTCCACTTTGTTCTGCTGGAAAACCAAACATTCCGATACAAAATTTTGAATATCAGATTTAAGGCCATCCCAAAAAAATTCTTTCTTCACCCTATGGTAAGTTAAAAACCCTGAGTGTCCTCCTAAAGGAGAAGTGTGCAATTCCAGAAGAATCTTTTGTTTTAGTTGGGAATTTTTACAAAGATATAAGCGATCTTTGTACCATAAGGAATCATTTTTCCAACTAAATGTATCAGATGTACTAGGATCTTGCTGCAACTTTTGAATGGGTGTCCATACATCTTTGTCCTTCTTCCATTCATCTCTTGCTTCGGTTATCCAATCTGGTTGGATAATAGAAATGGCACAAAGCAATGCTTCCACCTCTTCATTCTTTCTTGAGAGTGCATCTGCAACGACATTAAGCTTTCCTTTTTTGTAGATTATTTCAAAGTCATAACCCAACATCTTTGTGACCCATTTTTGCTGCTCTTCTGAAGATAGTCTTTGTTCCAAAAAGTGTTTAAGACTATCATGATCATTTTTTACCTTGAAGTGTCTTCCCATTAGGTAAGTTCGCCATTTCTTTAGTGCATGCAGTATTACTAACATTTCCTTCTCATAAATAGGTTTCTGTAAATACTTTCCTTTGATTGGATGACTTTCAAAAGCAATGGGTCTTCCTTCCTGCATTAAAACTGCACCAATTCCATTTCCTGAGGCATCACATTCCACGATAAAGGTTTTTGTGAAGTCTGGTGTAGCTAAGACCGGTGCTAGGCACATTGCCTCTTTAAGACGTTCAAAGGCCTTAGTTGCTTCAGGAGTCCATGAAAATGCATCTTTCTTCAATAATGTTGTTAGAGGTGCTGCTATTCTCCCACAATTCTTAACAAACTTGCGATAATACCCTGTTAACCCGAGAAATCCTCGCAACTGCTTTATGGTTGTGGGGACTTTCCATTCCTTAATGGCTTTAATTTTGTTAGGGTCTGCTTTAACACCCTCGTGAGATACAATATGACCCAGATATTCCACCTCTTGTACTCCAAAGAAACATTTGGATGTTTTTGCATATAATTGTTTCTCCTGCAATAGTTTGAGCACCCTGTCAACGTGTTCAACATGATCCTTCCAAGACCTGCTGTAGATTAGTATATCATCAAAAAATACTAGCACAAATTTTCTAAGGAAGGGTTTGAAAATGGAATTCATCAACCCTTGAAATGTAGAAGGTGCATTGGTAAGGCCAAAAGGCATGACCAAAAATTCACAATGACCCTCATGAGTTCGAAATGTTGTTTTTGGAATATCTTCAGTCTTCATTCTAATTTGATGATATCCTGAACGAAGATCCAACTTGGTAAAATAAATTTCTCCATGTAATTCATCCAATAATTCATCAATCACAGGAATGGGAAATTTGTCTTTAATAGTGAGCTTATTGAGCTCCCTATAATCCGGACACATTCGCCATGATCCATCCTTCTTGTGTACCAATACTACAGGAGCAGAGAAAGAACTTTGACTAGGTTGAATTATACTTGCCTCTAACATTTCTGCAATCATACGTTCAATTTCGCTCTTTTGGAAGTAAGGATATCTATAAGGCCTGATGTTTGGAGGAACACTTCCTGGAATCAAATGAATAGCATGATCTTGATCACGAATAGGTGGGAGTCCTTTCGGAGTTTCAAACACCTTGGAATGATTGTCCAAGACTTGTTGGAGATCTGCAGAAATAGATGATTTTGATGTCGGAACTTCTAGTGAGCATAATTGTGCAATTACACCTCGTTGTTGTTTCTTTAGAAGCTTTGTCATGACATTAGAGCTTATTATCCTTCCCAGCTTCCCTTCAATACCTCGCAATTCGACTTCTTTTCCTTCTGAAAAAAAATTCAAGAAAAGTTCTTGAAAATTAAAAGCTACCGTCCCCAAAGATTGTAACCATTGTACTCCTAGTACAACATCAGCACCTCCCATAGGAATGGAAAGCATTGGACTAGTCAACACATATTCCCCCATGGTTAGCTTGATATTGTGGCATTTTCCAGAGCAATTTATAGTTCCTCCATTTGCAACCATCACTTGACATTCTGGTGCTGGGTATAGGAAACAATTTAATTCCTTGGCTACCTTACAATGAATAAAATTATGGGTGCTACCTGAATCAATCAACACTATTACCTTTTCTTCTTGATCTGTCCTGCTATCTTGAGAGTTTGAGGAGTGGTAATTCCTGCCAGTGCATTACATGATATGGTCGGATTCATTTCTTCCTCTTCTAGGGCCGGTTCTTGGTGTATATCCTCTTCTTGTTCATTTTCTTCTTCTTCTTCACAATCTATGTAAAATAATTTCTTTTCAGCACACTTATGACCTTTAGTGTATTTGCTATCACAACTGTAGCAAAGCCCTTTTTCTCTTTTTTTCTTCCAATTGTTGTGGTGTCAACCTTGTAGGTTGTGGAAATCTAGGCGTAGCAACACTTCCTTCTTTATAGAATTGAGTGGTAGGCTTCCTTGTTGCCATAACTTTACATTCAACTTTTCTTGCCAACCTGAATGCCTTCTCCAATGAATCAGGCTCCAAAACACGAACTTCATGTTGGATGTTATCCTTTAGAGTGCCTAAGAAGAGATCAATCCTGTGTTCCTCTGGAATACCAGTTACCCTTATATTCAATTTTTGGAAGTCCTCAATGTGCTGCCCCACTAAACCCTTTTGTTTGAGATTTATCAATTGGCTAAAGAAGGTGTTGCTCTTTGTATCCTCATAATGTGCTATCATTTCCTCCGTAAAAATTGACCAAGTGACAATTTTTTTACGGGAGAAAAGCCATCGATACCATACAAATGTATTTTGTTCTAAATGTAAAGTTGCAATGCGTACCTTTTGTGTGTTTTGCACGTTATGGAGATAAAAATATTGCTCCATCTGTAGTATCCATGTTACAGGATCCTTTCCATCAAACTTCCTCATATCCATTTTTGGAATATGGTGGTTCTTCCCGCCAACATTAGAGGTTATGAAATCACGATTAACATTTATTTTGTTCTCATCATGAGGTTCTTCTACTATATTTCCGCCATTAGGAATCGTTTCTTGTTTTAAACTTGTCATCAAGCCTTCCATGTATGCTTTTAGATCATTCTTCATGTTTTCCATGTTGTCTTTCATGTTTTCATCGATCTTAGCTTCCATGTCATCAATATTAGCTTCCATGCCCACTTCCATGCCATCCATCTTAGATTCCAAACCATTCATCTTAGCTTCCACGCCTTTCTTCAAACCATCCATCTTAGTTTCCATGTCTTTCTTCAAAACTTCCATTTCATTTTTTGTTGTTCTTTGCGAGAGCGAAATTTGTTGCACTTGCTCTTGTAATTTTGATATGTCATGTTGCCATTCTTCGTCTTCATGAGTCACAGTAGACCCTTCTAAAGGCTTAATGGGAGTTGAATTCTTTTTAGGGGCCATTTTAGAATCCAATACTGATATCTATTCTACAATATTCCCTTGGAATCAATTCAACTTGATTCTTCAAACAAGACTTATGCAATTGGAAAAAAATACACACCTTTTACGTGCTTTTTATGAGCTCTGTATTGAAATTGAATTATATCTGTAATTGAGAATCTTCAATATCTGAAATTCACTGCTGTAGTAGCCTTCTGAACACTCTTTCAAATGCCACAGATATGATCTGATTTGGATTCTTCAAGACAAAGTTAATTCCAATCTCCCACAATGACCCAACTTTGTACTGGTTCAGTATAGTGAACTTGTACGGCTTGCCACGTGTCAATTTTTTGTCCTTCGTCTCTGAAATTGATAGCCAAGAAACTGCGGTCCGTGTACTTGCAACCAATTTTTACGAAACTCCAATCCGATGCTCGAAGGTTAATGAAATTTTCTGGTCACCTCTTTTCAAGTTAGAGTTAGAGAACTGCTTTCTACAGTTATGTCTCTAAAATGTTACTGAACCAAGCTACTGGCTTTTGTGTTGTCTTCGAGTTCAGCTTCACACCATATTAATTTCAGATTCTTAACTAACGAAGAAAATTTTTACACGGCAAAAATTCCACGATGCTTTGTTTAGGAGCTCAGCTTCGCCTTTAACTTACGAGATCATATCTAAAAATATTATGGCCGACAAGCTGCAAATTTTTGCTACAAACTTCCTCAATATTTATCTCCCCGCACCTAATTGTCAGCTTCGAAGCTTAAGCAAGAGAAACAAATTTAGAGGCACCGATTCTCGAAAATAGGTAACCTGTTTGGAGCAGCGAAACCTAGAATCCAAAGCTCTGATACCAAATGTTGGGAAACCAACTCCAAAAAGAGAAGAAAAGAGATATCAACGCCTTAGAAATAAGCCACTTCGAGGGGGGCAACCTCCAATACATTACATGAATGAACAATTCTTGGATGATACAATTTACAAAACCTCCTTTCTATATATAGGAGTCCATGGGGCCATAATGTAATCCTAGTAGGCCACAATGTAATCCTAGCCGACCTAACAATAATAATTTAAGGGCACAATAATAACAAAATGGGGGTTACAAGGGTTCAATAATAACAATAAGGGGGTTAAACTAACCATAATAAAGGAATATACTAGTGATATAGGGACCTAACAATTTTGAAGGTTGGGAATTCAAGGAAACCATTTATGGGTTTTTTTGGGTTTTGGGCAAGGATCACCTTCGCAAATTCCTATAATTTTCTTAGTAGTAGAAGAAGCCTTGTGAGCCACCTATGAAATCTTTATCAAGCAAAAATTTGGCCAAAATTGTTTTATGAGTCTTCAAGAGATACATTTCCCATGAAAATATCTCATCCTTGTAGCCTCTGTGTGTCCATTGCCTTTTTGAAAAGATCCTCACTACTGTTTCCATCCAAAAATTCTCACTGATTGAAAAAAATTGTGCTCCAAAAGGCCCTCATTTTCCCGCTCCAATCGCAATCAGAATTTCCAAACGATGCCACCCTCCGCCCTTTGCAATTACGATTCCCCGATCAAATCTCGATCGTCCGTTTAATCCAAGATCCGATGGTCATAAACCAATCACGCCATCGTTCATCGGAGTGTCGACCCTAGCATTTCCCCCCTCTAATCAGATCGTGGCCGTCAATCCCCTCTTTAGATCTGACGGTTCTAAATGAATCACCCTCCACCCATGCCTGGTCCCACCACGCGTGACCAGTTCCATTGCATTTTCATTCATTTCTTTGCATTCCGCCTAAGACCAAAATTTCACGATTTACATTAAAGGTTTAATGTTATACATTAAATTTTATGCATTACACCCAACTTTCATAAGCCATCTCGTTCAAATCTCCACCGTCGATCCTTGCCATCAGACCATGATCGAACGCTCCAGGTTATTTTCTCCACCGAAACCCCATCAGTTGCGGTTTACACCATATTTTTGCATTTTCCACCATTGTTTTATCTGAAACCTTCCATTTTCGCCACCACTATGCTCACATTCCACCACAGCATCCACCCCTATGCATGGATTTCTTAACATTTTTCTTGTTTTGCAGGGTTACAAGTGGTGGAGACCGTCACTTCTCACGGTCACTATTACAGTGACACAAAGCACAGGGGAGATCTTTTCCAAGCACCGATATTGCAAAGGAAGTGTTCGGGAAGGCGTCTGCAGAATTTCTCATTAACATTACAAAGTTTAACTATACGCAACCATTCCAACGCCATCAAAGCCCAGATTTCATTGACATAGGCAGTGGACATGACAAAGAGTATCAGTACAGAATTAAGGAGTTCTTAAGAACATTATTGAAAATGTTAAGCCTTAATTCAATGTTTTAAAGGTAAAATAACAGATTGAAGACCTCATGACTCATACGGAAGGCCTAAGAAAGGCCCAATGCACAGAAGACAATATATCAGTGTCATCATCATCAGAATGTTCCCCCCATGGAAGGACGAAGTTCCCATGCTGCTTTCATTCTAATACCGTGTTCCTAGAAAGATCTTCGCCCTGATAATAGGCCTAATGCTAGCCAGAGGCATTTGTTACACAGTATGGCAATCCTCATAGTCTCATACCTACCTTTTTGTTTATTCACCAGAGTACTGCAGAGTACTGCAGCAAAGTACATCAAAGAACATACCTGGAGTAAATTTTAGCCTGTTTAAGACCACTCTTTCTTCAAAAGAGTACTGAGGATTAATGCATAGATATTAAGACAGGATGGCCTCGAGCCATTCTTCCATTTTTTGTTTCAACGTTTCATTTAGTGTTTCACCTACCTCCTCGGCCTCTCTTTCAGCTATAAGAACTCAATAAAAACTCATTGAAAAGGTTTTTGATCAGCTATCTGTGAAATGCAAGCTATTCTCTTTTGAGGCATGTTCTCTGTGTAAAGTTGTAAGATAGGCTGAGGAAGATGTTTTCAGACCGAAATACCAAGCTATTGGCAATGTTGTACTTGACTAGTGTTGCTCATTAATATGACAGGCACATTTCTTTGGATCATGATTAAAAGGAGCTGGTGATGTTTTTCTATCTTTGTCTTTGTTTTTAACTTGTAGTTCATTTCATCTCAGTTCTACTGTCTTGCATCAGAAATCTGGCATAGGATTTACCCTTGTTAGGTACCCTATGTTTATGCTCTCCTTGCCTTTAATGTTTTCTGTTGTATGTGTTATTTGAGGATTGATTTAAAACTAATTTAACTAGTGTAGTGGTTTGATATATTGCTAGCTTATGTATGAATTAATGAAATCTGTCTTTAGATGTTCTTGTTAGGATTTAATTGAATAAATTGGGAACATTGGGAGGTCTAGAACTTCATCTTTGCCTCAATAGGACCCTTTCAATTAATTGAGCATTTCTAAGTTCCCTTAAGTTGGATGCTGAAGCATTGAGAGTTCAAAGTGTCTCTCTGATCTTAGGTTTTCACCTTTGTGTTTAAATATTTAATGTTTCCTTGTCCGAAGAGTTAACCCTTTAAGTTTTGGATCACAGGTTGTCCAATGGCATGTCTTGTCCCTGGATATGGTTCCTGAAGGTCACCTTGGAGGTTTCCTTGCTTTCACCTTCTCTCTTACTATTTCTTGCCTCGCTATCATCTTTAAGATCCAATGCTTTAGATGACTACCCCAACTGAAAGCCTGCATATTGAATAGCAAGTAAACCCTTTCCTGACTCCTTTTCCCAATGGTATTGAATGTTCCTTGAAGTTATCTCCCCTTTGCCTAGAACCCTCTTTGCTCATCTTTGTCCTATATTGAACCCTTCTTTCCTAATTCCCAACAACCAAACAAACCAAAAATCAAACAAACAAACCATGTGCCTATAACTACCCTAATATCTTAACTGTGAGCTTCAAGGACTTAAAACCTTTGCTTATATAGAGAGATCCCTCTCTGGACCCAGGAGGGCTAGATCCTATGGTCTGAAAGTGGTTCTGATGTTGTCTCATCTTTTGGTATTGCCATCTTGCCAAAACATGGGAACACCAACATAATGGCGACTCCGCTGGGGAACTTTCTGAGTATTTCCCATCTTACTACATCACAAGAGCCTCAGAAACCTAGAATCTCTAGTTAAGTTGGCAGTTAAACACTCCTATTCGCAGATCAAATTCCATACCATTTGTTGTGTTTTCTCCCACACTCTTAGATAGAGTCTGGAAAGGGCTAGGTAGCCTCCAGATCTCACCCTCCTTCAGAAGTAACATATCTGGTAAAAGCCCTCCCAGTCAATCTCTGGTTGGAGTTTGCTGTGTTTTGAAAATATCCTTGAAAGGGGACATATCATATGCACTGTGGTGGATAGTATACCCTCTTGAAACATCCTAAACCTTCCACCTGGTGACTCCATAGTTCCTAAACGATTAAAAGACTCCACTAGAGATCAGTAGGCCTGCTGATCATCTTGGTTCATGTAAGACTCCACTGGGAGACCATAACCCATTACAACATCAACCACAATAGAAGTGATAAGTAGGATTAAGCTGCTTTGTTAGAGAGAAACATTCTGGCTTCAAGAACCATTTATACAAGAGCTTATCCTAATCCAAACCTACCTGAAATAGTTGATAACCCGGAAAGCATTGTTAGGAGATTTCCTACACCCAGAAAACCAACTATTTCCAGCCACATCCATAGAGCTAACTCTGTACCAGAAGACCTTACAACTATATTATACCTCCTTTTTCACCTAGGCTCTCAAAACAACATACCTAGAACTAGGTCATTCAGTAACCTAGACCAGTCAGAACTTGAGCTCCCTGGTTCAACATTTCATAGTGGCCAACCCATTAGGGGTAGAGATACCTCTCCATCTACTCCTCCTGACATTAACTTTATTCAAAACTTAGGGCTCTTCCACCCTATATCTTCTCAACAGACTTTTTCTGGTCCTAATATCCTTGCCATCCACATACCAGCTGCTCAAGCTAACCCTTTACCTCCTCAAAATTCCATCATGGTAGCATGGTATGCACCTCTGGTGTTACCTCAGCCTCTAGTACCCTTACCCAATGATTATCAATAAAAGATCCCACACTTCACTACAAAAGAGTCTACCACAGCTCAACACCGTGTATATAAGATGGAATATTCTTTTGACTATATGGAGATAGATGATGATACAGTCAAAATGAGAAACTTTTCCCGGAGATTAGGAGGTGATGTGAAGAAATGGTTTAAAGGCCTACCTCCTAATAGCATCCATGATATTCCTTCTCTTTATCAAACCTTCACAGATAAATGGGAAGTCAAGACCAACCCTCTCCAAATCTTAGCAGAATACAAGAACCTTAAGAGAAACGTAGGAGAGAGTGTCCATGACTACTCTACAAGTTTCAACAACGTTTATAATGCACTGCCACCACATATGAAACCTCCTCAAGGTATGGCTTTAGTGAAATACCCTAAAGGCTTTGATGTTAATATGGCCTACTAGCTTAAGGAGAGAGATTACAACACATTGGAAGACATGAAAAAGGGAGCAGTCAGTGTAGAGGCAAACTTGATTGACAAGAGAGCCAGAATGAGAGCTGAGAAAAGGGTAACATATAGAGATGACACTACAGCTTCCACATATGACCCCAATTATGACCGTTTATCTAAGAATGTGGAAAAACTACAACAAATGGTGGAAAAAATGGTTTTCAGAGTTAGTAATCAAAGAAGAAACCAAAACCACAACCAGAACTAGAACTTTAGAACGAACAACACCCCTCCCAACAGACAGAAAGACTCAGATCAACAAGTCATACCCCCATTTCAAGAGAAATTTCTAGACGAAGATGAGGGAATCATAGAAGAGTCTAAGGGGACCATAATAAATATGCTTGAAATAGAAAACTCAATCCACAACTGTACCACAGAGGAAGATTAGCCCTCACCCTCATATTGGGATGAGGAAAGATTAGAATCTGAGGATTACATATTTGGGTTTGAAAATGCCATCATGCAAGCTAGAGAACAGTATGAACTTAGAAGCAAAAAGAATTCAAAAAATTATAAACTAAAAGTTTCTGAGATTACCATTAAGAAAAGGCCTGAGAAAACTTCTAAATTAACTGCTGAAAGTAACAAATCGGCAGCTGAGAGTTTTGGGAAGAACAAAGAGAAAGGAAACCAAAACATTGATAAACAAAGTCAACCAACTAGTAGCACTAGCACTGCAGTTAGTGCTCCTGATAAATTACTTCCTAATCTTGTACATAGTGAGAATCAACCCACTGATTCAGCCACTAATGTAGTGGCTAACAAAATAGAATCGAACATTGCAACGAGTCAAACCCTTTTCAATTTGGAGAGTGAGATTGCAAAAATTAAAATCCCTGTCCGACTTTCTGAGCTGGCCACTCAAGATGTATATCAAGGCCAAATTTTGAAAGCATTAAATCTAGGGGAAAACAGTGACACTGTCAATCTGAATGATGATCAACCAGCCCTTCTGTTTGGGCCCAAGATAGAAGGGAAGTTTCAGGAAGGGGTAGTGCCCCCTTTCTATATCAGTCTCAATATCCATGACAAGATCCTTCACAACCCAATGCATGACTTTGGGGCATCACACAAATTAATGCCTAAGGTAGTGATGGAAATATTAGGCATAGAAATAACTCACCCTTATAAAGATTTATATTAATTTGACTCCAGCAGGGTAAAGTGTCTCGGCCTGATCAAATATTTATGTGTGAACTTAACCTAGATTCCAGCCAAACGCATGGTCTTGGATGTTTTGGTGGCAGATGTGCCACCTAAGTATGGTATGATGTTGTCAAGATCATGGGGAGCAAAGCTGCAGGGTACAATGCAGATGGATGGGGCATATGCCATAATCCCTGTATTTAGCCAGCTTAGGAGACTGTATAGAGAGGCTCAAATGAAATTCCTGGTCAACAGCCCTGAAAAGCCTAAAAATTCCCCTCTGTAATTTGTACACACAGATCTAGACTCCTTTATCCTTTGCAATGATGAATCCTTAGAAGAGCCAAAGCTAGAAAGCATAGATACAGACAATAGGGAAGAGCCCATAGATTTCAACCTAATGGCCACTCTAGGCTCAGAAGAAAACGAGGTTGAGACCTGTGGATAGAGCATTGAAAATAAAAATCCGACCATACAAGAAACATAACGTAAAAAACTAAGTGGTTAGCCCTCTAAACCCCATATTCACCATGAAGAACAAAACTCCCCATGGCAGCATAACAATGAAACTAACACTAGGGAAGAAACCAATGATAAACCCGAAAATGAACCTTTATGGGAAATGAATTTCGATGGCTCTTGTACTAGAAAGACTGCAGGGGCAGGAGTATGGTTACATAACACAGAGAGTGAATATGCTAAGAGTCATTCCTTTAATCGAAACTTCAAATGTACAAACAATATCGTGGAGTATGAAGCTCTCATCCTTGGCTTGAACCTGTTGAAAAAACTAGGGGCCCGAGATAGTCAAAGACGCAGACTCGGTTAATCATAAAACAAGTGAATGGTGAGTATACAGTGAAACACCCTAGGCTAAGAGTGTATAGGAATGACGCTATGGGTTTATTGAAGTCCTTTGTGGAATATGAACTAGCGTTTATTCCTAGGAATCAGAACGTAATTGCAAACGGATTAGCCTGCATAGCTAGCTCACACCATAATATTCCCAGTGACAAACAAATCATCATTCAGACCAAATTCAGACCTGCAATGCTGGATAATGAAAACTATTGGCAGGTCTTTGAGGGCGATAAGCAGATTGAGGATTTCCTGATAGGCAGGAACGAGTTTGGGTTCTTTGATTCAAACTCTAAGTCCGAGGATAGCTACCTAAGCGAAGAGCCCTCAAATGAGGAAAAATCACCCCGTAACATAGAAATAAACACGTTAAACAAACATATTGGAAATCCAACCAAATAAAGTGAAAACGCAGATAATGAGGAAATAGAGGTGCTACAGTCAAAGGATAAGAACATACCCCAAGGTTTGGCACCTTTAGAGTACCTTTTTGACTTCGATGACATAGCGAAAAATCCCGCTATAGAACACTCAGACTTTGATGTTGAGGAATGCAACATAGGCATGGAAGATAAGCCCAAGATGATAAAATTGGCTAAGTCCTTACCTGCAGACATGAAAAATAAATACATCGATTTGTTTAAAGAATTCATTGATGTGTTTTCCTGGAGCTACGAGGACTTAAAGGCCTATGACACGAGCATTATACAGCACAAGATACCTTTGAAAGAGAACCAAAAACCCTTTAGACAGAAGCTTCGTAGAATTAACCCAAAACAACTGCTTGCAGTAGAAAAAGAAATAAAAAAGATGTATGAGGTAGGGATAATAGTTCCTGTGAGGTTCTCTGATTGGATCTCAAACCTTGTAGCTGTGAGAAAGAAAACAGGTGAGATCAGGCTATGCATAGATTTCAGGAACCTGAACAGAGCCTCACTTAAGGAAAATTAACCTTTGCCAAAAATGGAATATATTCTTCAGGAAGCAATAGGCTCAAAAAGGATCTCCCTATTAGAAGGTTTCTCAGGTTACAACCAAGTCTTAGTACTCCCAGAAGACCAACTTAGGACAACTTTTACCACTCAATGGGGCACTTTTATGTATGTAAAAATTCCCTTTGGACTGATGAACGCTGGTGCCACCTTCCAATGAGCAATGGACATAGCCTTTTCAGATGAAATAGGGCACTTGATTGTCATCTATCTGGATGACATAACAGTCTATTACAAGACTGATGAAGAACACTTAAACATCTGAGGAGAGTATTTGAAAAATTTAGAAGGTTTGGTTTGTCTCCTAAAAAGAATGTATTTGGGCTGCAAGAAGGTAAACTTCTTGACCACATTATATCTGAGAAGGGGATTAGGATAGACCCACAAAGAGTTGAGGGAATACTAAAATTCACACACCTGAGAAATATTAAGGAGTTACAGTCCTTCATTGGGAAAATTAACTTCCTAACGAGATTTATTCCCAACTTAGCTGTGCACCTCAGGAATATGACTAATATTTTGAAAAAAGGTGTAGGGGTTAAGTGGACTGTTGAGGCTAAATATTAGGCCTAGAAATAACTCACCCTTATAAAGATTTATATTAATTTGACTCCAACAGGGTAAAGTGTCTCGGCCTGATCAAATATTTATGTGTGAACTTAACCTAGATTCCAGCCAAATGCATGGTCTTGGATGTTTTGGTGGCAGATGTGCCACCTAAGTATGGTATGATGTTGTCAAGATCATGGGGAGCAAAGATGCAGGGTACAATGCAGATGGATGGGGCATATGCCACAATCCATGTATTTAGCCAGCTTAGGAGACTGTATAGAGAGGCTCAAATGAAATTCCTGGTCAACAGCCCTGAAAAGCCTAAAAATTCCCCTCTGTAATTTGTACACACAGATCTAGACTCCTTTATCCTTTGCAATGATGAATCCTTAGAAGATCCAGAGCTAGAAAGCATAGATACAGACAATAGGGAAGAGCCCATAGATTTCAACCTAATGGCCACTCTAGGCTCAGAAGAAAACGAGGTTGAGACCTGTGGACAGAGCATTGAAAATAAAAATCCGAGCATACAAGAAACATAACGTAAACAACTAAGTGGTTAGCCCTCTAAACCCCATATTCACCATGAAGAACAAAACCCCCCATGGCAGCATAACAATGAAACTAACACTAGGGAAGAAACCAATGATAAACCCGAAAATGAACCTTTATGGGAAATGAATTTCGATGGCTCTTGTACTAGAAAGACTGCAGGGGAGGGAGTATGGTTACATAACACAGAGAGCGAATATGCTAAGAGTCATTCCTTTAATCGAAACTTCAAATGTACAAACAATATCGCGGAGTATGAAGCTCTCATCCTTGGCTTGAACCTGTTGAAAAAACTAGGGGCCCGTAGGATAGCTGTACGTGGAGACTCTGAGTTAACCATAAAAAAAGTGAATGGTGAGTATACAGTGAAACACCCTAGGCTAAGAGTGTATAGGAATGACGCTATGGGTTTATTGAAGTCCTTTGTGGAATATGAACTAGCGTTTATTCCTAGGAGTCAGAACGTAATTGCAAACGGATTAGCCTGCATAGCTAGCTCACACCATAATATTCCCAGTGACAAACAAATCATCATTCAGACCAAATTCAGACCTGCAATGCTGGATAATGAAAACTATTGGCAGGTCTTTGAGGGCGATAAGCAGATTGAGGATTTCCTGACAGGCAGGAACGAGTTTGGGTTCTTTGATTCGAACTCTAAGTCCGAGGATAGCTACCTAAGCGAAGAGCCCTCAAATGAGGAAAAATCACCCCGTAACATAGAAATAAACACGTTAAACAAACATATTGGAAATCCAACCAAAGAAAGTGAAAACGCAGATAATGAGGAAATAGAGGTGCTATAGTCAAAGGATAAGAACATACCCCAAGGTTTGGCACCTTTAGAGTACCTTTTTGACTTCAATGACATAGCGAAAAAGCCCGCTATAGAACACTCAGACTTTGATGTTGAGGAATGCAACATAGGCATGGAAGATAAGCCCAAGATGATAAATTTGGCTAAGTCCTTACCTGCAGACATGAAAAATAAATACATCGATTTGTTTAAAGAATTCATTGATGTGTTTTCCTGGATCTACGAGGACTTAAAGGCCTATGACACGAGCATTATACAGCACAAGATACCTTTGAAAGAGAACCAAAAACCCTTTAGACAGAAGCTTCGTAGAATTAACCCAAAACAACTGCTTGCAGTAGAAAAAGAAATAAAAAAGATGTATGAGGTAGGGATAATAGTTCTTGTGAGGTTCTCTGATTGGATCTCAAACCTTGTAGCTGTGAGAAAGAAAACATGTGAGATCAGGCTGTGCATAGATTTCAGGAACCTGAACAGAGCCTCACTTAAGGAAAATTAACCTTTGCCAAAAATGGAATATATTCTTCAGGAAGCAGTAGGCTCAAAAAGGATCTCCCTATTAGAAGGTTTCTCAAGTTACAACCAAGTCTTAGTACTCCTAGAAGACCAACTTAGGACAACTTTTACCACTCAATGGGGCACTTTTATGTATGTAAAAATTCTCTTTGGACTGATGAACGCTGGTGCCACCTTCCAATGAGCAATGGACATAGCCTTTTCAGATGAAATAGGGCACTTGATTGTCATCTATCTGGATGACATAACAGTCTATTCCAAGACTGATGAAGAACACTTAAACATATGAGGAGAGTATTTGAAAAATTTAAAAGGTTTGGTTTGTCTCCTAAAAAGAATGTATTTGGGCTGCAAGAAGGTAAGCTTCTTGACCACATTATATCTGAGAAGGGGATTAGGATAGACCCACAAAGAGTTGAGGGAATACTACAATTCACACACCCGAGAAATATTAAGGAGTTACAGTCCTTCATTGGGAAAATTAACTTCCTAACGAGATTTATTCCCAACTTAGCTGTGCACCTCAGGAATATGACTAATATTTTGAAAAAAGGTGTAGGGGTTAAGTGGACTGTTGAGGCTAAAAAATATTTTGAATCAGTTAAATTGGCACTCACCCAAGCTCCTATCATAATCAGGCCTGATTTCTCAAAATATTTCCCGATATTTTCATTTGCCTCCGAGCATACAGTGGCTACAGTTCTACTGCAAAAAAATCTAGAGGGAATGGAACAACCTATTGTTTTCTTCAGCAAATCTCAGAGGGACGCACCCTTGAAATACAACATAATGGAAAAATAGGCCTATGCCTTAGTCAAGGCCTTCAAATACTTTAGGGTGTACATCCTACATTCCCACACCATAGCCTACGTGCCAAACATCGTGGTCAAAGACATCTTGTCCCAAGATCCTGATGGAAAGAGGGGCAAGTGGATTGCTGTGATCTTAGAGTATGACCATGAGATAAAACCCACAAAACTAATCAAAGGTTAGGGCTTAGCCCAGTTAATGGCTGAATCAAATTTACAAGCCCTAGACATTAACATGGTAGATGCCTTGGATGAGCAGGAAGGATTGCCTAATCCCACTGTTAAAGAGAAATTTCAGAACTCTCCTTGGTATTCTGATATTTGGTACATGCTTACAAACCTCAATGCCCCTCCTGAACTATCAAATATTAAGGCCAGATTCCTAAAGCTAAAAGACAGAAACTACTGCATTCTGAATGAATTTTTATACTGGAAAAATAAAAATGGCCTATTGCTTAAATGTTTTCCTGAAACTGAAGCTGAGAGGATTAAACAGGAGTTCCATGTAGGAGAGTGTGGAGGGCACCTGAGCTGGAAATCCACCGCTAACAAAATACTCAGGGCTGGCTATTATTGGCCTACATTTTTCAATGACATCCATAAGATGATAATTTCCTGCCATAAATTCCAGATTTTTTAAGGTAAAAGAAAGCTCCTCCCTCTCCCTTTACAACCCATCATTGTTGAGGGTCCCTTTTTGCAATGGGGCCTAGATTTCATAGGATAAATACACGCTGCTTCTTCTACACAACACAAATGGATCCTAACAGCCACAAACTACTTCACCAAGTGGATAGAGGCCATACCTTCTAGGAATGCCACAGATTCTGTCATTATTAGGTTCCTAGAAGACCACATCCTCTCTCGGTTTGGCTACCCAAGAAAAATAATCACTGACAATGATGCTGCTTTTGGATCCAAGAAAATGGTTGATTTTTGTCACAGGTATCAAATAGCACTCAGTCATTCAACTACTTATTACCCACAAGGTAATGGGTTAGATGAATCATCAAACAAGAGCTTGGTGACCATTATCAAAAATCTACTCGAAGAGAACAAGAAATCATGGCACAACAAGTTAGTGCATGCTTTTCAGGCTGACAAGCTTACAACAAAGAAATCCATTGGCATGTCACCATACCAGCTTGTTTATGGAACATAAGAGGTGTTTCCTACCATCCTTGGGGGACCAGTGATTAAACTGGTCCAAGAGATTCAGACAGAAGAAGATAGTATGGTGAGAAGGATAAACCAAATAATTCATCTCCAGCAAACAAGGGAAGAGGTCTATAACAGAGCTATTAAAGTTCAGGAAAATATAAAGAAGTTTTTTGACAAAAGAACAAAAGCATGTGACTTCCAAATTGGAGATAAAGTTTTGAAATGGGACTCAAAGAGAGAGGACAAAGGAAAGAATGGAAAGTTTGACAGTTTGTGGCAAGGTCCATACATTATCCAAGCCACTGTGGGTCCAAATGCCTTTTTTCTGCAAGAGTTAGATAGTACAAAGCTATTTGGGGGTCCTGTCAATGGCAGGATGCTCAAACACTACTACTGTTGATTTCCAGTTTCCATTTACATTGTACATACCATTACAGTGTTTTGTTTTCAAGAAAAAAAGAAAATGTTTCAAAAAATAGAGGAAAGAGAGGTTCAGACATGCTCAAAACATGAACCTCCTAAGTGTAAATATTGGCTCTAACATGATCAAAACCTGAGCCAAGGAAGTGAATACAACAGGTTATAACATGCCCAAAATCTGAACCAGCAAAGAAGAAAGAAGAGTCAGCTCTAACAAGCTCAAAACTAGAGCTGAGATGAAAAGGAAAGTGACTCTAACAAGCTCAATACTTGAGTCATGAAAAAAGGAAGGATGCTTCAAGGTTTCAAATTTCAAGCCTTTAATATTTTGTTTTCAGATTCCTGCGAATTTTGTCCATGTGAAACTATATTTATGCCTTGGATACACAGAAAACTACATTGTCTAATCCTAGTTTGACTATTTTTAAATTTCTGTTGTAAAATGTAGAGAAGGAATCTGTTGGACAGTTTAATCCCAACAGACATTAGATTAGGTAGAGAAACATATGAGGCCAAAAATTTAATCTAGTCTCATGGAGTAATAAAGGTAGAAATAGAATAGGTTTGTTTTCATGTTTATGAAAATAAATGATGTAAAGGGTCTGCTAGTACAAATGCACCCTGGAAGGGAAAATGATAGGACCATAGTCTGGGTAGGTAGATTGTTTGAGAATGTTTCCACTGATTCATCATGTTTGTAACAACTGAAATCAAAGAAGGAAGATGGCTTAAAGGATCAAGCATATGGCCTACTCCAAAGTGTTATTTTTTGAATTCTTGACTCCTTCAAGAAGAAGCCATCCCCATGTGGAGCCACTTTTAGCCACCTATGAAATATTTGTCAAGTAAACTGGTGGCTAAATATTTTTATGAGTCTTCAAGAGATACATTTCCCATGAAAATATCTCATCCTTGAAGCCTCTGTGTGTCCATTTCCTTTTTTAAAAGATCCTCACCACTATTTCCATCCAAAAATTCTCATTGATTGCAAAAAATTGTGCTCCAAAAGGCCCTCGTTTTTCCACTCCAATCGCAATCACAATTTCCAAACGATGCCACCTTCCGCCCTTTTCGATTACGATTCCCCGATCAAATCTCGACCGTCCGTTTAATCCAAGATCCGATGGTCATAAACCAATCATGCCATTGTTCATCGGAGTGTCAACCCTCCCATTTCCCCCCTCCAATCGGATCATGGCTATCAATCCCCTCCTGAGATCTGACGGTTCTAAATGAATCGCCCTCCACCCATGCCCGGTCCCACCATGCACGACCAGTTCCATTGCATTTTCATTCATTTCTTTGCATTCTGCCAAAGTCCAAACTTTCACAATTCACATTAAAGGTTTAATGTTTTACATTAAATTCTATGCATTACACCCAAATTTCATAAGCCATCCCGTTATTCAAACCTCCACTGTCGATCCTCGCCATCGGACCATGATCAAACAGTCTAGGTGCTTTTCTCCACCGAAACCCCATCAGTCGTGGTTTACACCATATTTCTGTATTTTCCACCGTTGTTTTATCTAAAACCTTCTATTTTCGCCACCGCTGTGCTCACATTCCACCACAGCATCCACCCCTATGCATGGATTTCTTAACATTTTGCGTGTTTTGCAGGGTTACAGGTGGTGGAGACCGCCGCTGCTCATAGTCTCTATTACAGTGACATAGAGCACAGGGAAGATCTTTTCTGAGCACCAATATTGCAAAGGAAGTGTTCAGGAAGGTGTCTGCATAAGTTCTCATTAACAGTACAGAGTTTAACTATACGAAACCTTTCCAGCGCCATCAAAGCTCGGATTTAATTAACAGAGATAGTGGATGCGGCAAAGAGTATCAGTACAGAATTAAGGAGTTCTAAAGCACATTATTGAAAATGTTAAGCCTTAATTTAGTGTTTTAAAGGTAGAATAATAGATTGAAGACCTCATGACTCATACGGAAGGCCTAAGAAAGGCCCAATGCACAGAAGACAATATATCAATGTCACCATCAGTAGAATTTTCCTCCCATGAAAGGACGAAGTGCCCATACTGCTTTCATTCTAATACCATGTTCCTGGGAACATCTCTGCCCTAAAAATAGGCCTAATGCTAGCCAAAATCATTTGTTACAGATTATGGAAGTCCTCACAGTCTCATACCTACCTTTTTGTTTATTCACCAGAGTACTGCAGAGTACTGCAACAAAGTACATCAAAGAACATACCTGGAGTAAATTTCAGCCTGTTTAAGACCACTCTTTCTTCAAAAGAGTATTGAGGATTAATACATAGATATTAAGATAGGACGGCCTCAAGCCATTCTTTCATTTTCTGTTTCAATGTTTCATTTGTTGTTTCACCTACCTCCTCAGCCTCTGTTTCAGCTATAAGAACTCAATAAAAACTCATTGAAATGGTTGTTGATCGGCTATCTGTGAAATGCAAGTTGTTCTCTTTTGAGGCATGTTCTATGTGTAAAGTTGTAAGATAGGTTGAGGAAGATGTTTTCAGACTGAAATACCAAGCTATTGGCAATGTTGTACTTGACTGGTGTTGCTCTTTAATATGACAAGCACATTTCTTTGGATCTTGATTTAAAGTAGCTGGTGATGTTTTTCTATCTTTGTCTTTGTTTTTAACTTGTAGTTCATTTCATCTCAGTTCTACTGGCTTGCATCAGAAATATAGCATAGGATTTACCCTTGTTAGGTACCCTATGTTTCTTCTCTCCTTGCCTTTAATGTTTTCTGCTATATGTGTTATCTGAGGACTGATTTCAAACTAATTTAACCAGTGTAGTGGTCTGATATATTGCTAGCTGATGTATGAATTAATGAAATCTGTCTTTAGATGTTCTTGTTAGGATTTAATTGAATGAATTGGGAACACTGGGAGGTCTATAACTCCGTCTCTACCTCACTAGGACCCTTTCAATTAATTGAGCCTTTCTAAGTTCCCTTAAGTTGGATGCCAAAGCATTGAGATTTCAAAGTCTCTCTATGATCTTAGTTTTTCACCTTTGTGTTTAAATCTTTAATTTTTCCTTGTCTGAAGAGTTAACCCTTTAAGTTTTGGATCACAGGTTTTCCAATGGCATGTCCTGTCCCTGGATATAGTTCCTGAAGGTCACCTTGGAGGTTTCCTTGCTTTCACCTTCTCTCTTACTATTTCGTACCTCACTATCATCTTTAAGATCCAATGCTTTAGATGACTAGCCCAACTGAAATCTTGCATATTGAATATCAAGTAAAATCTTTCCTCACTCCTTTGCCCAATGGTCTTGAATGTTCCCTGAAGTTATCTCCCCTTTTCCTAGAACCCTCTTTGCTCATATTTGTCTTATATTGAACCCTTCTTTCCTGATTCCCAACAACCAAACAAACCAAAAATCAAACAAACAAACCATGTGCCTATAACTAGCCTAATATCTTAACTATGAGCTTCAATGACTTAAAACCTTTTCTTATATAGAGAGATCCTTCTCTGGACCCAGGAGGGCTAGATCCTAAGGTCTGAAAGTGGTTCTGATGCTGTCTCATCTTTTGGTGTTGCCAACTTGCCAAAACATGAGAACGCCAACAAGCCAAACCAACAGTCTGAAGTTAACTAGAAACAACATTTCCAATAGTTGTAGAATTTCCAAAGTCAGTGCAGAGCTAACGAGAGATCATTTCCTTGCATCTGGGGTAACATTTTTTTATCTTTCTTTGTTGGGATGAGTTCATCTTGTTGTGCAAAAATGATTTTATTAGATCCAAATTTATTTTCCAGAGCCTAAATTATTTGCTAGAGCTAGATTTATCTGTTGGGTCCGTGTATTGAAATGAGCAATCTAACAACATGCCAATAATGCATCATTTTTGTTGGCATTAGTTTCATTTATGATTGATGGCTAGACAATGTATTAATGTATGTAGGGTTTTTTTGTGGTACCTTTCATTGTTATCATAACTTTGTATTGTTTCCATAAACATGGGGTTCTTAAAATACATACTAAACCCACATGGAAGGACCACCATTGAAGCCTTCAACCACAAATGTTTCTATGAACCAACAACCCAAGTAGCACAATAGACCTTTCTCAAAAGGCATCTATGCCATTTTTCAAAATGGGCAATCCAGGGACCTACAGAAAGAATCAAAGATAGGTAAAAAAATCCTTACGCTTGGGACAGATTTGAAACACACGAAGATCACATGGAGAGTTCTTTCCAAACTTGAGGAACTTAATGAACTCATTTCCAAAGTAAAACAATCTAATTGAAGAAAATTATTTTGGGCCTTAAAACAATGTATGTTTTCTCTCATACAACCCAAGTTCTTGGAGGAAACTTGTGGAGGGGTCACACTTTTAGTCACAGCTTGTCTCAGCAACATCATGATACTAACCATCCCTACAACCCCTTACAATCATGACATTTTGAGGAGAGTTTTTAGGCTAATGGTAGGGACCTTTCAGGAGTTGGACAATAGTGCAGGCTCTACCTTTGGGAAGAAGCTTGATGTTTTAGGAGGTATGGCCACATTTAGGACATATTGCATCATGTTTGATCTTGAATGTGATGGCTTCATTCTGGAGATGTTTTAATGTTTCTTCAGAATTAGGAGACATCATGCTGACACAACCATAGCACACGTGCAGTCCATCCTATCCTAATGTATGAGAGACTGTAAGGCCATTTGCCAAAAGTTGTAGACTAGGGTGTTGATCATTTGGAGGAGAGAGGAGTTGGTCTCACCTACTACTTATGAGCTAGCCCAAGGGTTGGTTGAGCATAATATTGGGATATTCAAGAGATAGATAACTAGGGAGGAGCTACTTCAGTTTCATGGATCAGGCAGCAGAAATGAGCTGAGGAGAAAGGGACTATTATTCATCTACAAAGAACCTTTGGGACCTGATCACTCATTCTTGAGTGATGGAGATAATGTGCCAAAGGAAAAACATAAGGACATTCCTTATGTATGCCAAGATTAGGACTCTTCGTCATATGAGTCCATTAGATGATATGAGGATGCTTTTGGGGAGAGATAGCACTCATGTGGAGTTGATGATAGTAGTTCGGAGCTATATTATAGTGTGCAGGGTGAGTAGTTAGGGAACTCTGTGGAAGATACTCTTGGTGATGAGTCACTTTGATGATTCAACCAGAGAAGCATATGATGGAGCATGAGTCACCAGAGGAGGAGGCTATCCACATCATCCATGATAGTCCTTTGGGGGAGAGCTAGATGTAAGCTCACATTGAGTCTGTGATGGATGTACGACTACCCTTAGCGTCAACCATCGGTGAGGAGTAGATATATGTATGATAATATAGTAGGGAAGCAGTAGTTACAAATACCTATCCTCATGAGATGTTGGAGGTTGATGGGATAATTATGCAAGAGGCTAGTATACAGTGGGAGCATGACATTCATAATCAGGACAGGGATGAGTTGTTAGAGATGGTGGAGCATCCATCATCGGGTTGATACACAGATGAGGTGCATATAGATGCATGTTCAGTCAGCATAGCATCAGTGATTTTAGGGAGTAGCACTCTCTAGGAGTACATCAATGTGGCTTGCACCATATCTCACACACTTTGGCCTTGTATAGAGAGATGGGCCTTCCTCTAGAGGTAGATCTCGTCAGCAGATGGGACAAAGCAGTGTGAGTTGAGTATGCACTGGTGACAACACTCTAAACATTTTCTGTATGCCGATGTCACTACATTTGACTCATCTTCCAGGTTAGATTGATGGGAGATCATGAGTTGGTACCATTTCAGTGGTACGATCTTCTTCATAGGGAGTATAGTGGAGCAAGGGCCCTTAGACATGATAGATGCTACAAATTCGCGTTGGCAGTGGGGCACATGCCGACAGTTCTTCAACATTCCATCCCAAATTCAGGAGAGCAGGGTTAGCATTAGATTGAGTCTGGAGTTGGATTGGAGAGAGGTGATGAGTTGGTATTCTATTGATAGAGTATCATTCTTAGTCCCAAGTAAATTTTAGTAGGAGTACTCGGATGGGAGAGATGTTACATGTTCCATTGGGCCATGGATTGTGGACCGAAAATCCATCAATATTTCAATAGCACTAGCTCGACATCCACAGATCAGGATTGACCTCGGCCTAGACCAAGAATTGGACTAGAGAGAGGATATAAGTTGGTACGTAGTTTGTGAGGCAACTCATACAGTTAAAGGTACAACACAACAGGAGCCATGGAGCATTGATGCTCACTAGTAGACTTTGCTTCATGGGGCAATAATTATAGTTAGAGGTAGTACACAGTCCAAACTGTGGGACTTGGGCAATGATTGGCCACGGTGGTGTTGGGATCCATGAGGATTTTTTGATAACAGGTACAGTGAGAGATCAGTTTGGGATCCCGGCATTGAGGGGTCTATTCTGGGTGGCTTGACACAAGTGCATAGCAGCACCTAGGGGTTTGTATAGGATCCAGGCATTGGGTCTCAGTTGCATCAGGCCAACAGGGTGCTCCACATATTTGGATTGCTTGAGGAAAAACAATATTGGGGCGGAAGGTGTGTAATATTCCTTTTTTTGGTATCACCTATGACAGGGTTAGGATGGACTTCCAGAGTTGGGAGCAAATAGGTCACAAATACAAATTGGTGTCATCAACGAGCCCATGGGATTTTTGGAGGAATTTTGAGGAGTTTGTATGAGAACTAATGGAATTTGTTTGATATATTCCATCATCTGCATAGTTTTCCTTTCATTTCGACGTATTTCGTCAACTTTTAAAAATCTGAGTTATTTTTCGGCTTAACTCAATTAATTATGCAAAAGGTGGCATTCTAGGAGGAATACATGATAGAAAACCTTAGTGTAATAGCTCGTTGGTACCGGAATGAGGAGATCTTCAAGATGGAATGTTGATAAGTGACTTATAGTGTCCAGAGATAGTACCATGGGCTATATACTATTTTCCTTAATTAAAAATGAATTTAATTAGTCAATTAATTAAAGGAAAAATAATATTTAGAGGAAAAGGGGCCAAAAGTGACTTAAGTGAAATATCGTTCAATTAAATTCACTTTGATAGATTCAATGGAGGATCTTCTAGAATAAGAATAAAATAATAAAATAAGATTCTTCTAGATGATTGGAGATCTATCCATCAGATCTATAAAAAGAGAAGCGAAGGTCATTTGGAGATATCTATGGATTATATCATTTTCTTATGTGAGAGGTTTGAGACGTGGTTCTCTACTTCGTTGGTAGCCCCAGGATGCAAAAACTCAGGTGATTTAGTGAGAGTGGGCAAGCACCCATCTCTTCCCTTGGTGGATTCATTCAGGATTCATAAGTTGTAGCATATTTCCAAATTTTTTTAGAGACCAATTGCAACATTGTTGTAGATCTATTTGGACAATTATTTTAGCCATTTCCAATTATTGTACCAATACTTTTATATTAATAAAATAATGCTAATATCTTTTACATACTTATATTGTCTATTATTCAGTTTCAGATTATATTTCCGTTTTTTCAGTAAATATTGTGGTTTATGTTAAGAAAATTGTTTATAATGTTAACAACTTAATTTCTAAATATATTTTACACGGCAATCTTCTCATGATTATGGTTGAATTAATTTTTGGAAAAATTCATAAAATATTCCTTTGGGATATTAAATTTCTAAACCTCGTACTCTGGAATGATCTCCGACCATATTAAGAAGGAATTCCTCTATAACTACGTCATCAAACCCATATAATCTATCAAAACAAGCATCCCATCTTGCATCTATGAAAACCCGCCATGCAACTACATTACTGTGGACTAGCATTGTATCTTTAGGTTCATGTCTCACAGGCAGTCCATACATCCCATAGAAGCTCTGTAGCAGTACTTTGGAACACCAACAGACCATTGGGAGGGAGTATCGACAGTCATTCTCCTGTGGTGATAGCATGGTGGAAAATGGAATGGGGGTAGAAAATAAAAATGGAAAGTATTTTGAAAAAAGAGGAAAATAAATGATATATTATGGCAATAATGATGAATGATCATCGTAATTATTTCACAGATTTAGAAAGGACTGATTAGATTGTCATAATGTACTTACTTCAAGTGCCAATACATTTTAATAATTATGTGAAATAATGGTAAAAATTGTGGAATGTACTATCGACACAAGTTCTAATGGTGACGTCAAAAAATCATCATTGTGATTTGATTATTCCGTTATTCAGTTATGACAAACTCCCCCCCCAAAACTATAGGTTTTTACCCTGTACAGAAATTATCTGCAAACGAATCTTAAAAACAAAAAATAAACAATAGAAAGAGCATAAAACATAAAGCATATATACACATAGATTTTCCCCTGTATCCCAAATCGAGACTACCAGCTTGATTTTTCATTATATTAATTTTATTGTTACAACACATATATATACATGCCAAAGCATTCATCAACCCCAATTCATTAACCCTGGATTAGAACATAACCATAGTTCCATTCACCGGATCTACAAAATACCAGTGGCCAAAAACCATCGTCCCCCAAAGCCATGTGCAAACCCATGCACAAGACCATGGGTGGGTCCACGCCCCTTTGACCCCCCCGTGGGTGCGCCTAATAGTGGAAGGAATGTAACACATACCCAACATTCTCCCACTTGTTTTTTTATTTCCATAGGGGACCACATGAGAGCTTAATCATCAGTTCAACTCTGCAACACCCATTGTTTCTCTACACGAAGAGAAATTCTGAGTGCTCACAGACTTCTTCAATGCATCTGCAACATTATTCAAAGTTTCCACCTTTATGAGAAACACCATTTTATCCTCAACCATATCTCTCACAAAGTGATATTTAACATCAATGTTCTTTCTCTTTGAATGATAAGCAGGGTTATTAGCCAAGAAAATTACACTTTGGCTATCACAGTCTATACTTATAGCTCGTTGCAACAACCCCATACTTGAACACAATCTCTGCAACCAAAATGATTCCTTTCTTGCATGAGTGGCTACTATGTATTCTGAATTTGTAGTTGAAAGAGCCACTACAGACTCTATTTTACTCATCCAACTGACTGCACCTCCAATAGGCTAAACACATACCCACTTGTAGATCTTCTTCGGTCCAGATCTCTAGCCCAGTCTGCATCAACAAAGCCACAAATTTCCAAAACTCTTTCCAATCCTAGTCTTCCCTAGTAGCACAAACCATAATCACTAGTGCCACACAAAAATCTGAAAACCCGCTTCATTGTTGTCCAATGCTACTTCCCTAGTTTTGACATAAACCTACTCAATACTCCCACTGCATGTGCAATGTATGGTCTAGTAAATACCATTGAATACATCAAGCTACCCACTGCACTTGCATATAGAACATAGGACATATCCTCCTCTTCTTCTTGACTCTTGAGACACTGTTAAACAAATATATTTAGACCTATAGGAATAAGAACCTTCACCAGTTTACTATCTTGCATATTGAACCTCTGTAATCTAGTCTTGACATACTTCCTCTGGTTTAACCAGAGCTTCCTCTTTTCCTGATCCCTCTTAATTTACATGCCCAAAATATAGTTTGCAGCACTAATATCCTTCATGTCGAATTTGAAGAACAGTCGGGTATTCAAATAGTGGATAATTTCTTTGTCATTTCCAATCAACAACATGTCATCCACACACAAGACCAAATAAATAACATGATCACCAATTAATTTCAAATAAACACAGTGATCCTCCTTGCTTCTGGTAAAGCCAAGTCCCTGTATATAGGTATTAAATTTTTGATACCAAATCCTTGGTGACTGTTCTAATCCATACAGAGACTTCTTTAACCCACATACTGGTTATTTCTTTCCCTACACCATAAAGCCTTCAAGTTGCTTCATGTAGATCTCCTCTTCCAAATCCCCATGAAGAAATGTTGTCTCCACATCCATCTATTCTACCTCAAAATGAAATGCAAGAGCAACAGATAAAATTAAAATAATATAAGTAACCTCGACAACAGGAGAAACAAATATCACCAAAATCAATTCCCATCACCTAAGAATAACCTTTTGCTAACAATTTAGCTTTGTATTTCTCCACCTTTCCTTCTACCTTCATCTTCTTCTTAAACACCCTTTTCTCCTGATGGGCTTCCTTTCCAACCGACAAATCCACTAGATCCCATGCCTCATTTTTGTGCAAGGATGCCATTTCATCAATCATGGCCTCCTTCCTATGTTTTCCATCTTCTAAATCTACTACCTTCCTAACAGTTCTAGGATCATCATCAATTATAGTTACAAAATTATTTGAATAGAAAGAAGATGGACTATACCTTTCTATTGCCTTATTTCCCAAATTGATCTTCTCATAGCTAAAGTTTGTGGCTCTTCCTCTTCTGAATATTCTTTTGTTGTAGAGTTTGATTCATCCTCCTTTAGCTCAAACGTTTTCTTCTCAGGTTCTTTTGGTAGGACTTCATGTTTAACAAAATCTTTCACCTCTCTAAACACCACATCTTAGCTGTACACAACCTTCCTTGTTTCTGGGTTCCAAAGCTTGTAACCTTCTCAACCATCCTTATACCCAATAAAGATGCACCTTTAAAAGTTATTATACAACTTGATCATTTTCTCCTTTGGAACATGTACATATGCATCACATCGGAATACCCTTAGATGTGAAAGAGAGGGTTTCTTACCAGTCCATACCTCATGTGGAGTCTTATCCTCCAATGCTGATGAAGGTGATCTCTTAACCAGGTAACATGCAGTCTCCTCTGCTTCTGCCCAGAATTCTTGTCCTAACCTGGTACCACTAACCATGTTTCTTGCCTTTTCCATTAGAATTCAGTTCAGCCTTTCTGCAAATCCATTTTGCTGAGGTGTGTATGGATTAGTCTTTTTTCATTCTATTCCACACTTCTTACAGAATTATTCAAATTCCTTCTTGCAAAACTCTCCACCATTATCTATCCTCAACACCTTTATATTCTTCTCTATATGGTTTTGCACCAGAGCGTTGAATTCTTTAAATCTATCAAATACTTCAGATTTCTTTCTCAAGAAATATATCCATGTATTCCTTAAGAATTCATCTATGAATGAAACATAGTACACATAATTTCCCAATGATGGAATCGACACATGTCCAAACACATCACTGTGCACAAGCTCTAATATCTTGTTCGCCCTCTTAGCACCAGAAGGAAAACTCACCCAATTCTGTTTCCCATATACACAATGTTCACAGAAATCAAAATCGAGAGAGAAATTAGTCATACCTTCTACCATACCATTTCTATGTAGTATTCGAAGGCCCTTCTCTCCAATATGTCCAAGCCTTTGATGCCATAGCATGGTATTTTCTCCAAAGACCTCAAGGCTTTCCGCTCCACTTTTAGGAACAACATAACTATTTCACTCATCAATAACAATGCTACCCTGAATATGGTATAGAGTTTCAATATAAACTCCCCGCATTAATACCAGTGCTCCCTGAACCATCTTGTAGGTATTTTTCTCGAACACTATTTTTACACCTGCATCATCCATCTTGCTTATAGAAATTATATTTTTGGAAAATGCAAGAATATACAAAACACCAGGAAGTGTTCTAATCCTTTCACCTCGTAGCTTCAGCTTGAATTTTGCATGTCCGAAAATTCTATATTTCCTATCATCCCCTAAGAATACATCAACACCATCATACTTCTCATACTCACAGAACTACTCCCTGTGGGGAGTGAAGTGAAAGGATGCACCTGAGTCAATCAACCATGCCTCATGATCTACATGTGTATTTGAATAAGAAGCCAAATACACATCCCCACCTTTATCCAATGTGGTTTTTGCCTCTCCAGAAGGAGCATCATCAGATCCCTTTCCTTTCTCAAGAGCTTTATATCTGCAATACTTTTTGTGGTGCCCTTCCTTTCTGCATTTCCCACACACCTTTAAAAACTTTCCTAGAGATTTATATCTCCCTCTAGATTTGGATCTCCCACTCGAAAACTTATTCTTATTTCCATTCTGGCGCCTTCCTCATATAGACAAGGAATCTCCATTCTGGCCCTTCATATTTCTCTGTCTCATTTCATTCAACACCAAGGCCGAGACAATGTCATCAAAATTCAAGGTAGATGTATTGCTACATATTGAAATAACTAGACTATCCCATGAATATGGTACAGAACACAACAAACTGATGCACTTATCTTCATCTAAGATTTTAATATCAATATATAACAGTTGACTTACCATAGTATAGAAGGCGTTCACATGCTCTCTCACTGAGTATCCATCCTTCATCCTCAAGTTATACAACATTTTCCAAAGGAACAATCTATTCACCAAAGACATAGATTGGTACAAAGTCCCTAGCTTGTCCCACAAAGTCTTCGCCATAGCTTTCCCACATACATTCGACAGTACTGAATCTGAGAAACACAACCGTATTGTGCTCTTTGCCTTTCGATCCAACTTCTTATAGTCTTCATCTGACATTGTTGTTGGTTTAGTACCCAGATCTATTGTGATCCATTGATCTTTATCCACCAGCAAATCCTCCATCTTCAGCTTCCACAACTCAAAAATCTGACCATTAAATTTCTCGATCTCTATCTTTCCATCGCTTTTCATCTTCTTTCACCACAAGAATCGATCTCACAGATCTCCCACTGAATATGGTCTGCCACAAGCCCGAGCAAAAAAAAGCCCTCAACAGCAAAGGCGTCCCTTGAAGTCGAAACAACTCGATACCAAATGTAGGTTTTAACCCTATACAGAAATTATATGAAAACTAATCTTAAAAACATCAAATAAACAATAGTGAGAGCATAAAACATAAAACAAATATATAAATATATTTTCCCCTGGATCCCAAATCGGGACTACCAGCTTGATTTTTCATTATATTCCTTTTAGTGTTACAACACATATATATGCATGCAAAAGCATTCATAAACCTCAATCCATTAACCCTAGATTATAACACAACCATAGTTCCCTTGACCGGATCTACAATATACTAGGGGCAGAAACCCATCATCCCCCAAAACCATGTGCAAACCCATGCACAAAACCATGGGTGGCTCTGCCCACCAAAAATCATCGACGGCTCCGCCCCCTATGACCCCCGTGAGCATGCAACTAATCGTGGAAAGAATATAACACATACCCAACACCAACTTAATGATTGAATATCCATGGGCACGTCAAATGTATTTTCAATGGAATATTTAATCAATTCCATAAAATTCGATGGAGACGTACCTGGTGACTTACCTCAGCAGAGTGACAGCCTAGCGGGGTAACAACAGTGACAAAGTCACAACAATGATGAAGTCACAATAGTAATGGAGTAACAACTCTAATGGAGTAACAACAGTAATGAAGTTACAACAGTAATAGAGTCACAGTAGTGACGAAGTAACAACAGTGACGGAGTCACAACATCGATGGAGTAACAAAATCCAACACTTAGAAAAAATTTATGGATTAGCAGCACCCGATACATAGGAAATTTCTGGAATAACAATTTTGGAGGAGTAACAACACCAGGTAATTTTGAAAAAAATTCATCTCTGCAAAATTGGGCTCTCGTAGTCATACCTGCAAAAGAAAAATAATTGAGTCGTAACAACATTATATATATATATATATATATATATATATATATATATATACTTTTCTTTTCTTTTTTTAAATTCAAGGATGCAGAGGAGGAATTATCTGCACTAACAACCTTTAGGCTAGATTTTTCAGTGAGATTTTTAATGAAGGTATCCTTAGAAGCTGGATGATGATACAGTCTCAGATGATGTCCATTTTCTATGAAGGAAGCATGAGTATAATCAATTGTGACAAGTATGACTATTCCATTATCAAAAATTGTGTCCACCTCATAAGGTCCCAGAAAAGCCTTCCCTTGAAGTCCTTGAAATGGGCATCATAGATTAATGCCTAATCTCCTCTGTGAAACACCTTGTTTTTAATGAATTTATCACGTCATTTTGTTCGGTGTTGTTGAATTTTAGCATTCTTCTAGACAACCATCAAACAAATTTCATCTAATTCATTTAGTTCTTCCAACCAGTGTTTCTGGGCATCTGACAAATCTAGTCCTAATTCCAAAGTTGTTATGAGTGTACTAATCTCAAATTCTATCAAAAATAGGGGGGATTTCCCATAGACCAACTCAACTGGAGAAAACCCTTTTATGTTTTGCCATATTTTTCTATATGCTTAGAGAGCTTCAAGAAGTTTCTCTGCCCAATCCCGATGATGTGTTGCTACAGTATTTTTCAAGATATTTTCCAATAACTTGTTTTTGCTTTCTACCTGACCATTCATCTGAGGATGATACAAATTTGTGACTCTATATTTTATTATGTTTCTTCATAAGCCTCTCTATCATGTATGGGTGAATTGCACTCCTCCATCTGAAACAATCTCTCTCAGAGCACCATAACAAGAAAAAATATCTTCAAATAGAAAATCTGAAACAACCTGTTATGTTACTTTCACAACAGCCTAAACCCACTTAGTTACATAGTCTGTGGAGACAAAAATGTGGACCTTATGATACTAAGGTGGGTTGGATGGACCAACAAATTCAATTTTCCACTTTTTGAAAGGTTCAAGAACTACTTAGGGCTGTAGTGGCATTTCATCTGATTGGCCCAATTGACCATGTTATCACCAAAATCGTACTTGATTGGCTGTTGATCAGACAACTTCAGTGTAACTATTTCAAACCAATCTTGTGACTGAAGCTTAGCCTCTTCAGTCTAAGAGGGCTCTCTCAAAGGGGTTTATGATATTGATTAATGATATAAGATAGATGACTAAATTTATTATTTGTGTCTTGGTTTTGTATATTTGTAGGTTGAAAAGATGAATGTTCGCTACCATTGGGCTATGGAGTAAGTGACAGGGACCTCAATAACAAAGGCTTTCCTTGTGGAAACTAAGGCTTGTAAATATTTCAATGAAGGAGAAACACATGTACGAATTTTTCAATAACTTGAGGTTCAAAGGTAGTCAAAGCATGTAATACATGAATTTTGTGTAATGAGACATCAGGACATTGAAGGTAAACTATTAAGAGAGATATACCATAGCTTAATACTTAAAGGAAGTTGGAGCATGAAAAGTCATGAGTTTTGAGTAATAAGCATTAAGACATTGGAAGAAAACATTTTTAAAGATAGGATAGAAATTCATTGAAATATAATAAGAATCTCAGGTGAAGAGAGGTTGTGTTGTTACTGTATATAGCAGAAACTCCAAAAGCTTTACAATCAAATAGTCTACTGAGATAACATCTCCAACCCTTTCTAACTCTAAAACTCTCCAACCCTTTCTAACTCTAAAACTAAGTCCTTTATAGAATGAGGAATAATAAAAATTATTTTCCACCTTGCTAGCCTCAAAATCTCACCTCAGATATCTATTTAAAATAGGATTAGCTTACTTGGAGACTTCCTAGGGATATTTCTGTTTTGCAGAGTTTGAATCCAAAAAAGACTCTTCATTCATTAAATAACTCAAGAAATCGATCTAATAACCCTTATGAAATTCAACCAACTAAATTTCTGAGTGTGCTGGAGTGCTGATGTATCATTATAGCATGTGAATGATGAGTTGGACCTCCTCCAAGTCGAATTTTACAATTTTTTCACAAATCTAGCTAGTGAAAATTCTGAAAAAATAGGCCTCGAAGATGAGTGTATAATTTCCAAACCTTGATGGCTTTATCGAAACGAAAAGAGGTTTTTGTAGCTAGGGCTATGAAGAAGAAAACCCACTTTCAGATTTCTAAAAGATGTTTTCATTTTTCTAGAAACTTAACTTGCATTTCACTATGCAAACACGATAGTTTCGTAGTGTTTTGTTGTTCTTCAAGCCCAGGCATGCTACGAAACTATTGAAAAGTGCTAAAATTCCAGATTTTTGTATAAATTGAAAAATAAACCTAATAAGTGTCGAAACCTTGTTACTAATATGCCATTAGCCTTAAAAACCATAAACCATCTGCCCTTATCATACTTGAGGCATTTCTTCCTCATTTATGATTGGTTGAGCTATTGGCTCTTCAAGCATTGTCATTTTTAGACCCTTGTTCTACAATTCATAATGGATTAATTCAAGCTACTCCTGGAAGTCCTTAACCTTATTTCTCAACCTCCTATTGGTGGCTTTCAAATGTGTGTTCATCCTCTTGACATGTTTGGCCTCTATCCTCAATGGAATGGTCCAATTGATAAGCTGTTGTGTATTT
Organism: Pinus albicaulis; assembly: GCA_034641835.2. Classification (NCBI taxonomy): domain Eukaryota; kingdom Viridiplantae; phylum Streptophyta; class Pinopsida; order Pinales; family Pinaceae; genus Pinus; species Pinus albicaulis. Next base: position 346,708,154 of record CM076569.1, on the reverse strand, counting down.
TCCAGACTCTTGGAAACACTGTCAATATGTTCTTCTGAAGAGTTCAACTGTTGTTGGATCTTCATTGAGCTATTTCATATCTACTGGTTCATATCTCAGACATTGTCCTCCTTTATTTCGCATTCTTTTCTCTACCATGGTTTCTTTAATGTCTTCCCAACCTTGCTTGATATTTTGTAGCCTTGCTTGATAGTGTGCAATGTAAACCTTTGAAAACACCAGCCACAACTTTGGCTTAGTGCACTAGCTCTGAAGAGCTCAATATCATGCAAGAAGGAATGAGAAATAAGAAATGACTAAATTAGGAAAGGATTTGAATTTTTGATGTCTCCTCATGACCTTATGATGACTCATACATACCTAAACTGATCATGATGACTGCAGACCTGAGCATGTACCTTGGATTTATCCCTCCATGACTTGAATGGCATCTAACCTACTCATTCACAATAATTTGATGACACCTAATATATAGACTGACAAGACAGACAGAAAACCACACTTTTGTAGTGCTTTTAGTGTAAATTTGATTGTTTTCGCTACGAAACTATTAGCAATTTCGTAGAAAAAAGTGAATTTTCTCAGTATGTTTCACTACGAAACTGTGGTTTCCTGGCTTAAAATTCATCTTCGGTAAAGAAACCTTGGAAATTTAAATCTATCATAAAATTATGATTGATGTAAGAGATAATATTTAAATGAGGGTGGGTTTAGACCTTAGGATAGGCTAAATTAAAAATTTTCCTTGACCAAGTAATGAAAAATGAATTCTATGACCCTCCCTTTGACACATGAACCTCTAGGAATTTGTCAAATGATGCTTCATTTTTACGAGTATAACAGTGGCTCCACTTGGGATGGTGTGCCCCTGTGGTATAACAAAGAACCTGTACTTCCAGTGCTATTCATCTTCTTTAAAATAAAAACTCTGAAATTTATGAAAACTTTGTCAAGCTCTTATGGCCTTCACCTCGGGCTGAAGCTTGATGATTACTGCTAAAGAACCAAATTTGTACCTACTGAAAAGATTCTAAGTCAACTTTGATCTTATTCACACACTCCTACCTACCATAATAGATGCAATCTCCATTTTTAATTCAAGCAACATGAAATTTCCAATGAAGCCAATCATTGATCTGATTTGACATTTGAACCTCTTGATTGCACTTGAACCAAAAGTAAGCAAGATACTGAAATTACCAAGGCAACATAAAATGTATCTGATCCTCATAATGAAAATATAACTGGAAATATGGATTGTATAACTCTTCCATGTAGACAACTATAGGATCATAGAAGACATAATCTGTTTGATAATTCTTAAGACATTTTGCAGATTTGGACAACTCATATATGCTTTGCTTAGCCACACTTGATTTCAGTTGTGTGCTATAAAAATAATTTTCAAAAACAAGGTATTCTTCCTCAATCTCAAAAGAGAAAGGTAGCAACACCCTCTATTTTCTTTATGGCATTAAATTTTTTTGAAAAGACTAATCCTGATCATGAAGACTATAAGATTGAATTTTATCTTCTAAAACTTCAATATATTTTTCAATGTTCTTAGCAACTTCATCCACAAATTTAATCTTATCTTCTGACTTGAACTAAAATGATTTCAAATTAGAAAACAGGGATAAAGAACAATTTTCATCCACTTCCTCATTAGTGTAATCATTATTTGATGTAGGCTGATGCAATGAATGACATGAAGAATAAACTTCTTCCTCTAGGTGAGGATTATAGCAATTATCTTCCATTATTTATTGTTGTTGTTTGAAATGATTATTATATTCCTAATGATCAAAAGGTTGACAAGTATGCTGCAAATTTTCATCAAAATCAGAGGATGTAACATGATTTTCACAAATAAACTCCTACTAGGTTTCATTTTCATCCAAGAGAGAGGTTATCCTTTCTTCTTGGTGATGAAAGGGATTGTCATGAAGGGCCTCTAAAATTTCCTCATCCATAAACTCATCATCTTCATAAAAATTCTCCAAATATTCAATAAAACTCACACAATGTTTACAACAGTCTTTGACCAACTATAAGGAGGGATGACACTCTTCATACATCTTATAAAATGCAACATGGAAATCAACGAGAGAATATAATGAACCATGTGGTAGGCTTTCATACCAAAACCATTTTTTTCCTTCTAAAGTGGCCATAACCATCTTCATGAGACAATCCTTGGGGAAATGAACCTTAAGTCTGTGTACATGCATATGGAATCTAACCAAATGAAGAGCAACATTGTATTTCTCTTCATCTTTAAATATAGGAAGATCAGTTAACCATTCGACCTTTGCCATAGGATTTGGAAAACCAGGGATGTGAGACTGATTCATAGGTGCATACCTGGGATTTATTCTTGCGATGGAACTCATCTTCGAACTTTATCAAGCTACTGATCCTCAAGCAGTGGAGTGACCTTCCAATTGATTATTTGATGTGTGGAGTTGCCATAGCAAAAATACAACCAATAGGTGCCTAAGAGTTTGCTACTCTCAGACCTTAGAACTGAAACTTTGTCATTCTTCTAAGGGAAAATTTACACCCTCAATCCCCCACAATGGTGCCAACATGTTATCACCAAAACTATACTTGATTGGATATTGATCAGAAAAATTTACTAAAACTATTTCAAACCAATCTTTTGATTGAATCTTAGCCTCTTTAGTCTGAGAGGGCTCTGTCAAAGGGGTTTATGATATTGATTAACGATATAATATAGATGGCTAACTCTATTATTTGTGTCTTGGTTTTGTATGTTTGCAGGTTGAAAAGATGAATGTTTGCTACCATTGGGCTATGGACTCAGTGACAGGGATATGAATAACAAAGGCTTTCCTTGTGGAAGCTTAGGCTTGTGAATATTTCAATGAAGGAGAAACACATGCAGGAATTCTTCAATAACTTGAGGTTCAAAGGAAGTTAGAGCATGTAGTACATGAATTCTGAGTAATGAGACATCAAGAAATTGAAGGTAGACTATTAGGAGAGATATACCATAGATTAATACTTAAAGGAAGTCAGAGCATGAACAATCATTAGTTCTGAGTAATAAGAATTAAGATATTGGAAGAAAAAATTTCAAAAGATAGGACATAAAATCATTGAAATATAATAAAAGTCTCAGGTGAAGAAAAGTTGTGTTGTTACTATATGTAGCAGAAACTCCAAAAGCTTTATAATCAAATAATCTTCTGAGATAATATCTCCAACCCTTTATAACTCCAAAACTAAGTCCTTTATAGAGTGAGGACTCATACAAATGATTTTCCAGCTTGCTAGTCTTGAAATCCAACCTCATAGACCTATTTCAAATAGGATTAGCTCACTTGGAGACTTCCTAGGGATATTTATGTTTCTCAGAGTTTGAATCCAAAAAGGACTCTTCTTTCATTAAATAACTAAACAAATCCATTTCATAACCCTTATCAACTTCAACCAACTAACTTTTTTAGTGTGCTGGAGTGCTGATGTATCATTATGCCATGTGATTGATGAGTTGGACCTCGTCCAAGTCGAATTTTACAATTTTTTCACAAATATGGCTAGTGAAAATTATAAAAAAAAGGCCTCCAAGATGAGTGTCTAATTTCCAAACGTTGATGGATTTGCAGAAACTGAGAGAGGTTTTTGTAGCCGGGGATGTGGTGAAGAAAAACCTCTTTTATATTTCTAAAAAAAAATTTCATTTGTCAAAAAGTTTAACTTGATGTTTGCTATGAAAACATGACAGTTTCGTAGCATTTTGTTGTTCTTCAAGCCCACGCGTGCTACGAAATTGCTGAAAGGTGCTAAAATTCCAGATTTTTGTATAAATTGAAAAATAAACCTCATAAGTGCCAAAAACTTGTTACTAGCATGTCATTAGCCTGAAAAACCATAAACCATATCACCTTATGATCCTTGAGGCATTTCTTCCTCATTTATGATTGGTTGAGCTATTGGCTCTTCAAGCATTGTCATTTTTAGACCTTTGTTCTGCAATTCATCATGGATTAATTCAAGCTACTCCTAGAGGTTGTTAACCAATTTAATCAACCTTCTATTGATGGATTTCAAATGTGTGTTCATCCTCCTGACATGTTTGGCCTCTTTCCCCAATGGAGTGGTCCATTTGATAAGCTGTTGTGTATTATCCAGAGTCTTGGAAACACTGTCAACCTGTTCTTCTAAAGAGTTCAAATACTATTGGATATTCATTGATTTGTTTCATATCTATTGGTTCATATCTTAGACATTGTCCTTCTTTTTTTGTCCTTCTTTTCTCTTCCATGATTTATTTAATGTCTTCACATCCTTGCTTGATATTTTGTAGCCTCGCTTGATAGTGTGCAATGTAAATATTTGAAAACACTAGCCACATATTTGGCTTAGTGCACTAGCTCTCCAGAGCTCAATATCACGCAAGAAGAAATGAGAAATAAGAAATGATTGAATTAGGAAAGGATTTTAAGTTTTGATGTCTCCTCATGACCTTACGATGACTCATACATACCTAAACTGATCATGATGACTACACATCTGAGCATGTACCTTGTATTTATCTCTCCATGAGTTGAATGGCATCTAACCTACTCATTCCCAATGACACCTAATAGCTAGAATGACAAGACTGACAGAAAGCTCTACTTTTGTAGTGTTTTTAGTGTAATTTTAACTATTTTTGCTACGAAACTATCAACATTTTCATAGTAAAAAGTGACTTTTCTCAGTGTGTTTCGCTACGAAACAGTGGTTTCTTGGCTTCAAAGACATCTTTGGTAAAGAAACCTTGGAAATTTAAATATATCAGAAAAAGATGATTGATGTAACATGACAGGATATGAATGAGGGTGGGTTTAGACCTTAGGATAGGCTAAATTAAAAATTTTCCTTGACTAAGTAATGAAAAATGAATTCTATGACCGTACCTTTGACACATGAACCTCTAGGACTTTGTCAAATTATGCTTCATATTTATGAGTGATAACAAACCCATACATTGGCAACTGTCACATGTGCAGACATAGTCGTGGGCATCCTGAAAGATAGAGGGCCAATAATATCCCATCTGTAATACCTTATGTCTTGTCCTCTTATCTGCAAAATTCCCTCAATAAGGGGCATCATGAGAAGCCTTCAACACTTCATAAATGTCATCCTTATATACAAATTGATGGACTTGTTGATCGACACTATATGAAAGATATATCCCGCTATCTAGGAGTATCAGGCACTATTATGAATGATATTTTATTTTTCCCTATATGACAAATGATGAGGCACATTTCCTGTAGAGATAGTAAGCAATATCTACATGCCACGGAGGATTAGTGGAAATTGCAAAAAGATGTTCATCTCTAAAAATTTTCTCTATGGGTGTGACTTCATCATTATTATCAAATATAGACAGGAAATCAACAACTACATTATCCTTCTCCAGTTTATCTACTATGGTAATGTCAAATTATAGAAGAAATAGAAACCATCTTGTAATACGACCAGGGGTGATAGGTTTATTCATCAAATATCTGATTGTTGCGTGATCAGTATGTGCAAATTTAGGGTACTCAGTAATGTAGTGGTCAAATTTGTTGATGGCATAAATAACAACCAAGAATTAATTTTCTATTCCCATGTAGTTTAGTTCAGTGGGAGTCAAATTCTTGTTGACGTAGTAAACTGCATATGGCTTTCGATCTTCCTGCTGTCCTAGAACTTCCCCAATTGCTATCTGAGAGGCATCGATATGGATTTGAAATGGAAGTGCCCAATCCGGTCCTCATAGGATTGGAGTTGTACAAACAAGTTCCTTGATTTTTCTAAAAGGTCCTTTGTTGTCGTCTATCCACAGAAATTTTCCATCTTTAGTTAGCATTTGAAAATGTGAGGAGGCTAATTTAGAAAAATTATCTATAAAACGACTATAATATCTAGCACAATAAATAAAACTACGTACCTGTGTGGGTGTCTTAGGTATATAAAAATGCACAATTACCTCTACCTTGGCCCGATCAACTCGAATTCCCTCTTCCCTCATCATGTGAAATTTAACCATACTCGGAGAGACATGAGTTTGCTTGCATATTTCAAGCACTTTTTCTAAATTTTCCAGGCCTTCTCTAAATGAATCCCCATATGGAGTGAATTCATCCATATAAATCTCAATGTTGTCATCGACTATATTAGAAAAAATCCCCAATATTTCCCTCTCGAATGTTGCAGGTGCGTTACAAATGCTGAATGGCAACACTCAAAATGCAAAGGTTCCCCAGGGGCATGTGAAGGTGGTTTTATCTTTGTCCTCAGGGGCTATCTACATTTTATTATACTCGTTAAACCCATCCAGGAAGGAGAAAAACTTCTTCCCAACGAAGGTATCCAGGACTTGGTCAATGAACGGCAAAGGGAAATGGTATTTTTGAGTTGCCTTTTTCAATTCCATGTACTCCATGCAAATATGCCATTTACCATTCTTCTCGGGAGCAATAACCAGTGAGGAAACCCACTGGCTGTCCGAGATGGGGTAAATGAATCCTATATCCGATAACTTATGAAGTTCCTCTTTGACATTGTTCTTTAATGTGGGGTTCATTCTTCTCTAAGGCTGTCTCACAAGACAAAAATATTCTTTGATATATATATGATGAGTGCATAGATTAGTAGGAAACCCCTTCATGTCCGTGTAATCCTAGGCGAAGGCTTCCTTATGGGTTCAGAGAAATTTTAGGAGCTGATCTATCTGGGATTCTGAAATATTCGAGTTGATGTTCAGTGTTTTTACTGGCTCAATTTTGATGGGAAGGCTATCGTGGGACAAAGTCATAGGAATATTTTAAATTCCATCTTATGGTTTAATTTTTTCTTTCATTTCACAGCTCATGGAAGATTCCATAATTTGACGAGTTGAATCATAAACAAAACAGAGGTCATTAATAAAGGTGTTAATGGTATCATCGTCTATTTCTATTTTGAATTGAAGGGCCTGCCCAATGGTAAAGACCAGTCTAATTTCTTCATATTCAAGCTCATGTCCTTCCATTGGTAGAGTCTTTGTTTGATTAATGGTTTTTCTGATGGGCTCAATTCTGCATCAACACCCAATATAGGCATTTGTGGTTGCACCCAATATAGGCATCTATGGTTGCAAGCCAAGGTCTCCACAAAATTAAGGGATGACCACCAGCTGGGGATTGTGTTTACAATACTAGGAGGTCCATGAGATAGTTCCATGAGTCAATCAAAATCGTAATGTCTTCCAAATTACCTACTGGTTTGACTGTGGATCTATTTTCCAATTCCAAGAGAATAGGTATTGGTGAAAAAGGAGGTCTCTGAGAAAGATCCATGTTAACGATAGAGGCCAGCAAGGTTTCCGCAGTAGTCTAGTACAACGCCAGAATTTTCACCCTACTCCAAGGAGAACAACGTCTCACCCAAGGCATGCCGTGACCTTAGTAAGGTTAGGAGACACATCAAGTATCAACCAATTACAACCATGAAGAGAAACTAGAGGAACTTGAAACAACAAATAGATCTCACTACTTTGTATAAGATATTACTCATTAAGCATATTCAGGATGCTGAATTTAAATTTAAAATATGGCATACATTCACAATGAGCACCTAATTAACACTTAACTCATAACATCAAACACATCAAGAACCATATTTCATTATCATTATCAAACAACTTACATCACTTTGGAGAGTCTATTACATGGTGTTTCAATAAAAAATAGATCTAACAGAGCTCTCCTACGACTCTCTCCCTCGACCCTCTACTATAATAACTCCCTTGTCTACGTTGGTTGATTGCCTATTTGTTCTTTCACCAACGTGACTGTTAGTCTTTCCTGATTGGGAGTTCTGCTGATTGTCTTTGTCTCCCATACTTTCCATATGTGTTGTTCTCCGCAATTGTTGTGCCACTTATCTTCCAACTATCTGCAACCGTGACAGCTCCCTGTCTACTGTGATTGTGCTTCACCACCTATTCTTCACAACTCAAAACTATTCCTTTTCCAAAACAAAGGCCCAAAAGGGCCCCGACCTCACGCTATTGACTCGTCCTGAGTCAATACTTTCCTACTGCTATGGTTTTAGTTGGTTTGTCTGCTTCTGAGGCTGACTTTGTCTTCTTCGTTCTTCGTTCTATCCAAAAAAAGGTCGAAACTCGGTAACCCTGCTCAATGCTGAAGACTTGAGTTCTGCGAACTCGTTAATTACCTAGTGTCATTCCTTGATTATCTGATCAGTTTTGGTGGCAACTCTTTAGCCTCCATTTCGCCTACTACTGGCGACAGTTTACTGAATACTTCTTGAATTTTTATCTCGACTTCAACTGCCATATGTTGTATTGCCTCTACTTTCTTCTTGACTTGTTTCCTTAGCTCTCTGAGGACTTGATTTGTGGCAGCAAAATGCTCCTCTATCTTCTTTATTCTAGTTTCCAGTATCTCCACTTGGTTGTAGAGTTGGGTTACGCTGACGAGATCCGTGGCCTCTTTGATATCTTGTGAAATCTACTAAAACTATGCTGAGATGGGTTGGGCTTTCATGGTTAATGAATTAGAGCATTTATGTAAATGGTTTAGTAGGTTGTAGGCCTCTCTGACTGTTGTCCCCAACATTTCTTTCATTCCAGATACCTCTTGGTTTTTTTGGCTGAGACTTGTACATGTCATTTTCACTCAGATAAACCTTTTGACTATGGATTAGGTTTACATGTCCTTCGGTGTTTGTCATCCTAGGAAATTACTGTTGGCCAAAGGTCCTTGAATATATCTGTTACTTTTTCCAGCTATTCCTGTAGATTTTCTTTCTCCCCTTTTATTTGATTGCACTCTTTAGTAAGCGCAAGGACCTGTTGTTGTTTCTTCTTGAACCTATGTTGGAGGTTATTAAGCAACCCTTCTACCTATTGTGCAGCTCGTCGAATGAAGTTGTATAGTTATTCAGTCCCCCAGGTTTGTGTTGGCAATATGATGCAGAGTGTTGTCCTTGATGTCAACCCACCTGATAGAGTGTTGTCCTTGAATGGAAACCCACTTGATGAAGATGATGGAAACCTACTTGATGAAGTTGTGCTTGATAGAATATGCCTTGATAAACTTGTTAAATGATGTAAATCTGAAGGTAATGAAGAAATGAATTTAGTATGTGTTAGATCTATGATGAAAATATTATGTCTGAAGGCATACGTGGATTTGCCTAAACAAAGTAGCGTATGCACGCGGGAAAAAACGTACCAAGTTGCGTATGGGAAAAAGCGCTCATAAAGTACAAAACCAGGGGTAACCACCATGGTATTGACCCATTGTATTGAGTAATGATTCATCTATGTGACCCCGTCCAGGAATACCATCGGAAGTATTATGGTTTTGGCTCATGGTATTGAAAAAGAGTAAACCTATATAAGGAGAAGAAATTCATTGTGCAGAAAAAGAGTGTGGGTGCAAGATGTATGAGCTTGAATAAATACTTCTCTCTGAAGTATATCTGAATGGAAAGGGTTACAGTTGAATGATAGATCTGAATGTATGATGCACCAATGAAGAAATGATGAAGAAGGGAATCTAGATCTGGAACGTATTTGTATCTGCTAGATCTGTTTATGGAATGATTAGATCTGAGATGAGGCGAACATCTGTCTGACGTAAAGGGTAAAATTTGTGTGATGTATTTGTTCTAAAGAATTGCAATGACCTAAATGTCTGAAGAACCATACGATAGTTCGCCACAGTGGAAGCGTGTATATACGCGGCTTCGCTGAAGATAAAGCCCGTATGCGTAGTGAAATTAGCTCTGTAATATGTATAGAAGTATACGTGGCTTTGTATGCATTGAAGCGCGTATATACGCGGGATCAGTAAAAGGAAAGCGCGTATTAAATCTAGGGTTTTGCTGAAGGCTGAAGGGTGAAATGTTTGATCTGTTCTGTTGTGTTACTGCTATTTGTATTCTACAGTTCTAGGTTGTCTGAATTGATAAGTATCAGTTTTGTTGTATGATTGAGCTTAAATGTGTGGAGTGGGTCCAGTCTGAAAATATGATGAAACGTGGCCTACAAGTGATGTCCTAAAAGAAGCTTTGGATCCAGTGTGAAAATTGATGAAACGTGGTCCACAGAGGTGCTGAGGGTTGTAGCCTTCAGTCAGGGGGTTGTAGCTCCCTTCCAGGTGAGGCTGGTAAACGAGATCAGGGGGTCGTAGCTCCCTTCCAGGAGAGGCTGGTAAACGAGAGTAGGGGGTCGTAGCTCCCTTCTAGGAGAGGCTGGTAAACGAGCGCAGGTGGGTGCCTGCATGCTGGTATGAGTCTGCGCCAGCACATACGTTGTAATATGTTTTCTCTATAATAAAATATTGAAGGCTGAGCAACTGCAGCGGTGGTTTTCTCCCGACTTGGGTTTCCACCTAAAATCCTGGTGTTCATGTGTGATGCTTATGTGTGATAATTTATTCTGTTATTACTGCACATGTTTACTGTTAACTAAACATCAGAAGAATGAATGTTGCATAGATCTAAGTGAAGAATTAATGGCATAATTAGATCTCTGTGTATACGCGAGTTTCATAAAGGGTATCCGCGTATATACACGAGTCTGTATCAGAAAAGTAGCGTATGGGTTTTAGAAGTAAGAAAAAGTAAAAATTTTGAGTATGCCCTAAATACTGATTCACCCCCCCCTCTCAGTATTTTTCCCAACAATTGGTATTAGAGCCAGGTTATTCTGCAGAAGCTTGATCACTTGAAGGAGATTCGTCGCAATGGGAAGTCATGAAGGAGTAATGTCTATAAGGCCACCTCTATTCAATGGAGATAATATTTTATTCTGGAAGATACATACAAAATCATATCTGCAAAGTCTTGGTGCGGAAGTATGGGCAATCGTGGAAGAAGGTTATCAATATCCAGCAAGTATTCCTACTGATGCAGCAGAAAGGAAGAAGTATGAAATCAATGCCAAAGCAGTCAATGTCTTGTTAGGAAGCATTTCTGAACCAGAATTTGCTAAAGTGATGCAGCTAAATTCAGAAAAAGAAATATGGGACAAAATCATCCTAAGCTATGAAGGAGATACAAAGGTAAAAAGTGCCAAACTCCAAACCCTCAGAATTGAATATGAAAATTTGAAGATGCATAGTGATGAGAGTATTGCCAGTTTCTTTTTACGTCTAGATGATATTGTGAATCGTATGAGAAGTTTGGGTGAAACTATAACTGATACTATTCTGGTTGAAAAAGTCTTAAGATCTTTGACTTCAAAATTTGAGTCAAAAGTAGCAGCTATTGAAGAAAGGCAAGATCTGCAAACTCTTACTATTGTTCAATTGCATGGTATCCTAACTGCTTATGAAATGAGACAAGGAGATCCCTCTCAAGTCAAAGAAGATGCTTTTAAGGCGTCTGCAAAAGGAAAAGAAAAGGAAGTTGTCAAAGAATCCAACTATATATCCGAAGAAGAAGAAGCGAATTTTGTGAGAAAACTCCAACTAGGTACTGGAAAATTCAAAGGTAAACTTCCCTTCAAATGTTTTGATTGTGGAAGAGTTGGTCACTATGCTGCTAAATGTCCTTATAGAGAAAAACATGGTAAAGGGAAACAATTTGAAAAGAGGAAGAATTATTATGCAAATGAAGATGATGATGAAGTGTCCAGTGAAGATGAAGAAGATTCTGACCAAGCTCTACAAGTGCTCATGGAAAAGAAGCAAAAGAAGAAGGTTACTCAAGGAAAGGAGATACCTCAGAAATCATGTATAGCAGAAATTGAAGAAGATGAAACAGGTATTGATCACTGTGCTTGTATTTTACTCTCTTGTGCATGTAAAGGTGAAGATAGTGAAAGTAACAGTATGGATCTAGAAGAAGCTGTCAAGATTAAAGTTTAAGATCAGCAAAAATCATCTAAGGAGAGTGAATCTATAGACAAATATCAAAGGTTTCATGCTTATGCATCCAATCAAATGAAAAGACTACAAGCAGAAATCAACGATCTAAATGCAAATCTCGAAATATCAAAAAGGAAGAATGAAGGTCTTGAAGCTGGAATCATCTCTCTACAAGCAGATCTTGAAGCATCAAGTAAGAATAATGAGGAACCTCTACAATCGGTTGAAAAGGAAGGTCTTGAAGCAGAAATCATCTCCCTCAAAGAAGACCTGGATAAATCAAATAAGAAGAATGCAGGACTTGAAGCAGAAAACATATCTCTGAAAGTAAATCTCGAAGCATCAAAGAAGAAGAATGAAGAACTCTTACAAACTTTTGGAGAGCAAGAAAATGGGTTGAAAGAAGAGATTCTAAATTTGAATAACCAAGTAGAAGACGAAAGAAGGAAAGAAGAAAACATGAAGAAGCAATGCCAAGCCTTGGAGGTGGAGGTAAACATTCTCAAAGGAGAATCTAGCTCACAAGGAAATGCTAATGATTCAAAGGAAGTCAATGCAAAATCTGAAGTGTTGAAAGAAACAAAAATTCAACCAACAATCATGAATTCTCAAAGGAAATCATTCAATAATGTGGAATGCTTTAGATGTCATAATTATGGGCATGTTGCAGCAAATTGTAGAAGCAGATCTTTTCAGTCACAATCAAACAGATTCTATTCAGAAAGGTACTCTGGTTGCTTCAAAGGATATTGTTTTTCGTGCAACAAGTATGGTCACAAAGCTGCTGATTGCAATAGAAGAAAGAACAAAGAAACACACTATGATCCTTATGCTTACTTCTCTGGCCATATAATATGTTATGCTTGTAACAAGTATGGACATGTGGAAAAAGAATGTAGGATGAACAGATCTGAGAAATTGGATAATTTTCAGCACACAATTAGAAATGTCAAGCAAGGCTGGAAAAGGAAGGAGGACTGGTCAGAAACGTAGGGAATATTGAACCTACTGCAGTCATCAGCTTCTGAAGCTTACTTCTCTTAATGACTGCAGAAGTGATGTGAGATACATTATAGGGATTTGTAATGTATCGTCACAGGGGGAGCGATGTATGATTATTCTCATGGTTGTTTTGGTCATTCTGGTTATGATTATTTCTGACAGAGCATCGGATGTGAAGAAGACAGGTACAGGAGGCATAAGTTCAGGGGGAGATGAAGGAAAGTGAAATTTTCAATGTATCACTTTCCATACGTGGGTTAGGTGAACTAAAGTCGCGTATACACGCGAGTTCCAACAGACACAGTCGCGTATGCATTGATGATAAGAGAATTGGGATGACAGATGAAGATCAGGAGCAGAGATTCAGGTGGAGCATCAGTCTGAGTATTAATGATTGTATTATTGGCACTGTTTCTGTTTATTTCTCAATGATGATGACATGTTACATGGTTTCTTATGATTATGAATGAGCCCTACTTGCTTAAAAGTTTTCATTGCTTGCACACATGGATGAGATGGAAGTTTTATGATTCAGAGATTATGAATAGATCATGTAGAGCTTGTTGTTGATGATGGTTCTCATGATTAAGAACTTCTATACATAGTTTCTACACATGGAGCATCATGATTTAATTCATGAAAATTTTGGTGATATGAGATCACTTGGATAATTAGTTGACACATATTATATATTGAAGAAGTTGTTCTGGAATGGTAATTCCTATTGATGCTGCAAAGAACTTGAAGACTTGTGCTTATGCTACAACTGTTGGATGACACTTGAAATACATTGATACATTGTCCTATCTGCCCTCATTTATTCCAGGGAAGCACTCAGATATCTCAGATAGAAGCTGGAAGTTATCTCTGCCTCACAGAGGATCAGATATGATTAAAATGTAAAAGATGGAATTGGATACGCGGATTTCATTACTAACAGTCACGTATATACACGAGTTCATACACAAAAAACCGCGTATATGTGGTTGCTGACAATTCTTCTAGGTCACCATTTCTTCAGCACGAATTGTAGTGTTGTTTGGTATCTCTGATGCTATTTGAAGTCTCTGGTGATGTTTCAACTCTTATATTTCTGGATGAAGATGCCTTGATGACTTGCTGTTGAAAGTATTCAGGTTGCACAAGCTAAGGAGGAGCCTTGGTCATATGGAAAGGATACTTGGATGCACATTTTCAGGGGGAGCACTAGTCTTGTTGAGTATAATGCATTGTTGGCATTATGATGATTCTAAAATATGATCTCTCTCTTGAGGTATTTCTGGTATTGGTCATGAAAAGTCATATTTGTAATTTAATGAAAAGGTCATGTTGAGACCTATAATGTAAAATTGTAATATTCAGTCATGTAAGGACTTGTTCTTTTTGGAAACCCACTTGGTTGGGTAGCTGAGACAAAATGTGTAAACCCACTTGGTTGGGTACTTGAGTCTCTTATGTAAATCCACTTGGTTGGATCTTTGATGTAAGTATGAGTCTTTGGTGATAGGAAGGTCATAGAGTCATGTACTTCATTAAAAAATATGTTTGAAGATTCAGCATGAGCTCAGGGGGAGCTTGATCACTTTAGTGTACATCAGATCTGCAGAACGCTTCCTTCTACATGAGGAGAAAAACCTTGTGTTGGTTTTGGTCCGCCCTTTGCCCTTGATGTCAAAGGGGGAGAGTGACATGGTGTCATTGTATTCTTAATGTATCTATCTGTTGTAGTGATCAAACACCATCGTGGTTGCCATCAAGTCCAAAGGGGGAGATTGTTGGCAATATGATGCAGTGTTGTCCTTGATGGCAACCCATTTGATAGAGTGTTGTCCTTGAATGGCAACCCACTTGATGAAGATGATGGCAACCTACTTGATGAAGTTATGCTTGATAGAATATGTCTTGATAAAATTGTTAAATGATGTAAATCTGATGTATCTACAGTGAGTACAGAAGGTAATGAAGAAAGGAATTCAGTATGTGTTAGATCTATGATGAAAAGAGTATGTCTCAAGGCATACGCGGAGTTGTCTAGGAGAAGTCGCGTATGCACGCGGGAAATAACGTGCCAAGTCGTGTATGGGCAAAAGCGCTCATAAAGTGCAAAACCAGGGGTAACCACCATGGTATTGACCCATTGTATTGAGTAATGATTTGTCTATGTGACCCCGTCCAGGAATACCATCGGAAGTAATGTGGTTTTGGCTCATGGTATTGAAAAAGGGTAAACCTATATAAAGAGAAGAAATTCATTGTGCAAATGATGAGTGTGGGTGCAAGATGTCTGAGCTTGAATGAATACTTCTCTCTGAAGGATATCTGAATGGAAAGGGTTACAGTTGAATGATAGATCTGAATGCATGAAGCACCTATGAAGAAAATGATGAAGAAGGGAATCTAGATCCGAAATGTATTTGTATTTGCTACATCTGTTTATGGAATGATTAGATCTGAGATGAGGCAAACATCTGTCTGATGTAAAGGGTAAAATATGTGTGATGTATTTTTTCTGAAGAATTGCAATGACCTAAATGTCTGAAGAACCATACGGTAGTTCACCGCAGTGGAAGCGCGTACATACGCGACTTCGCTAAAGATAAAGCGTGTATGCACAGTGAAATTAGCTCTGTAATATGTATAGAAGTATACGCAGCTTTGTATGCATTGAAGCGCATATATACACGGGATCAGTAAAAGGAAAGCGCATATTAAATCTAGGGTTTTGCTAAAGGCTAAAGGGTGAAATGTCTGATCTGTTCTGCTGTGTTACTAGTATTTGTATTCTACAAGCGTTTTGTTGTCCGAATTGATGTACATGCGCCTTTAGATGTATGATTGAGCTTAAATGTGGAGTGGGTCTAGTCTCGAAAATACGATGAAACGCCCACAAGTTGTGCTCTATTGGAAGTTGTTGGATCCATCGTGAAAATTGATGAAACGTGTCCCGCAGGTGCCGAGGTTATAGCTTCTGGCCGGGGGTTGTAGCTCCTTCTGTGAGGCCGGTAAACGAGACCGGGGTCGTAGCCCTTCCGGAGAGGTCAAACGAGAGTGGGGTGAAGCTTCCCCTTCCCAGGAGAGGTCGGTAAACAAGCGCAGGTGTGCCCCGCGTCGGGTATGAGTTCTGCGCGCACATATGTTGTAAGATGTTTTCTCTATAACAAAATACTGAAGGTCGAGCAACCCGCAATGGTTTTCTCCCGACTTGGGTTTCCACCTAAAATCCTGGTGTTCATGTGTGATGCTTATGTGTGATGATTTATTCTGTTATTACTGCACATGTTTACTGTTAACTAAACATCAGAAGAATGAATGTTGCATAGATCTAAGTGAAGAATTAATGGCATAATTAGATTTCTGTGTATACGCGAGTTTCATAAAGGGTATCCGCGTATATACGCGAGTCTGTATCAGAAAAGTAGCATATGGGTTTTAGAAGTAAGAAAAAGTAAAAATTTTGAGTATGCCCTAAATACTGATTCATCCTCTCGCATTTTTTCCAAACAACAGTATACTTTCAGAGCCTGAAATGTTGTGGGTTAGCGATATTTCTTTGAGGGGTTACCTGCTGGTTATTGATCTCGCTAAGTGCTCATGCGGTGATATGGGTTGGTTCTATTGTGACATCTGAATTTCTAGGTTATTCATACTCGTGGTTAGTTGAATCTGTTGTAGTATTAAATTTGCTTGCTGAAATGTGTTCAGCTCTTTTGGTGAGGGTGTTGTGTCTACAGTAAAAGATCCTCCCTGAACTAATAGTTCCACGAAAGTGCCCTGCCCCACCAGAGGTTGGCTAACCTTGAGTACCATAAGTGTACTTGAGTTAAC
Organism: Pinus albicaulis; assembly: GCA_034641835.2. Classification (NCBI taxonomy): domain Eukaryota; kingdom Viridiplantae; phylum Streptophyta; class Pinopsida; order Pinales; family Pinaceae; genus Pinus; species Pinus albicaulis. The sequence continues at coordinate 346,691,436 of CM076569.1, read as the reverse complement.
TTCCACCTCAGTGTCCCCATTTGTCTTGTTTCTTAACTTTAATGGGTCTGAGATAGTTGCTGACGTGGATGGAGTGAAGGTGGACTGGTCTTTGGAAGTAAATGAAGTATGGGGTGATGAATGATGAGTGCGAGGTGAAGAGGTGTGAGTGTGGGGTGGAGATTATGTTTGAATATTCAAAATCGAGAATAGATCAAACACATGTAGCACAGAGGTGCCCTGGGTGGCAACCTTTGGCTCTTCTCAAATTGGTACTCCCATATCCATGGGTTGGGTTTGATCTTCCTTGGTGAGGTCAACTATTTTCCTAGGCACCATAATTATTGATTTCTTGGCCTTGGGGGTAGCTACTAGGGTTTAGGTGCCTTACTCTTACGGATTGAAATTACTGTGGTTGTTGGGGGTGAATTGAACATGGTGGAAGGTAGGGCAGTGACGATAGGTGCAATCATAGATGGTGACGCATAATTTGAAGACTGAAACTCTGAAAAATAAGGAAACATAGGAGAAGCAATTGCGGGAGTTTGTATTACTTGACTGAAGCCCTTTACTATCATTTCCAACTGTTCCAGTAAAGGTGCTAGTTGCAGTCAAGAAATTCTACTCATTTTTTCCTCTGGTGTCTCCCCTGGTAGTGCTCTTAGAAGCATGCCCTCAAACGAGTAGTGATGTATTCCACTTATGATCTCCATTCCATCTCCCAACCATAAAAATACTTTGGTGTGGAACGCCTTTTTTTCAACCTGAAACTTTAATGGTCTCATTTTGAACGTGGTTTCATCCATACAAGTGGGTCTGATATATATCTGCTTGTGAGTGACTCCAAACCATATCTGCGAGGAATATCTATCCAACAGGTTCCTTAGAATCATTTTCTGTCTTGCCACCACATCCACCATCTACATGTACCAGAATGAGAAATATTTTTCATTTACCTCCTTTGTGCTGGGATCTCCTGAGATTCTCCAGGGCATAAACTTCATCGCCCTTAGCTGGTCATTTGTGATTTCAGGGAGCTATATTACCCCTACGTGAGTCCATTTCCACATCACAAATGCCATTATGAGGTAGCCATAAATGAACCTTGTGGCTCTTCTATAGTTATCTTTGCGGGCCTTGAATAGTTCGTTCAATAGAAATGTACACCAATTCATCTGCGTTCCCTAGAGGCACTGTTCCGCAACTGAAATGGTGTCGAGGGTGCATTCGCCCTTGGTGTAGTGCCTCATCGTCCTACCTACTATAAGGTAGTAGGCGAATTTGACTTCTGGATTTTTGATGAGGTTTATCTTCGCTCCCTTCCTTCCTCTTCTTGTCTCATATTTCTTATAGTAATCATAGTATCCTACCTTCTTGGCTCTCTTAGACATGTTCTGGAATGTCATGGAGACATCCTTCCCTTCTACTGATAATCCCGTAATCCTATGGATATCCTGTACATGTATCACTATTTTCCGCCCTAACCACAGTGATCCATTCTAGAGCCTGCTCAGCAGGAATTTTGTACACGGCATTGTTGCTCTCATTGTTCCAAACACTGGGAGGTTCTTGAGGTTCAGCATTGTCGACCTGTGGATACGTCTGAACTCTAGATTCATTCTTTCGACTTCCCCTCCTTCGGTAGTATAATTATGTATGTATACCTTCCTCCTCATAGCCGAAAATTGATATGAAACTGTAAAATCTATGTCAAGCAACAATGCATTGTCATACTTTCCCACTAACTATTCCATCCTCTAAATTATTTCATTGAGCTAAGGCTCGACAACTGCTATTGGTACCTTTGTCATATTCACCCTTCTTTTGTATACTTGGATTGCTATTCCTGATCTCTTTCTATGAATTCCTACTGCTGGACTACCTCTTTGAAATTCCTCTAATGAAATTTCACTTGTTGCTATTGCTATTTCTTTTTCTAACTCATAATTTTCTGGCATTCTCATGCTTTCTTCTATCATGCGGGTTAAGTAATATAACCGCCACATATGAAGTTGATAAGACCGCATAACTAATTAATTTTTCTATCTCCCCCACAACTATAGTCATGCGATTAGTTACCATGATGAGGTGTATTCTGACATTGCTAACTGTGTCTTCGAGATTTGGGTAGATGTGATGGGTAATGATTATGGCTTAATATGGAAAATTTATTATAGTATGGTTGTTACTAATTATGGCAATTAATTCTCAAATTCGGGTGATCCTATGGAATGACATCGGTATGATGGGTTATTATGATGGAATGATGTTTGACAGGTTTGGATTTCTAACACGGATGACGCGTTAGATACTACACCCCCCCCCTCTCCAACCAAAATCGGTTGTGATGTGCTCTTCACATCACAATAGGTGGATTTACTCTCTATGTTACTATAATTATTTTATTTATTGGGATTCCTATTCTATTCTCTTCTCGGGTGCGAGAGAGTTATTGACTCAATCTATTTCTATTCTACCCTACTGAATCCTCTCAGTTGCGAGAGTTATTTGAAAAGTAATTGATGAAACTTACTCATGATAAGGCTTCAGGCATGCGCCATTCACCCATCCTTGTAATACTTGGGCATCTAGATGTGACAACCAAATTGCTCTTGAATATTGAATTTCAATGACATGGTATGGTCCCATTGAGTGCATTCTGAGTTTACCCAGGAACTTTTGAAATTTATTGTCATACAAAAAAAATTTCCCTCCGACTGTGAACGTTTTATGTTTGATATGACAGTCATGCCAAGCCTTTTATCTTTCTTTTTCAACCATCTGATGGAATTCTGCTAGAAATTTGTCCTCTTCAAGCTCTTGTAATGCATGGAGGCAGTCATTGATTGAGTCTTCCTCTTTCATATGTACTGTTGAAGTGATTAATAGACTCTGTATGATAAATTCAACACATACCACTGCTTCTATCCTATACACCAGCCAGAATAGAGTCTGATTGTGTAACCTTTTTACAGTTGTCTTGTATTCCCATAATGTTGCTAGTATGCACTCTTCCCAGTCATCTCGATTGGAATTGCATATCTTGGTTAGTTATTTTTCTAATATCTTATTAAATTATTCAATTGTTCCATTTTCCTGAGGATGGTATGGACTGATCTTATGATGTTGCACCATAAAATTATCTAACAGAGAGTTGATTGTTGTCTTGATGAAGTGTGTACCTTAATCACTGGTTAAGATTTTGGGGCAACCAAATATACTAATGATATTCTCAAAAATTAACCTGGTTGATGTGTCTACTATGCAATCTTTTACTGGTGCTGCCTCTACCCATCTGGTAAGACAATTTGTTGCAGTAATTATGCACGTTGCTTGTGAATGTCTTTCCACAGGTGAAATTGGCCCTATGAAATCAACGACCCATTTTTCAAATGGTTTCAGTGTTTTTACCAGTTGAAGTGGTAGCTCATCTCGATGTGATGGATATCCCATTATTTGGAAGACATCACATTTCTTTACAAATGCTTTTTTTTCCTTATGTATTGTGGGCCACCATAACCCTGCTTGTAATATTTTTCTTGCGGTGGGTTTTGCACTGACATGCCCCCCTATAAATCTGCAATGACACTCCCACAATATATCCTCTCTTTGATGGTCCATGATACATCTCTACAAGACCTGGTCCAACCCCATATTATACATTTATCCTGCTATCAATTGATACTCAAGCGCTTTTACTACCAAATGTCTTCTTTGAGTCGTCATGTATTCGGTTGGGAACTGTATTGTTGCCGGATATATTGCTATCTGTTCCAAATGGTCTGGGATGGCTTCTACTCTAAAGAGGTTAGTATCTAGCAATTGATCATCCAGGGACCCCCCATTCTCTCTATTTTATAGCCTTAATAAATGGTCATGACCCATTTTTAACCTTCCTGGTTTCACTATCACTTCGAAGGTGAACTTTTGAAACATCAGGAGTTATCTACAGATCCTTCTTTCAAGCACGGGCTTGTTGACCTAGTACTTCAATGTTGAGTGGTCCATGAAGAATTTGAATATACCTCCTAATAGCTAATGGCAAAACTTCTTAAGGGAATACACCATCACAAGAGCTTCTTTTTCCGTTGTTGTGTAGTTCCTTTTAGTCGTCGACAACTTCTTGCTTGCAAGATAGACTCGATGATCAACTGAAATTTCTCCTAGCTGAGCTAACACTACTCCTAATGAAATGATGGAGGCATCAATATGGATGTGGAACTGATTGTCCCAATTAGTCGTGCTTTCAGCATTTTATCTATTTCTGCCTTGACTTTCTCCTTTACCCTTGGATTTAGATGGTAAGGTCTATCCTTCACTGGTCTTGCATCGGGCTTCAAGATTATGCGCATTTCCCTGATGTCCCCTTTTATCCCCTTTAGCTCTGCTACTGAGGATGGGAATAAGTATTCATATTCCTATAAAAGTTCAAAGATCTCCTTGGTCATTTCTGTATCCCAATAATCTCCAATGGACACTATTTTGGGTTTCTTTGGGGTTCCAATGTTCATCATCTTGGTCCTCAAGGGTAGCAGATGTAGTCCCTCTATTGTAGGTTCTTCCTATATATCCTGCTACCCTTCCTTCTCTTCAATGTATAAGTGTTGGAGATTCTCTAGATCATCGTCATCCATCTCACTGTCTATTCATTTATATGCTACTGATTGTTTGATAATCTACTCTGAGAGAGGTTTCTCTTTGTCTTCTTGAATTTATAGAAAAAATAGTACTCTTTTGATGGCTTGTAGTGCCTGTGTAACCAAATTTTTTTCTCCTTCAAAAGAAAAACATCGTGTAAAATTTTCTACAACTACTTGCCAGGTGCCAATTCCTCTCTTCTTTTCTTCAATTAAGTACCAGGCCTATGGAATTGTGTCTAGTGAATTTCTACAATTGTGCATCCACAGATATTTTGGATACCCTAATTTCTTCCAATTGTACTCACAATTTTATAAATGCATCATGGGTTCAGAATCTCCTTGGTACTTCTCAATGAATTGTGGTCCTTCATCTTCTTTGAATATAGCTCTTAGTTATATTGCAACATCTTCCCATCTCGGAAGTGAGTTGTGATGGTTTCTCCACCATCTTGTCGACGTGGATTGTAGGGCTACATCCATAAGAGGGACTCTATGTTCTATTGGCACTTTTTCTTCTAATTTTGCAATAAATGAATTTACAACATTCATATCTGATAGAGTAATATATCCTCTTACCTTAGCTCCAATCCATTCGACTCCTTGGATGTTAGCACATATTCTTGTATTAGTCTCATATCCTCCCTGCTACCAATCATCCCAAGCTATTTTTGAGCCCAAGTCTGAACTCTGAATGCTTCTCCAACTTAAAATCCCTCTCACTGTTGGATTGATATAGTCTTCTCTCTTCCCTGTCGTTATCTAGTAAATATGATTGAGAATTTGAGCATCCTCTCTGTTGTCAACCGTTTCTGTATATTGGGGTCTCTGATATGGGTCAAGTGGCTAAGTGACCCCGACTTCCCCATCTTCAAATATCATGAGTTCCTTTTTCAAATCGATCACTACATATTTTTCAAAGGCCCAATCTATCCCCAACAAAGTAGGATAGGAATCTTTATCGCCCATGATGTCTATCACCTCAAAATCTATGTATGTTTTCACTCCTGAAAAATCAACCTCAACCTCTTCCAGCCTTCCTATGGGAAAAATGTAGTACTTATTTTCCATGCGGAGCTATATTGGTGAGTATGTCAACTTTGTCCTTCGCAGTGCTTCCCACATCTTCCTTAGTAGAATGTTGACATCTGATCCTAGGTTGAGCATAGTATCTTTGATTTGAAATTCCACGACTTGAGTATTCACGTGGAATTCCTCTCCTATTATTTTCTTAATTATTTTGATCCTCCTTATGTATTTATCATTTGAATCTCTTGACTCTTCTAGTTCTGCGTTTTCATGCACCACCATCTCTAGATTTTTCTTTAGTTGTTCCAGCTGTTGGTCTCCAGTGTTTTGATAGTTTGGAAAATCAAAAGACAAGGCAACATCAGAACCAATATTTAGAGTTACAGGATCTATTCCTCCTGTGCTCAGAGAGGGATCTCTCAAATGTTTATTTTGCAAAGGTTTATCTTGTGTGCTTTGAGTATTGGTTTTAGACTAGTTATTAAGTGCAGGTGTTTGTTTGTTTGTTTGGTTGGATTGGTACAACAGAATATGAAAGGCCTAAGAAAGATATATAGAAAGGAGAAACATCTGGTTCATTTGGAAATGGAGTCAAGAAGAGGTCATAACATACTTATAAATGGATATGGGATATCAAAGGGAAAATCTAACTTGTCCACAGGATCCTTTGGTTTTTGGAATGAGATGGACATCAATGATTTTGAAAGAGAAATTTAATTCTCAACAAAGGGAAATTGAAAGCACAATTTGAACAATAAAGAGATTTTTGATAGACAGGGCTAACCATGAATTCTACAAATCACACCTTTAAGCAAACAATGATTTCGAAACAACTTTTAAAATGAAATCTAAGATTCAGGGAACACCTTATTTCCTCAAATATTTTATTTCAAATGGCTTAGAAAACATAAAATATTTACTAATAATTGCAGTCATAGAAGAGGGAGCACCTAATACATCTATGATTACAACTATAAAGACCTTTAAGGCAACTGTTTAAGCAAGGAAAAAGGGCAAGATCAGAACATACCCCCTTGGCTTACTATAAACATAAATACTTCAAAGGGAGACTTCAATAACATTTTTTAAGTGGTAGCAGACAAGCATGGAGAACTATAAATCATGCTGAAACCGACTTTTTGAACCATTAAGGAAATAAACAAGCATGAAGACTAAAGAGAGAGATTAAAGACTCTAAAATACTTCAGTAGAAGAAAACATAAAACAGTGAAGGATGAACATGTCTAAGGTGCTTCCAGGAGTCATTTCTTAGCCTAAAAATTTCAACCTACTGTAGTAAGAAATTATGGAACAGAATGAAAACAAGAGAAAACATTGAACAATTTATAATACTTCGCCAAACAACCAAGCTCATGGATCCAATGATAGAGCCTTCTCAGGAAAAAGCATGCAACAATATCATCAAGGCTTCCAAGACTTCAATTTGTTCTTCAACTTCAAATAAACACTATGTATTATTTCAGAGAGTTTCAGTATTACAAACTAGTGATCAACCAACAATTTCTCATCTTCTACAGAAGTATTTATAGAAGAATGAGGAGGCGAGACATGATAAAAGACCTCCCAAGATAATTAATACAGATTAATGACTTCTCGGCCTTTAAGGGGCTCGATGGAGAATTTTACAGGTGTTTGTATGTATTAATGTTCTACATTTAATATTAAGCTCGGTGGGAGCTCTGATTGAATTTTGAGGCTTTGTGTCATGTTGGAGTAACTTTGCAGATATTTTTGCATTAATTTCTTCGGCATAATGGACTCTCTGGCTGCGTTTGAGGCAAATATCTGATTTTGAACCATAACTTTGGCCTCTGTTTGAACACTTTTAAGGCACAGGTGGCACTGTGGTAGCTGGGAGGAATCAATTTGCCTCAGATGTGGCAGTGGAGGCTTTTCTGTTTGATAACACTTACGATGTTCCTTTAAATTTGTTTTAATTCTGGGGATCAAGCTTTTGATAATCAATCTTAGCCGTAATCCCCAAATTATCTTCAATCTTATGTTCTGATGCATTCTGTCTTCAACACTGATATTCTTTTAATTGTGATTTAATAACAAAGTGTCTTGTTTATGTGCAGGCCGCGCAAGGCTCTCAAGGCATCAATGCCCATGAAAAATTGACAAGACATGGAGTTCGAACCCCGTGAATGGTTTCCTTTGATGAATCAAAGGCACGGGAAACATATTTCTCGGCCTTTGGCCTTTCTTTAATTATAATGGGTAAACCATTAAACACCTACAAAATATGAAAATTATTAAGAAATCCTGCGTTATTTAGGTTTTACTGCTTCAGAGGGCATTGGGAGAGAGTGTGGTTGTTGGATGGCATCATCCAATGGTGGAGAATTGTGTAGAAGAGGTTAAAAGGAGAGCAGAGGGATAATTAATTCAAAGTCATTGATTGATGAGTGACCAAGAAGATCAACGGTCAGAATAACTGGCAGACTAATAATTTGAAGGATTCACATTATTCGGATTTAATAAGGGAATGCGAAAAACTAGGTTTAAACCTTTGGCGAGGGTGGAGGGCAATGAAGTAATGCGGGAATGTTTTGGGACCGTCCGATCTGGACACGTGAACAGTCCAGATCCAATCGGGGGATCGCAATCGGCGGAGGAATTATGTTAATGCGCTTGGCAAAAAACTTGCGATGCGATGTAGCACGGGCCATTGATCTGAGGATCAGATCAACGATGGGGAGTGAATCGGAGGGATGGAAATCAGAGGTGGAGAAATGTAAAGGCACAACCAAAATCGCCGATATGATTGCGCGATCGGGCCATCGCAATCGGAGGTGGGAAAAAACATTAAAATGCACCCAAAGGAAAACTCTGATGTGATGGGCACCTTGGGACTTAAACTCTTGGTCCCGGGAATAGGCTATATGAAATGAAAAGCTGTGGGGGTGGGGTTTATACATATGGGACTTAATCGCATCGGAATTTTTGATGCGGTCTTTCAATCAACCCATTTTTCATTAAAAAGCATAACTCTGGCGCGTTAGACCAAAACTTTGGGTAAGTGGGTTTTTTGATATACAAAGGAAAATAATGGATTGGAGATGAATTTTCACAATGATTTAACGCCCAATTGTGGGCCCACGGGTTACATGGATCGATAATATGATTGGGGAATGTAAGGCGCGGCGCTGAATCGACATCGGAGTTTTCAATGTTTATACACAAGAAGACTTGCGTTTGTTCGAAAGTTCCGATGCGATAAGCGCTCGATGGGTCAGCACCTGGTTTGTGTGGCGTGCACATATGGGGGAAGTGGTTTAGGATTTGGCCCAAGGGGGCTTTAAACCCATAGTCAAAATACTTGTTTTTTATAGATTTTCGATGGCTTTCAAAGGTATTTGAGGGCTTCGGTAAGGTTAAGAAGTGAGTTCTTAACCTTGTAAAAATGATTTTCATGAATGGAAGAAGAGGAATCATGAAAATAGAGTAGTTTTATGGAGAAAAAGGGGATAAAATTGAAGGTTATTTTTGAGTGGAGGAAGGGGAAAAAATGATGATATTGCAGCAGTATTTTCACTTATGGAAACATTAGAAATTCTAAATATAAAAAGGGAATAGCAGTGAAGATTTGGACAGAGGCATGAGGCCTTCAAGAGTCTCCAAGAGCCAACACTTTTTTGCAATAAAATTTGTTCCTTGAAGGCTCCAAAAATGATTTAGCCACCTTTTGGTATAACAACTTTATAGGTGGCTAACAGTGGCTACACTTGGGGATGGTGCCTTCTTGAAGGCATCAAGAATTTCAGACTTGCATTCTCTAGGAGGTTGACCTGTGCCTGATCCATTGGGCTACCCTTCCTTTGCTGGGATGATCTTGCTCTGAAAACATATTAGCAGCCATAAAAACAATGGTTCTTTCATCAAAAAGCTTTCTACCTACCCAATCCTACTGATCTAACATTCTTTCTTCATTAGAGTGCACTTGGATGGGAAAACTCTCTCACAACATTTTATTCTTTCGAAAGTAGGAAATATAATCTATTTCTACTCCTTATTTCTCCATGGACTTAGATTAAACAGTTGATTCCATATGATTCTCTACCTAATCTACCAATCTATTAGGATTAAACAGTCTAACAGATTTTTATTCTCTACTTTCTAAAGCAGAAATTTAAAAGCATTCAAGTCAGGTTTGAATAGTCTAACTTGATGCTGATATATGGCATAAAAACAAGCTGCACATAGATATTATTTGCTGAAAATTAAATCAAAATGATGAAGGCTTTAAGATCTGAAATTTTTAAGAACATCCTTCTCTTTTCTTCAGCTCTGTTTTTAAGCTTGTTTGAACTGTTCTTTGCTTGTTTTCTGGTTCATATTTTGAGCTAATTAGAACTAGTTTTACTTCTATTTTTGACTCAAGATTTGAACAGATCAGAGTCATCCTTCTTTTGGAATCTACAGGTTCAGATTTTGAGCTTTTTTGAACCTTTGTTTTTCTATCCTAATCTACCCTACTGAAAATCCAAGATTGAGCTGTTTGGAAAATCTAATTCACTAACCTATCAGCAGTAAATTGAAAAGTAATTAGTCATGATTAAATTGTATGACTAACTAGAAGTGTGTTTTTTAGGAGTGGCATTTGAGCTTGCACACTTTCAGATTTTTGTTTCTCTTTTTTGGTATGGGGCTGTACCCTTCTTGTTTTAAAATCTGCCCTCTTTTCTTTTCTATTGTTTTTAGATGTTTCTTTTTCTTTCAAAGCAAAAAATCAACAACTAACTAAATGCTCAAAGCTTAGGTTTATTGACATTCCCATCTAACCTAATATAACTTGGAATATTTACATGTTTAGCTAATAAACCCGCTTTTATAGTACAACCAATACAGTAAATGATTCCATGATTGATACTTCTTCATCCCCTTGGGCAGGCTGGACAAACAAGGCCACTCCCATTTTTATTTTTTTTTAAAGCAGCAGTGCTAAATGATCCTCTTGCTTTTGGTAATATACTGCTCCTAATAACCTTTATCCCTTCTTCAAATATTTTCAATAAATTAGCACAGGGATCTTGAAATAATACCTGGTTGTGAGTGTTTGGAAGATATGTTTCAACCAGTATCATCTCTTCTTTCTCCACTGGATTAAGGTAAAGATTCTTCTGAGAAAGAAAAACTTCCTCATCTTCATTATTATCTGAACTAGAGGATTCATCATATATTACAGTGTTGTCCTCTTGTAGTCCTGGTATGCTCTGATTCAGTGGATTGTGCTCTATGAAGAGATCATCATGTTCTTGAGTAGGGGTATCTTTTATTACCTCAACCCTTTCAGGAGGAGGCTCCTCATATGCATCATGTTCAAGAAATTCCTCTTTCTTCTCAACCCCAACATTACAACTAATAGATAGATGATTCCCAATTATGTGAAAATTATTCCTAATGAATTGGATTGGCTGATTGCTGCTTTCAAGATGATGGTAATGAATTTCATGACACCAATCCACTGCTGGTTTCCCTGCATGATTAGTTTCTGTTTGGATCTCATCATCATCATCAGATTGATCAGAAGTTGAAAAATCATTAGTATACACAATTTCACCAATCAAACATATTGGGTTATCATTTTGTTCCTCTTTGAGCTTTTCTATAACTGTGTTTTCTGATTCAAGAAAAAAAGGTTCAGTAAGTAGATGAGCAGAAGTGTTTTGTTGAAATGGAGGTTTGGAGGTTGGCTTTCTATTTAATATTAGATCAATATCTTCTTTTGTTAAGAGAGAAGGAATTGTCTTTTTTCTTAGGACAAAAGTACAGCGGTCTTGATGAGCCTCTTCTAATGGATCTCTATTTGAGTTTGCAGGGGAACTTTGAGGTTTCTCTTGTTTTTCCTGGTCTATCTCAGTTTTGAGCAACTCCTCATGATTTTTGTGAAAGTTATTTAAAATATGGGATTCGGGAGTTGTTTCTAATATATTATCAGGATTCCATTCTTCTTTAATCATCTGAAATGAGTCATGACATAGAGGCAAAGACTCTGGTTGTGTTATCTCTTCTCCTATTTCAGATTTTGTGGGTTCAAAATGGCTTATGTTTTCCTCAAGGCACTGCTCACTATAATTTTTTGCAATCTGGTCATGAATTTCTCTTAATAGCATGGTACAAGATATAGGTAGATAATCAGGAATTTCCTGACAACCTTTTTCATTTCTTTATTTTTAATCTTGTTCATCGCACATATCTTGTAGTTTTTGGGTTTGTTCTTGATTTGAAAGGAGCATGGGCTGCTCTAGATCATCAATATTCAAATTAGCCTCATTCCATTCAATTATTTTCCCAAGCATATACACCATCCTTTCCATCATGACCAACAATTTTTCTTTATTGTTTTCTCTATAGTCTTGCTCACCTTCTTCTATAAAGTATTGATCATCATCTATATATTTCTCATTGTCTAGGTCTTGTAATGGTTGAGTTTGTGTTTGATCTAGTGAAAACATAGGTTGTTCTAGATAATCAACATCTATATCACCCTCATGCTTTTCCAATCTTTTATCAAGTATGTACACTTTTCTTAATTAGGTACATTAATGTGTTTAGTTTAGCTTCTCTGTCCATACTTGGATCCATGTTTGTAATAAGAGGTCACTGTATCTTTCTAACCAGTTTAGAGTCCTTTACCAGTGGAGTTATTAGGTATTTTGGGATTCTGGAGTCGCCAGGTGGAAGATTTTGAAATTTTCTATCCACCAATAGCATGATTGGGTTTTCTCAATGCATTCCCAAGAGAGCTTACAAGGACTAATGAAGTAATAGGCCTACTGGAGGCCAGTGGAGTCACCAGGTGGAAAAATTTTAGCTTTCGTGAAGGTAAAATGTTTTATGGTTCCACCACCATGTTTATTATGAAGCCAATCTAAAATATTTTTGGGTTTTTTTTTTTCCTGAGTTCCTATGGTTGTTTGAAAGACTAATGAGTCTATAAGAGCTTGCTAGGAAACCATGAACTCGGTGGTCCCACTATGATCACCATTATGTTGGCGGCGATGAGGTGGATAATAATCACTGGATATTCTTGAAAATAAGGGATTTATAGAGTCCTAAGGGGTACTTAGATTGTCACTAACTCAGAAGTGTCCCATCATGATCGCCATTATGTTGGTGTCCTGTGTTTTGATAGTTTGGAAAATAAAAAGACAAGGCAACATCAGAACCAATATTTAGAGTTACAGGATCTAGTCCTCCTATTCTCAGAGAGGGATCTCTCAAATGTTTTTTTTGCAAAGGTTTATCTTGTGTGCTTTGAGTATTGGTTTTGTATTAGTTATTAAGTGCAGGTGTTTGTTTGTTTGGTTGGTTGGATTGATACAACAGGATATGAAAGGCCTAGGAAAGATATATAGAAAGGAGAAACATCTAGTTCATTGGGAAATGGAATCAAGAAGAGGTCATAACATACTTATCAATGGATATGGGATATCAGAGCGAAAATCTAACTTGGCCACAAGATCCTTTGGTTTTTGGAATGAGATGGACATCAATGATTTGGAAAGAGAAATTTAATTCTCAACAAAGGGAAATTGAAAGCACAATTTGAAAAATAAAGAGCTTTTTGATAGATAGGGCTAACCATGAATTCTACAAATCACACCTTTAAGTAAACAATGATTTCAAAACAAATTTTAAAATGAAATCTAAGATTCGGGGAAAACCCTATTTCCTCAAAGATTTTATTTCAAATGACTTAGAAAACATAAAATATTTACTGATAATTGCAGTCATAGAAGAGGGAACACCTAATACATCTATGATTACAACTATAAAGACCTTTAAGGCAACTGTTTAAGCAAGGACAAAGGGCAAGATCAGAACAGACCTCCTTGGCTTACTATAAACAGAAATACTTCAAAGGGAGACTTCAATAACATTTTTTAAGTGGTAGCAGACAAGCAGGGAGAACCATAAATCATGCTGAAACCGACTTTTTGAACCATTAAGGAAATAAACAAGCATGAAGACTAAAGAGAGAGACTAAAGAATCTAAAATACTTCAGTAGAAGAAATCATAAAACAGTGAAGGATGAACATGTCTAAGGTGCTTCTAGGAGTCATTTGTTAGCCTAAAACTTTCAACCTACTGTAGTAAGAAATTATGGAATAGAATGAAAATAGGAGAAAACATTGAACAGTTTAAAATACTTCACCAAACAACCAAGCTCATGGATCCAACGATAGAGCCTTCTCAGGAACAAGCCTGCAACAATATCATCAAGGCTTCCAAGCAGGGAAAATTTTAGGGGCGAATTTTAGCCCAAAGGCGAATTTTAAGGGATTTTAAATTTTAATAGGGCGAATTTTTTATATAAAACCCATTTTCTATAGTTTTATAAAATTAGTCCAATAATTATTTTAAAAATAATTAATTATTATATATTAGCCCACCAAAAGAAACGAGCATAAAACTGAAACAATGGAATTCGCCGTTGATTTTCTTGGTTGGAGTAGATTTCAATGGCATTCGCCTAGATTTACAGGGTCAGAGGGAGGGGTTGGAGTGATTCGCCCCATTTTTTCACTGGTTCGCTGGGGTGGTTGGGGCTTGGAATGGGCGTGGAAGTTGAATGTTGGTTCTGGGATGTGCATAGTATCGCCGATCGCCGATCTTCTCCCCATTTTTTTACTGGTTCGCTGGGGTGGTTGGGGCTTGGAATGGGTGTGGAAGTTGAATGTTGGTGCTGGGATGTGCATTCAATTCCAAAGGTTGCAGGATTTTATTTTTTAGAGTTTGGCTCCTCTTTTACCATGATTGTCCAAGTTTTTTTTTTACAGTATCAGAGTAGAACCTATTGCATTAATCCACAGGAATTGAAGTTATCATATCTTTCTTTGGGAAGGCATGGAAGGGGCCATATTCATTGTACAAGATAGTGTCTATTAACTTTAATTTTAAATATTTGTAATTGAATTTTGATCTTTGAAGAATTCCGCAGGAATCGAAGCTATCAGAGCTTCCTTTCGAAAGACATGGAAGGGGCTAGATTCATACAGTTTCTATTAACTGAATCTTGATATTTGAAGAATTCATTGGTATTTCTAGAAAAACCCTGACATGGAAGGGGCCAGATTCATATAGTCTCTATTAACTGAATTTTGATTAATTTGAAGAATTCATTGCTATTGCAGAAGAAAACCTAGACGAGATGTCTTATCTGGGAAGGATGGCTGGTCTCTGCATGACAATGTAAAATAGAAACAAAATTGAACGAGGGTATGGCAGATACCATCCCAAATAGCAAGCCCTAGAGCTTATTAGATTAGATAGTTTAGTTAATTAGCCCTAGAAGCCCAGAAACCCAATATAATTGCATAGGTATAGAGATTCAGCAAAGTTCTGTAGTGTCACCTATTAGCCTGTAAGCCATGGATTTCACAAAATATCTTAAATTCTTGTTTATTCTCACAAGATCTTTGTTGTTGGTGCTTTTTGATAGGACTTGGGTTCGTTTGCCTTCTCAGGAAAAGGTTGAACTGGATTTCTCTGAGTATGGGTCCTGGTGCACCTTTAAGAGCAATGTTCCAGGCAGCAGAATGGTGTGCTTATTCAGAAAGGAAAGCCTAAGCTACAAAAGAAATTTGATCATGAAAAAGAAGTTGCAAACCATCTACTGGATCCTTCGACCTTTCAAGAGATCAAGAAAGTCCAGAAGATTCTGCAGTAGTCCTCAATTTTCAAATCATGGTAAGTTTTCACTTCACTCTGTGGTCCTAAAAGAGCCCCCAAAAGAACAAATCCTTTTATGGAAGGCAAGAAGTATCCTTCCAAGCAGGAAGGCCACAATAATAGCTTGGGCTAATGGGCATACTTATAAACTCATTGTAGACCTTGCATCAGGTCAGATTGTTGACAGTAAAATGAGTCATGAAAATGGGTATCCTGCTATAACAATGGAGGATATGACTTCGATCATTCAAGTACCTCTGAAAAGAAAAAAATTCATAGAAATTATAGGGAAGAGAGGGGTTAACGTAAGTGACCTTTCATGCCTGCATATTTCTCTGGGCTGGTTCGGACCTGATGAAGAAGGTCGGAGATTGATAAAAATTCAGTGTTATTCAAGTGCAGGGACAACAAATTTCTACATGAGACCCATTGAGGGTCTCACAGTTTTAGTTGATATGGATTCTAAGGAGGTCTTGAAAATCACAGAAAAAGGAAAATATATACCCTTGCCAAAGCCAGAGGGTACAGACTATAGACTGTTTGCCCGGAAGTATCCTTTGTTGCCTCCTCTTTGTCCTATCTCCATTGAGCAGCCCAAAGGTCCCAGCTTTAATTTTGATGGTCATCAATTCAAATGGGGGAGTTGGGAGTTCCATCTCGAGCCTGATCCTCGTGCTGGGGTGATCATATCACAAGCAGCTATTAAGGATCCAGACACTGGAAAACTAAGGAGGGTTTTGCACAACGGTTTTACCTCCGAGCTCTTCATGCCTAGTGATGCTTGGTATTTTAAAACCTATATGGATGCAGGTGAATATGGATTTTGACTGACTGCTACGTCTCTTGATCCACTCAATGTCTGTCCAAGAAATTCCTACTACATGGATGGGGTCATGGCTAGCGATGATGGAACACCTTATATAAAACCTAACATGGTTTGCATATTTGAGCGATATGAAGGCGACATAGCTTGGCGTCACACAGAGTGTCCAATTTCAGGCATGGAGGTAAATGTTTTTTTGTTTCTTGAAATTTCTTTCCAATTTTATACAGATTAAAATAAATTCCACTATGTAATCTTTGTTTCCAAACTTGCACTGAAGTCTTCTATGTAGTTTTGCTGAGAGTAACTGGGACTATCATCAACTAAGTTCATAGGCTTTCTGTCCTTGTCTCCAACTTCTCTATCTCTACAGAGATTCTTTGGCCTTGGATGCTAGAAGAGATGCTTTTGTTTCAAGATAGAATAGAAAAGGGTTTCCTTCTCCTCCCTCTTTTTGTATTCATCCCTATTTGTCTGGATTCTTTCCCTTTAAGACACTTTGGGTTATACTCTTCTTGTTTATTAGACCATATGTCAAAAGGTTTATCAAATTTCAACTTCGAGGTTCGAAATTTGTGGAACCTAAAAAATTTGAGGTTCAATGAACTTCGGGGAGCCTCCTAGTCATTGATCAAATTTGAGGTTCAATGAACTTTATGGAACTTTGTAGTCATTGATCAAGTCCACTGCTCAAGCTGATATCTTTGTGTCACAACTCAAGCTTGTAATCTATTGTCGCAGTTTCCAAATTTATAATAACATTTTTAATGTTGATTTATTCCTATTTTATGTTATATTTCAGTTTGAAGTAAATATAGATAAAATGTATAGAGAAACATAATGGAAAACCTCATCTAAACCTTATAAAAACATTCAAATTTTACGTAAACCTAATCATTTTGGAGCCCAAACCATGTGACTTAGGACCTCATAGGGTGGAGCTGCTTTTGCATTCCTCTTGCAATTATTGTGACTTAGTGTGGAGCTGATTTTGCATTCCTCTTGCAATTATTGTGACTTAGGACCTCATAGGGAGGAGCTTCTTCTGCATTCATGTTGCTCTTATTCCACGGCTTTATAATTTCAGCCCCGTTGACTTCTTTTAGAGTTATAGTCTTGTTTGGTATAAGCATTCTTTCCCCAGAAATGTGTCAGAAATGTGTCTTCTAACTTTTGTTGATCCATGTGATTAGGAATCGTTTCAGGAAGTATCAAATCTCCATGGACAGACTATAACTTATGGCGGTAATAAATGTTCTTATCAATACTAGACTTAATATGAATACATCTCATGCTTGGTTGTCCATATATCTCCTTCCAATCTCCATAAATGAAGTTAGGATGGGTAAAATTAGGTCCCTGCTTGGTACTCAGTGACAAGCTCCTTCACATTTCGTTGTGTGCTTGGCACTTCTATAAACGTTGAAAAAAATTGATGATTTTTGTTGCACTGGTATATTGTTTCCTTGGTGGGTAAGATTAGGTCACTGCTTGGTACTCATTGACAATCTCCTTGGCATTTAGATGTTTTCTTGGCACTTGTATAAACGTAGAGAAAAAGATGATGCTTTTGTTTTCACTGGTATATTGTTTCCTTGGCACATGTATAAACCTTAAAAACGTTTCTTGCTTATGTTTGCACTGGCATATTGTTTTTATTTCTAATTTGTGAAATCTATTGTGTGACAGATTCGAGAATTCAGACCAAAGGTTACCTTAGTAGCCTGCATGGCAGATCTATTGCAAACTATGATTATATAGTGGATTGGGAATTTTAGACTGATGGCCTTATCCGAATTAAGGTAGGAAACTCTGAAATATTTCCTTGAGAAAGCAACTTGTAAAGTTATTTTTACTCAAGCGCAAATTAGAAGGGCTAAGATTTTTGACCATTTTATTTGGCACACAGGCTGGAATAAGTGGGATCTTGATGATCAAAGGTACAAAATATGAGAATGTCAACCAGATCAGATCCGAGGATGAGATTCATGGGAATTTTCTTGCTCAGAATACAATTGGTGTCATCCATGACCATTATATTACTTTTTACCTGGACATGGATGTTGATGGTACAGATAATTCCTTTGTTCAGGTCAAGATGGCCAAGCAAATGGTGAAGAATGGACAAACTCCAAGAATTTTTTTTTGGAAAGCAGAGAGACACATAGCAAAAACAGAGAAGGATGCCCAAATTAAGCTGAGCCTCTATCAGCCATCTGAGTTTCATGTGATCAATCCATCAAAGAAGACAAAGATTGGAAATCTAGTGGGATATGAAGTTGTCCCAGGCGACATTGCTGCAAGCTTGCTTGATCACAATGATCCTCCTCAGCACATGGGGCCTTCACTAACAATCAGGTTTGGATTTGGATGCAAGATTTTGAAATTCACACTAAATAAACCATAAACCATAAACCAGTCAGCTCTATGCATCATAAGTTAGGACTGAAATCTCAGAAAATGAGAGAGCACAACAAAATGTTAACTCGATGGGCCAAAGAAGGTCATAATGGAGAGAAAAATCTACTGTAGTGAATCTGCCCTTGTGCACTTCAAATTGTAGGTCCTCATTATTTCCATTAAGCTCAAGAATTCCCTAAGCACAGTATTTAGTTAAAAAACCTTGTGTTAAAAGCTTCATGAAAGAAACCAACCAATGAAAATAATTAATGACTTATTGTAGGAATTTTTAATCATATTCAAATTTTTTTCTTCTTAAATACATTTTTTTTGCAACTTTGTTAACAAATATTCCAAGAAAAAAAATTTCAAATTAACGAAATGGCCCATGTTTCTGGATATTTATTTATTGATTTATTTAAACTATCACACTTCAGAAGGATCATGGAGAAAACCAACGTATATAATAAAAAGAGAGAAGGAAGTTGCATTAAAAATACTATTAAATAATATAATTTAACATATTTTG
Source organism: Pinus albicaulis (assembly GCA_034641835.2). Taxonomy (NCBI): domain Eukaryota; kingdom Viridiplantae; phylum Streptophyta; class Pinopsida; order Pinales; family Pinaceae; genus Pinus; species Pinus albicaulis. Next base: position 346,672,339 of record CM076569.1, on the reverse strand, counting down.
AGGAAATATATCCAGAAGAATTATTCAGAATTAGTGGAGACATAATTTGGTGGTGGAAAGAGAGAACAGAGTCGAAAAGAAAAATAACAAAATACATTGAATATAAAATTTCAGCTGGATAGTGAGTTTGGAGACAAAAGGAGTGCAAAGATGACCAATTGTACAAAATGTAGGTTGTATGTCCCTAAGAAAATTCTTGTTATAGATCAACATCTTGATCCCAATTTAGGAATCTTTTATGTTCAATCCCCTCTCTTAGTTTATGACCATCTAGCTCCTTTAGTTCTAAGTTGTCATTCAAAGCTTAAGCATGCCTTCAATAGTGATTTTGTTGCATTCGTTTTTCATATAAATACCCTTCATTTTCTATGTGATTAGGATTACATGGAGTATACAAGATGTCAAAACAGTGTTCAATTACACTGTGAAGAAGTTAGGCATAACACTCACAAGAAGGTATTTGCATACCATTTGATTTTCAAGCTTAAAATATACTGTGTAAGACAAAAAAAACCCTCATCTAAGACTAGAGTGGAAGAAAACCCAACGGGATTAAAGTAACATAATATTAAACTAAAAGAAACATTTCATTCTTAATATTAGAGGAAAAACAACAACTGCTTCAAACTTTGCAAATTATATTATGTAGGTCATTGAAATATATAAGAAATTTGAAAACATTCATTTTATTTTATTGAGATTTCAACATTTCCTTTTCTGTAGTGTGGGTGCTTTATATTCGACTAGTTTTTGTTGTTGAAATTCACACTAAATAATCAAATAGATCTGCCACACATTTCAGTGAAATGAAATCTGCTTCAAAATTTGACTATACCGATTTTAACCAAAAATACTATTAACCAAAAAAATACATGACCCTTTAAATTAGATTTCCATCTACATAGATTCATCTTAGTGAAGTTGGTGGGTAAAATTATCATGCGTGAGGATAAGATTAGTTGTGGGATTAAATAACATGTAGTAGTTCTTTGCATGCAATGCGCTGCATGTAGATCTCTAAATATAATCAAATTTTCTTATGCAATCAAGTAATATCAATGTGTTTGTTTGTTTTTATTGTGTTGAATGATTATCAGTTGTGTTTCTCTTGAGTTTTTATTTTCTCTTTGTTTTCTTTTCAATTGACAACAACAATATTTACTGAAACAGAGTACAATTTCAGGAAATGAAAAAACAGAGTCTGAACACTTCAATTATTCCCAACCCTTTATCATTTGAGATTTATATACTATATATATTCTAGGGATCTTGCTGTCGGGTTGTCATAGGTTTCCTAGCTGTGCAGGTGTTTATTACTATTGTGAATTGTGTGTGGCACTGAACTGCGATTGAGTTTAATACATAGTTCAATGCTTATATTCTTTTTATAATCTAGAGCCAATTCATCCCTTTGTCTTGTGCAGGGGTTAGATCTAAATTGAGAGGCAGAATCACATGATAGACAGATTCTATTGTTACCTGGATATCAAATGGAACTTGTAACTTCAGTGGCCAGTGCTTCCAAAGGACTAGTTATAATGGTCATCATGTCTGGAGGTGGAGTGTCCATTCAGAGGAGGATTTTGATATAAAAATTTCTTGAACATGTCCCATGATCCATTGTCACATCGGTTTCGAACCTCTTCTCGTGTTAGTGACCCATATTTTTCAACCAACATCACCATATAGAAATTTGGATCAATAGGATTGGGTAAAACATGTCCTTTTAGGCCAAGGTTTGGTTCAGGTCTAATTCAAAAAACCACATCACTTATACCCAAATTGATTGCAAGGTCTCTAGGATGATTCAAAGCTTAACCTGCAAATCTATTTGGATTATCTCCAAACCACTGGATAACCAAACAATTTTTGTCAAACATGAATTTTTCTACAAAATATGACCTTAAATTACTAGAAATAGCACATGATGGAGCCAATGGTCCCAGTTTCTTTTCCAAGTTTGGAGCAGTGGCCTATAAGGCTTCCTTAGGCCAATTTCTTTCTCTTAGATCCATCAAATTCATCCCTGCTCCATTGGTTTCATCAATATTGGCATAGCCACCAATAAAAAGGGATGTCATGAAAGAAATTACAAGAGAAATTATTTCATTGTTATCATAGATATCCTTGTTTTTCTGATATAATTTCCGTATCTGAGGTCCTGTGTACCTTTCATGTGCACAAGACCCAGTAATAAAATCCAATTCAAGTATTGCACCAAAAAACTTCTCAATTTATCTGCACTATGCTGTTGTACTATTGTCCATACAAATAGATGATTCATTTGTGGAGAAATCAACCTAAAGCTAGAAAACCAAAGGATCTTTTGGATTCACTCCTTTTAGAATGGATTCCAGGGAAGCATTTCTCCAATAAACACTCCCGGGATATTGCCCACTTCCAGATTTAGCCCAAATTTTATCAAACTTTAAATTCTCCTTCCTCAATTTGTTCAGTATGAGGTAAAGAGCTTCTACCCATATCAAAGGTGATGACACAACACACCCATTTTCTGATGGATCTCTGTATACTTCATGCTTTGTCTTGTAATGTGGTAAATTTGAATCAAAATGAATTGTTTCAGTGAGGACAATACACATATTATGGTCCAAAATAGTTGTTTTAAGAGACCTTCATAAACTAAAATGTGTTTTTCTATTTTAGATATCCCATTTTCTTATAATCTTATTTAATTCATTGAATGCTATATTGGACATTATGGGCTCCTCCCTTGACTGGTTGATGTAAACAGTTGCTTTTATTGTCAACAAAATCATGTGAAGTATATAGAGGAGTCGTCTTAAAGCACCCTGTACTTTCTCCAAAAAATTCCTTACAGTTATTCAAATTGGATTCAAACCTTTTTCCACCAAATTTTGGAACATTGGAATTTTGACATGCATAAGGAGAACTAAAGATATTCACAATGCTCATCCCTCCATCACCATTTGTCTGCCTCATAAATGTGGTTGTAGAAAAGCAACTTGCAGGGGTCACAGATGCTATATAATGTGGTTGGTGCCTATCTTCATTTGAAAATGGGTATTGAAGTTGTTGTTCTAGGTATTGAACTCTCTTATTCATTTGTAAATATTCTAGACAAATATTTTCATATTGTTGAGGGGTTATTTCAGCAACATTATCAAGTAACTCATTTTCTATTGAGATAAGTCCATATTTCATCTCCCGTAAATGTATTGTTGCTTATGCACAAATAGTTACTTGCACACCATGACTACAAAAATAATTTTTATCATATTGTATTGGATTTCTTGAACCATGCACACTAGTTTCCCTCAAATATGACTTTTTCTAAGTATCAGCGGGAGTAACACTAGGTTCTATGCTTGGAAATTTAAAAACTAGAGTCTTTTGTGTTAAGTTTTTCACCAACAACATTATCCTCACTGGCCTCTCCAATGCTCTTATAGTCCAAAATATGCACCAATGTGGGATTTATTTTGACATCATATATCTCTGAACCAAAACGGTGTTTGAGCATGCTCACTTATTTCCATCTTTAATATTTAAGAATAATTATTAAAATCCATTTAATTTCCATGGCATTTGTTTCATAAAATCGTGGGAAACGTTGCAAATTAGTTGTGCAAAAATTATATTTTCCAAGAAACCCAGAAGATGCTCCCCTTTGTGGGGTTTCCAACAAATATCTACAAGTGTCAATAAAAATTTACAAACTTATTCTTGTGTTGAAAAGGTTGAATTGGTGTGCAGATGCAGTGACATTTTATTGCAGTTCTTTTTTTCCATTTGTTAGGATTCGACAGGTAACATTGTCACTGTATATTATGATATTTGCAGGTAGAAGCATGGTAAGAGTAGAGGTGATGTAACAACTTTTGAATACATAAGTATGGTAACCTGAGGTGATGTGACCTGATTTTTAGGTGCTTTTTACTTTTCCATCTTGCTAAGCAGAAAAACCTTTTGGGATTGAAAAACAAGGAAAGAAATTGTTGAGTAACATGAACCTGTTATCCCAGTCTATTCCATTATCAAAAGTCCAGATCGCATCAGAAATATTCTCAGTAACCTTCCCTGGTTTTGTATATTGCTCACTATAAGCATCTTGGAATTCAATGATATGATATGGGACTTAAAGTCTTTACAGAGATCTGTTACTTTTGTTTAGTTTGGTTTGGGTACTTGCTTTACTAATATTTTGTCAGTAGTGAATTTAATTGGTAATTTTTGTTTATTAACTTCCTTGTTGATACAATGTCACCAAATGGATCATAAACCAAGAAAAGTTAAAATAGTGTTTGGGGGCCTTTTTTACATCCACACTCGTTTAGAAGCTTAGCAGCAAGTATTTTATGGATTGTTCCACTTGTTGAAACTTGAAATACTTGTTTGAGATACCTAATGGACTGGACAATTTTATAGTTTCAGTGAAATCAAAGATTTTTTTAAAAGCCAATGTTGATAAGACATGGACCTTTTGTCATTACAAGATATCTAATTACTCGAGTAGCCTACCATGGATCAAGGGGTTTGTCCTCAACTTTGTTTCATGCTGTGAAGTTTAATTCAAAACAGCTGGATATGATCTGTGGCTTATCTTGATATCTCATCCGAGTTTCCTAAAACTGAAGTACTGTCAAGAAACCATAAGAAAGTGAAAAGTAATATTGTTCACTTAGTTTGCTTGAAGTATCTTATCAATACCGATTCTAATGCAACAAAACATCTATTGTCATTTTTTTTGGGTAAATAGAAAGATATTCTGTTAATATAAAAGCAATATTACAAGGATTTCAAATAGATATCCACTAGGATTTTTAACTTCATCCTAAGATGCAATTCTACCTGGAATCTGGACATCAAAACATGGTTTTGAGGATAAATAAACCTTTCCATTTTAACAAAAAGTACTGAGATTTTGAAAGTTTCTGAAAATAAACCCAAATGGATCAGTTCTAGCAAGATCTATGCCTCCGATTCTATCTTTTTCATCTAAACAACCTAAAATGCATTACAGGTTTGATAAGGACAACCACTTGTTTTCTGTTAAACTATAAATCGGTAAACCAGATTACTACTGTATTATCCCATGTTATTACTTTTGCTGCTAGCTGAAAATGAAATCTCAAAAGGAGAATATCTTTCCATGGGATAGAGTTACTCTTGAGCTGCACGCTCTCCTTATGTTTGGTTCTCCATTTCTCTAGGATGGATCACAGACTTCCTATTGACAGTCAGTGTATTGACTCCAACTTTTGCCAAATATAATGGGTCATGATCTGGAAGTATGCAGAAATTGCCACTATCGAATGCAGAAGGGATATGTTTTATACCTATTGTCCATGCTAGGATCCCTCTCTTGCTTGGCGTCATGGACCTAAGCTATGTTGCATGAAGGATCTGAGGCCGGTCATCATTTTGAGAACCAAGTGCCAGTGTCCATTATTCTTGTTAAGCTTCTGTGGCAGAATCTGTGCTAAAAATGCATATCTTTACTATCTTCTTGATCCCTTCCAAATTATCTTTCACCTGAGAAGCTATCATATCCTCGACTGGCCACTTTAAATTTATTACTGCTTTGAAAACACATCTCTAACTTCCGGTATTCTTCAGGTTAATGAGAAGATTAAGGGCGTCCAATATCCTCTACACCAAATATCTCTCTTTCCTCTATCGCTCCTATGTCATTTTATTTTCACTCTTAGAGGAGAAGGGTCAACAACTCCATAAACTGTTTGATGGGCTTTGTTACACACCCAAGTGGGTAACCCCTAGGAGAAATTTTTTTTCCTATGGATGGATCACTGGTTGAAAAAAATTATAGATCATTTTTTGTTGTATTCTTGTTCCCATGCTTCACCTTGGTGGTTTTTACTTACCCTTATTCTAGTGTGATCTTCCCTGAGGCCTTTCTTCCCCGATCTATTTTGTCAAACAAAATAATGTACATCAAAAATTGCTCAAGTTTGCATATTTTGTGTCAGTTCCTGCCTTCAAATCTAGCTCTTTTACCTCGGTTTTGTTTCTAATATACTTCCAAATTTGATGAGTTTTAGTTTTGGATATAAATTTTATGGGTGTTGGATTTGAGATCGACTTCATCCTCAAGCTATATGCGATTGCGATTTTTCTTTGTTTTTGAATTCTCACATTCAAGTTGTTTGTTGTTCAGGTGGGAGAAAAAATTCTGTGGGACCTCATAGTTGGTGGGTGGGATATTTCCTATCGGTTAGAGTTTGTGTTGAGTGCACAGGGAAGCTATTCAACTCTAATTGACAAGAACATAAAGTTGTCTTCATCTGATGAGTCAATTTGCAATTCATTCAAGGCATCAGAGGCAGGGAAGGTAGTTCTGATAATAGACAACTCCTCTTCAAACAAGAAGAAGGCTCAAAACTCGACCTATATGCCAACTACTTCTTATGATCATTCCTAGGAACGTAATCGTAATTTTTGTAGGTTTAAAATTTATCACAATTTTTCTCTATTGTGGTAGAATTTGTGGAGGTTATCTCAAAATTTATTTAAGTTACCATGGATCTAAATTTCTTATGATCTTTCAACACTAACAAACTTTGGTGCAAATTGTTGATCAATTCTCACTTGGTTAGGGTTATAGATGTTAATGAAAATTTTGTGTGCATGCATGAGAGTTGGGTGCAAATGCACAATGTTGTGTAGAATTAGTGTGATAAATATGGGATAGTGCAAAGCATAGTTTTGAAGATTAGTCTAATTTGAATCCTACCTAATCAACTCATTCAGGTTGATTATTGGTTGAACGGTTAATTGTTGGTTCAATGGACATAAGATATTGCAGGCACAAATACCAAAGGGAAAAATGGAGCCCATCATGGGGTACTCTTTGTAATTCTCCACCACTGCTACCTTCCATGCTTCCTCAAACTCCTCCAACCTCAATATTAGTGCTAGTAGTAGCCATGGTCCTCTCCAACCTAAATATTAGTGCTAGTAGTAGCATGAGCAACAACACTACACTTATCAGAACTAGAAGAACGTGTTTTCCGAACTACACGAGAACTACTTCCTTCACGAGTCACCATGTGCCATGCTTGGTCTCGGTGGTTCTCTTGCTTCTACTCCTGGTTCAGCTACCATATATTCATTGGAACCAACACCCCGAACTCCACTAGACAACGATTCACTATTTTGTAGTAGTGATTCACCATTTGTACTGGTGATTCCCCATGATTTTACAAGATAATATAATCTCATGAGAGATTCGCCAAAAAATTATATTAACATATTATATTATTAATAAAATCGCCTTCCATTTTTCGTATGTATCATGGGGATTTTCCCATTTATTATATATATAAATTTAGGGGGGTTCTTAAAATTTTCCCCGCTTCCAAGACTTCAATTTGTTCTTCAACTTCAACAGACTATGTATTATTTCAGAGAGTTTCAGTATTACAAACTAGTGATCAAACAAAAATTTCTCATATTCTACAGAAGTATTTATAGAAGAATGAGGAGGTGAGACCTGATAAAATATCTCCCAAGATAATTAATACAGATTAATGACTTCTCGGCCTTTGAGGGGCTCGATGGAGAAGTTTACATGTGTTTGTCTGTATTAATGTTATACATTTAATATTAAGCTTGGTGGGAGCTTTTATTGACTTTTGAGGCTCTGTGTCATGTTGAAGTAACTCTGCAGATATTTTTGCATTAAGTTCTTCAGCAAAATGGACTCTCTGGCTGCGTTTGAGTCAAATATTTGATTTTGAACCATAACTTTGGCCTCTGTTTGAACGCTTTTAAGGCGCAGGTGGCACTGTGGTAGCTGGGAGGAATCAATTTGCCTCAAATGTGGTGGCGGAGGATTTTCTGTTTGATAACACTTATGATGTTCCTTTAACTGTGTTTTAATTCTGGGGATCAGGCTTTTGATAATCATTCTTAGCCATAATCCCCAAATTATCTTCAATCTTCTGTTCTGCTACGTTCTATCTTCAACACTGATATTATTTTAATTGTGATTTAATAACACAGTGTCTTGTTGATGTGCAGGCCACGCAAGGCTCTCTAAGCATCAATGCCCATGAAACATTGACGAGACATGGAGTTCGAACCCCGCGAATGGTTTCCTTTGATGAATCAAAGGCACAGGAAATGTCTTTCCCGGCCTTTGGCCTTTATTTAATTATAATGGGTAAACCATTAAATACCTGCAAAATACGAAAATTATTAAGAAATTCTGCATTATTTAGGTTTTACTGCTTCAGAGGGCGTCGGGAGAGAGCGTTTCCATTGGATGGCATCATCCAACAGTGGAGAATTGCGTAGAAGAGGTTAAAAGAAGAGCAGAGGGATAATTAAGTTAGAGCCATTGATTGATGAGTGACCAAGAAGATCAATGGTCAGGCTAAGTGACAGACTAATAATGTGAAGGATTCAAATTATTCGGATTTAATAAGAGAATACGAAAAACTAGGTTTAAACCTTTGGCGAGGGTGGATGGCGATGAAGTAATACGGGAATGATTTGGGACAGTCCGATATGGACACGTGAACGATCCAGATCCAATCAGGGGATCGCAATCGGCGGAGGAATTATGTTAATGCGCTTGGCAAAAAACTTGTGATGCGATGTAGCGCGGGCCATTGATTTGAGGATCAGATCAACGGTGGGGAGTGAATCAGAGGGATGGAAATCGAAGGTGGAGAAATGTAAAGGCACAACCGAAAATGCCGATGCGATTGCGTGATCGGAGAAGGCCGATGCTATTTTTCGATCGGGCCATTGCAATCAGAGGTGGGAAAAAACATTAAAATGCACCAAAAGGAAAACTCCGATGCGATGGGTGCCTCAAGACTTAAACTCTTGGTCCCAGGCACAGGCTATATGAAATGAAAAGTGGTGGGGTGGCATTTATACATATGGGACTTAATCGCATTGGAAGTTTTGATGCGGTCTTTCAATCAACCCATTTTTCATTAAAAAGCATAACTCCGGCGTGTTAGACCAAAAATTTGGGTAAGTGGGTTTTTTGATATACAAAGGAAAATAATGGATCAGAGATGAATTTTCACAATGATTTAGCACCCAATTGCGGGCCCACGGGTTACATGGATCGATAATATGATCGGGGAATGTAAGGCGTGGGGCTGAATCGGCATCGGAGTTTTCAATGTTTATACACAAGAAGACTTGTGTTTGTTCAGAACACAAGATGGGTCAGCACCTGGTTTGTGTGGCATGGGCATATGGGGGAAGTGGTTTAGGATTTGGCCCAAGGGGGCTTTAAACCCATAGTCAAAATACTTGTTTTTTATAGATTTTCAATGGTTTTCAAAGGAATTTGAGGGTTTTGGTAAGGTTAAGAAGTGAGTTCTTAACCTTGTAAAAATGATTTTCATGAATGCAAGAAGAGGAATCATGAAAATAGAGTAGTTTTATGGAGAAAAAGAGGAGAAAAATGAAGGTTAGTTTTGAGTGGAGGAAGGGGAAAAAATGATGATTTTGCAGCAGTATTTTCACTTATGGAAATAGCAGAAATTCTGAATATAAAAAGGGAACAGCAGTGAAGATTTTGATAGAGGCATGAGGCCTTCAAGAGTCTTCAAGAGCCAACACTTTTTCACAATAAAATTTGTTCCTTGAAGGCTCCAAAAATGATTTAGCCACCTTTTGGTATAACAAATTTATAGGTGGCTAACACCAGCTTTAGTGCATTGGTTACAATTTTAAAAAATATTCAGAACCATTCCAAAATCATTGTGCTTGTATGGGCTTGCTTCTCTTTTTCTATTGTCGAATGTGGAAGCTCAATGCCTTTGCTCTCCCTGATTTGAGAAATTTTTTGCACTGCCTCCTTAAAATATTGCTTTTGTCCATTTGGTTTGAAAATGGGCTTTGGAGATGCTAGATTGATCGTTTTTATCGGGTCTATATTCTATGTATCCTCCCCTATTCTCTTTCCTCCACTAGTTATTATGGCTACATTTTTCATAGCATGAGCCTCTACTATTCTTGGTTCTACATTCACCAGATTTTCTCCTCTCTTTCTAGCTCTTTCCTCCCACCTCTTAATTAATTCTTGATGGTCTTCAGTTGCATGTGTATTGAATCTTCACTAAGAGCACCATGGTATTTTTGGAAGTGGACATTCCTTTGCTACATGTCCTTCTTGATCACAGTTGTAGCACCTTACAGGTCCTCTTCCTCTATTTTTTCCTCCTCTCGTTCCTCCTCCTCGTCCCCTTGGTGCCTCATTCACTTTATGAGATGGTATGTCCAATCGTTTTGCCATTGCATCAAGGGCTCTACACTGCTCTGTATTATGTGTTATGGAAGCGTAGAACTCACAATATGTATTTTTTGGAACATTGGAGTACTTTTGTAAAATTGGGCATAGTCATGGAGGATGACCAATGCCTTTGCATATTTTGCAGTATTCAGTTGCAGCCTAGTTTTGTTGAGTAGGGAACCCTGGAAAGTGGCATTGTGGCTGGTATAATCCCTAGGTGTTTATCTGTGCAACTCCCCCAACTGGTGGAGTCCCTTGTGTCCATGCTACTGAATCTCCCACATTCTGCCCCTGCAACCTTGGGCATTCGGTGGCCATGTGTCCCTCCATCAGATAATGGGTACAAAACACATTGGGCATTGTAGGTCATATCAGCTGAATGTCCTCCAACTTCTCTGTTAAATTAGCTATATGATATTTTAGCCCCAATATGGAAGGGTCTTGAGCTGCTGCTCCTCCTCTGAATTATTTTGGATACCCTACCATAGCCTCTATCTTCATAGCTTTCTCCAGGGCATCTTGTAAGGTATCAATATTTTTTTGTGCTAGTGGAGTTCTCAACAACAGAAGAAGTTCTTTAATAAATAAATCTCGATGATGATTCAGATCATTTGGGTAGCTCATTTTCCCAGTCGAATCCTTGAACCTCCTCATTAGGTCCCATGTTGTTTCACCTTCTCATTGTTTAATCTCCCATAGCTCAGATAACCCTTGCTGATCTATTTGAGGTAACTTAAATTATTTGACAAATTATTTCTTTACATCATCTATCACTGGGTTTGGATGAGCTTCAGACCATTTAATGAACCAACAAAGAGCTCTCTCTCTTAGAGTAGTCTAGAACTCGATCAAATTAACCACCTCTGGTGTCTATCGAGCCCTCCATATTGCTTTGCAGAGATACTAGTGCCGCTCCACATCATCGTTGCCCCTCCTAGAGAAGTCTAGGTATCGGGTAAATGATCCTTCCATATTTCATTGTATGGGTGGTACTAGAATAAAACCTCTACTTCCTAGTTGTGAAATTGTATTACTAGCACTATAGCTAGTATATATCGGTGTTGTAGACTTAACACTATTCAACTTGCTAAACTCTAGTAACTTAACAAAAATTTTACCTGGTGGCTAATAAATTACCAGGGGAAGGTTGGTACTACAACTACTTGAACTTGGGGGAATAGAGTTACCATGAATTACAGGTGTCAGCCTCTCTCGAAATAGTTGCTCCATTGCAACATCTAACTTCACATTAGATATCTCCTCGGGGCACATGTCCTCCATGTTCAAATTTTCTTCGTTTTCTCTTTGGGTTGGGCTCCTATACACTTGCATAACTTCTTTTATGGTCCCTCTTATTCCTTAGGATCCTATATGACCTTCCATTTCCTTTGTCATCTACGACGCCTTGTCCTTGTCCTATCGACTACTTTCCTGCTTCTGAAACTCCTTCATCGCTCTTTCCCGCCACTTAGTAATCTGCAACCTCCGATGTGCTCGTCCGTTTCTCAAAATGTTGGAGGCTTCAACATCCATATCCCTATTCCCCCTTCTAACTTAATTTTAGCATCTCTCCCTTGGATCCTTCCCCCAGTACTGGAGGTTTAAGTCTCCATATCAGACTTTTGAAATTCTATCAAACCCGCATCCACCATTAAAGTGTTGATCCAGAACAATATTTCCTTCAATAGTTCTCCCTGAAATTCAGATCTAAATACATATTCCTCTTTTGAAAGGGATTGGTGACACTCGGCTGCAAATTCCACAATGTATCCTTCCAAGATAGATTGTATCTAGAAATCTACAAATCCGTTCAAATCGATGTCTACCCTATGGAGTGCTACTAGGTTCACATGTGTCCACTTGTGACACACCCTACGCAAACCTCTTTGAAGTGACTCGACTTGTAGTCTCCGCAACCAATTGTAAAGTTCTTCTGAAAAAATTCCCAAAAAAATTCATATAGGTTAGTTGCAGATTTAGAAAATAGGACCTGTTCCTTGACAGTTTTCTCCCTCTACTATTGCAACTCCGCTTGTTTCAATATGAACTGGTCTAAGTGGTTATCCCACCAGCTTCATATTTCTCTCTCGTAGATCCAAGATACCATGATCTATCTCCTAAATTAATTTTTAGGTCTCGGCAACGAAACCATTTGTTGGTGAAAAGGGAGGTCTCTGAGCAAGACCCAAGTTCATGATAGAGGCCAACGAGGTTTCCGCAGTAGTCTATCACAATTATGGAATTTTCACCCTACTCCAAGGAGCAGAGCGTCTCACCAGAGGCATGTCATGAAATTAGTAAGGTTAGGAGATATATCAAGTATCAACTGACTACAACCATGAAGAGCAACTAAAGTAACTTGAAACAACAAACAAATGCTACTTTGTATAAGATATTACTCATTAAGCATATTTAGGATGTTGAATTAAAATTTAAAACATGGCATACATTCACAATTAGCAACTGATTAACACTTAAATCAGAACATCAAACACAATAAGAACCATATTCCATTATCACTATCAAATGACTTACATCACTCCACAGAGTATATTACATGGTGGCTTAGTAAAATAGAGATCTAACAGAGCTCTCCTACGACTCTCTCCCTCGACCCTCTGCCAGAATATATCCCTTATCTACTATGGTTGATTTCCTATTTGTTCTTCTACCAACGTGACTGTTAGTATTTCCTTTGCTCCTGCTCCAATATTTTCCACTTCCTCTTGATTACTGGGAGTTCTGCTAATTGTCTTTGTCTCCCATAATTTCCATTTATGTTGTTCTCCACAACTGTTGCACCACCTATCTTCCATCTATCTGCAACCATGACAATTCCCTGTCTACTGTGATTGTGCTCTGCCCCCTGTTCTCCGCAACTCAAAACTGTTCCTTTTCTAAAACAAAGGCACAAATAGTAGGAGTTGGTTTAAGGTTTCTAAGGAATAATGCATGCATAGTTTCAGAGGTAACGACATTCATGGTAGCACCCAAATATACTAGTACAGTTGGGATTTCAACCCCATTAATTAGTACCGTCAGAATTGGATTCCGTGGATCCCCATATTTTACAGGAATGAATTTTCCCAGCATGATGTTAGATATTTTACCCATCACATTGATGGTCAGTGGGTCCCTTGATTTCTTCCAGGATTTTTAGAATAGTATTTTTTGAGAGTTTTTGCATATATTGGTACATCCCTCATAGCTTGAAGTACGGGAATTTTAACAAATACATTTTTAAATTCCCCTAGAAACTCAAATTATACTTAATGGCTATTTTTACTCAGTGCCAATCTTTCATGGTTATATGGTGGATTGACTGGATGTCCCTGGTTAACAATAGGTTTAGGAGGTGTTTAATTTGCAATATCTTGGTTTTGTTTATCCCCAATTGTTTTTGGTACGAGTTCTATAACTTCATTGTCAAGTTGTTCAATGATAATAGGTGAAGTTGGTGCATTCACTACCCACCTAGATCGTAATTTTATTCCATTAAATTATGTAGTAGAGATGTTGTATGAAGGAAGGTTGAGAGTGTCAGCTTGTTGAAATCCCTTATTATTAGGATTTGGATTGGGTTGGATGGGAAGCTGAGGTCGAAGGGGTGGATTACCAGGAAGAATATCGAAAGGCAACTAGAGTTGATGTTGTGGCATAGGTTGGGGAAATTTTCTAGAAGGAGAAGGTCTACGCTAGCTCTATGTCCATGAAGGGCTCAAACTATTCTGAGAGAACGATGGCTGCCAAGGTGGTTATTGACAATACTGGGGTCATGCTAGTGAAAAAGGTACAGACTAGGGACCCATATTGAAATTACTGAAATACTGAGACAGGTCCTGAGGCATAACTTGACTCATATTCAGTGGTCATGGCTACCGTGGCTTCTCTTCTCCCATGAAATATAGTTGATCCACTATGCTTTCCTCACTTTCTTGTTGAAATACTGCCTTCAATCCTGGCAAGGAAAGACATGAGTTGGTTCCATGACTCTATTCACAAATTGCACAAGCTTCAATTGTGTTCAATGTAAATTCCTTCAGTGGATGTTTCTTTTTGCACTAAGGGCATAATATGGCCATATTCTTCTCCAATTCCATTTGTTTCTACTTTGCTTGCAGCGTATCCATGTGGGCATACAATATGCTCAAGATATTAGTTCTAAGATTATCGAGCAGGTTCCCAATTTCTGCCTTTGTGACCCCTACACTGGATGTTTTTGATGACCAAATCCCTTGTCTATTTCTCACAACCCCTCGCGAAAACTAGATGCATAACTCGTAGATAGTATCAATTTCTTATTTCAATATATTCCACTTTCCTACTATATTTAAAATTTGTAGAGAGTCTTCACTTAATGCCCAAAGAAGGATGATCTTCAGAATATATTTTTCCATGTTACTATGGCCTGACCTCTACAGCGTATATTTAAATCATTCCACACAATCTTCCATATTTGCATCTTCTTTGTGTACAAACTTGAAAATTTCTTCCTTGATGTCATGGGATTTACAGTAATCCTAGTACTTCTCCAGGAAAATATTTTCATGTCATCCCATGAGGAGATAGTTTTACCCCCCAAACCCATGAACCATCGCAGGGTTGTTCCCTTGAACATGGTAGGGAATATCTTCAATTTCTGAGCATAATCAATATCGTCATACCCCTGATAGATAATATCAAATTCAAAGAGGAATGTATTAGGGTCTTTGAAGGAAACACATGAAAATTAGGTAGAGTTGTTAAAGGGATAGGCTTCATTGGTTCATCACCTCTAATATCTCTAATTGGGAAATCAATAGAGGAAGTTGCAGGTGCCATAAATATCCTCTAGTACTCACCCAGGATTTCTACTGGTTCTGCAACTAATATTTGAGGTGATTTGATCGTCGAACGTTTCACAAGACTTTCTCAGCCTCACGGTGATGCAAATTACCTCATAATTTCTTCTTCCTCACTGAAATTTCTTAATTCCTCTGATCCCCTTCTTGAAATTTCCTCTCCTTCTACTGAAAACATGGGAGTTTCTTATACTGATACCTTGTTCACTTATTATTTTTTCATTGAAAGGGTTCTCTCTAGTATTGTGGATCGCACTAGTTGCACAACCGATTTCCCCTCCGATTTCATACGAGTCCTTACCATAATAGCGTCTAGTGGAGATGCTTATGATTCGTCCTTTGCAATAAGTTCCTAGATATAGGTGATCATTATTTGGGGGTCCTCCTCTACCCCTTCTATTCAGATCTCTATTCATACAATTGATGAGGAGAAAAACAAATAAATAAAAAATGCTACGCTTGGGACTTGGAGCAAGGCAAGATAAAGTCCCTCCCCAAGACTAGATATTGGGTTTTTAAAAACAAGAAAAGAAGGAAATTGAAATCAATGAAATCTTAACCTCAAAACCTAGAGCAGGGTAGCATTTCCATCCCTAGGACAAGATATTGGGCCCTAAGAAATCAATATAAATAAAAGCAAAGGAAAGAAAACAATTAAAAATCATAACCTAGAGTAGGGTAGAATTTCCCTTCCTAGGACAAGATATTATTTCCTAAGAAATCAACCAGAAAAAAGAAAAACTATGCTCAAGACGTAGAGCATTGTAGCATTTCCCTCCCTAGGACGAGAGATTGATCCTTAGATTGATATGAATTGTGTTCTTGCACCTTTTTCAGCCTCCATGACAATGGTGCCAAAATGTTGGTGTCCAAGTGTGAATAAATATTCAAACCCTTTCCCACATAAATTCATCAATCTGAGTGCATTTTTTATTGCAAGGTTAACACGCATAGTATATGCAAATATAATAACACAATTCTAAAATCAATCATGGATTCGATAATTAAACAAAGAAACAATCACTGTAACAACAAATAAAGAAGTGGAAATAATAATTTTTAAAGCTTATAATGCATTCACAAAAATAAGAGTATTAGCAAATATGTCTACTGTCACAGAAATTGCAAATTATACGAAAAATGAAATAGAAATAGCAACACACAGGAAACATGCAACACCTCATCAGAGAGTGGGCCCATCTCTCTGATCGATGCTGCCAACTTGAAGTTGCCCCAGGAATTTCGGATATGGTCATTCGATCACCAAATCTTTGAAAATAGTGAAATTAGTAAATTGCATAAGGTAACAATAATCGTGACTTTACTTCATTAACTAAATATTCCAAGAAGACATATAAAGGGATTTAATTATGCACCTTAGAACTTGACTTCAGTGTAAATGATACAAATGGATAAAGAAAGTGGGTTGAAATGGAAGGAAAATATATACAGATTTGGCTCCTAACAAAACTCACTTGATATAAGTGGGAGCGAGACTAAAAATGCTAAAATTATCCCTCTTGCTATGCCACCATCAAACTCGTGCACGGGTAAGACTTATCCTACCCCACCACCGCCCCCACCTGCGGAAGATATGGTTGCACACATGAAGCTACCCACCTTTAAGGGTGTGGAGGACGAGGATATGGATTGATTTTGTTTTGTTGAAAATTCGGTGTGGACTGCGCAAAATGTTAATATGGATGATGTTAAGAGAGTGCAGTTGGTTATGGAGTTTGAAGGTCGCACTTTATATTGGTTCATGGGATGCCTTGCCCAAAATGTTGATCCCACGGTTAAAGAGATTAAGGATTCCCTAAAGCAATAATTCCAAAAGCCAAATTCCTATTCTCATTGCATAATAGGACTGAAAGATTTTAAGCAAGGGCCGAAGGAATCATTTTGGGAAGCTGGCTAACGACTAAAAAAACCATCAGTGACATAGGATTTTTTTATGATGATAAGCAGAATAAGGAATGGTTCATTTCCACACTCTTACCACATTTTTCGAGGGCCTATGGGTCAGCAAAAGATTGATTCTTATAAAGAAGCCCTTGAAATTGCTATGAAACTTGAACCTGCACATAGATAAAATGCTCAGTTTGGAGTGATGTAAAATCAGAGCCAATTAGAAGCTATGCACTTAGAAATTCCAAATTTATGCAGAGACTAGGGTAGAGAAGTCAATGCGGATGTCTGGTGCATAGCTGAAAGGGAGTTGGCCACACTAAAGATCAATGTCCTCTGCTATCTGATTATTTTCAAGCTGGGGGACCAAATCCACTATGCCCAAGGAGTTATACCAATCCTAGTACCCCCACACTATGGTGCGTTGATTGTAGGGTGGCTGGATGACCTGATACGGACCACTACCCACAGTTAGGAGTCTATGTGCTAGAATTGAAGCAACAGTGGTGGAGATTATGCTCTTCACTTGGTCACGATGAGCACCATTGCCGAACACTTGACCTAATGATAGATAATGCGAACCTTTATAGGGTGCAGGCCTACCCTTCATTGCCAACATCTCCCTCTGGAGGAGGATGATCCCCAACAAGAGGATAGGGAGGGAGGAGAGGTGGAGGTGTAGGTTGAGGGAGAGGGAAACTGATTTTCTATAATTGTGGAGATGTTGGACACTATGCACGTGACTGTGAAAACCTTGCGCGACAATCCTCTAGGTACTGTAGGAAATTTTATCATGTAATTGAATATTGTCCTGTGCTAATAACTAAAATTCAGGAAAACTAGAAAACGCCTACGCAAAACATCCAAATGGTTAAGGTTGAATTACACGACAATGGGGAAAGTGTAAATGTAATTACATGCTGTGGTTTTGCCACTGGAGGAAATGAGGAAAAGGATTCCACAGATCCACTAATTAGAAAGGCATATGATAAGAAGGAAGGCCTCAACGTATAGAAAGAAAAAGAGATTTTCTTTGAGGCCAGCAAGGACTATGCTGATGCAAGAGAATCTACATCAAGAACTACCATGGAACCAAAGGATGATGATGAAGTTAAACCATTCCTACAAGATTTTTTTAAGCTGTTGCATAACCAGAAGGCAGTACATAATCTCCAAGCCCTGATAGACAATTGTGCAGAAAAATATGTACCTCGAACAATGACCAAGGCCATGAACAAGATTCATAAGAATAAGAAGACAAATGGTAGGGAAATGCGCATGACTGTGAATATTGGAGAGTATGAAATGGATCAAGTCATCCTATATCTGTGGTTTGATGCAAATTTCCTACCTAAGCAGACTCGGAAGAAGATGGGAGAACTAAGGTTGGAATAGTCAACCATTCAACTCCTGATAGCCAACTAGCAAAATATCATTCTCCTCAGAAGACTTCCACAGGTCATGATCGACATAGCTAGAGTGAAGGTATGCATGAATTTTGAAGTATTACAAATTTTTGATGATGCAGACCCTTACCCTACACTGTTAGGATTGGATTGGTACATTGACATGGGAGGCATCATCAAACTGAAGCGTAGAAGCATGATCTTTGAGAATGATGGTATGCACGTGATAGTCTCTTTGGACCCTACAGAAGGGAAATGATATACAGAACCAGTACATGAAGCATATGATGTCAACCATATTTACAAGCTGACTTTGCAAGATGAATATTGGATCAACCCTACAACTAATGGGATGTTGAACTGGAGGAAGGATAGTTCGTGCTTCTTGGACTTGGATGGTGAGATGGAGAACTGGCAGAATTGGTTGCATGATGTATTCACATTGTGCTACCTCAAGATCACAAAGAAATGCTGGTGCATCTCCTTATAGGTAAGAGAACTACCCTATTTTGATGGTTCTAGTAGTGTCAAAGTATTTTTGGAAGCATTGGAAAATAAATTACCTCGAGGAATGAAGGTTCTGGGCGTTTGATTTGGCTATGCGTGCGAATCCAGTGTGTTGGTGGGAGTCACAAGGGATATTTCCAAGACTGGGAGGAGTGTAGAAAAATGATGATGTTGCACTTTGAACCTCCAACCACCCCACCAATTGAGCTCTTTTATCGCTGTGGAGATTCGTGCAAGCACCTGGCCATGTGGATAGAGGTATGGGATGAAAAGAACTGGAACAAATGGTTTCATAGGTTTATTCATTCATTGGGGCTAGTACCCACCACCTGTTATCTAGAAGTTGAGCTACACTAAGGCACTAGAGACTGGTTTATAATGAATGAGGATTTCCTAGAAACCTTTGGTTTGGTCGGGGTCTTGGAGAAGTTTGATCAAGCTCTGCAGGACATAGATGCACTTGTCTTTGACGAATCCCGACCCCAAAAGGAAAGCACTGCGATAACAGGGGATGCACAGATGAAATACATTATCAATTGCAGGAACCTATCAATAGAGGATAATGAAGACAATCCAAGAAACGTTAGCATTCCCGAATCTGAAGGGGAGTGCACATTTGTAGGGCCCTCATTAATAACAGTGGATGTAAAAAAACCTATGAAGTTAAAATAAGTTGACATTGGGACAGAAGAGAAGCCAAATTTGGATAGAATTGGGGATTAATGGGATGATGACACAGTAGGGAAGATTGTAGAGCTACTGACATAGTATCAAGACCTATTTCCTACAAAATTTTTGGAGCTAAAAGGGATTGTGGGAGACCTAGGTGTTATGAATATTACTTTGAAATTGGATGCACACCCTGTCAAGCAGTGACCATACCACCTAAATCCTAGGTACAAGGAGAAGGTAAAATAAGAGTTAGAAAAAATGGTGGTCACGGGCATCATTGAGCTGGTAGAGCAGTCTGATTGGGTAAGCCCAATGGTGGTTCAAGAAAAGAAGAGAAAAGGAGACATAAGAATTTGCATAGATCTGCACAAGCTAAATGATGCCTGTGTATAGGACCCCTTCCTAACGTCCTAGATAATGTGGGAGGGCAAGAAGCTTATTCATTTTTTGATGGGTTCTCGAGGTACCATCAAATCAGAATCACACATGAAGACCACAACAAGACCACCTTTTCCACAAATTGGAGTTCTTTTCAGTACATTGTCATGCCATTAAAGAATGCACTTGCCATATTCTCATGCATAGTAGTGGCAGTGTTCAAAGAATTCATGCACAAATTCTTGGAGGATTTTTTACCATTTCTTGAAGGTAAGTGGAAATTAGTGACAATCTGACCATTTTTACTATGGCTAACTTATAAAAGGGAGCACACGGGTTACAATTGGTTCCTTTTCTTTCTGAATGTTTGGTGATCTATGATTATTCATCATTTATTCTACCTCATTGTCTGTAAGTTCTGTATGTCTCGCTAATAATCTCCCTTTGAAATCAGTAATCCCGATTTTACCTTCTGACTAAGAATGGCGGCCACCAACCTAGTGGAGGAGCACTTTATGCCCCTCAATGCCTCAACTGAATTATGATCAAATGAGGTTTGAGAATTAATACCAAAGGTAGAATAACTTGTGTCCATTTCGACTAAGGGGAGGGGAGTATGTCAAAATGGGCTTCCTCGAAGCTGTGCACCTCTCCTTGAAATGTGACATCTCTGCATCAGGCCACTAAGGATCAACCCCCCATTGGCGATCCATCCAAGAGACAAATGACTAATATGCAGGAGGATATGTTTGTTGAACCCATCTCTTGGTGGTAGCCCTATGTCAATCTACATAAGACCTCTACATGCTGCCGAAGAATGTTGATGTAATGTGGGAATACCTCCAAATGCCCTTGATCCCGGAGGATGTTCCCCTTGCTAGTTGAGCATTCAGAAAAATTTGAAATATAAATTTTGATGAAAACAACCTATAAAATGAAGAGACATCCCTTGAGCTAGCACCAAAGAAATATTTGGAGCAATTTCTTTATGAAAAGGTGCAAAAGGTCGAGCCAATGTCATGGGAACACGGGTTGAACAATGCCAGGATCCTAAACCTACTAAGGATTCTGCATTTTGGAAGGTACCCAATCATTAGCATCTACATGCACCAATTGATTGCTCTAATCCATGATGGTTGTCTGTGGATCCAAGGGATAATTCCAATAGATGTCACGCCAATCCACCAGATGATCGGCTTGCCCAGGAAGGGGCCTGACCTGATGAAGGGACTCGTGAAAAGTAGTGAGTTGAAGGTGGTCACCAACATAAAGGAAAAATACAAGGTGGCAAGGGACAAAAGGGGATTCTTGGTCCACACCATCGCTGACCCGAGAGTGCGCCTGGGCACTTTGGTCCTGGGGTGCAAATTAATGAGAAAATTTCGGCCAAATGCAGTTCCAGTGCATGTCATTGCTTTGGCAGAGAAATGCGAGAAGGGGGTGAGTTATAATTGGTCCCATTAACTTTTCGAATAGTTTTTGGACAATGTGCATGAGGTGCAAGAGCTGGGTAAACAATTATACTACTCTTGGCTAATATTTCTCATTGTGCTGGTAACATGGGAGACTCTAGCAGAGGCAGTCCTCCCCAAAATCAAGTCGGGTGTATGAGAAGGGGCACTCTACGATAATCTATGGGATTCCTTGGATACCTAGTGTGTCAGGGAGAATAAGGTGTTCTAGGTATTTTATGAAGGTGTGGTGGCTGCTGCTATCCATTCCTGACCTAGACTCTCACCAACGATGTATGAGAAGTACAAAAGTGTTTCTGAATTCCAAGTAACCATGCATAATGTGCATATGAGGGCACACAAGGACCCTACATGGTATACCTTTCCGTTCATGGTAACAAAAGCCAAAGTTGACCAAGTTGTGGTGACTTGGCTGAATGCATGGAAAGTCAAGCTTGACTCCACCCATCCCATTACGCCATCCACATCAGGCAAGGAGATAGCTCCAAAGGACACAACTGAGTTGTGTGAAGAGACAGGTGCTAAGACCCGGGGATAAAACATTGAGACCGAAGCAGAGAAGGAGCTGGGACATAGAAAAAGATAAAGAACAAGATTTGGGAGGTGAGAAGGAGGTGGACCTCAGAGTTGTAGAGGGGCTAAAAGAGGATGGTCTTGAGTCTCCGCCCGACACCAAGAGAGGTGCAGAGACTTCGAAAGGTTCGCGAAAAAACTGAAAAGGGTCCAAGGCCAGAGGAGAGGAAGAGGTCACGTTGACGGAAGAGGACCTTGACAAGATTACAGATGTAGTTTCTTTCATATCAAAGGACAGAAGGAATATTATGGAAACATAGTACAAGGCCGTAATGGAAGCCTTACAATCGGGTCTACAAGTCTTATAATTGAAGGGACATACCCTACAACCGAGCGTGGATCAAGAAAGGATGGTGCAAGGGAGCCTACCAACCACTTCGATCGTCACCTCATTAATGTAGGTTTTAACCCTGTATAGAAATTATCTGCAAACGAATATTAAAATTAGAAAATAAACAATAGTGAGAGGATAAAACATAAAACAAATATACATAGATATTGTCCGTTGGATCCCAAATCAAGATGACCAGCTTGATTTTCATTATATTCCTTTTAGTGTTACAAAACATATATATACATGTCGAAGCATACATAAACCCCAATCCATTAACCTTGGATTAGAACATAACGGTAGTTCCCTCAACCGGATCTACAAAATACTAGGGGCTGAAAACCATCATGCCCCAAAACCATGTGCAAACCCATGCACAAAACCATGGGTGGGTCTGCCCACCGAAAAATAAGGTCCAATTTTTTTTTTTCACGAGGTGCTGTCTCAGACCCCGACAGGCGGGGCTGCTACCCCCCCATGACCCCGCTACTTCACCCAACACAACATACAATAGTAGCATTCACCTAGCCCCCACGCGTGACTAGTCATGGAAAGAATATAACACATACCAAACATTCTCCCACTTTTTGTTTTCTTTCCATAGGAGGGCTTAGTCATTAGCCCAGCTCTGCAACACCCAATGTTTCTCTATACCAAGAGAACTTTTGAGTGCTCACAGACTTCGTCAATGCATCTACAACATTCTTCAAGGTGTCCACCTTTACCAGCAACACCCTTTTAGCCTCAACCATATCTCTCACAAAGTGATATTGAACATCAATGTGTTTTGTCTTTGAATGATAAGTAGGGTTCTTAGCTAAGAAAATTGCACTTTTGTTGTTACAGTCTATCCTTATAGCTTGCTGCACCAACCTTGTACTTGAACACAATCTCTACAACCAAACTGCTTCCTTGTTTGCATGAGTGGCTGCTATGTAATCTACCTCTGTAGTTGAAAGAGCCATTACAGAATGTCTTTTACTCATCCAACTGACTGCACCTCCAAATAGGCTAACATTAGGGGAATTTTGAGGTCTAAAATGGGCCTCCTAAGGAAATTATAAAATAATAATGGAAATAATAAAATAATATTAGATTACATCATCATATTTTAGAGGGTAAAAGGAAAAAACTAATTTTTGAACTCGTATTTTCAACTTATCTCTTTATCGGTGTACTCAAATTTCGAGAAAAAAGACTCGTTGGATGCAAAATTTGATTCCTCATCCAAGGAGTACCCATGTTGCATACTTTGGATGGACCCTGCTACATGAAAAATGAGAAATACATGAAAAAATCTGATGCTTCCAAATTTTTCATCCAACAAGTACTCCTGTTTGAAATTTGAGTAAAAACTTAGGGAGATAAGTTGAAAATACGAGTTGAAAAATTAGTTTTATTATTTTATTATTTTTTAATCATTTTACTTTTTTAATCCAAAAATGGTGAATCATCCCCCATGGTTGACATCATCATCTTGAATCCTATTAGTCCTTATAAAGTTTATTTTGGTTGTACGTTTTTCTTAGGAGGCCCATTTTAGACCTCACAAGTCCCCTAATAATACATACCCACTTGCAGATCTTCTTTGGTCCAGATCTCCAGTCCAATCTGCATAAAAAAACCATGAATTTCCAATACTCTTTCCAATCCCGGTCTTCCATGGTAGCACAAGCCATAATCACTCATTCCATGCAAATATCTGAAAACCGCTTCACTGTTGTCCAATGCTCCTTCCCTAGGCTTGACATAAAATTTCTCAATACTCCCACTGCATGTGCAATGTCTGGTCTAGTATAGACCATTGCATACATCAAGCTACCCACTGCACTTGCATATGGAACAAGCGACATATCCTCCTCTTCTTATTTTGTCTTGGGACACTATTAAGCAGATAGATTTACACCTACAGGAATAGGAACATTCACCGGTTTACTATCATGCATATTGAACCTATGCAATATAGTCTCGAAATACTTCGTTTGGTTTAACTAGAGCTTCCTCTTTGTCTGATCTCTCTTAATTTCCATACCCAAAATATATTTTGCAACACCAAGATCCTTCATGTCGAATTTGGAGAACAGTTGTGTCTTCAAATCTTGGATAATTTCTTTGTCACTTCCAATCAACATATTATCCACATACAAGACCAAATAAATAACACGGTCACCAATTAATTTAAAATAAACATAGTGATCCTCCTTGCTTCTCGTGAAGCCAGGTCCCCGTATATAGGTATCAAATTTATGATACCACATCCTTGGCGATTGTTTTAACCAATACAGAGACTTCTTTAACCTACATAATAGTTCTTTCTTCCCCTTCACCATAAAGCCTTAAAGTTGTTTCATGTAGATATCTTCTTCTAGATCCACATGAAGAAATGTTGTCTTCACATCCATCTATTCTATCTCAAAAAAACCCGGGAGAAACAGATAAAAGTAATCTAATAGAAGTAACTTTGGCAACAGGAGAAAAAATATCACCAAAATCAATTCCCGACACCTGGGAATAACCTTTTGCTACCAACTGAGCTTTGTATTTCCCCACCTTGCCTTCTACATTCATCTTCTTCTTAAACACTCATTTTCTCTCGATGGGCTTCCTTCCAGCCAAAAACTCCACCAGATCCCATGCCTCATTTTTGTGTAAGGATGCCATTTCATTAACCATGGCCTCCTTCTAGAGTTTTCCATCCTCTGAATCTACTGCCTCCCTGACAGTTCTAGGATCATCATCAATTATAGTTAAAGAAAACTTTAAATAGAAAGAAGATGGAATGTACCTTTCTGGTTGTCTTCTTTCCTGAACTGATCTTCTCATAGTTGGAGTTTTTGGCTCTTGCTCTTCTGAGTCTTCTTCTGTTGTAGAGTCTGATTCATCCTCCTTTAGCTCAAACTCTATCTTCTCAGGTTCCTTTGGTAGGACTTCATGATTAACAACATCTTTCATCTCTCTAAACACCACATCTCAACTGTACACAACCTTCATTGTTTCCGGGTTCCAAAGCTTGTAACCCTTTAAACCATCCTTATACCCAATAAAGATGCACCTTTGAGAATTATTATCCAACTTGGTCCATTTCTCCTTTGGAACATGTACATATGAATCACATACAAATACCCTCAGATGTGAAAGAGAAGGTTTATTACCAGTCCATAACTCATGTGGAGTCTTATCCTCCAACGCTGATGAAGGTGATCTGTTAACCAAGTAACATGTAGTCTCCACTACCTCTACCCATAATTCTTTTCCTAACCCGATACCACTGAGCATGCTTCTTGACTTTTCCATCAACGTTCTATTCATTCTTTCTGCAACTCCATTTTTTTGAGGTGTGTATGGAGTAGTCTTCTGTCGTGCTATACCACACTTATTACATAACTCTTCGAATTCCTTCTTGCAGAACTCCCCACCATGATTTTTCCTCGGCACCTCTATCTTCGTCTCTGTCTGGTTTTCCACTAGAGCCTTCAATTATTTAAATCTGTCAAAGACTTCAGATTTCTTCCTTAAGAAATATATCCATGTATTCCTTGAGAAGTCATCTATGAATGAAATAGAGTACACAACCTTACCAATGATGGAACCGACATAGCTCCAAGCACATCACTATGCACAAACTCTAATATCTTGTTTGCCCTCTTAGCACCAGAAGGAAATCTCACCCGATTCTGCTTCCCATATAAACAATGTTCACATAAATCAAAATCCATAGAGCTATTAGAAATACCTTCTACAATACAATTTGCATGAAGTATCTGAAGGTGCTTCTCTCTAATATGTCCAAGCCTTTGATGCCATAGCAAGGTATTTTCTCTAGAGACCGCTAGGCTTTCTGCTCCACTTTCAAGAACCAAAGAACTGTTGTACCCATCAATAATGGTGCTTCCCTAAAGCTTGTATAGAGTTCCAATCTGAGCTCCCCGCATTAATACCAGTGCTCCCTAAACCATCTTAGAGGTATCTTTCTCGAACACTACTTTTACACCTGCATCATCCATATTGCTTACCAAATGTAGGAATGTGAAGAACAGCAAGAAGTGTTCTAATCCTTCCACCTTGCAACTTCACTTTGAATTTTCCACGTCTGATGATTCTGGCCTTCCTATCATCACCTAAGAAGACATCACTGCCATCATATATGTCATACTCATAGAACCACTCCCTATGGGGAGTGAAGTGAAAGGATGCACCTGATTTAATCAACCATGACTCATGATCTATATGTGTATTTGAAGAAGAAGCCAAACACACATTCCAACCTTCATCCAAGGTGGTTTTTGCCTCTGCAGAAAGAGAATCATTACATCCCTTTCCTTTCTCAGGAGCTTTAGATTTGTAGTACTTTTTGTAGTGCCCTTTCTTTTTTCATTTCCAACACACCTTTACAAATTTTGTAGGAGATTTAGATCTCCCTCTAGATTTAGATCTCCCACTCGAAACGTTATTCTTGTTTCTGTTCTGAGACCTTCCTCATATAGATAAGGAATCTCCATCCCAACCCTCCATATTTCTCCATCTCATTTCCTCCGACAGCAAGGCTCATACAATGTCATCAAAATTCAAGGTAGTTGTATTGCTACCTATTACAATAACTAGACTGTCCCACAAGCATAGTAGAGAACACAAAAAACTGATGCACTTATCTTCATCTAAGATTTTAATATCAATAGATGACAGCTGACTTGCCACAATATTGAAGGAATTCAGTGCTCTTTCACTGAGTCTCCATCCTTCATCCTCAGGTTATATAGTTTTTTCCATAGGAACATACTATTCACCAAAGACTTAGATTGGTACAAAGTCCCAAGTTTGTCCCACCAATTCTTCATGGTAACTTCCCCATATACATTCAACAATATTGAATCTGAGACACACAACCTTTTTGTGCTCTTCACCTTCTGATATAACTTTTTCTAGTCTTCATCTGGCATTTCCATTGGTTGAGTACCTGGATCTACCATTATCCACTGGTCTTTATCCACCAGCAGATCCTCCATCTTGAGATTCCACAACTCAAAACTCTGATCATTAAATTTCTCAATATTTATCTTTCCACTACTCTCCATATTCTTTCACTGCAAGAACCGATCCCACAGATCTGCCACTGAACAGGGTCTACCACAGGCCCAAGCAAAAAAACCCCTCAGCAGCAAAGGTGTCCCCTTGAAGCCAAAACTACTCTGATACCAAATGTAGGTTTTTACCCTGTACTTAAATTATCTACAAATGAATCTTAAAAAAAAAATAAACAATAGCAAGAGCATAAAACATAAAACAAATATACACAAATATTTTCCCTTAGATCCCAAGTCAGGATGACTAGCTTGATTTTTCATTATATTCCTTTTAGTGCTACAACACATATATATACATGTCGAAGCATACATAAACCCCAATCCATTAACCCTAGA
Source organism: Pinus albicaulis (assembly GCA_034641835.2). Classification (NCBI taxonomy): domain Eukaryota; kingdom Viridiplantae; phylum Streptophyta; class Pinopsida; order Pinales; family Pinaceae; genus Pinus; species Pinus albicaulis. Next base: position 346,644,573 of record CM076569.1, on the reverse strand, counting down.
TTAGAACATAACGGTAGTTCCCTTGACTGGATCTACAAAATACTAGGGGCCGAAAATCATCATGCCACAAAACCATGTGCAAACCCATGCAAAAAACCATGGACAAGTGTGCCCACTGAAAAATAAGGTTCAATTTTTTTTTTCCCAGGGCATTGCCTCGAACACCAATAGGGGGGGCTGTCACCCCCCTGTGACCCCCCTACTACACCCAGAATAACATACAGGTGTTTCTATCACCCCCTCATGCGTGACTAGTCCTGGAAAGAATATAACACATACCCAACAATCAAAAAGAAGAATCTTCCCCTTCCCTGGTGCAATCATGATTGTGGAAAAACTAGAAATGTGCGCGTAGGTGAAAACCTACCCTGAGGTCAAAATTGACCTTGCGAAGCTACCCAGTGGAAAGCTACTCACTCTCCACATATTCATTTCGGCCAAACTGCAGTGCAGAGAGGATCGTGCATAACATTAACTCAGTGAAGTCGAATAGAATGAAACAATAAAGAAAACAAATTTCATCAAGGATCAAATAGTGTAGTGTTGGTCGCTTTAATTTCTTTCACAATTCAAGCTCCACATAAATTGTCAACCCGAGGAAGTCTCTTTATTTCAAAGATAATCACGCACTGGATATGCTCAATTTCAAAAGCAGAAACAATGTTGTAGTAAAAAGCCACACAATTATCAATCTCACAAACCTACTTATTCACACTCTGTTCAATCAAAGCTGAAGTCACTTAAGTTAAAGCAGAAATAATTTCTATGTTGCAGTTAAAATCCAAACAAAGGAAGACCAATCTGCAAGAAAAGAAATCAATCAACCAAAGCAGGAACAGGACCCTATTCCTTAGTTAGGAACTTTAGCACCTGCTGCCTGACACTTAATCACACTGTAGGAAAGGTAGCTTCAAGGGACCAAGACCCTATTCCCATGAACAGGAACCTTCAGCACTTGTTCTCTTGTTTCTAATCACACTGCAAGAAAAGGAAAGCAATGAATGGGAGCAGGACCCTATTCCTTTATACAGGAATCTTCAGCACCTGCTTCCCAGCATCATACATTCATACAATTAATAGAAATGGATTTCTCAACTTCCAAGAGTGAATGCGTTCAATATATGCAGCGCTAAGAAACAGAGTATCACTGAACTCGTGTAACTAATGCCCAACAACAGAATTAAAGTGAAGTGCAAACAACATAAATAATTAAACAAATTACAGGAACCAAAGGGTGAATCTTGTGAGGAAGGCGGGCCCTTTCCCTCTCACAAGATTCCCCGGGGAAAAGAATTAAATTAGAGCACTCAAAAGAAGAATTTATTCATCTGTCAAAGTAACTGATATATTACAGATGGAGACTAGCTCCGGTTCTCACACAATACTCTCCTGTAGCTTTACAATAATGAACTCCTCACTAATGATGATGTCTCCTCTTTTTAAAGAGGAGACATCTTTTACAATTTACATGAGAGAAAATCTACGTTATCTCAAATCTGTTCTCTTTCCCAAAACAGGACTATTCTGTTCTTCCAAAAAAAGATACTGTTACAACAGAGACAACAAGAATGCTATCTTCAGGATAATCCAGGTAACCGTGTCTTCATGCTGTTGCTACTATTCCACAAAAAGTTCTTCCAGAATCGCAAATTACGCATGACGGAATTTGCGTGCTTGACGGCTGTTTCAGCAACTGAGTCAGCTGTTTCAGCAACGGCCGCTTGTTCTTAGCAACGCATATAACTTATCTGCGAACTTTTGGACTTATGTTAGCAACAATGCACTTCAATTAATGATAAAATATAAGAGTATTATTGAATTAAATGTAAAACAGATTAAACATATAATAAAGAAGAGGATTTTATATACCTTGGGATAAAGTAGATGAAAAATGATAATGGAATCCTTTCTAATCATGGTTTAAAAAGTAAAATGGTGTCAAAGTATATAGCAAAAATGATACATAGTGGAGTCCTAACATCCCCCCCAGCTGAAAATGTTGCATGTCCTCAGGCAACCCCTAGTCTGAATCAGAGTCTGAGTACTGGGACTGAGCATGCAAATTACTCAAGCAATAGCTGGAGAAGGTGGCATCTGTAGGAGCTCTGAATCCTCTGTTGTTCTGCAAATGTTGCCATGCCAAGGCTTCATCTCTGTCAGTCAACTGGTAATGACACTGATATTTCTCTGAAGGCAGCCATAAAATTGGAAAATGGAAATGATACCCAATCCAGTTTACTCCACAATGTTGAATGCAACCAATGTAATTAGAAACCCTGGATAATGCAGCTTGAAGATTGTGAGGGTTAAAAGGGTGATAATCTTGTCTTTCTTTACATGACTGCTGCCAAAACATAACATTGGCCTTCAATGCAGCAGTACCCTTTACTCTAATTTGCTGTTGACACTTAGAAAGTGTTGAAGCCTGTAATTGTTGTATATACCTATGCATTCCTGGCTTCTGTAAGAATTTATGATATTGTGCTATGAACATGGTTGGGCTTAAAGGCTCTGGTCTGATCCATAGGAGTCTATTCTCCTCATTATGACTGCTTGCAGTGAACGCAGTTTGCCAAGTGAGCTGGTTATACAAAAATGAAACAAATGCCCTTATTTGTATATCTCCTGCAATTGGAATAAGATTAACTCTTCTATTGTCGGGAATGGCCTCATTATGAAGGTAGAGTTCACACAGCAAATGCTGGTCACTCTCGGGGGCCTCATTAAAAGTCTCAACAAATTTCTCTGAAGTAATTAACTCATATGGTCTGCCATCTTTTATTGCTTTTAATTGAAAATAAACTAATCATTCAGAAAGAAAGAGAGAGTAGTTTACAGAGGGTTTGCGCGTAGCCATCAACTTCTGGACTAATGAAAACATCAAGGCCATCTTTTCCTTAGATTCCTTGACTTCCTTTTTGGATTCCTTGAGCTGTTGCATCATTTGTTCCCAACTATCCCAGTTGGCATATACGTGGTTCTGCCATGCTAGCTTATGCTGGCGTAATATTGTATCTTGTTCTTCAGCATATTGCTTCTTCCATTTGTTCATCTGTTCCAATTGATTCCATGGTAAGGTCTGTGTCCTGGCATCAGAAGTACTGGGTTGGGACGTTGTTTGAATGGCTACACTGACTAACTTAGGCCGAGATATCTGTAGTGGTGCTTCTGTCTGAGTGGCTGCATTAACTGGCAAAGGACGAGATATCTGTGGTGATGCTTCTGTCTGAATGGCTACATTAACTAGCACAGGGCGAGGTATCTGAGGTTTAATTTCTTTTTCTTCCTTTATAGAGAGCCCTACTGGTTCTTGTGGAGCAGTAGGGCATCCCTCTTTTATTCCAGCTGATGTAGATACCTCAGATAATTGAATTTTCACTAGTTTGTAGCCTGCCTCCTGGTAAATGTTGCCACACTCATGGCACATGTATTCCTTGCATGGCTCCTTATTTTGCGTTGAGGTTGTGTGTGCTAACATATAGAGATTCAGTTCTCTATCAAAAGCCTCTCGAGCCATGGTTAGTTCATTCTTGTAGGCTTCCAATTCAGACTTCAGGAATTCATTCTCCTCCAATAAAGATGTCATAGTATGCAAACCCTGTGTGCTGGTTGACTCTGTTGGGGTAGTCTATTGATGCACAGTCGTAGCTGGTTCTTGTGGGACAGCTACTGCTGATCTCCCACTATCATCATGCTTGGTGTATTTTTGTACCACAGTGGCTGGTTCTTGTGTTTCAGCCACTGGGTAAGTGACTGGTTCTTGTGTGACAGTCACTTCTTGAGCCATAAACAATGTCGTATTATCCCGGGGCACTGGTTCTTGTGTGGCAGTGCCACCGGACGAGACGGGTTGGGAGGTTTGAAATGGGGATGAAGATTGGAGTTTCAACAGAATAGTGGCAGGGTCAGGGGAAATGGAGGTGAGTCCTGTCTCAACAGTCATCTTCATTTTTCTTTTTGGTAGGAAGGCAGCAAAGTCACTGCCTTTCCTTTTCTTTGAGGGGGAGGGTTCTTCTTTGGGGGAAGGGCTTTCAGAAGAAGTGAGAATTTGAAATTTAGCCCTTGTCCGTCGTCTGGAGACTGAGACTGTTGGGGTTCTTTTCTTTTTATAAGTGGGTGGGGAAGGGGGTGTTAGAGAGTCGTCACTAGGGACAAAAATAGTGGGGACAGTTGACTCTGCTAAGTGGGGCGAGCTCGGGGTTGGGTCAACTGGGGAATATGGAATATCGTCCTGCTGTCCTTCATAAGGAATTTCAGGAGTATCATGAGAACTTTCGGGTTGTTGGGACGTTTGAGCCTGCTGAGGAATTTCAGGCAGCTGGGGAACAAGGAGTGGGACATGTAGAGGGGGATTTTGCTGAGCAAAACCCCTCTGTATCAACAACTAGCATAAACGGTGGTGGGTGAGGGATAACATTGGGAATTTAGACCGTCTACAATAATAAGACATGTTTCTAATACAACCAAGCAGATAATAGGGGATATTAATCAGTCGTCCATTTCTCAAATGATTCATCAAGACAAAATCGTGATTGTACACTACCTGGTAACGCCCTTCACACGTTAAGTAGTGTTTGATGAACTCTGCCACCGATGGCCATGGTTGAGGAAGTGAGTGCAGACTAACCCCGCGGCCTTTGAGTTCCACCGGCTCATCTGGACGAAGAAAATCTTGCTGCGCATTGAAAATAACCTGCTTTCTGCTGAACCAGCGAGTACCAATAGCTGGCAACCCTGATACCTGAACTATGTCCTCCTCTGTTACTGAAATGCGAACCCCTTGGACCACTGAAAAATCGCCTTGAAGGTTTTGTGCAAACTCTAAGACTTGTTCCTGGTCAAATTCACCCAATCTTTCAAAATATATTGTCCATCCCGCTTGTTGGAAAATCTGATAGGCTTCGGGAAACAATTGAAGAAGATTTATGGAGCCGGGCTCATGTCTAATGGCCGACCCTCCCATGGCTGTAGCTTTGAGTTATACGCAGAGGCACAGAACACAGTAAACACAGACCCTGATCGCGCTAGTTGTTGCAACAGAGGCTGCAAGGTCTAAATGACGGCAGAAGTAGATATGACAAGGGACAGAGGCTTGGTTAATGCGAAATGATTGTTCAATTTTTAAAATTCCCCCCCCCTCCGTATGGTGTAATGATGATTGGGCGTGTGAAGATCTGTAATCATTATGAATGAAATCCTCTCTTTAATATAATTTAACTGAATTACATTAAAACCTCATACCTTACATTTTTTACCTTTGGTCTAATAATTCGGAGTGTCGATTGCTTCCAAATGGCTTAATGTACATGGAAGAATCTGTAGATTTCTCTGAAATTTAGAACAGGAGTGTAATTGGATCTGGTCAGTGCTGAATAATTTTTCACCAAAAGGATCTGAAGTATAATCGTGGAGAACCAAAAAGCTTATATAACAGCGAAGAGAAATGATGTTTTAATGATAACAGGTTGCTGAAACTGGTGTTTCAGCAACGGAAAAATGAACGATACGTTGCTGAAACTGGTGTTTCAGCAACGGGAAAAATCAGAAAAATGGGATAAATGACTTGGGTCTGAAAGAAGTGGGGGAAATATTTGATAATGGATAATTTCAGCAGTAAGGGATAGGAAATACTAGCTGAAGGATGATATTTCAGGAATGGTAGGAGTGGGAAAAATGGAAAAATGGAAATAATGTAGAAGTGGGGATGAAGGGATATTGCTAGAAAATGGGGTAAAATGAAGGGAACAAGCTTCTGTGATTGAAGCTTCAGATCTTCTCATGATGAATCTGTCCTGCTTAATGAGCTTTTCCAGAATCTGCAAAATGCAATTGTAATATGCCAATCCTTGACAGGGATTATTAGTGCTAAATCTAATCTAATACTAAAAATACAGTGCAGAAAATTAAATGTTGTGAGGAGCAGAAGACTCCCCTAGAAAAAGATAATGAATATCAGTCATGCAAGCAGTCTTGAAATCCTCTTTAGAAACAGGGCGCTAATATAGATGGAGCCTATGACCATTGACTAGTAGAGGTGTTTTAGAATCATCAATTGTTAAAAGTCTTACCGTTCCATTTGGAAAAACAGCATCTACCTCATATGGTCCAAGCCAGCGTGTACGTAACTTGCCCTGAAAATTTTCAAACCGAGAGTCATACAACAAGGCCCAATTACCTTTTTGGAACTGCTTGTGTTTGATCATTTTTTCATGCCACTTCATCCTTTGTTGCTGTATCATGGTTGTTTGATGAATAGCATCTAATCTCTTTTCATCCAACTCCAGAAGCTGCTGCAACCTAGCTGTCTGCACATCAGTCAAGTCAAGATTAACAGCTAAAGCAGTTCTTAGAGTTTTAATCTCAAATTCCACAGGAAAAACAGCATTTTTACCATAAACCAATTCATAGGGAGAAAAACCTGTAGTGTTTCTCCAAGTAGTTCTATAAGCCCATAATGCCTCAGGGAGCCTTTGGGACCAATCCTTCCGGTTGTCCTTCACTGTTTTAGTTAGAATGGCTTCTAAAACTTTATTTGTGCTTTCCACCTACCCATTGGCCTGGGGGTGGTATGGTGTAGTCATTCTATGTTGAATATGATATTTGTGAAGGGTAGATTTAAAACCATGAGAATTGAATGGAGGTCCTCCATCAGTAACTAGCTCTCTAGAAATCCCAAATCTAGTAAAGATGTCTTCAAATAAGAAAGCTAGAACAGCCTCTTCATTGGCTCTAATAAGTGCTTTGGCCTCCACCCATTTAGTCATATAGTCTGTACAGACTAAGATGTAAGTTCTTTGATTGGATGGAGGGTTAATGGGTCCTATAAAATCCAAGGCCCATCTTTCAAATGGTTCAGAAACTACCTGGGGGTTTAATGGCATTTGGTCTCTATGATTGGGTTGACCCATTCTCTGGCAGCTGTCACAAGCCCTTACATATTTCTTTGCATCCTTGAATAATGAGGGCCAATAGTACCCCATCCTCAAAATTTTGTGTGTTGTTCTTTTATCTACAAAATGCCCTCCACAAGGGCCATCATGACAAGCTTTCAGTATGTCATACACTTCATCTTCCCTAATGCATCTTCGGATTTCCTGATCAAGCCCTGTGTAGAAAAGACACCCACTTATCCAGCTATACCTGGCACTTTGTTGAACAATTCTTCTCTTTTCTCTGTATGACAGGTGTGATGGTAATTTTCCCGCAACCAAATAATTAGCAATATCTGCATACCATGGAGAGTGAGCAGAAACTGCAAACAAATACTCATCAGGAAAAGAATCATCTACTGGAATATCATTGTCAGTTTTTAATCGTGAAAGGAAATCAACCACCACATTTTCTTTACCAGGCTGATCTACAATTGTGATATCAAATTCCTGCAATAATAATAGCCATCTGGTAACTCTAGCATTTGTGACAGATTTGTTCATTAAATACTTAATAGCTGAATGATCAGTGTGCACAAAAGTAGAATAACCAGCGATATAGTGTCAGAATTTATTAATGGCATAGATTACTGCAAGAAACTCTTTCTCGGTAACTGTATAATTAAGCTCAGCAGGGGTCATATTCTTACTAATAAAGTAGATAGCATAAGGAAGATGATTTTCCTCTTGTCCCAAGACAGCTCCAATTGCAGTGTCTGAAGCATCAGAAGATATGTGAAAAGGGAGATTCCAATCAGGCCCCCTCAAAATAGGAGCAGTAGAGAACTGATGCTTGAGTTCTTCAAAAGCTTTCTGACAAGAATTAGTCCACTTAAATTCAGCATTTTTCATAAGCAACACAAATAATGGAGAAGCTAACTTAGAGAAATCTTTAATAAATCTTCTGTAGTATCCAGCATGTCCTAGAAAACTTCTCACATCAGTTTGAGTTTTAGGAACAGAAAGATTCTGAATGACTAATATTTTAGATGGATCTACCTGAATACCTTGAGATGAAATAAAATGTCCAAGCACTATTCCTTCACTCATCATCATATGGCATTTTTCAGTACTTAGGGAAAGGTGAGCTTGTATACATCTTTTAAGTACTTTCTCAAGGTTTTGTAATGCATCTTCAAAAGACACACCATAAGGAGTAAAATCATCCATAAATATTTCCATAGAATCATTCAGCATATCAGAAAAAATTCCTATAACAGCTCTTTGAAAAGTTGCTGGTGCATTACATAGCCCAAATGGAAGAACTTTGTAGGCAAAAGTTCCCCAAGGGCTGGTGAAAGTGGTCTTGTCTTGGTCTTGGGGTGCAATTCTTATCTGATTATACCCACTAAATCCATCTAGAAAAGAAAAGAATTTCTTCCCTGCCAGACTATACAACACCTGATCAATGAAGGGTAGAGGAAAGTGATCTTTTTGAGTAGCTTTGTTTAAGGCTCTGTAGTCAACACATACTCTCCATTTCCCGTTTTTCTTAGGGACAATTACTAATGGGGAAACCCATTCACTGTCAGATATAGGGTATATAAATCATGCATTAAGCAATTTTTGAAGTTCTTCCTTAACAATTTCTCGTAAATTAGGATTCATTCGTCTTTGGGGTTGAAAAACAGGTCGGCATCCTTCTTTAATGTAAATTCGATGAGTACATAATTCAGAAGAAATACCTTTCATATCCGTGTAATCCCATGCAAATGCCTCCTTATATTCATGCAATAACTTCATTAATTGCTGTGTTTCAGCATCTGTTAGATCAGGATTTATGTTTAATGTCTTGCCCGGTTCAATTTCAACTGTTATGCTTTTAGATGAGATGGTGGTTAAAGTCTGAGATGAGTCTTCAAACTCAATCTTTTCTTGTATATCAGTTTCAAAAATTGCAGTTAATTGATTGTGTGTTTCAGCAATGACAGAAGAAGGTTCACAAATAAAATTATTAATTATCTCATCCTTTGTATTGTCTTTAAGAGTTAAAGCTTGTCCAATAGTTAGAATAGGCTGAACAGCATTATCATCATAATCCATCCACATAGAATCTTCATTATTCATTATTGGTGTAGCATGAGGATAAAGAGTAAGCTGTTTTGTTTCATAACCATTAGAAATTGTCATTGAACCAGATCTGCAACTGATAAAAGCATCAGCTGTGGCCAGCCATGGCCTTCCTAGAATTAAGGGATGTCCCCCCAGCTTTGTTTTAGTCCGCAATACAACAAAATCAGCTGGGTATTTCCAGGATTCAACTGAAATAAGTAGATCCTCAACAACTCCTTCAGGTTTAATTGTAGAACGATCAGCCAACTCTAAAATGGTGGGTGTATCTCTGATTGTGTTATTCAGCTGTAACAATTGTGAAGTTTCAAGAGTCATTATATTAATTGCAGCACCTAAATCTACCAGAACTTGGGGAATCATTGTTTTACCAATCTGAACTGTTACTGTAGGATGGCCGGGATCACCATATTTCACAGGAGGGGATTTTCCTGACATTAATGCAGACAAGTCTCCCATCACATGAACTGTAAGGGGATCCTTAGTTTTCCTACCAGGTTTCTTAACACAAATATCCCTTAATGTTCTGGCATAAATTGGTACATCTCTTAATGCTTGTAAAAGTGGAATTTTAACATACAAATTTTGCAATTCCCCTAGAAGATTAAAAGCAGGTGTTTCAGCTGTTCTGGTTAAAACCAAACGCTCGGGGAATGGTGGTTCTGTTATTTCCACATTTTTGTTAAAAGGTGGTTGTGCTTTCTTATGTTTCTCAGTTTCCTCTTTATCAGAATCAGAAGAAGTTATGTCATCAATAATAGGCTCTACTATTTTTCCAGATCTCAAATGAATATCGTTACATTTCATAGTAGGAAATATAGACTGATTCTGAATATCAATAACTTGCACAACTTTATTATTGGGGTTAGGATTTGGTTGCACAGGTAGCTGGGGTCTCATTTGGTTATTTGGCGGAGCATTTGATGGCAGAGGAAGTGGTTGTTGGAATTGAGGCAATTTATTTGGATACGGGAGTTGTTGGCTTCTCCAATTTGAATTCCAAGGGTTAAAAGAAGATGGCTGCTGTGGAGGCCAAGGAGTCCACATTGAAGGGTCAACAAAGGGAGGGTTTGATTGCTGCATGGGTGGGAAATTCATTTGATTGAAGGGTGGGTATTGCATTTGATTGAAGGGGGGGTAATTTGTTTGACCAAAAGCAGAATAATTGTTCCAACGATTAAATGGCATACTAGGGTTCATACCTTGTCCTTTTGGTTGCCATTGTCTTCTTTGAGTTAGCAGGTAAACTGCTTCAGCTTCTTCTTCCGTTGGCTGCAATGTTGCCTTTATTCCTGGTAGAGATGGACATTGTTTTGTTTCATGGTCTTTCTCACAAAGGGTGCAAATTGGTATTTTATCCATTGGGCATTCCCTTAGTGGATGTTTGTCTCTGCACTTCGGGCAAAAGACAGCCAGAGTTGCTTCTGCTTCAGCCTGCTTCTTCTTAACCTGCAAAGTGTCAATTTGTGAAGCAAAAGAACTTAACATTTCAGTTTTAAATTCTTCAAGTAAATTACCTATTTCAGCTCTTGTTGCTCCTCCATTGGCCGATTTCTGCACTCTTGAATAGGTGGAATCTCTTGTTCTGTTTCTTGCAGCTCCCCTAGAACACCTCTTAGCAAGTTCACAAATCTCATCATATGATTCCTTAGATATATCTCCCTTGGCAAGCATGTTTAACATATCTAAACAATCATCCCTTAAACCTTTAAGTAATATGGTTTTGCGAATTTCCTTACTTATATTCGGATGATCGGATCTTTGTATATTGTACTGCAGCCTTTCTATATAGTCCTCCGGGCTCTCATCCGGCTTTTGTGCCATATTGAATAGTTCATCCTTCTTTTCTCTCGTCCGGCAGTAGTCTTGATATTTAAGCAGAAATTTCTGTTTCATCTGCTCCCATGTTGTGATTACCTGACTTCCAAGACTCATGAACCATCTTAAAGCATTTCCTTTTAAGGTGGCTGGAAACAGTTTCCACTTTTGAGCATTAGTAACATAATAATAACTTCTTCATAATATATCAAATTCAAAAAGAAATTCATCCGGATCTTCAGAGGATAAACCATGGAAGTTAGGTAAAGCAGACAATGGAATGTTTTTCATAGGAGTTGTTCCTACAGGGAGATCACTGATAGGAAATCCCAAGGTAGAGAGGGAATTTTCATTCCTTCCTTCTCCTTCAGGATCTACACGTCCTCCACCAAAGAAACCGTCATTTTTTCCTTCCATTGTTGGCTCTCCTACTGCACTTGCTCGATCGTCAAGATCTCCTACTGGCTCTTCAATGTTTTCCACTGGTCGTCCAACGCTCTCTACTATTTCCTCAATGTACTCTGCTGATTTAATAACACTTTCTTCTGACTCTCCAACACTGACTGCTGGTTCTTCTATATTTTCAGGACCCACAACTTCCTCTGTTTTGTAATCTGATTGAGGGGAGTGCTGAAGTTTTGATCTTCGAGAACTTAATCTCTGTGATGATTCAGCCTTTGATACAATCTCGTCAATAAAAGTTTTTCTTCCTCCCCTTCCTTTGCCTTTGCCACATGTGGGGTTAGTTTTCTTCTGGTTTCCGCGTCCTCTCATACAATCTGCACATTTAAAAAGAAAAGATTAATGCTTTTGAAATCTATAATTACCTTCCCCGGCAACGGCGCCAAAATGTTGGTCGCTTTAATTGCTTTCACAATTCAAGCTCCACATAAATTGTCAACCTGAGGAAGTCTTTTTATTTCAAAGATAATCACGCACTGGATATGCTCAATTTCAAAAGCAGAAACAATGTTGTAGTAAAAAGCCACACAATTATTAATCTCACAAATCTACTGATTCACACTCTGTTTAATCAAAGCTGAAGTCACTTAAGTTATAGCAGAAATAATTTCTATGTTGCAGTTACAATCCAAACAAAGGAAGACCAATCTGTAAGAAAAGAAATCAATCAACCATAGCAGGAACAGGACCCTATTCCTTAGTTAGGAACTTCAGCACCTGTTGCCTGACACTTAATCACACTGTAGGAAAGGTAGCTTCAAGAGACCAAGACCCTATTCCCATGAACAGGAACCTTCAGCACTTGTTCTCTTGTTTCTAATCACACTGCAGGAAAAGGAAAGCAATGAATGGGAGCAGGACCCTAGTCCTTTATACAAAAATCTTCAGCACCTGCTTCCCAACATCATACACTCATACAATTAATAGAAATGGATTTCTCAACTTCCAAGAGTGAATGTGTTCAATACATGCAGCGCTAAAGAAACAGAGTACTACTAAACTGTGCAACTAGTGTTCAACAACAGTATTAAAGTAAAGTGCAAACAACGTAAAGAATTAAACAAATTACAGGAACCAAAGGGTGAATCTTGTGAGGAAGGCGGGCCCTTTCCCTCTCACAAGATTCCCCGGGGGAAAGAATTAAATTAGAGCGCTCAAAAGAAGAATTTATTCATCTGTCAAAGTAACTGATATATTACAGATGGAGACTAGCTCCGGTTCTCACACAATACTCTCCTGTAGCTTTACAATAATGAACTCCCTACTAATGATGATGTCTCCTCTTTTTAAAGAGGAGACATCTTTTACAATTTACATGAGAGCAAATCTACGTTATCTCAAATCTGTTCTCTTTCCCAAAACAGGACTATTCTGTTCTTCCAAAAAAAGATACTGTTACAACAGAGACAACAAGAATGCTATCTTCAGAATAATACAGGTAACCGTGTCTTCATGCTGTTGCTACTATTCCACAAAAAGTTCTTCCAGAATCGCAAATTACGTATGACGGAATTTGCGTGCTTGACGGCTGTTTCAGCAACTGAGTCAGCTATTTTAGCAACGGCCGCTTGTTCCTAGCAACGCATATAACTTATCTGCGATCTTTGGACTTATGTTAGCAACGATGCACTTCAATTAATGATAAAATATAAGAGTATTATGGAATTAAATGTAAAACAGATTAAACATATAATAAAGAAGAGGATTTTATATACCTTGGGATAAAGTAGATGAAAAATGATAATGGAATCCTTTCTAATCATGGTTTAAAAAGTAAAATGGTGTCAAAGTATATAGCAAAAATGATACATAGTGGAGTCCTAACATGTAGCAGGCGGTCATCGGTCAATGCATGGAGCTAGAGAACCTCATTGACAGACTATGTGGTGAAATTCCCAAAGTCTCATCGCCACCACTGTCGCACCACAAGAAAATATTCAAAGCCTGGTGCCACGCTCAAGGCTTCCAAATCTGAGATCCAGACAGTAAAAACATATTTTTAGAAGCAAATTTCTATAATGCAAGCTAAGCTACAGCCTGAGACCCCTCTGGAGGTGTGCGCACAACGAACCACCCCAGTAAAGACAACATTTGCAAGCATCTCTGCCAACATTGATAAGGTATCAGAATCGCTAGAAACTACCATGGGATAGTGGACCTCTGTGCAGATGGATTCACTCGTCAAGAGAATTACCCAGGAGATTTGTGCCAAAGTTCATGGACTCGAGGATTTATAGGAGGTTTTTCCAACATTCATTTTGGTCCAGCAAATGGTGCACCTTCATACTAGCTAGGAACTATTATATGAGGTCTTGGAGCTCAAACGAAAGAAACAAATTATCATTGATCACATGAAGCCATGGGCAGACGAGGTGATGAAGTTGTCTCAAGACTTGGATGCCACAGTAAAAACTCTTAATCATACTTTTCATAGGGTCACTTTGGCCACCAAAGGGTTGACTTCAGAAAATCTAGTGGAGACCGTGTCGAGCGCAGCGGACTAGAGTGCAGGTGTCTTGGCACCTTTTTCTCCTGCTATCAAGGAGCTCCCAAAAAATATGAAGAATCCAATGCCGGTGTGAATTGAGATGAGTCACAAGATTGTGTTGGGGGCCTGTTGGAGTAGGGTCCCCTAAGTTCAAAGATCATTTTTGATATAATTTTGTAATATATTTCGTAAGTTTAGTCATGCACAACACAAATGAAGGTGCTTTGGGGCAGGTCAAAGCCCCTCATGAGTTGTAATGGGGTAAAAATGGTAGAAAAAGGGGCCACAAAACATGGTTTGCAGACCATAGATTAGCATAGGCTAAAAGTAGAAATAAGAGTATAGATCGAGTCGAAGAAGTCAGTTTTTGGTTAATTTTGAATGTTGAATGATAGATGTGGTTGTTTTGTGATATTTTTCATATTTTTCTGGGTAGAAGGCTCCTATTGCTTGTGTGCACAGAGACCTTAGTCCTGCTATGTGTAGACCCCACTGGTTGTGTGCATGGGTGAACTGAAGGGTTTTGTAGGAAGGATATGAACTGATATTAATAAATAACTATTGATGTGGATATCTGAGTCTGAATTACATCTATTGTTCATGTTATGACTATTTTTGCATATTATTTTTTATTCCTGTATTGTCTGCAATTAGATCCCTTGCGCAGCTGCTTCTAGTTTTAACTAAATGATTAATGGATGGATATAATTTCATTAGGCTCTGATATAGTTTGTTGAGAGTTATTACTTGGATTATAGATGTTGTATTAACCTTTGTGCAATATATTCTACATAATTGACCTAAATTTTTATGTAAGGGTTTCCTGGTTAGGGATTTTGTTGTGATGGTCTTTTCATGGTTATTTTGGATCTCAGGGCACCCACATCATTCAAATCTCTCTCAGGGTCTGGAAACCTAGTTCCATCACCTGCCCCATACTACTTCGGGTGAGACTTTGACTTGCGCAAGCATCTCACTATCGAAAGGGCTAGTAGTAAGAGGGTTTTGTTGGTTAACCTGAACTTCAAACCTAGGTCATGACCCCTCAAGCCAATACTTGCCAACCAGGGTAAACATCTGACGAGATGATAATAATACAAGATTCAACCTCCTAGGTGATCTTAAGGATATGGAACTGACGAAAACATGAAAGAAATACCTTGTACATCATCAATGACACTCGTAGTAGCTAACCCAACCTTTAAGGCCTCTTACTGCAGTGTTACACTAGCCATTTTTCCTATTTGAGCCATATATGTAGGCATAAAACTACATGCTAGCGACTACGAGGCTATAGGCATAGGCATAACACTGCATTCCAATGGCCAGGGCCTCAAATTCTTAATTACGCAGCTACAGCTCTAGGATTTGAGCTACCTTTTCAGGCCCAGAGCCTAGGTCACTACCTAGAACTTCAAGAAACTTTTAGGCATGATAAATAAAAACAAAACAATGATGTAGAAAAAAAAATATCATAAAGGAATCAACCAGGTCCCTACTAGCCATGATAGGAATTTTTTCAAACATGTCACAAACACTAAGGCTATAGGTGTAAACAAAAAATTTAAATATAGGGGTATCATACTTATCTGAGAATCACTAATAAGCATTTCTCCCATACATCATCATTGATAAAATACATGCTTATAACCAACATAATAACCACAAAAATACAATGTATATAACAACAATAGAATCCATACAAAAACCAATACCTTTGCATACAAAATACCAGAGGAATGAGCTCTTCATTACTTAATGTAAAAACAAACTAGAGATGGCACTTCCGCATTCCAACTGACCATATATTTTCTAAGCTATGTCTCACTTTACCCAATCACCCCTCTGCCATATTCCAAGGATGAATGTGGGATATCATAAAACACATCAATCAAAATCAATCTGGGGCTTCCAGAGGCCAAACCACCTCAACCCTCAACTAGTGATTTCACCTCATGGTCAGATATCACAACCATCATAGATTGATCTCTATCAAAGCTATTCAAGGGCTCCATAGTGTTTCTTCCAACTAGGGCTTCCAGGACTAGTAACTCAACCCCAACTGTTTCAGGGCTACCAGAGCATTTTTCCAACTAGGGCTTCCAGGACTAGTAACTCAACCCACCTAAGGCTTCTATAGAATTTATCCAACGAAGGCTTTCACGAGTCGTAACTCAACCCACAATTTTTTATCGGGTTTCCAGAGCATTTTTACAACCAAGGATTACAGGAACTAATAACTAAACCCAAAACTAAGGGAATTGTGAGAACCTACCATAAAACAATCAATGGATATAAACCGACAACACCATGGCTATCCAAGAAATGGAAACACTAGGAAAATCCACATGAATACACCATGCATGCCAAAAATAGTGAGGAAAATTTGCATGCAACTCAGTACTTGCAATCAAATCCCACAATATTTGTTGATCTTGATGTCTGATTGCACTTTCCTGGTCTTGTTTTGCCTTCTTTCTCCAAATCACCAAGTATCAACATTCTCCAAGAGTGTTCCAAGAAAACTGTAAGTATCGAAGAGTATGAGAGAGAGAGAGAGAATAATGAGAGAGCTCCAAACATGCAGTGACCAAAATCTTACCAACTAGTCCTCAGAAGCCTTTTTATTAGTCAGGCCTCTATTTTCTTCCTTTTCCATTATTTTCCTTCATTTTACTCCTCACCTACAACTTGTGACCTTTCATCTCCTTTTTCTCCTAATTTCCATTATTTTCATAAATAAAATGCCAATTAATGCTATATGCATTTCCAAAGCCTTTTCCTTTTCCTTTTATAATTTCCTTTAGCCATAATAACAAAAATGAACATATGTTAGGATGTTTTCCCCACCATTCATCTTAGAATACATCTCCCATGAACGTGGTCTTATATTTTTTTTACATAAATTTTCACCAGGGCTATTATAGAACCCTCTCCCTTGGGGGAACATCTTCCTCAGTATTCAATGACACCTACAAAGTAGAAAAATACTCTAAATAAAACATACTTCCTATGGAGCTTTATAACATAGCTCGTCGTAATAATTACAATGAATAACCTACTCAAAGGAAAAAACATCATGGCAATAATACTATATACTGGAGTTGTATATCATAGCTCATTACAATATTTATAATAGTATACACATATACGAATAGGTACATTTTCTCTACCAACAAATAGAAGGATACGATGCCCATATCAGCAACAAGGGAGTCCATACTCTCACACCTCCACCCTCAAATTAATACTAGGATTCACCTTCTTCTAGGAAGTCGAGAGTCCACTGCTAAAGTCAAATCTGCATCCAATGTCCAGCACTACAATCTTGTGCCACTATACCCTCAACGAACATTCACCGTGTCATTGTTTCAGGGCGCACTCGGAATGTTCCTATGATACCATATTGAAACGCTAATGACTAACCAAATCCATCCCCAACCTTCCCTTATCTACTACACAATCGCTTGGGAAATACGGCCACCCCCATCTGTGGAGTCACACACCTTCCAAGTTCTATTGGCACCCACATCTCTAGTAGTCCATCCCTTGGCAAGAATTACTTGCATCAAAAGATACAAAAACCAAGGCATATACCTACCTCAAAACCATCATATCAGTCATAGAATGCACATGAAAATCAATGGAAAATATTGGGTACGAGTGTCCCACAATGGTCATGCTCTTGAATTCTTTACCAGCATACTACTGCATGTTACAATTCGTTTTGTTGTTGCTCCTAATTCTTGCATCGGTTCTAATCATCTAACCAGGAATTTCCATGCTTTCCTGTACCAATCACATAATCCCATTACAATCAAAGCAAATTGACATAAAATCACATCATACCTCATTGGTATCTATTCAATAAGGTACACTTTCAATTTTTTTCACTTCTTTTCACAACAAGTCAAACTAGTTGTTTGATCAAATCATCAAGTATAAACATACTACATGTTGTTAGATCAAAACATAACCATCATAGGTAAAAATCATGAATCACATGCAATCATCATAAACCAAAATCATAAATCAAATATAATAAGTCAGAATCGTAGATCACATGCATAATAAAACTGAAATAAAATCCGACACTTATCCTTCATCAGTCCTTAATTATTCCTTTTTTCCTTTTATACACACACTAGATTTGTTTACAGGCTGAGGAAGCACCCAATTCCTTTTCTTCCCTTCAATCATGTACACATACACCTAGAGTACATCACACCACATACACCCACATATGACATACAACACCACACAATACATGCACCCACATTGACATACAACACATAAACCTACACCCAATATATGATACAACACAATAGATACACCTACAATCGCATAGAACATATATACATACACCTAGTGTATGTGTATATCTGGTGAATAATACAACCCAATACATACACCCACACTGACAGTAAACAAAACACAATACATATACATATAAAAAGTACCACACAATGAATACACATTTCATGATACCACAACTACACCATTGACATATATAGTACCACATTCATGCAACGCAACGTGTATGACATGTACATAATACCACATGTACACTAGTACCATATGCACAACATGTACACAGTACCACCTCTAGACCAACCTACCTACTCAACATCACATGCACAGGGCACCACCTACACAACGTGTGCACAATACCAAATGTACACCGCACCACCTGTACAATGTGTACACGAACCCACATGTACAAAACACCACATGCACGACATGTACATGAAACCACATGTACACATCGCCACATGCATGACATGTACACAACAACACCTGCAGACAACACCATATGTACAACATGTACACAACACCACATGCACACAAAACCATATGTATAATCATGCACACAACACCATATGTACATAACACCATATTTATAACACACACATAACACCATATGTACATAGAGCTACATATAAAACATGTACATAGCACCATTCATACACGAAACCACATATCCAACATGCGCATAACACCATATGCACACAACACTGCATATCCAACATGCACACAGTACAATATGTACATAACACCGCATATCCAACATGTACATACCACCATCTATACCTAGCACTGCATATGCAATATACATACAACACCACATATACAATAAGAATACAACATTATGTGTACACTATACTACATATGTTACATGTACACATGACCATATGTATAATAACTAAATATACAACATGTGTAACATATACACAATAATAATATTGTACATCCATAGACAACACACTGAGCCCACAAGAAACCTTGCTTCTAGTGTCTTTCCACTATCCATGCATATCCTAGCATGTTGCAGATCACACTCCTTTCACTTCTCTGATGTACCCCTCAGCATTACTTGTCCATAAAATAAAATTAGGAATATTACAAGCATATAACATTAAATCATATCCACATGATACTGACCTCATAGATGTTTTAAGGCTACTCTTCCACTTGATTCCTCATAGAAAGTGTTAGGCATTGGAGTTGTAAATAAAGAAACTCCCTCAACACTTAATTGTCAATTCAGGGCTTTGTAAGCTTCAAGGCGTAGCGTAGGCAATGCCAAGAATAGTGGTTCAAACCTTCACTAAATATACTTCTACCTTTCTAATTACACTTGCAGAATGAAAATAATGGAAATAAAATAACACCAAGAGAATTTTGGTAGTGAAATAAGCAAAAGGAAATACTTGCAAAAGGAATCAAATGAAAGGAACTTGAATCAATAGAAAAAAATCATGGGAAATGAAATAAAAACATCAAATCTATGTGACTTAGTATCAGTGTATTTAGAGACAAGGAAAATAATTAAATTAATAATGATGCTTGTCTCTGTTACAAGTTTTCCATCCTTGGACTAGACCAATGTTACTGCACCGCAACAACATTCATGTACTAGAATAAAGTTCATGTACTGGGACAATATTCCTATACTAGAGTGTTATTCCTATACAAGAAATGTATTTAGTTCCTTCTCTGAATATTTTCTTTTTTCCCAACCACTTACATAGAAAATAAGGAGTGTTGACTGTAAATTATTTGTAAGCAAATTAGAGAAATATATAGAATCATAAATGAACCATTCAAGACAAACATAACTATGACTATTCATTCACTCAAAAGTAAAGACGTTGCAAGAATCAAAAGAGAGTTTTATCATCATAGAGTTTGTTCATGTGAAGATAAGCATCTAATCTAAGAGACATAGAATTCCATATTTCTCAGATTACTGTCATTTCATTAATAATATCTGTATCTTTCTAAGATATATGTTTCAAACTAAGAGTCTCTGCAACAGATCTCAGTTTTTCCCATAAGAGAGCTGGTAAAAGTACAGCCCTTTTGACACGCATGATCTCTACCTATCAGAGATCAAAACTATGGATGATGACAAATACAATGCTATGAGAAATATCTATGGAATTCTTGGAAAAAACATCTACTACATGTAACTTTTTATTTCCTTAATAGAATGTTATGATTTTTTCTTTGCAAAATAAAATAAAATAAAAAATTTTCTTTCACAAATATATGTAGCAAATACAACTACCATTTAAACTATATCTACCTATACTTTACATAGAAATTGTAAAATATTCTAAACAATCTCCTCAACAAAAACATCATCATTATAATAAGATATTATTATTGTCTTTGGGTAGGATTGGATTCTTCACCAGCACAATTCAGAATTAAATTGAACAAAATACCCCAATTTACTAATCACTAAAAATTAAATTGACTGGATTCTAAACCTCAACACTAACTTGAATTCAATATTTTCACTTCAACGTAGGTATATTTAAACTAAGTGGCAAGTACTAGCTACTAGGTAGCACTTGTTTCATCTTAAGGTTGATTCAACAATTGATCTGAGAACTATTCTAATTATGATTGATTAAAGGGGATACATGTGGCTATAATTTTCCATTGGAACAATTTAATGTAGTTATAGGTACCTTCCTCTTTCTCTTACTGTCTAGAAAATTCATTTTTTCTAGGTCATGGCCCTAAGAAAAGAGGAAACTTCTTAGATAAGCACATAGAATCTCATTCCTCTAACATCTACTATGATATAGATAAATATATTTTGGATTTGACCATCACTGGAAAAATACCTAAGGTTATTTTCCACGAAGCCCATTTCTAGTTTAGAGAGCACTTTAAACATTTTCACATTTAGGAAAGTGGTCTTTCCAAGTCCTTCTTTTTAGAAATGTTTTTTTTGCTATGAAAATAATACTCTCTACCATTTATGAACCTTTGGAGATGATAATTAAAGGTTTTCATGGTTTGTATATAGTATTTTTTCCAAAGGAATAGGATATTTCCTTAATGGTTAACATCCCACGAGGTTAAGAGGAAATATATGAGGAAAATATTGCAAGGAATGTCAATGTCATAGCTAACAGTGGAAAAAATGAGTTCCTAAAAAATTTGTTATTGAACAAGGATGTGACACTAAACATTAAAATCCTACTAAATAGAGATATTTTTGAATAATATGTGAAGTACATAATATATATGACCAATATTGTTTTCATCTATGACGTTGATATTTATTTTGATGTTTCATATTAGGTTTCATATATAAGCTGTTAAAATTTACAAAGTTTAATTGTGCATCCCACTTTTCCAAAAAAAAATCCCTGAAGAATGAGTTCAATTACATGATAAAATGTTTTTTCTTTTTTGTATCAAGCATACCTATTTTACCTCATATTCACTTAGAAACCTTCAAGTTTTGATTCTTTAGGTCTATAAGGAAAAATTCCAATTAGGAGAAAAATATGTTCTTTTTTAATGGACTAAAGTAATTTTCTTTAATGAGAAACCTTATGGATACCATATATTTATTAACGGGTTGATATCTATCATATTCTCCTTGAACTATTTACATCCTCCTCCTAAGATGCCTTAGGGATGTCAATTCCCCCTACATATGAATGACTTGTTGAAATATGGAACTAGTATATTGAGAGAAGTTACACAATATTTAAAATTAATGATGCAGAGATATAAAAGATTAAGCCTTGTAGACTACCATTGTATTTAACTCATAAATTATTTTCTTTATAATACATGCATTAGAGGATTAATTTCTAAGAATTAATTTTTTTCTCTAAAGGAAAAAGGTCAATATTTATCATCCCTATTGAGTTATATGAATTGATAGTAAATACCATACTAGCACTTATAGTTATTGAAAGGCTACTGAAAACATGCAAATTTGAAGAGGATGAAAAAATGAAATATGATCCTCATAATTTCATCTCTAATTTAAGAACCTCTATGAATTGTTATCCTTACATTCATGTGTCTAATGGGGAAATGGAAAAAATGACTAACAAATACTCCTAGATTAAGACACCATAATCACCAAAAAACCCATAATTAAATGTAACTGAAGGAATGGTATACATTAATTCTAAAAACCCAAGTATAAGAAGAAAGACTCCAAAGCACCCTATGGATGTATATTTTCCTCTCACTCAAAGTAAAAGGTTTGAAATGATGCAAATGTTGTAGAAAATTTTAATACCAAAGCATTATCAAATAGTCATTTCTCTACTAATAATTCCCCTATCTCTTTACCAAGGTTACCATAATACAAGTCACTAATGCTGAAGCTAAATGGTTATAAAACAACCCAGTTCATAGTACCTCTCGATAGCCTTTCTCACTAATATAAAATTAAATGACATTGACATACAAGAGGTGTAGTGGGGAGGGATGTGATTAAGGCTTCGAAAAATGTCCATAAACTTACACTACAACTCCACAAAATAGAATAGCATCTTTGAGTAGAGAAAGAAAGCAATCGGGTTAATACTATTATGGTAGTTGAGCTCCAAGAAAAAATTGTCATGATGAGTGTACATGAATAAGAGCAAGCATCCATAGATATTCTCAAAGAAAATGACAATGAGATATTGAGAGTCAAGGGAAAGCTTAATATGTCATAAAATGAGCATAGCTAGAAAAGAGAAATAGTGAATTTGAGAAATAAAACTCTATTGAAGAACTAAGCCATATCTCTAATTGAAACCAAGGGAAAATATGAAATAACAATAAAATAATTAAAATAATAAGTAGCTACAACCCTTGCAGAAAGGTTGCGAGAACAAAGGGCCATCCTTGAATTCAAAACTATTGGACAAGGATCTGACTATGAACAACTTATTAAGTCGAATTGGAAAATATCTCAGTTACATGATGAATGCTAAGAGAAGGTATTAAATATTTCATACCTACAAACATTATTAGATAAATTAAACAAATTCATAGATCAAAATCATTTTTACATGGCTCAAAATGATAAATAAATATCACACTTAAGAATGATTGATTAGGAAATAAATAGGAGTCTAATTCATAATTTGGATGCTCAAACATTATTGTTGGGTGAAAGAAATTTCATTTGGGATTAAATTAAATCTAATATGAATATGTTTAAATATTATTTTGCAATCCTCATTAATAGAGGAACTGTAGAAAAATTATAACCATGAATATAAAAATCACTTATGACCAGCTATGAAATAAATTAGAAGTAGCTGAAGATGTCATTAAATTTCTTAACAGAAAATTGACTAATAATGTAAAGATACTAAATATTAATTTTAGGGTTGTGCTTATCATGGAAGTGATGTCTATAAAGAAAAAAAAGTGGTTTGATCTCTATAGCACATGTGAAGTGAAAAGAAGTTGAAATCTTTCCCAACACTTCAGGAATAATTTCTCTAAATTTATTAAGCTAGGATTATTTCCCCAATGATTCCATATGGGTGGAATTACCCAAAGAATATATATGAAGAAGCTTTATAAAAGAATGTAAATGATCAAAGATAAGTTCCTAGACATTACTGGTGGAATCAGGGGTAAAATGATTTTTGAAAGTTTGAAGTTTGATTTTACTGTTCTAGTTACCATCACAAAAGTATGAAAGGAATTATCAATTCTAACATATCATATATGCATGGATTTAGACATTAGTCTCAAAAATATATAGGAATATCCTATTACATATGAGGCTAGGTGGTAATTGGTTATCTCCCACATGATATTCAAAAGGTCATTATTAATAATTTCATCAACTTTGAGATCTTAACGAGAAAAGGTTGATCAACCAATATTTATCGAATCTACACCAATTCCATTTGGAATAGTAGTTTCAAGGCTAGGTCATCAGCAACAAGTTACAAAGGGAAATAAGAAAAAGGGAACCTCTTCGACCATTAGAAAATAGTTAACTAGGGTAACTACATCAATTACATTGGCAATTATAAAAGTAAGAAATGAATGCTAAGGAAGGGGTTATTTTTCTAAGGGAACTGACTAGAGCTTGATTTTTCTAGAGCTACATGCAAGTTCAGATTCTCGACTCTAATATGCAGTCCTTCTATTTGGTTTTACAACTATTTTAGTTAATTTCTATTTATCATTTACATTTGTAAGTTTGCTCATGTAAAACATTCTTTACTAGAAACTTGATTTCCATTAGACTTTATGTTTAATTTGAATTTTATGAATTTATCTTGTATTTCAAGATAAGTTATATTTTCTAAATGTCTTCATTCATCTATTATCCTAATGATTTTAAGTGTTGTAAATCGTTATTTTAATGTGTTATCATTGTTCTGTTGCTTTCATATTCCTTTCTTTATTTATTTATTTAAAGAATAAGTTATCATGAATAACAATTTTAAAAAAATCTCCTACTCATTATCTTTGGAGTAACTAAGACATAGAAATGTTCCCCTTTTAAAATTTCTACATATTTGAGTGTTTTTTGAACCATTATTTTAGAGCTTAGAGATTTTGTATACCTCTGAATCAATAATATCTCCCATTCGAATATAAATTTTATTTTTATAAATATTAACTGGATGAATAACCCCTTAAGTTGCTCTCTTCTTCCATATAACTAAAATCATGGAGCATATTGTTCCTCCATGAAATTACATGGTTGTGTTTACTCCAATAAAATAACCTCAATGACACAAAACTTAGTATTCTCATAATTGCGTACTCTAGTGGGCATGTGGATCGATTGATTGAATATAAAAATATCTTGCATTGATGATGAGGAAAAATGTGAAGGATTTCCCGCATTTCCCCTGCTGAGGTGCAAGATTTGCAACCATTTGTTATTAGACCCAAAAATGCATTTTTCAAGACGTCAACATGAGGAGCAATGTTTTTCTATGAGAAATAGTGATGAATCTAATCCATTTAAAGAAACTCATGACACTCAAACAATGTCATAAATTTGACATGCCCCTTGTTCATTGTTAAATGGTTTATATGTTTAAGTATCCTTCCCCTATCACAATAATGGATAAGGATAGCCAAACAAGGATTTAAATTTCATCAGGAATTGGGATTATATGGTATTTAAGTCCCCATAAAGGATCAAGTGACCATATTTAGAGATGAACTTAATTAGAAAATTATGCAATTTGAATATTTTTTATCCGATGTTCTCACGAATACTCAAAGGCATTAATTGCCAAAAGCATACTAATACATTTCTTGTAATATGGATTCCCAAACACGGTGTCATAACCCAACATTTTCCAATTGTTGTAAAGAAACGAGTGATTGCTATTCACATAAAAAATACCTGGAAAGAGCTTAGGGTTCAATGCCATAGAAGGGTAGTATAAGGAGATATTATATAGGGAACAATTTTTTTTAATAGAAAATAATTTAAAGATATGAAAAACAAAAGGAAAATAGATAACTCTTGAAAATAAAGATATTTTAAGACGCCATAAAGGATATGCACATCACTAAAACATTTAAAGATATACATAAAGAAGAAATTTAAGAAAAATATATCATACAAGAGTAAATTTAAATCTATAATACTTAATGAAAATTAATATATGACTATTCATAAGTGCTCAAAAATTAAAGAGAAATGAGGAATCTTCATAAAATATATGTTCACAAAAATACAATTTATTGATATAAAAGTAAATACAATTCATTGTTATAAAAGTTGGTAAAATACTAGAGTTATAGTTCATGCAATAATAAAATGTTGATTATAATTTTAAAACATAAGAATAAGGAAGATTTAACATATGGAAATTTAAAAGTAAAATTTTGATTCGGATTTATGCAAGAACACAACACAATACACATATAACCATAAATACAAAGAATTGAAATTTGCTTAAAGATAGAATGGAAATAAATTAGCTAGGGCGCTGGTAGCTTATCTACGAGAAGAGATGTGGTTGCTACAGGCTTTTGAACTTTGTGTTACAATGAGGCTCGAAGGCCTATATATTATTGAGAAATAATGGAAAACCCTAAACATCCAAAAACATAACTCTAGGAGATGAAATGCCATAATATGGTCCTGTCAAGGTAAATTTGTACATCAATTTCCTTGGGTCATAACTTTGCCATACTATCTCTGTTTGACACACATGATACATCATTAGAAATATCCATCTGAGGACAACAACTGTTGATCGTGAATATTGTTTCCAGAACGGAATCGTATTCACCATAATGGCGATGCTCAAAAAACGTCGTTTAGGGGCCTCAAAACGACTTCGAAAGTTTAGGACCCGAAAAACTGCTAAAAATAATAAATTATGTCATAATTAAAGAAACTGAAAAACTAAAAAAAATAATGGTAGACCCCAAATGGAATAGACGGGTGGCCACCAATATCCACTTGAATCAAATTTATTAATAATATTAATTGTTAATATAAAACTATAAAAAAATATTAAACATAAAATATTTTACTAAAAATATTTATATTAATATTTTATTTATACCCGTTTAATAATTAGAAATTATTTACATGATTATAGATGTATTATATTTCACATACGAAATTTTTTTAAAGGTAATATGAATTAAATTCACAAGTATAAGAAGCTCAAATTTGAAATGGATGGCTCAAATTAAACCGACCTTTATTATGAAGACCTTTATTATGAATGGATTCGTTGAGTAACATTATGTATTTTAAATAAGAAGAAAGATATGAATGGGTGACTTTGGGCCAAAGAAAAGTAGAATTCTAATATAATGTGTTTTAAATAAAGTCTTTAAGGTACGCGAAAAATATTTATTGAGTCTAGATGTTTAGATGTTTATTTTATTGTAAATTTGATTGTTTATTTATGTTTAATATTTGTAAATTAAAAATAAATTATTTCTAAATGGAAAAGTAATATGGATTATAATACGAAAATAAAAACTAATATATTAATTATTTATAATACAAATGACATTATATAATTTTATATAAAGAAATTAAAATTAGAAAAATGAGATTAAGATGTTTAAATTTTATATTTTTCAAAAATATTTCAACACAACATTTTTATAACTAATTTGAATTTTTATGTTAACTAATTTATGTATTTATTAATTTATTTACACATTGTATTTTATACTTAAAAAAAAAACTGCATTTGAAAAAATTTAATCTCTAAACTTATGTTAAATCCAAAATTAAATAGATCTAAATTGATTAAATCACTTTTGGGTCAAGAGAATAAAACATGGTTAAGAAGTCTTTTAAATAAAAACAAAAACATCATCCATAATTAAGAAAAGTTTATTACACAAATATGAAGTGCTTGAATGAATTCTTCCCAGAAAAGAATATGAAAAGCAAAATCTATCATTAGTCACTGATGTGAATCGATAGGTTTGTCCATGACAAAATTGAATATCGATTAGCTGTTTTCTAAATAATAAAGACTTCAATGGCAATGCAAATGACAAACCTTCTTATCTTGGGTTATAAAACCCTTATCAATCATTATTAAGAATTGGCAAGTTGCACCAAACCATGCAGAAAAATAGATCATAAGAATTTTATTAGCCACACATTGTAGCATAATAATTATAAAAAGAGAATTTGTATCCACACCATGCGTGGCATCTTGAAATGGTGGGTCAAGACTATTTTATCTGTTTTGTACGTTTTAATATTAAATTGAAATTAACTAAAATTTTAGAGTGAAATTTTAAGTTGTATTACTTAAATTTGGTTTTTTTTGATGATATATATGAATTTAGTATCTTGAAAAAGCTTTGGGACATTTTGCTTTTTGTAGAGGTTACTTATTATGTTTGTAATTTCAATAATTTTTTGTTAAGTTTTAGAGAAATATAAAGGAAAAAACCATAAAAAAAAACTTTCAATTTTTTTTACTAAAACAACAGAAAAAGGTGAATATCATCTTATAATCAAATCATTAAATTCGTATGTAAAAAATAAAAATAAAAAATGAAACATGAAATTATAGAAAGTTATCTTTAAAAAAATCAAATTAGAAATTAGTGTTTAGAAATGTGTGTAAATTATAATGTGCATGCATTCGTGGACCTAGAATAAAAGGATTTTCAATGTCCTTATACAAAAAAATATTTCTTCGTTATTTGGTGTTTTATTTTTACACCCAAATCTATATTTTCTTTGGTGTTTTATTTTTACACCCGAGTCTATATGGTATAAATATTTTCTTTTTCTCATTTAGTAAAGATGGTAAGTAGTAGTTTAAAGTCGTATTCATAACACTTGGATTTTACTAAGTGTTATATAAAACATAAAACATGTATTTTTTTAATAAAATATAATATTAAAAATAAAAATTACTAGTAATTGCATTATATGTTGTAAAAGAAATGTCATAAGGCAATAGCATAGGAAAGAGTAGCCTAAAAGAAATAAGTTGTTGTATAAAATGAGCCATCGTGAAAGAATGAAAGACAATTTTTTCTTCTATGGAAGCAGTTCATGGAGGTTTCAAAGATATTGACGATAAGAGTTACCAACTAGAAAATTTTGTTATAATATTGAAATAGGCAATTGTGGGTGAAAACATATATGTAAACCAACAAAATTTGTTCATATATATAAAAAAATTGTTATAGATATTGAAATAGGAAATTGGGGGTGAAAATTCTTTGGTGATTAATAATCCTCTGAAACAAGCATGAAATGAGCATGTAACTCAAATAAGATATTTTAAATACATTCAAGTACAATCTATCTACCATATATGTAAACAAAAAGAATTTTTATTAACATAAATAGATTTTACACCAAGTTCATCTACATATCTCAGCGCCAATTGCATGCTTGTCACAAATTGTATATGGAGAAAAATAGTCTTGGTATACAAGAAAGTGAATGTCATTTTAATATGGAGACATTTTTGGAAGGAGATACTCTTCTTTATTTCATGGCTTATTTTCATAACTCCAAACTTGGTTTAGTCTTTCTCTAATACATATGAAAAAAAATACAAAGTAATTTCACAAATTTAAGTTATAGTCTTATATTTTATAATTACAAATCTAGTTTCTTATTAAAATATTTTACACACATCTATTTATTCAAATAAATTATATTGTGAATATGTTTTCTCCTATTATTTGATTACAAAATTATTGTACTCCCTACTATGTAAAACAACTTTATTAATAAAGAATTGAATGCCAAATTGAAAGATTACTCAAGTGGGAACTACGATAATATATATAACTGATTTTTTGATGTATCAATTATTTGTTTTATATGTCGTTCAATCTCCATTACCTATTATCTTCAAACCCCATGGGGAAGTATTGAACATGGGAGCCAAATTTAGGTAAATAAACATCTGCATTGTCAACTTCGACAAACAAAAATATTATAATCCTAAAATTCTCTTACCTAATCATCTTTTTAAATATATAATTAAGTTCCATTTATTAAAAACAAAGACAATATTAAGAACCTTCTAGAGTTATAAAAGGTAATTGACATGAAAAACAAAAAATCTCCTCAGGACAAGATACAATGTTAATCTTAATTGAATCATTAAAAAATAAAAAAGAGATAATAGAATTACTAGTTATATCATTAAAAAAATACCACTTTCACAACCAAATTTCTACATTAATTTTAAAAATATTATTTTATAATTATATATAATTATAATTTTATATTTTTAAGATATATATATTTGATGATAATAATAATTTTTTTGGGAAAATAAGACTAAGTTGGAACTAAATGGATTTGGTGAATTGGCTAGAGATTTAACACATTAGGGTGCATTAAGCAAAGTGGTGCTAGTGTTCCTTACCTCAAAATCTAGTATAGTGTGATGCATCAGTATAAAAAACCTACACCTACTTAGAATTTTTAGTTCAAAATTTTATTCATATATATATACTAGTGAAAAAATATATTACGAAATGTATTTATTTTAAATGAAAAAAAATAATGATCTACTACAAAATATAGAGAGCATGAAGGAGATGTATAGGTACAAAACATAGAGCTTGAAAGAGATGTGGATGTACCTGGAAATGATGAGGAAATGAGAGATGTAGAGGAACTTGCCAATGAGAATATTGACCACACAAATGAAGTCACCATTTTAATATTTCAAATTTTTTCAATGTAGTTCAAATTAAAAATAAAAGATTTATATTTTCTTTTTATGTAGAGACAACATCTTACCTAAAACAAGATCGTACCACACTTAGAAAAATATGGACATTAATCAAGAGTTGCAAGAAATTGTCTTTGATGATAATTTTCTAAATAATATAGAATCAACTAAAATTGAAGAAATGAGGCCACTAATTCATCAATGAACAGTTCAAGATAAAGTAAACTAGGTGATCAAAAATAATTTTCAAGGTAAATCTATCATAGCACAAGCTTGATTCTTAAATATATTTTTAATGCACAAATATCTAAGAAATATAGTTCAATTATTGGGCATTAGAAATTCCAAAGAGGTGAAGGTAAATGAGTTGGTGTCAAGAAATATGACATCAACCCCTGGAAAAATTGCAAAATATCAATCCCAATAAGGCATAAGTGCTAGAAGGGCATTATTGACAGGTGTTGCTGGAAAAAGAACTACATCAAATAGGTTGATGTCAATGAAAACAAGAATGTACAAAAAATTAAGGGAAATTTTATGGAGGCATTAAAAAATTAGGATTCAATAACATGAGAATGATGAACTTGCATGTTGGGCTAATATATGTAAGAAACCTTATCAAGATAGACTTTCGTATAATGTGAGCGACAATGTGAAAGATTTTTGGTATTGAAATTTCCATGTGTCACCAAATGAGAAGAATATCATGAGACATTGTATATATAGAGGGGTGTATTGAGATCATTTCCCCTTTCAGTGTCTGTTATTATTAAAGAACATTTCTTACTACATAATATGTATAACTTGTACATAGACTTAGAAAAAAAGTTTAACCGTGCTGGAATCTTATGACAGTGAGGAAAATATAAGAAGTCCATTCATACAACTACCACATAATATCAATAGGTAAAATGGCTTTCCTATGAAGCAATCTATGCATCTTCGTCATGCAGATCAAATCTCAGCACTAAGGAGTCATCCTAAGATAAAAGGTCATCATAGTAACATTGATGTTCAAAAGCCATCAATCACTTAATTATATTTCTCTAAATATCAACAATTGGACAACAATCACCATATGGTAATGCTTGGGGGGAATGTATATACATATCATAGTATAGATGTCTATACAATAGCTTATCCAAACGATATAAAAATATTTCATAAGTTATGAAACTGCTACATGAATTACTCACAATCCTTAATGATATACTCAAAGTTATTCCATAATACTAATCAAGTGTCTAAAGAAGCCATCATCACACAGTTACCATATAGGCAACACCTGGGGAAATGTGTTAGAATTATATACACAATAGCTTATAGAAAGGATAAAAAATATTTTATAAGTAATGTGATTACTACATGAACTACACTCTCTCTTCAGAAGAGTTTACAATATATATTCGATGGAGGGCAAGGTTATGATAAAACATGTACATAAAACCCCTTAGGGTTGTCTCAACTTACTCTCTATTGTTAATCACATAGTGTCAATTTTGTAAAACTATAATCTACAGTAAGGATTGAGTGGGTTTTTTCTTTTGCAATTTTTGTTTGGAATTGAAAATTTAAAAAAATTATAAAAGTTAAAATTATGTAGTGAAAAACTTTGATAAAAAGTTGAGTAAGTTTGACATCATATAGCATGAATATTGTTTATGATTATAAAGTAAAAAACATGTAATATTTTTTTAGCTACAATTAGGTAATTAAAGATATGTATATAGTTTATTTTTAACAGAATAAATTTGATATTCATTAACAAAAAGAAATACAAAAGAGTATTTATGTAGTTACAAACTATTACAATTAAGTAATTAAAGGTAAATTTAGTGTTATTTAAGAAATGAAAATTATGAACATTCATTATTATTGCTCAAGATAAAATCGTAATAGGTATACGGGGTTTTAAGGTAAAAAAATAATAAAAAAAAATGATATATTTTGGAATAATAAAATAGTTGTAGCAAAAATAATATAGAACAAGAAAAACCATGTATATTTGGATGTATGAAAATTTAGATACATTTTAGCAAGTCAAATTTTAAAAGAATAATGGTTATAAACAATTAAATATAATTTTATTAAATAGTTAGTTTAGATCTATATTTTCAATCCAAAAGAGGTCTACATATCAAGACATTTGATCCCTCTTGATATTGGTAGATCCAAAATTAAGATTGATCTAGGCCATCTTAATTTCCCCCTTTAAATAAACTATATTTCATATGAATACCATGGGTCAATACCATGGGATGTTTTTATAGTTTATTATTATTTTATTTCATTTTGTATTTACACAAGTTAAAATGTTCATTACATTATGCCAATATTTTTATTTAATGTACTTTTATTTTTATTTTTGTGTAATTTGACATAGTCAAAATGTTAAACATGACATTACAACATTTATATCATACTTTGTTGGAGAGCATGGTGACACAAAAATGTAACATTTAAATATATAAATAGTTATTTTCCTTTTTTATATATATTTTTTATCCATGTCATATAAATTAATTAGTTTGTGTGGAGTTTAATTTTATGATATAGATTTATTTACTTGTGGATCTAATGGCCTAAAACATTTCAATCGTCTAACATTTGATCCAATGACTCAATAGCTAGGAGAGTTGTTTTAAAAAAGAAACGGCTTACAACATACTTTTAAAGAAATATTTTTATCCAAAACGTTTTTGTCTTATACTTAGAATGGTTAAAAAACACTATCTGTTATATTTTGCACTTTTCAACATTTCATTGAAATTGAAACAGATTTATATAAAGATAGTATAAATATCACTTTGTGCATAAATGGTCAAATTCATCATCTCAAAATTAATTTTAAAATAAAATGGAAAATATCAAAAAACTAATTTTTTATTTATAAATCAAAAATCAAATAAAAATCGGTATTAGAAAACGCACGTGTATAAAACTTTTGAAAATATAATTAATAAATTTTTAATAGTCGTTTTACAATAAAGAAAATCCATTCCTAAAACTTTCTTTGAAGTATAAAGTAATAGTTTTCATGTTCCCATTCTATAAAAAGTTTAAACAAGGGAGGCTGCGAAGCAGCAAGTCCCTATTGTTGAGTAAAAAGAGAAAAAAAAAAACCTAGTTTGATTCATATGTTTATGCTTACTGGAATTGCACATGCCATCATTTTTTCTTGCTTCCATCATTTTTTCTTGCTTCCATTAGTTTTTTCTTGAGCTATAAATCATGTACATATTATTTCAAAACATATTAAAAGGTAAGTAAGTAAAAATAACAAGCACTAAATAACCTACGTATGGGACTTTTCCATATATTATGAAACCATAACTTGACCAAGAGTCCCTTTCTGAATATTTACAATTGCTTTATATAATGATACATCGCTTACATTCTCTTGTTATAGTTTCATATAATTTCCAATAATAACATAGATCTGATATGAAAATCTATTTGTCTTAATTCAATTGAAGTGAAAATCGATGCAAAACTTGTAAGATAGATAGTGATGTAGATTTGCAAGCTAATATAGGGTAGTAAAAATCGAAATTGAAAGCTTGAAATGTCTCTCTATTGTGTGCTAGGAATGCAGTCCAGAACAAATCAGGAGAATTTTGCTCTCCAATTTTGAAGGAGATTTGATTGCTAATTAGAGGTTGAATGATCCATGTTCGAAACCAAAAAACAATCCTCTGTCTCCATTGCTACGAACTCTTGCCATGATTTAATCTTGTTCACAAAGGTAATGATAATTCCTTAAAAAACCAAAGAAGATGAACAAAATCAATTGAAATTAAATGACGATGCAAATATAACTTTGAACTGAATGAGAAAATGGTTAAAAATTCCTTTTCTAGTATGCGCAAGGTCTGCAACACCATTTGAAAGTTTATTTCATTCACTGAAAGATAATATAACGAATATTCGACACTCTAATCCTAGAAGTAAATCTTGAAATAGCTCCAAATTTACTCCATATTCAATGCAATCATAAATTCCATCAAGAATGCCAGAAAAGAACAGATTGAAACAAGACAAACCCATGAATATTGGCATTTTGGTAGCACAGTATTCTTCAAAATTGGAGATATTGACCGATCCAAAGTAGTAAGCCAGACGAAAAAGGTACAACCCAAGGGTCAACTAAAAAAAGGAATTTCAATTCAGATTAGACCACAGTCCAAGATGGTATTTTGTGTACAGCGAACGTATTACAAAATACACGAGCCTACCAAAACCATTCATCCACATAGCTTCATGCATGTAATGACAATGGACACATGACAATAAAAAACTGTGTTTATTTACCCTGTCGAGGAATCAATGTCCTTTAACTCCATCATTGCCATGTTGAGGTATCAGCGCCAGCATTTCCACTATCACCTTCATTGTAAGCAACCCTGCGTTTGCTGTGAGCACCTGAACTTCCATCTGCTTATGGCTATGGCACCCTGATTATTGCTATGGCACCCTAATCACGAGCAAGAAAGCATCTCCTACGCCTGCAAAGGTTTCGTCCGAAGTTTGGAATATGAAAAAGGAATTTATGAATGGGAATTGCAATTGATCCTGCCTTGTCGTTACTGCCAAAGATTGTTTTTCCGCCGGGCTTGAGCTCCACTTATGAGTTGGGGTTCTTCCTACGTGTTGGGCGTTGAAACCTGCTGGCACTCCGCTACCCTATTATCTGCCAAGAAGTACGATGAGGGTTCAGCTACCCAATTAGCATCCAAGAATTTCTATGAACAACGAATAAATATGATGAAGTTGGACTAGTTTTAAGCAGTGCTTGTGACCATAGCTGCCAAACCAGGTAAATTCCCAACTAAAAGATGTCGTGTTTTGGCTGATGAAAAATTTCATTAATTCGAGCTTTAAGCAATTTAGAGGTTGCCATAAAACTTCAAAATGCACCGTGAAATTTGAAGTAGGCTAGAAAAGACTAATTACTTTTCCGAAACTCAAAACTTTTGTTTGGATGAGCTCTGGAAATCGATCGATTTAATAGCTATAGTTAAAATTTGTGTTGCCTTTTTGTTTTAAGTTTTTAGGCTTCTAATTGGAAAATCGTAACACTATAAATAAATGGAAAGAACTGAAAATTGAAATAAAATTTTTCTTTTCCCTTTTATTTTTCTATTTCTGGGTTTGTAACTGGAAAGAAGAGTAATACTCTAAAGGAAGTTAGATGTGTGTAATCTATGTTTAGACGTGCTCTCTGCAAGTTCTTGTTGGTATAAAAGTCTGTTAAAAATCCTATGTGTTTGTTATTAACTGAAAAAAATGGCCTAATAACTGAGAATTATACATGCTTGATTTCGTTTGAGTCTCAAATTCTTGTGCTAGCATATAAAAGGTTGGATTTTCATGTGTCATTGTTTAGTTTTGTCATATTCCTGCAAGATTGATTTTGGATAGTCAATTTAAATAAACTTTAATTTACAGTTGACTGTATATTTTTGCACATATAAAAGAATTTCTAAATTTCTCCAGGTAAAAGAGCACCTTCTTTAACACTAAGTAAACAAAGTTTAGCACTTTCAAGTGAGACGAGCATGCTAATTTTGAAAAACATACCAGAGGCATGGTGTAAAGCCATCATCCAGTGCATCCAGTGCCGCAACCATTTTGAAATGCAATGTATGGTTTCATGAGAGGTAAGCATTTTGAAATAGAAATGTATGGCGGTGTATGTGTCACTCTGAGCAGTGAACGTGACAATTGGTGGCAGCTGGAGCGGAACTTTGATGGCTCTCTCAAACTTTAATGGCAAGCAGCATGTATAAGCATTAAGCATTTAATGCTTTCGACTAATGCTAGCATTAGTCGAGATAGCATTTACTTGTTTCAAAATATGAAATAAATTGTAATTATAATTTGTTTCTGCCTTCCTGCCTCGGGAAGAGGCCAAATAAGAAGGTAAATTAGTGTCAGCGCAAAAACTTTCATTATAAATCATGAACCATAATGCTCTGTTTAAAAAGTTTGGTTACCGATTATCACAATTAACAAACAAACAGCACAAACTAATGCTAATTGCGCCTTTTCGATTACAATAGTCCCAAGCCTGCAGCGAGGACTAATAAAATGAAGCCCTTCTTCGTCTAAAATATAATAATCATATAAAAATAAAAACTTTCAAGAAACCATCTTTAACCTAACCACTTACGATATTCTTGTATGTGTGAACAAAGACACACCCTTCGACGCTGAACACACCCTCTTCGCTATTTTTCACATTTCGATGCTTAATTGAAAGGATCTACATGGAAAGACTAAACAATACCATAAAAACTTTATTGTAACGTCAAAACTCTAAAAAGAACATTAGTGTCCGCACCAGCTTTGCAATCTTGAGATGGAGGGAAAATACTACTTTGTCTCTGTTGCACATTTCAATGCTCAATTGAAATGATCTATACTGTAAGATTTTAAATCACTTTGTAATTGATCCATCAAGCTCTTCCTGTCAAAGTTAATTTTTGAGAAAAAAATCAAAAGTGAATGATAGAATGTTATTAGAAAAAAAAATATAAATTTCTATAAAGTGCGGAGGTCATAATGTTTGTGCATTGTTTTGTAGAGAGGGAAAGACACAATGTGTGTGCTTTTTGTGAGCATGGAACTAAAGGGTTTTCAATATCCATTTATAGATGATATTCGTCCTTGAAACTTGAGCTACAATATTTTAGTTTTGTAGTTTGACCATTATTCAATTCCAAGATTTACTTTTCTTGTTTTACAAATTTCAATGTATGTCTTGTTTTTATTTTGTAAAGAATTTATAGGGTGTGGTTTAACGTATTATTGATAATATTTGGATTTTATCAATATCATTTAAAAAACATAAAAGATTGTTTTGTTTTTGGTATATATATACATAAAATTTTAAACATATATCTATTTTCTAGTAGCTAAAAAAAATTCCATTTATATTTATTTTTAATAATTATAAATAATTATAAATAAGATAACAATTTTTACAGAAATGTATAATGATTTAAAATATAAGTATTTCTTATGATAAGTTAAGTGAAAATAAGGAAATGAATGGTTGTTTACAAAATTATAATAAAAAATTAAATGAAAATAAGAGAAAGAATCAATTTTATAAAGAATTCAATAGAATTATTAAATTTTAAATTTTATTTTTTAATTTTCATTTATCTTTAATATAATTTTTTAAATTATAAATCATTCTATATTTATTCCAATTTATTTAGGAAAATTAAATTTGAAATCTTATTCTTTAATTTTCATTTATCTTTAATATAATTTTGAAAATTATAAATCATTCTAAATTTATTCCAATTTGTTTATCTATCTTATTTTATGTATGTTACTATTAATTCATTTATGTTGAGAAAATATCTATGTTGATTGTTATTTTCTAAAAGATTTAATTTAAAATTAAAAATGATTTATAATTAAAAAAATATTATATGTTAAATTAACACATTGAATCTCCAAAACTTTTATAGTAATATTTCACACTTTGAAGCATGAATCTTGATGCTATATTGGATTAGATTCACAACGATAAAGAAGCATAAATTGAATATGAGTGTCAAAAAATAAAGAGAAGCTTTATTAATTAGTGATAATGAATTAATATGTTAAATAAATGATTCAATGTTAGATTGTGGTCATAGTCATAATCATAAACTAGAAATTTCCAAACAAAAACTACACTATTTAAAATCTTTTACACATATGAAAATTAAAATATAACTTCGTTAAGGTAATCATGAATTTTTGCAAAACTTAATCTATAGGCTAATATATCGTAAGAGAGTAAAGACCCCAATCACATTAGGGATTTAGATATTTAAAATACAATAAATCACTATTTATCTCCTACAGATTTTATTTTCATTGGGTAGCTCGAACAATTTCATAGTTAGAATATTATAACATTATTATTGTCTCTTGGGCTTTTAGGTACAATCCATAAATCAAAGTTTCATCTTTCAAAATTAAATTAGGAAAATTTGTGTGTAGAAGGCTTTGGAATGCTCTACTTGCACATTGATAAAAGGCCTTACTCTAACTTATATCACACCCTAAAATCGATATGGGAATATGTAAGTATTGTTATACGTCCATGCAGACCAATTTTTTTCTTAATTCTTGAATTGTGTTCATATAATCCATACTTAATACCCTAATACTGATAAATAATTAGTTATGGTCATTTCGAAGGCTCATATAATACCAATTACAAGCACACTCTCATCACCCTTAGCTTACACAATCCAGGAAAGTGTATCCCCTTCTTTGCACGTATTCCATCGAGCTATATTGTTTCCCTTCAAGCGATATAACACAATACAACTATGAATTCTCATATTTCTTGCTCTATGAAATCTACATGCTCTCATGGAATCTGTAATTAATCTCAAACCCTCACATTCAAGAAAACTTATCACAAACAATTCTCACTATAGTGATCTTGCCTTCACCCTAGGTAACCCATGGGGAACCTCCTTCACTCAAATCCTTTTGGGGTTTCACAATGTCCTAGGGGTTTCCTAGCTCACACCAACCATACCATACTAACAATAGAAAAGTGTGGACAAATTAAAATGCTTTCTTACTAACCCCCAAAAATTATATATGCCTAGCCCCTTGTTAACACATGTCACTCATGGGCCCATTTCCCACTAAGTAGGAACTTAGGATAAAAACATAACTTAGGGCTTACAACTTAGGAATATATTATTATAACCTTTGGCTTAATTCACTCAAATTAACCCCTTTCCTTGATCCCTTAGCTTACATTCCCTCTTCTGAATTGCTAGTACCCTATACTCTTAGTATCCACTAGTTTGCAATCTTATTTTTTTCCTAATTAGTATGTGTGATTGTATATAAATTTAACATTACTAAACTCTTTTACCTTCAATGCATAGGGTATATAGACCCAAATATACCAGCTCACAGCCCTATATAACATGTCTATATATAACTTGCAGATCAACCCGGGATATTACATTATGACCCTCATTAGTTATACATTCTCCTTAATTCATTATATACAATTATATAGTTAAAATTAGTTTGAATGCTTCAACCTATTTGCATGTTCCTCTTGCGTGATATTATTGTGCTCCTGCATACCCTATTTAGGATTGTAGCATGTACATTAGACATTTACTATGTATATGGAATGGTTCTTTACCACCTTAATATTCCTATAAGACATGCACATAAGCTAATCCTAGAAGTCCCTCAGGTGCCTTAGCTACATCACAATCTAATCAATTATGTGGTTAAGATCAAGTGAATATTATGTTAAGAATTTTCCGATGAATGAGACAAGAAAGAAAATTGGTGGAAAGGGCCCAAATCTTGTTTGTTATATTGTATTGAACTGAAAATGTAAATTTATAACACATCAATTGACCTTTTAGATATTAAAGGTGTAGATCTGTATCACACTTCCAACTCATCAGTGGACCATAATGACACCTCATCAAGTTAAGAATAAAAATTGTATTCTTCGACTTTGTGATTGTATATGGACTCACATTCTAACATTCCCCCCCTCTATCCCAAGTATGAAAAAATTTGCCCATATTTTTTTTTTCAATTAGAAACTGTTGAACTAAGTTTTGATGAAGATATGCTTAATTGTTGAATGAAAAAATTTATAAGCTCAAATTCCCCATTGTTGATTAAATGTTGATTGATTTGAATGATTTGACTTTCAATAGTTTATTTGTGAAAGACTCCAAGCAAGGGCTTTAGATTATTGAGGTGGTGGTTTTTCTGGTTGACCACTAACCATTTTCCATGGACCAATGGTTTTTTGTGTGCCATTTACAAATATTATTTGAATAATCCAGTGTTTTTTAGATGCCCACTATCCAATATATTTTGAATAATGTGGTCATTTGTAGATGAGCACTAAAATTTTTTCACTTGAATAATATGGTTGTTTTGTATACCACTAACTATCTATTTTGATTTGAATAATTTGGTGGTTTATGGTTTAACATTAATCTTATTCAATTCATCAATTTACTCCCCTCCTTTAGGTGTGGAGAGCGTCGTCTTAATTTTTTTTGACTTACTAGACTATATTTATGTCTTTATGTAACTTTATCTTTACCTGTATTTTGACTAGACTATAGGAATTATGTAGCTTCTCTATTTATAGATTCCATCTCCAAGGATTTATTCATCTATAATTGACTATTTTCTTAACTTTCTTTTGCTTTACACATGTTATGATAGATAATTTTTCTTTCCACAATGAAGACAAGAATGGAGATCAAAACATTGGCTCTCCATGTGATCATTTATATAAAAATATTGGCACCTTTTATCAATACTCGTATCTTCATCAATAAATCATGCACTCACATATTGAATTGAAATGGAGAAATTTGGAATATGGAAACAATTTTCTTTATTGTATTCCATACATCGTTAAGTTTTGTTCAATATATTTCTTCCAAATATTCGATAACCATATTTGAAAAACCATTTTATTTTATTTTCTTCTTCATAATTTATATTACTTCTCATAGTCATTGGTTGGTTCATTGGTTCGATTAAGTCATTTGTATCACATTTTGTATTAATAAGTTGTACTAAATATTGGGTATCACAAGATACATCAAATTTTTTTATTTATATCAATTGTATAACATGTTACATAGAACTTTTGGTTTAGGCATTTAGTAAAATCTGTTGCATCAATTTTATCTAGTAGCTCCATTGTAGATCCACTATGTTGCAACTTTCATCAACCTACTACATGATTTCATCTATTTCACAAATTGTACTTACTCTTTCGATGAGATATTCTGTGTCACAAATTGTATCTATCCTTGTTGTAGATATTGCATAAATAATCATTAAGTAAACGTTTCTTTTGCATTAATTTTATCTGGAGTGCATCGATCGATTGCCCTTTCTTATCTATTTTGTTTTGAAGATCTTTTACAGCGCTAGTGTTTCAACCATTTGATCTATTATAGTTTTATTTTTTATTTTTTTACACTGAAGTACTTCAATTTTATTATGAAATTTATGTTGCACTCTTGCAATTATTTAATTTCTTGAGATACATTTTGCAGACATTTTCCTCCTTTTCATACTTTTACTTTACTCACTCGCTTGTCATGCTCGTTTATACTCACTCGATTGATCATTCTCACTTAAATTTTTGTGATATTATGGTGTGGGATACTTAATAATTTTCACCCCAAAGTGTAATTAAAATAATTGACTCACTTAACTTAGATAACCTCATTCAAATTAAGTCATCTCACATTACACCATACTACTTTTTTTTCTTTACACCTCTTTTTAGGCACTTAATCAGTAAATCATTGTCCTGCAATCTCGCATACCAAATCTTGGCCCTTTTTTTTAACACAAGAAACAAGATTTAGGATTCATGAGTGAAATAAAACTACACCCTACAATAGTCACAAAAATATGAAATCCTACATGACAGAAGCCACTTTAGTGTAATTAAAAAAATCCTTTTACAAAGGCTACTTTTACTATCCCTTCTCACATGAATTTGTTTTCCTTTAGAATGGTTGAAAATTGGCCATGAGTGACACAAATAATAAAATTTGGAGAAAACATTTATTTATATTTATTATATTATATTGATCTCGAAATTTAAATTTATAATACACCAATTTACCTTATATATCTTCTAGATCACATTGAGAATGCATCAATGGATCATCATGACACCTCTTCAAGATAAGAATTAAAATTGTATTCTCCTAGATTGTGATAGTAGAGAGACTCAGAGTCTAACATATTATGTAATAAAATACATGAAACACATTATTTGCATGCATGGATGTAATTAGTGCAAGAATGTACGAAATAGGAAAAATATTTTCAAGGATTTTAATGGTCCATAATATATTTCCTCCAATTTTGATTATTTTCTTAGTCTCAACAAAATCCTCTTGAAATTTACTTTCAAGAATACATGGTAGCCATTCTAAATTCTTTCTATATTCTACATTTTTTAATGTAACTTTATTCATGTCTTTTGTATCCATTGACTTCCACTTTATTTTGAATTTCTCCTCTTCCATTTCCTTAAGAAACTATAGTACAATAATGGCTCCATAAAGTAAATTATCCCAAATAAAAACTGTGTCTCACTTCTTTCCATAAAAGACTTCAAATGGACTTATCTTTAATGATAATTAGTAGTGATTATCATTTGAAAATTCAAATAGATAAAGGTATGTTTCCCACCTCGAAGGCTTATGGATTACATACATTTTCAACATATCCTAAATCGCCTAATTTATCCTCTCTATTTTCCCATATTAATTTTGATGATAGATTGTTATAAATTGAAAATTACTCCCAATCTCTTAAATAACCCCTTCAATAAATTTGAAGTCAATAACGGATTTCTATTGGTAAAAATTGTGTTGGCCCAAACCATGTAGTCTAGGCGATTCTTTCATGTAAATATGCAATGTTGGATACCTTAAGAATTGACTTCACTAAGAATAGAATGTTCAACCTTTATGATCTTATCCACCAATACTATGATGGAATCATGTTTTCTTTTATTATTGGGTAGTTTTTTTAATGAAATCAATGGTGAAAACTTCTCGTTTCCAATTAGAAATAGGTAATAATTGTAATAACGTTTCCAATTAGAAATAGGTAATAATTGTAATAACATTTCTAGATATTTATGTCATTACTTTACCTTTTTGACATTATGGACATCTAGCTATATAATCTGCCACACCGTTCTTCATACTATTAAGTACACAACACACCCTAAAAATTTTAAATTTTTGGTTACAAATTTTTCTTTCATTACATTACTATTATCGTATAGTTAAGGAAGTATGCCTTCGATATGCTTCATATATTTTATTTGACTATTTCATGCATTTATTTTTGTTAGCCCAAAAAACAACATACTAAAACTAAGAAAACTCTAAAACATTTCATATTTTAAGAAAAACAAAAAATATAAATATAGATAAAATAAATAAATAAATGGATTGTTACCCAGTTCATTGATTCCTATAATGAGTTTCGTCAAAAGTATTATAGTGGTAGTTTTCTTCAGGCATTGTATCCAAACATCATTTTTTGAATTTTTCGATAAGTTCTTCAAGGGTTAATTGAAGGTTCACATAGGTTAGTTTTTCCTAGAATTTCAATCTGTTATAGCATGGGCGAGAATAATAGTTTTCCCTTAAACATCATTGGTCATAAGGTCTATGATTTCAAAATGAATTGATAAATTTTTAGATGTCCAAGCTTTTTACCGAAAGCCAATAGTAGGCGATCAAGACCTTTGAATAATGTCAATAGTTGGAGGGTAACATTTTATGTCAAGTATCAATAGTATTTTAGAGGCGTACATTTTTTTCATAATATTTATATTCTTTTGAAGTTTTAGGACTTTTTAATAGTACTAATAAACCCTTTAGTGATCCATCTTCTCTTTTTAATATTGAGGATAATTAGGGGTTCCAAAAAAGGGTTAGTTTGTCGAGTTTCTCACTAGGTCCCAATAAGGGAAGAAAAGTGTGACCATCACTTTGGGGGTGTTCAAAAGTGTACCTGGATAAATACTTTTTCAAGCAATAATTGTCCATTGGGATTCACAAAGGAGGGTCATTAAGACATTTTTCACCAAGTGCCAAACTAATATTCCTAAAATATTTTTATTAGAGATTTGTTAAAAGTTTTCAAAATGATTAATTTGAATGGCTTCGATGCAATTATTAATCAAGTTGCAACATGAAAGAAAAGCATGCAAATGATGAAGTTTTTCAAAAGTTCCGGAATTGACAAAAAATGATCTTTTCTTTCACCACCAAATAAAAAAGTTATCTTTAATCCAAATTTAATGCTTGGTGTCATTTAAACTAAAATATTTACATAATTTTATCAAAATGAGTAATATATTTCTCCTCTAGGTTCCTAGACTCATCCATTTCGACTTTAAACTAAAAATAGTATGGTAAGTTTCTTCTCTTTAATCTATTCTCCAAATTAATATTTTTATTGGATGCTTGTGCTCTAAAATTGATGTGTTGTTTTGCATATTGTATATAAGAAGTATAATTTTTGTCTGTGCTCTAATTTCATATCTCCTTAATTTTTTTTAAGAGTCTTAATTGAGTACAATTATACTAATAGTAGGTGTTTGCATGTTTGAATAACTCAATGTTATCACCGACCAATTTAAATGAATTATGTGCCAAGTATAATTAGATGAAAAATTATTAATGCTAATTATGTGTTTGGATGGTATCATTATGCATACAATTCCACTTAGCAGACACTCTATTCCATATTTTGACAATGAAAAAAACGGACAAGAGAAGCTA
This sequence comes from Pinus albicaulis, assembly GCA_034641835.2. Taxonomy (NCBI): domain Eukaryota; kingdom Viridiplantae; phylum Streptophyta; class Pinopsida; order Pinales; family Pinaceae; genus Pinus; species Pinus albicaulis. Next base: position 346,599,995 of record CM076569.1, on the reverse strand, counting down.
GGTGAAGCATTAAATATGGTCCCAACAGAAGCTATGGAGCTAATGAAGACTATGCATACAATAATATTATAGGACTTAAGGGAGCATTATGTTGGATTCATGGTGTCGACATTTATGTCAACCCTAGGATTCAATGAACTAGTTGTGGTTAGCATTGATGTCACTATGACTCTGGAGCTTCTGATAATCCTTTATGGTTTCAAAGGTTTTTAGAGGTTTATTGAAGTGTGCATATACATTAGAGGATCGTGTTAGGTTTTGGAAGGTGTGGCAGAAATTTGTGGGAGAAGAGAGTTAAAATTTACTTAATTTAAGGTAGTGTTGTTCGATTTGAACTATCACAGTGAAACACTAGGCTAGTTTCGATTCCATCCCATTATGTGCCTACATAGTTTAATTCCAGATTGTTAACGCTATGATTGCGCAATTGGTTGTAGATGAAAATGAAAATACCATAAGCCAAAACCTTTTTGACTTCCCATAGTAAATATTCAAGCATTCAATTGACTCAATATGGAAGCACTAGTACAAAAAGGCTAATTAATTACTATAAAACGCCAAAAAATTGCATATAAACGACCATTTTTTAGTTAGTGACCAATAGTGGCTAATTTACAATATCTTATAACATGACCAACTTTGAGTCGTATTTAGCTTAATAATTAATTGGTTGTTTTATCATTAGTAGTGTATTTAGCCATAAATTTGGTCATTAATTTAATCATTGATTTATCTATTAATTACCACAATTAATGACCAAATACACAACAAAGTATACTACTACATGATCACCTGAGAAAACCAATTAATGACAAAAAAAATATGACCAAAATATTGGTCGCATTATAATATACTATAAATTAGCTACTAATATTCACATATATGCAAATTTTAATCATCATTTAAAACGAATTAATGACCAAAGAAATATGATTAAATTTGAGTTGTGTTATAAGACACTATAAATTAGCTTCCAATAGTCATATATATGCAAAATTAGTCGTCGTTTGTAATCACAAATTTATCAATTACATTATTCACTTACACTTTTTGGGTAGTTTTATATTCAATATATAAATGATTGATTTAGTGGTTTATATTCATGTAATTTACTTTCATTAATAATTATTATAAATGACTAATTTAGTCACTGTATATTCATTTTATTCTTGTTCATCATTAATTAATAAAAACTACAAGTTTAGTAGTTTCGGATTTGTTTTATCTGTTCATTATAAATCAATATAAATTAATTAGTATGATTCTGTGACTAAATTAAAAAAAATGTCATACAATGTCCATGCTCATTTAATATGAAAACTCAAAGATAAATATGTTAATTACAATACTAAAGAATAAGAAGTACAACTATAAATAATTTTAACCACATAAATTATATTATATGAAATCTCAAGTATTACAATACGATTTTCCAACTTAATATTGGTTGGACTACAATTTACATATGATAGATTATTTCATCACTTCAACACATTATCATTGTGTTGCAAAGGCATTGGAGGTGAATTCAGCAACTCTAAAGACTTGACCATTAGTATGTATGTGTGTGTATCATGTGGGATATCGGCTTTAAGGAGTATCACTAGACCAATTCTATTAACTATCTCTTTGTGAAAATTTTACTCCTTTAACTAAGGGTATTCCAATCAACAGAAGTAATACATCTTCACACAAATAACCAATACATTAATCATAGGCCATAGCTTGGAAGAGATTAAACCTAAAAATATAGTTATGCATTCAATTATACATCATTTAAAAATGAAAAGTAAAATAAAATATATTATTATTCATCATAATGCATTAATAAGATCAGAAAAATTAAAAACTTTCACATCTAGACTAAATAGAAATGCTACATTATGGCTAGAAACATCTTCAAGATAAATCTAAAGTCCCTTTGACTAAATTTTCTCTGAAAATAAAAAACTTTCACATCTAGACTAAATAGAAATGCTACATTATGGCTAGAAACATCTTCAAGATAAATATAAAGTCCCTTTGACTAAATTTTCTCCGAATACAAGGGTGATGACTGGGATGGTTCCATATCTACACCAAATATACAAAGATAATAAGAAATTTAGTTTTCTAAATGCATGATTCTAGTATTTCATATTGGTTCCCAACAACCAAATATCAATAAATTTTGAAATGGTAAAAAGAAAATAGACTTGATGAAAATACTGAGAAAAAGTTAAGTTGATTCAAGAACTGATTGCTCATGTTTCCCAACAATATACATTAAACCATGACCAATCGAAGTTAGAAACTATAATGTTCACTTATTATTATAACTATAAAATTCAAAATTACACGAGATGGACTTTTAAAGATCGATCACAGAGATGCATACCCCAGTAAATAAATGGAGAATTGGATCACTCTAAGAGGAGAGTATACACCAAAAGTAAATCCTTTGATTTTGGGATTACTCCAATGATAAATATTTCAATTGGAAATAACAAATGGAATATCATACTAGAATAAAAATAAATAAATCAACTTTTATTTGAAGCATATATATCTAGACTCCCCACTCCATCAAGTTTACTCGGTAACAAAGGCTATAGGAGACAGATGTTGCACCATAAATTAATCCCATATTTTAGCAGTACCTTTATAGTGCCAAAGATATTTCCATGAAGTTATTTTTACAACATTTTTTTTTAAATTGGATTTTCTTGCATCTTTGATCCCAATTGTTTTCTCTTCGTTGATTGAAAAAAACAAAGTACAATTCCTCTCATACGGCCAAGGGCCTAGCTACTTGTGACAACCATCATATATAAAATCCTTGAAAATTCGGGATATGTATACTATGAAGTGCACACCAATCTATTGAATCTTTGCATACTAACCTATTCTACTTAACCTCCTTTGTGCCAACCTCACTTTTTCCACATAGAATTCCAACAAACTAACATTGAATTATGGATGTATCCCCTCTCTTATACAGTCAAATTTACTCATTATAGTCAATAATCCCTCCATTACTCGTATTTATTAATTTGAAAGGAGACCTTATTTCTTCAATATCATATTTTAGATTCAAGGAATAAGATGTCATAAGGAGAAGTGTTATCAACCTGTTTTATGCCCATGTATACATCACTCTAATCATGGATGTAAGTTAGGATCTATCTTATCGATCATGGATTTAATTGTCACACCACTAATGTTTTCATATATCTCTCCTAAACAAAATATATCAATTTTCATGTAGTGTATCATATCACATAGTGTTTCAATGAAATCAACTATAAATTTAACGTCATCCTAAAAATAACTATTGAACATCTTATGCTTCACCTTAATGACAGTATGTAAATTACAACTCTAAATGGAAATGTGTGAATTCCCACTTGTCATTGATGACAATTATATATAAATCCCATTTAACTCACATAACCATTGCTGAATAATATAGAATGGAACAATATAGTATATGATAGCTTAAGCAACTCCACCTTATCCAACTTTCGGAAAATGGCATGTGATTGGTGATATTTATATATAAACATATGAATATTTATTCATCTTCAATTAATTGAAAATCAAAGTTGTTTTGTCAATGTCATTTAGGCATTATTAAATAAATGCAAAAATATGTGTGTATAATTATTGGATTATCAACCTTACAAATCTCGTTAGGGGGATTCTCTTTGTAATCATTTGCACAAACTTAGATGGCCCCTTCTCATCAATGGCCTCAAATATCTAGTCCTTCAAGAACAAATCATCTTTTCTTTCCCTTGAACAAATGGTTTCCCTCAATAGGGGAAAGATATTAAAGACACAATGATGTTCAAAAATGGATGATTTCAGGTGTTTATCCAAAAATCACAATATAACATCCATTAATTACTGATGGAACCTTAAAAGGGGGTGTTATCACCAAATTGAGTCTCGTTGGGCTGCTTCAATGGTTAACTTGGAGTAACTACTTCAACCACTTGCAACTGGAAATTAGCCTTTCCAGTTTGAGAGGGCTCCCTCAAAAAAAGAATAAATGATTTTTAATGAAGTTTAAAGAAGATGGCTAACTCTAAATTGGATTGAATTTTTTGTTGTGTAGGTGAAAGATGTAGATGGTTTACTACCATTGGGAATGGGGTTAGTTATTAATAAACTCGATGACAATAATTTGTCTTATGTGACCTGAGGCAAACAGAGGTTTCAAAAATATGGTTCATACACATAACATAGGAAAAAAAAACAAATCAACCTCTAAAAGAAGTCAGAGCATGTTACCATGAATTCTGAATAATTAGAGATAAAATTCACTGCAGATAATTAAAGAGGAAGATATAAAGTAAGAAAAACATTGAACACCTCATTCAAATCTCAAGTCTGGAAGGAAAATGTCAATTAAATAACCATTAAATTCATGCAAGCCAAGGAACTTATATTCTTATCAAATCACACAGAAAGGAAAAAAACAATAAACTACATGTGTATAGGAAATTGGAGCATATTACTAAATTCCAAGTGATTACACATGAGCCACTGCATAAAGATCAAAGGAATAAGATAAACAAGAATAGATAAGAACATAAAATGAATTTTGGGTCTGAAATAAGCTGCTACAAATGTATATTACTGATAATGAAAGATTAAAATAGTAGTGCATACATAACATCTCCAACCGCTTCTAACTCTAAAACTATCTCATTTATAGAGTGAGGACTCATATAAATGATTTATCACCTTGCTCACCTCGAATTTCCATCTCAAAGACCTATTTCAAATAGGATTCCATCACTTGGAGACATCCTACTGATATTTATGTTTTGCAAGGTTTGAATACAAAAAGGACTCTTCTTTCATTAATAGTTCAAAAAATTTATTTAATAACCCTTATCAACTGCAACCAACTAATTTTATGAGTGTAATAGAGTGCTGATCTGCCATTATTACACGTCGATGCTGAGTTAGACCTCCTCCAAGTCGAATTTTACAATTTTTTCACAATTCTAGTTAGTGAAAATTTTGAAAAATAGGCTTCAAAGATGAGTGTATAATTTCCAAAACCTGATGGATTTACATAAAATGAGAGAGGTTTTTGTAGAAGGGCATTTTTTGAAGATAAACCTCTTTCGTAGTTCTAAAATCCTTTTTAATTTGGTCAGAAATCAAACTTGAGGTTGAATGCTAAAACAATCATGTACAAAAATTTCGTAGCATAGTTTAGTACTGAGGTTGTTTTTTTCGTTTGTCTTTTCCTTTTGCCACATCTGCTGGTCAAACAATTTTTTTAGGTCAAAATAAGTGAATACCATAAAACTCCCTCCTTTGATCTTCACAAAATTGTTTTTATTAGAAAAAAAAAAGCATCTTTAGAAATTTCGTAGCGTTTTTCTGGCTTCACGCCTGGAGCACGCTACGAAACTGCCTAAAAAGGAAGAATTTTTAGTTTAGAAATGAACTCATATTTCTGAATCCTTTATATATTTTGAAAAATTGGAGGAGGTTTTTTAGTTCAGAATGTTTTGAATAAAAACCTCTCTTGGGTTTTTGAATACCATCTCCAGCTGTCCAAAATCTGCATTAGAAAAACATATATAAAATAGGAAAATTCTGCTTTCTAAAAATAGGTCCCAGAGACATCTATGAATCTCCCAATTGGTAGCACCTTTGAGAAAAGTGAAATATTTTAATATTATTTGATATTTTCTTGACAATAACCTTTCTCACTTTCTTAAAATACTTCTCTATTTGCGCAGAAAATACCCTTGAAGTTCACTGCTCAAAAGTGAAAAAATAGAGAAATCCTCGTTTTTGCTACAAAATTATCAGGTAGTTTCATAGATAAATATGCTTACTCTGCACTGAATTCACTACGAAACTCTGTTTAACTAGAAAGTGGCTCACTTTTGTAATTTGAAGGCATGGGTGTGAAAACAAAAAGACATGGAGTGTAGTTGACTGACATTACATGACTCATGGTGGTTTTTTGACATAGGATAAACATGATTTGGTAAATTATTCATCAAGACTTGACCCAATATGACATAACATGAAACCTATGGTAACCTTATCAAAATAAATTATGAAAAATTTGAGTGTGATAATAGTGGCTCCACTTGGGATGGTGTGCACCCGTGGTACAACAAAGAACTAGTAGTTCCATTGCCACCTCTATTAGGCTTCTCCCATATTCAAAATGAAAAATTGCAACATGTTCTAAACTGTAACCTTGGCACTAAAAAAACTAGTAGTTGCTTAAGAACTAGAAGTACACATGCTGAATTTAAAACTGAAACTAACAAAATTATTTATCTTCAAGATTATTTATATACAAATGATCCTACTCTACTTTCTCATCATAAAAACTAAATCAAGTGATCTCACACTTCCAATGAAGCCAACAAAAAAGTTGAGTAATGGATTGCAACAAACATTCCACTTCTCTGATCATAAAACCATTCCTGATAGATGACAACTTGTTGCACCATATGAATTTGTCTACATAACTAAAATTCATATTGAAATTCATTTCTATAGAAGTTTCTAGCATAGTTATGAAAGGATCTTTGAGAGTAAGCACAAATAATTCTTGTTGATCAACAAGAAAATCTGAGTAAATACGATCCTTTGATGGTGTTCCTTATTAAGATCTTTCTTTATAACTCTTGTGACCATTCTCGAATAAAAAAGAAAGAAAATATGTTGATCATTATTTTCATTTGGGAGAAAGAAAAATTTGGAGTACTCTTAGATGCTTTCAAACTTAACTGCCTCAGCATGTACCACAGAAATTTCTAAAGGTAACTCTTCATATGATTCAACAAGCATATGTTGGGAAAAATACTGAGAGGGGGGGAGGGGAGGGGGGTGAATCAGTATTTAGAGCTGACTGAATTTTTTTTACTTTTTCTTTCTCTTAAACCCATACACTACTTTATTGAACCCAACTCGCGTATACATGCGGATATCCTTAAGAAAACTTGCGTATGTCCAGAGATCTTATTATGCATTTAATTCTTTACTTAGATCATTGCATCATTCATTCATCATATGTTTAGTAAGCAGTAAGCATGTGCAGTAATAACAGAATAAACCATCACACATAAGAAATACACATGAACACCAGTATTTAAGGTGGAAACCCAATTCGGGAGAAAACCACCACTGATGTCATCTCTGTCTTCAATATTTACTATAAAGAAAAATTCTTACAATTTTGTACTAGTGCAGACTCATACCAGCATGCAGGCACCCACCTACAGAAGGATGCAACCTTCTCTCGTTTACCAGCCTCTTGTGGAAGGGAGCTACTACCCCCTGCTCTTTTTTTACCAGCCTCTCCTGGAAGGGAGCTACTACCCCCTGATATCGTTTACCAGCTACAACTGGAAGGGAGCTACAACCCCCTCACTGAAGGCTTTGACCCTCAACACCACTGCAGACCATGTTTCATCAATTTTCATACTGGATCCAACAACTTCCACACAACATACCTTGTAGGCCACTTTTCATCATATTTTCAGACTAGACCCACTCCACACATTTAAGCTGATCATTCATCAAACTAAACCTTATAATCCCATCAATTTATTCATTGAATCATCAACCAATCAACCAACAACTTGATCTTTAATCAACATAATCATCAGCATAATCAACCTTCAAACAACCCAGATCTGTATGAATACATCATTGACAGATAGCAGTAAAACAAAAAAACACATCAGACTTTTCATTACACATACTTCAACAAAACCCTAGATTCCATACGCTCTTTTACTTCACTGAGCCTGCGTATATACGCGCTTTCACAGAGACAAACCTATGTATACATCTGCACATATTTCAGGACTATCCTCATATTCCATACGTGCTTTTACTGAGACCAACCCGTGTATATACGAGCTTTCACTGCCACGAACCTGCGTATAGATCTGTAAACATTGTAGGCTTGTGCAACTCTTCAGAACAGATAAATAGCTCAAACCTTTCCCTTTACTTCAGCAAAGATTCGCCAGATCACAGATCTAAACATTCCATAATCAGATTTAGAAAATACATAGTCATTTCAGATCTAGAGATCCCTCTTCATCATTTTATTCATAGGTGCATTATCAATTCAGATCAATCAATAAAATGTTACCCATTTCATGCAAAAATACTTCAGAGTGAAGTATTCATTAAAACCCAGACCTATGCACCTTATCAACAATCATAAAATCTTGCCCAATATTTCAATTAGAACAGTGAAAACACTGTAACTAGAACTTCAAAAATAACCCAGACTTCAGAATAGATATGCAGATACAAACTCAACCCTGAACATTCATTGATTCAAATAGAATACGCTACTTTGCTTTAATGAATCCGCGTACATACACGCTTTCCTGCACATCAACCCACGTATACTTCTGTGTTTTTTTATTTTTATTTTTCAGAAAACCCGAACTTTCATATGTGCTTTTCATGAAGCGAACCCATGTATATACGCGCTTTTGTTGAAACCAACTAGCATATAGATCTGTAAAAATAAATTTTGCAGAACAGACCAGATCTATAAAACTTACCCAGATTTATTCATTTTCTTCAGCAGACTTCCGCCAGTTCTTCATCATTCCTTCAGTAGGTCATTCTAGAGATTCATCATTATCAGATCTATAGATCTTGAACCATCATTATATCCATGGGTTCATCATAGATTCAGATCTATCAATTAAGAACAGATTTCATCCATGCAGATATTCCTTAGAGAAATTTATCATCAACAACCCTTACACATGCACACCTTGCAGTATGATCCTCTTCTCCTTATATATTTTTAGCCTTTATCAATACCACGAGTCAAAACCACTTAACCATTGATGGTATTCCTGTATGGAATCAAATAGATAATCCAGCGCTCAATACTGTGGGCCAATACCATGGTAATGCCTCTTCTTATTATAATTTTAGAGCGCAAAAGGCATACGTGACTTGGAGCGTTCGTTTCCGCGTGTATACGCAACTTCTCTTCATAAAAACTGCGTATATGCTAACCCTAAATGTATACACGGGTTTCCTTCACAAAATTAGTGTATACATTGAATCCATACGCGGGTTTCCTTCATAAAAGTAGCGTATACATTGTGACATATTATATTTATCATTTCTCTGGCACTTACTGAAATTCCTTTTTCTGCTGCTTCTGAACTTATATGTAGATACATCATTTTTATATCTTTAACAAATAGGTTGCTATCAAAAGACAACTAATTAAGTCAGTTTCCATCAAGGACAACTTCATCAAGTAGGTTTCCATCAAGGACAACACATTGCATCATATTGCCAACAATCTCCCCCTTTGGACATTATGGCAACCATGATGGTGTTTGATCACCACAACAGATAGATACATTGATTATACCCATTATTTAAACACCATGATACTCTCCCCCTTTGAAATCAAGGGCAAAGGGCAGATCAAAACCAAAACAAGGTTTTTCTTATCTTGTAGAAAGATGTACTCTGTAGATATGATGTGCACTGAAGTTACCATGCTCCCCCTGAGTTCACGCTGAATCTTCAAACATATTTTTCAATGAAGTACATGAATTTATGACATTTCCTATCACCAAGGACTCATACTTACATCAATGATCCAACGAAGTGGATTTACATATGTGACTCAAGTACCCAACCAAGTGGGTTTACACATTTTGACTCACCTACCCAATCAAATGGGTTTACAAATTTGAAGAAGTCCTTACATCACTGAATATAACAATTTACATCATAGGTCTTCTCATGACCCTTTTCATCAAATTATAGAAATAAATTATACAATCAAGACAAAATAATCTCAAGCATGATATCAGACCACGACAAATAATTAGAATGCCAGTCAATTCATCCTTTCCATATGACCAAAGTTCCTCGTTAGCTAGTGCATCCTGAACACTTTCAACAGAAATTCATCAAGGCATATTCATCAAATATCAGAGAATGAAACACAAATATGAGAGCTAAAACATCACCAGAGATACCCAACAGCATCGTAGTTGTGCTGAAGAATGCTGACCCAGAAAATTTTTGTCAGCAAATACCCATACGCGGTTTTTTGTGTAAAAACTCATGTATATACGCGACTGTCCTTCAGGAAATCTACGTATCCAATTTAATATTCTGTATTTAATTAGATATCATCTTCTGCATGGAAGAGACTACTCCCAGCTTTTGTCTGAGATATTCAAACGCTTCCCTAGGTAAAGGTTTGCTAAATATATTAGCAACTTGTTCTTTTGAGGGCACATACTCCAACTTCACCTTTTGTTCAAGAACTTGTTCACGTAAGAAGTGATACTTGATGGGAATGTACTTGGTCTTGGAATGCATAACAAGATTCTTTGAGATAATGATGGCACTTGTATTATCACACATAATGGAGATAGGAGGTGAACATTTGATTTGAATGTCTTGTAAGGTTTGCATCATCCAAAAAAGTTGAGTGCAACATGATGTGGCAGCCACATATTCTGCTTTTGCTATAGATAAGGCAATAGAGCTTTGCTTCTTGCTAAACCAAGATACTAACCAGGGCCCCATATAGAATGCACCACCACTAGTGCTTTTCCGATCATCAACATTTCCAGCCCAATCTGCATCAGTGTAAGCATGAAGGGTAAGATCAACATTATTTGGATACCATAGTCGAAAGTATTGAGTTCCTTGTAGATATTTGAATATTCTTTTGACAGCCTAAAGGTGAGACTCTTTTGGATTAGCTTGGAATCGTCCAACAATCCCAACTGCATGCATAATGTCTGTTCTAGTCCCAGTGAGATAAATTAGACTTCCTATCATAGATCTGTATTATGTTTGATTCACCGTGGGAGAATCATCATGAGAATTGAGATTACATCGAGTTATCATTGGTGTACTTACAGGTTTGCACTCTTCCATGCCATACTTCTTCAAAATTTTCTTAAGATATTTTTCTTGTGATAAGAATATGCCATCTGTTGCTTGTTGCACTTGCAAGCCAAGAAAGAATGTTAGTTCCCCAATTAAAGAAATTTCAAATTCTTGCTGCATAACAGAAGAAAATTTCTGACTCATAGATTCTTCATTACTTCCAAAAATGATATCATCAACATATACAACCACAATCAATAGTTTATCATTTTCAATTTTTGTGTATAAGTTGCTATCAGCAGACCCCTTTAAAAATCCTTGTTGATGAATATATTTTTCAAGACGATAATAACATGCCCTTGGAGCTTGTACAAGTTTTTCATCATTTCCCAAGATGAATCCTTCTAGTTGTTCTATATAAACTTCTTCTTCTAGATCATCATCGAGAAAAGAAGATTTAACATCCATTTTATAAACTTTGATTTGTTGAAAGCTTGAAAAAGAAAGAAACATTCTTATGGCTTCACTCAAGAGAGAGATCATATTTCAAAACCATCATAATGCCAACAATGCATTACTCTCAGCAAGGCTAATGCTCCCCTTGAAACTGTGCTCTTGTCCTTGAGCCATCTCACCGTTTTCCTTAACAGAAAAACATACGCTTCTCTCTCCATTGGAACTCGCGTGTATACACGGCTTTAGTTCATGAAACCTGCGTATGGAAATTGAAATACATAAATATTTCACAACTCCATCTCCCCCTAAACTTATACCACTTGTACCTGTCTTCTTCACATCAGATGCACTGTTAAAAAATAAACATAACCAGAATTACCAAACCAACCATGGGAATCATCATACATTGCTCCCCCTGTGATGATACATTACTAATCCCTATAATGTATCTCACATTACTCATGCATTCATTATGATAAGTAAACTTTAGAAACAAATGACTACAGTAGGTTCAATATCCCCTATGTTTTTGACCGGTCCTCCTTCTTCTTCTAGCTTTGCTTGAAATTTCTTATTGTGTGCTGGAAATTATCCAGTTTCTCAGATCTATTCATCCTGCATTATTTTTCTACATGTCCATACATGTTACAAGCATAACATCTTGTGTGACCTAAAAATTAAGCATAGGGATCATAATGTGTTTTTCCATTCTTTCTTCTATTGCAATCAGCTGCTTTATGACCAAAATTGTTGCATGAAAAACAATATCCCTTAAAGAAACCTGAGTACCTTTCTGTGTAGAATCTGTTTGTTTGTGACTGAAACAATCTGCTTCTACAATTGGCTGCAACATGCCCATAATTATGACATTTAAAGCATTCAACTTTATTTATCAAAGGAGAGAATCAATTTATCCTTCTATAGTTAGGAGGGAAATATTTCTTTTGAGAGTTCATGATTGTCGGTTGACCTTTTGTTTCTTTCAACACTTCAAGTTTTGCACTGATATCCTTTGAATCTTTATCACTTTCTTGTGAACTAGATTCTCCTTCAACGGTTTCATGAAAACCAAGACCAAATTTAACAGAAGGAGACCTTTGACTACTAAGAATATTGTCCAGAATCTTAGTACTATCTTGAAACCTCAAGATTTTATCCTTTTCCTCTAATTTACCTTTTAAAATGTTTACCTCAACCTCCAATCTTTGGCATTGCTTCTTCATACTTTCTTTGGCCCTTCTTCCTTCTTCTACTTGATCATTCAATTTTAAAATTTCTTCTTTCAACCCATTTTCTTGTTCTTCAAAAGTTTGTAAAAGTTCTTCATTCTTCTTATTTGATTTTTCTAGATCCTCTTTGAGAGATATGATTTCTGCTTCAAGTCCTTCTTCTTCAAATTATTGTAAAAGTTATTCATTCTTCTTATTTGATGCTTCAAGATCTTCTTTTAGAGAGATGATTTCTACTTCAAGTCCTTCACTGTGATTGGTTACTTCATCGTAAAACCTTTGATACTTCTTTATCTGTCCATTCATTCTAGAGATCATATCTTTGTAGATAGATTCTCTCTCATTAGATAATATTTGTTGATTTTCAACTTTAATCTTGAGAAATTCTTCTAGATCCATTACATTACTTTCACTATCTTCACCATTGCATGCACGAGAAAGTGAATCACAAGAACAACAATCAATACCTGTTTCATCTTCTTCATTTTCTGTTGCACATGATTTCTAAGATATATCCTTTCTTTGAGTAGCCTTCTTCTTTTGCTTCCTTCCCATTGCGACGGATCTCCTTCAAGCGATCAAGCTTCTGCAGAAGGACCTGCTCTGATAGCAATTGTTGGGAAAAATACTGAGAGAGGGGGGGGGGGGGGGGGTGAATCAGTATTTAGAGCTTACTGAAAACTTTTTACTTTTTCTTTCTCTTAAAACCATATGCTACTTTACTGAACCCAACTCACGTATACACGCGGATATCCTTAAGAAAACTTACATATGTCTAGAGATCTTATTATGCATTTAATTATTTACTTAGATCATTGCATCATTCATTCATCAGATGTTTAGTAAGCAATAAGCATGTGTAGTAATAACAGAATAAACCATCACACATAAGAAATACACATGAACACCAGTATTTAAGGTGGAAACCCAATTCGGGAGAAAACCACCGCTGATGTCGTCTTTTTCTTCAATATTTATTATAAAGAAAACTTCTTACAGTTTTTTACTGGTGCAGACTCATACCAACATGCAGGCACCCACCTGCAGAAGGCTGTAACCTTATCTCATTTACCAGCCTCTCCTGGAAGGGAGCTACTACCCCCTGATCTCGTTTACCAACCTCTCCTAGAAGGGAGCTACTATCCCCTACTCTTCGTTTACCAGCCTCTCCTAGAATGGAGCTACTACCCCTTGATCTCGTTTACCAGCTACAACTGGAAGGGAGCTACAACCCCCTCACTGAAGGCTTTGACCCTCAACACCACTGTAGACCATGTTTCATCAATTTTCATACTGGATCCAACAACTTCCACACAACATACCTTGTAGGCCACTTTTCATCATATTTTCAGACTAGACCCACTCCACACATTTAAGCTCATCATTCATCAAACTGAACCTTATAAGCCCATCAATTTATTCATTGAATCATCAACCAATCAACCAACAACTTGATCTTTAATCAACATAATCATCGGCATAATCAACCTTCAAACAACCCAGATCTGTATGAATACATCATTGACAGATAGCAGTAAAACAAAAAAACAAATCAGACTTTTCATTACACATACTTCAACAAAACCCTAGATTCCATACGCTCTTTTACTTCACTGAGCCTGCGTATATACGCGCTTTCACAGAGACAAACCTGTGTATACATCTGCACATATTTCAAGACTATCCTCATATTCCATACGTGCTTTTACTGAGACCAACCCGTGTATATACGAGCTTTCACTGCCACGAACCTGCGTATAGATCTGTAAACATTGTAGGCTTGTGCAACTCTTCAGAACAGATAAATAGCTCACACCTTTCCCTTTACTTCAGCAAAGATTCGCCAGATCACAGATCTAAACATTCCATAATCAGATTTAGAAAATACATAGTCATTTCAGATCTAGAGATCCCTCTTCATCCTTTTCTTCATAGGTGCATTATCAATTTAGATCAATCACTAAAATGTTACCCATTTCATGCAGAAATACTTCAGAGTGAAGTATTCATTAAAACCCAGACCTATGCACCTTATCAACAATCATAAACTCTTGCCCAATACTTCAATTAGAACAGTGAAAACACGGTAACCAAAACTTCAGAAATAACCTAGAGTTCAGAATAGATATGCAGATACAAACTCAACCCTGAACAGTCATTGATTCAAATAGAATATGCTACTTTTCTTTACTAAAGCCGCATACATACATGATTTCCTACACATCAACCTGCGTATAGTTCTTTGTTTTTTTATTTTTATTTTTCAGAAAACCCTAACTGTCATACGCGCTTTTCATGAAGCGAACCCGCGTATATATGCACTTTTGTTGAAACCAACTAGCGTATAGATCTGTAAAAACAAATTTTGCAGAACATACCAGATCTATAAAACTTACCTAGATTTATTCATTTTCTTTAGCAGACATCCACCAGTTCTTCATCATTCCTTCAGTAGGTCA
Organism: Pinus albicaulis; assembly: GCA_034641835.2. Taxonomy (NCBI): domain Eukaryota; kingdom Viridiplantae; phylum Streptophyta; class Pinopsida; order Pinales; family Pinaceae; genus Pinus; species Pinus albicaulis. Next base: position 346,584,970 of record CM076569.1, on the reverse strand, counting down.
TTCTAGAGATTCATCATTATCAGATCTATAGATCTTGAACCATCATTATATCCATGGGTGCATCATAGATTCAGATCTATCAATTAAGAACAGAGTTCATCCATGCAGATATTCCTTAGAGAAATTTATCATCAACAACCCTTACACATGCACACCTTGCACTATGATCCTCTTCTCCTTATATAGTTTTAGCCTTTATCAATACCATGAGTCAAAACCACTTAACCGCTAATGGTATTCCTGGATGGGATCAAATAGATAATCCAGTGCTCAATACTGTGGGCCAATACCATGGTAATGCCTCTTGGTATTATAATTTTAGAGCACAAAAGGCATATGCAACTTGCAGCATTCGTTTTCGCGTGTATATGCAACTTCTCTTCATAAAAACTGCGTATATGCTAACCCTGAATGTATACATGGGTTTCCTTCACAAGAGTAGTGTATCCATTGAATCCATACGCGGGTTGACTTCATAAAAGTAGTGTATACATTGTGACATATTATATTTATCATTTCTCTGGCACTTACTAAAATTCCTTTTTCTGCTGCTTTTGAACTGATTTGTAGATACATCATTTTTATATCTTTAACAAATAGGTTACTATCAAAATAAAACTCATCAATTCAGTTTCCATCAAGGACAACTTCATCAAGTAGGTTGCCATCAAGGACAACACATTGCATCATATTTCCAACAGCATACCCATCTGATTGTCTAAAATTTTCTTTTGAAAAATTTCTTCATTTGATGTAGGCTAATGCAAGGAATGACATGAAAAATAAACTTCTTCCTTTACTTGACGATTATAGAAATTATCTTCTAGTATTTCCTCTTGTTGTTTTAAATGATTCATATTCTTGATTATCAAAAGACTAACAAGTCTACTGCAAATTTTCATCAAACTCAGAGGATGTAACATGATTGTCATAAATAAACTCCTACTAGGTTTCATTTTCATCCAAGAGAGAGGATATCCATTCTTCTTGGTGATGAAATGGATTATCATGAAGGGCCTCTAAAATTTCCTCATCCATGAACTCATCATCTTCATAAAAACTCTCTAAATATTCAATAAAACTCACACAATGTTTACAAAAATCTTTGAGAAACAATAAGGAAGAATGACATTCTTTATACATCTCATAAAATTCAACATGAAAATCAGCAATAGAATATAAGGAACCATTTGGCAGGCTTTTGTACCAATACCATGTTTTTCCTTCTAAAGTGACCATAAACATCTTCATGAGACAATCCTCAGGGAGTTGAACCTTAAGTCTGTGTACATGCATATCGAATCTAACAAAATGAGGAGTAGCATTATGTTTCTTTTAATTTCTAAATATGGGAATATCAATTAACCAATCAACCTTTGGCATATGATTTTGAAAACCAGGGATGTGATACTGATTCATAGGGACATACTTGGCATTTATTCTTGAAATGGAACTCATCTTGGAACTTCATCAAGCTATTGATCCTCAAGTAGTGGATTCACCTATCAATTGATTATTTGATGTGTGGAGTCACTAGAGCAGAAATGCAGCCAATATGTGCCTAAGTATCTGCTTCTCTTAGACCTTAGAACTAAAAAGTTGTCGCTATTCCTAGGGAAAATTTACACCTTCGGTCCCCAGCAACGACGCGAAAATTTTATCACCAAATTGAGTCGTGTTGGGCTACTTCAATGGTAAACTTGGAGTAACTACTTCAAACCACTTGCAACAAGAAATTAGCCTTTATAGTTTGAGAGGGCTCTCTCTAAAGAAGAATACATGATTTTCAATAAAATTTAAAGCACATGGCTAACTCTGAATTGGATTGAATGTGTTTTTTGTTAGGCGAAAGATGTAGAGGGTTTACTACCATTAGGCATGGGGTCAATCATTAATAAAATCGATGACAGTAATTCTTCTTATGTGACCTGTGGCAAACAGAGGTTTCAAAAATATGGTTCATACATTTAACGTAGGAAAAACACAGCAACTCAACCTCTAAAGGATGTCAGAGCATTTTACCATGAATTTTGAGTAATTAGAGATAAAATTCACTGTAGATAATTAAAGAGGAAAGATATAAAGTAAAAAAAACATTGAACACCTCATTCGAATCTCAAGTCTACAAGGAAAATGTCAAATACATAACAGAAAAAGTGATGGAAGCCAAGGCACAAAACAATAAACTACATGTGTATAGGAAATTGGAGCATATTACTGAATTCCAAGTGATTAAACATGAGCCACTACATAAATGTCAAAGGACTACGATAAAAAAACATAGATAAGAACATACAATGAATCTTAGGTATGAAATAAGCTACTGCAAAAGTATATTACTGATAATGAAATATTACAATAGTAGAGCATACATAACATCTCCAACCCCTTGGCCCACGTGGTGTAGAATAGTCGGTGATGGGGTGCACTGTTAAGGCACTCTGTTCTGTAAGGTCACCGGTTCGAAACCCGTGGGTGGCATGGGAGGAGAAAAAGTGGAAAAAATTAGGATTAGTCTGAACAAGAAAAAAAAAAAAAACATCTCCAACCCCTTCTAACTCTAAAACTATCTCATTTATAGAGTGAGGACTCATACAAATGACTTTCCACCTTGCTCACCTCAAATTTCCATCTCAGAGACCTATTTCAAATAGGATTCTTCCTAGGGATATTTCTGTTTTACAGAGTTTGAATACAACAAGGACTATTTTTTAATTAATAGTTCAAAAAATCGATTTAATAACCCTTATCAACTGCAACCAACTTCCTTTATACACCTAGTCTGTTGTTTTTTCATGCTTTATTATTTTTCTTATGTATAATCACTTGGATTTCGTGGTGACATCCTCCAACTTCTTGTATGCATATAGCTTTCTATTCTATCCTTCATGTGTGGTTTTATAAGAATACAATTGTCTTAGTTTCCACGAGATATATTGACTTGTGACTTAGTTTTCATATTGACTCCATAATCCCAATGGTAGTAAACCCTCTACATATTTCACCTACACAACAACACATTCAATCTAATTCAAAGTTACCCATCTGCTTTAAATTTCATTGAAAATCATTTATTATTCTTTTGAGAGAGCCCTCTCAAAGTGGAAAGGCTAATTTCCAGTTGCAAGTGGTTTTAAGTAGTTACTCCAAGTTGACCATTGAAGCAGCCCAACAGTAATCAATTTGGTGATAGCAAGGCGCATAACCTTTTAATGCATATTTTTTTCTTGTTAACCAGGATTGTGCAAATCCTTTCATAGATATGTGTTTTATACCCTACAAAACCATCATCAATGACAAATACCATTTTCTCGGACCATTGGGAATGGGTTGCATCAAATGGGATATAGCATGAAAACAAAATCCTTGCTATATCAAGATGAGCACCCACCGCACCATTGAAATAAAAAATATCCACAACTGCATCTATCAAAAATAACTTATTAAAATCAGTTCCTTATGTGTCTTATGAACGCAGTGAACTTCAAGGGATTGTGGAATATGTTTAATTTTATTAACATTATTTGCATTATCAAGGAAGTCTTGCATTGAAACCCTAGGCCTTCCATTAGCAAGAGAAAATTCTTTATAAAACCCTAGTTTTGAAAGAAATTAATTCTCCTATATTCTGTGTTTTTGACCTACTCTAAGGTAGTGAATTGGAAAATTCATAGGCATAGAAATATGAGGCATTCAAATCTCTCTGTAGCTAAAATATATCTGAGGTAGATCAAATTCTGAGGTAGGAGAAAACATCTGAGGGAAATGAAGTACATCAGAAGCCAACAAAGACTATCTGAGGTCAACGAAGTCTATTTGAGGCATATCAAAGGACAACAAAAGAATTATGACTGAGGCGGGCTAGTGAGAATGGAGGAAGCATGTTTGAGGTGGATCTAGATGATCATCTATGAGTAGCCAATGACTTTACTAGGAGGATGGACCATGTACTAGGTTTTTCCTAGTTGTTGACTTAAATGTGTCTTCGTTGAATTGAATAATTCTTTATTGAAAATGTTGATGGGTTTTTCCCCATGTGGGTTTTTCCAAGGTAAATATTTGTGTTCTTTGTGTGGTTGTCTCTTTATGATCCTATTGCCTTAATCATTATATGTTTGATGTCTTATGTATAATTTTCTTAATGATGAAATCATGAATGAGAATGTAAAAAAAAAAATCATCAAAATAAATTATCAGTAAAGAAGACTCACAGAAAATCAACACCATAAACATGCAATAATTTAATATGTGAAGGAAGTTGGAATTATAAGAAGTTTACCAATTGGTCTTCCATCTTCTAGCCTACTGTTTGAGTCAAATAATCTATTCTAATTTACTAATTTTTTGTTTGTGATGGCCATCATTTTAACAAAAGTAGCTACACCATAACTTTCTCTTTTAGGAAGCTCACTCATTCTTCTAGGTATTTTCACATAGAAATATTACTTGAGATTACTTCCTCAAGGGAAACAAACTTGATTGAATTTGGAATCTGGATTATATAAGTAACAACCTCATATTTTTAATGTGATTTATTTTCTTTTATAAAATTCTAAATTTTTTGACATTTTGACATGAGAATATGAAAGCCACAAGGAAAACTAATATAAGACATCTTACTATATTTGTGAATTGTAGGATTACATTTTATTTTCAATTTTTTCATCAAAACTTAAGTCGTCACTACTCTAGGAAATCTCATAGTTCAATTTTCCTATATAATAATGCAACCATGGCTAGTTGCTCTGTTTCATGTTTATATTTTGATCCATTGCATCATTAATTTAAATTCTTATCTCAAATCCTATAAAAAACGAGCTTTGGACAATGACATATTAACTAAGTGGAAACTACTAAAATTATCTTTGTCCGTACATGAACTACAAATTCTACATCCCATGATACTTATGTTTATTTATACTTTCTCATGGGTATTCATATGGAGCCTATACCTACTATTGCTAATTATTATAAAATTCCCTCTAATTACATAGTGAGACTATTTTATGATTATGGCTATGTAACATTTTTTACACAAGTTACATTACATAATATACTCTGAAGTTATTATTTTCCTCATAACCTCTTATCAAGGATATTTAAAAATTTAAGGAATAATCCAAGAAAACCATGTTTCGTGCTTAAATATTTAGAGGCTTTAAAGGTTAACAAACATTCTCGAATTGGTTCAAGTTGTAAAGCCTAATGATAGGTAGATTGTATTCCTTATGTTAGTTGGAAGCATTGTTTTTTCATGATGGCTTATTGAATCAATTTTTGTGATCTACTCTCATGCACAGAGAGGATGTTATTTCAATTTCTAGAATAAACTACCATGGTAGGTATGTATGTGGTAAGGTTTACCCATACGCTAATCAAAGTAGATGAATTTTTGATTAAAAGTGGAGGAGTATATCAATCTCATATTTTTTGGGACCAAGTTATGAGTAAAGGGAAGCCTAACTCTGTAGGTGAAACGATTTCCCAGACAACTAGCAGGTACAATGGTTATAAATATATGTATCGTGGTAGATGAATTTACTTTTAAATGAACATCAACAATCCGTTTTTTCAGTTTCTAAATGAAGGTGCATAAATTTCAAGGATGAAGGCCACAATGAAGAAGCCAAATTGAGTTGTAGTTTTGATACCAAGCAAAGAGAAGCCATCGATGAAAAAGGCTGAAAGGAAGAACCATAAGAGAAGCCTTGATGGAAAATCAAGAAGAGATTATTGATAATGTTTTTGATATTTTCCTAAGCCTTTGGGAAATACAAGAATTTTAATTTGTAGAGATATACAAGGTATTGTGCGTATTTCTTAATTAATTTGGAAGTGTTAAAAACAATTGAGAAAAAGATTTTTATGTGGAATAGTTATAGCTCTGGTGTAGACAAAGTTCTATTTCTCAATTATTGCTCACATCTTTATATTCTCCAAGTTTTTATTTTTTTTCCAATTTGATCTAATATTTTTTTTTTTTTACATTATTACAATCTTTTATTAAAACATAATATAAAAAAAGAAGTCTATTGTACAGTCTTGGAGATTTTATTTTCACCAGTTTCATCTAACAAGAAATATTTAATATATCACTATCTCTTAGTAAACTTTCCTATCAAAAAATTGTTACAATTCCATGCTCATTGCCAAAACCAATTTGATTAATATCACAAACAATCTAAAAATAAAATAAATCCCTACTTCAAATCACTGCAATAGTAATTAAAAAATCAGGAAATGAAATTGAATGTCACATACTGTATCATGCTTGCAAACATAAAATATGCTGTAAATGTCGTGAATATGACATGTTGAGAAACAAAAACACAAAATTCAATTATTATGCAAGTAAAAACTCTCACGGGCCACAAAACTTATGTGGTCTTGAATGAATTAAATTAGTTTGTTCTCAATCTTTCCTCGAGATTGTTATCTCTCATCACCATATTTTATTGGCACAAGTACCTCCCTCTCTTTTTTTTCCTTCATTTATTTTTTTTCACTTCACAAGTATATTATGCCAAAATATCGAAGTAAATAGCTTTGTACAATCTATATGCCCAACAACACTATACTAGTTGAAGGTGACGTTTTGATTTAAACAACACTAGAATATGCAAAAGTAGTTCAGAGTTAACAACTTCGAAGGCATTGGAAAAAATTTTCATGTATTCCAAACATGAATGTATACATCAATATATTTATGCAACAGGATAAACTTAAAAAATTATAGAACCTTTTATGAAGAGAAACTCTATAAAATTGGTCATAGCTCCTAATTATGTCATATAATCCCAATTCACTATGATTGCATGAATGTAATATGAATCTTGGATATCTCAGAGCCTATGATCCCTTACCTTCTTTAAACTTCTTCAAATTTTTTCAGTTAGCTGCACTCCAACATTTTGAGTTAACAAAGCATCCCCAAAACCACTTATCAAAGAACATTGACAATGGGCATTAATGGCACATTTACAACATCCCAGAATGCCATTTTGTCTTCTTATTTCTTTTTCCTCTGGATTTTAATGAATAATTTGATCAGTACTTAGAATAAATTCCTCTTTGTGCCTCGATCCACTCGTTATAACTCCATAGAAAATGAAAGCTTTTTGTATATTCGCTGAAGCCTTTGGCTAAGACATGGTATGAAAAATAGGAGAAGAGCATGATGATCCCAAAAAAAAGGAAAAAAACAAAGAAACATACTTTTTAATTAAATTGAGGAATAAATATATGAGAAATTTATTCCTTATAATATATAGAAATAAAAACAACAAAAAATGACATAAATTAGATGGCCCTTCATTTTTAGAGAGCCAAACAACTACCCAATTTTGATCAAGGTCTAACATTTGCATATATTTTCTTTAAACATTGTTTCCTACTTGTTGTATCCTTAATTAAAAGTTAAAATCAAAACACAACATAGTAGAATTGAAGTAGGGTTGATGCCCCTATTCCACGCTATTGGGATTATCCTCCAGCGACCTTGATATCCTTTCATTTCTTCAGCCATTATGCCTCATATACTAAGTGGAGAGAACCCAACAGCTGATTATCACAATCTTAATTAGCTTTGGAACCTACTGAACCTGGTTATAAGAATATAGAAATAATTTTCTCTGAATTTCAGTAAACCTATTTTGAGAGCCTTGAAAATCTACAAAGAGCATTGTAGAAGGCTAAAGGGGTAGTGGAAGTCAACTGCAATTAAAAGCCTAAGGGAAAGAATCAAGAGTAAAGAGGCTCACACATATCTAATGTGTAAAGTATAAAAGGCATGATGTGACAAGACAAAATCAGTATAGTTTATCCCAAATTCAAACAAATGCAGATTTGTCAAGCATGAAGCATATTAGTAAACAACTTACATATCAATTGAAACCACAACTTTGTAACATTCAATTTTGAAAATTGGAATGACCACTTTGAAATGGTGGAAAATGCATGTATCAATACATGGCTCCATATCAAAGTGCCGAAAAATTCCTAACTCATCCAATGCTACATATAATTGTATAACCCTAAATCTATCCCTTTACTGGACAAACCCATAAGTGCATTTGGAGCTCTTTCACTAGCCATGAACTCGTGACTTTGAATGGTCACAAAATTTAGCTAGCCTTTGATGCCTATATCAAGATTACATGACTAGAAGGGTAGTGTAGCCATTAGATTAGGAGGATGGGTGTAATATAGAAATATAACATGCCTAACAAAATTGACAACAAATTTATGTAGTTGGATTTATTGCATAGCTATGCAAGAAAATATTGTCTTGTTTGTCAATCCAAACAACAATAAGTTGTGCCTTAATCGTGTGCTTTAAGAGACAAGCATGAAAATCATTCTATTCATGTTCTTCAACTTCCCATGACAACACTATTTTTCGATATCAACCTCCCACAAACAATCTGAGTGAATGACCACCTTCTTCAACACCTTACAAGCTCTGTGATCAAGAGTAAAAATATTCAAAAATTAAAGTAAGAGCATCTGGGATCTTGTCAATCGAGGGAAAACAACATGTTGGAATTTTTATCCCAAGGAACTATATGGAACACAAGGGAAGTGATTGAACCCATGTTATCTTGATGTACCAATACTTAGCTTCAGAGCCAAGTGCCATTCACACAAATTGTCTCATTCCATGCCCGAGTCATCCAGTAGTCCACACAAAAGTGATCCAACCATCACACCTAAATGAACCCCAAGTGTTCCCAAGTGAGCTGACACATCCAATTATGTCACATTTTTCCAAAGGAAACATCTACATGTTATGAAGATAAGTCAACCTTCCAGTCCCCATGTTTGGCTTGTGTACCCAAGGCATCGCACTCCTTCCATAGAAAGGAAACTCTGACAATCACCACTCATCCATCCATTTTGGCATGTGCTTTCACATTGTTCTATATATATCTACGACAACACTCCACTCTCACCCTAGCAACATTTTTTTAAAGCAATGATGAATCAGTAACATTTTGGAGTAATCTCAAATCTTCTAGTTGCTACTATAACACCAAGAGTATATCCATATGCCACATACGGTGGAAATTTTACTATTTTTTTAGAAGTAAATATTTTCTTAAAAAAGCTTAGGATGACTGTATAAATTAGATATAGGAATGCTAAACAAACTGTCAATGTTGTGCTTTTTTTCAAAAATGCATACAATTTAGCCCTCCTCAGGCAAACCAATGCATATTTTTCTTTCATACCTGAAATATCAAATATAAAGATGTTTTTCTTGGAAAAAAATGTGTTTCATTAAAGTATAGATAGCATTATTAATAATAAATTGTATATTTAATATGTAATTTTGGTGTTGTGGCTCATTTACATATTCATTTATTTTATTTTCAAAATACAAAAAAAGGCATATATGATAAAATGAGAATCCTTCTTATGTGTGAAAGTCATTATATAATTCACATTTTGATCGATTAATAAGTTTTTCGAGCATGTGAAGGTGGGATCGGGAGTTCCAGGTAATACTCATGCGAGTTGGCAGGCAGGATTAAATCATGTTACATTTGATGAAGATCAACAGGAACCCGCAGGCACAAAAAACCCACAAGTTAACCAGAGAGGTAGGACCGAGAGTTCTAGTTAATATCCGTGCGAGTTGGTGGGTGGGATTAAAAACCGTTACATTGGATGAAGATCAATGGAAACCTGTGGGCACAAATAGCCCACAAGTTAACCAGAGAGGTGCCTCTGTAGTTAACTTCACTGATTAATGGTAGATCAAGGACCAACGGTTCTTGTTCATTGTGGGGATAGAACTCCGTCGAATGCTTCATACACCCAAGCACTCCTGCAGTGACGTATGCGTCTAGTTGGTGGCCATTCACTCGTCATTTTCGATTGGAGTTTTACCAAGTTATCTCCTTCTTTCAGTAGGACACATCAACGAATCGAGAGAATACAGTGGCAGCCCGTCAGATTCAAATTCAGCAGATAGTTTGAAGCCTTATTTTTAGTTATCTTTTTTAAAGATTTCTATTGTAATGAACTTATTAAATTTCCATGTAATAGGTAGTTTTAGCAGTTTTTAGATAGTTGGAATAGTTACAAGTAGTTTTTAGCAGTTATAATTACTTAGCATTGTATTTAAAGTAATGAAAAAGAAAGAGGAAGGTTCCGAGTTTTGGACCTTTGGATGACCGTAAATTTTGTACTAAATTTTCTGAAATTTAAAGAAAGAAGATCAAGTTTCTAGCACCTGTTGATGTTAATGAATTTTTCCAATTTCATGTTATGTTTATTCTTCTGTGAATGAGGTGAAGTAATGTAGTTGTGGGTCTCTTTTTACAGTTGTAAGTAAGAGATAAATTTCCTTAATGTGCACTCCTTCACTCCAACTATTCTATCTTCATAATGTTTTTTATGATATTTGAAGTGATAGATTTTGTTATGCAACATATCAATTTGAATTTCCTTTCTAGTTTCTTCCTTTCATTCCAACTTATATTAGTAGATAATGGCATTGTGAATGCTTTCATTATATCAAATTATTGAGGGTTATAAATAATTAGTTTCCAAAGGAGTTTAAGAAATACCATCTGATATCTTAATATTGTGACATACATTTATAAATGTCTTGAGCACTGATTCCTTACCACATCTAAGGGATTGTTTCTTGAGGTACAAATTTTTTTAGTGCCGTTGTCGAGGAACGAAGAAGCGAAGTTCATTTCCCTAGGTTGTCTTTCCATTTCCTCTGGTTGTTAAGTGAGGAGTAAATATTTGGATGGGTTTATTCTTTTCAGAATTCTCCCTTTCAAAAGGCCACATACAAGGTTAGATACCTCATAGCAGAAGGTCCCTACTTTGTCAGATCCCAAAAAACTGGTTTCTAAAAAAGTTCAGAGACCAAAAACCCCTTCAACTCTCGAGACTACATTGTCTGCTCCTGGTAGAAGTTCTCATAATCCTTTATTTGAAGGTATTTCCAAGGAACTCTCTTTCATGGAACAAGATTCTCCTTCCACACCCACTCAATTTCAAGAACCGAAGCTAGAAAAACATTCTTTCGAGTCTGTTTATTTTACCTTCATGAAAGCTCAACCAAATATAACTATTGGTTCTCCTACCATTGTCCATCAACCCACTCCCATACCAACATTTTCACCACCTTCATTCACTTTCACAACAGGTTCATCAACCTCAACCAGTCAAGGAGTAGTTAACCAATGTGTCAATAAGGCAGCACCATCTTTCCTAATGAACAGATATGCACATTTAAATCTTCCACAACCAATGAATGCCATCCCTTAAGAATAACTCAAATTACTTCCTCATTTCACCAGAGAAGATGAAGTAACTACAGAAAAACATTTACCTTTGTTTTGCACTTTTGCAGAAAATTTAAATGTTGAACAACTGGATATTGTGATGAGACTATTTGTGTCCTCTCTAAATGGAAATGCTAGAAAATGGTTCAAAGGTTTACCTATTGTCAGATAAAAAATTGGGATGAGTTGGAAACTCAATTTACTCAGAGATGGGGAGAAAAGAGAGACCATGGTTACTCTTTGACATAGTTTAATGCAATCAAAAGAAATCCTGATGAAAACATTTCTGATTTTGTAAAGAGATTAACAAAGTATACAATAGTTTAGCTATAGAGATGAAGCCTCTGATTGTTGGAGCAAAGGTAGTTTTTGTTGGGGCTTTTGAAGTCAAATTTAGTTTAACATTTAGAGAAAGAGGAGCCCCAACTCTTGAACAAATATAGACTGATGGATTGGATACTGAGACTAACATGAATACAGCTGGAAAAATTAAAGAGAAGCAGTTAGTTCAAGATAAGGGAAAAGAAAATGAAAAATCACCATGGGACCAAAGAATTGATGCTATGACAAAGGTTATCAAAAATTTGTGAAACAAGCTAGTGAAGATGGATTTAGAAAGTAAGAACTCCGAAAGAACTACGCAAAAAAACAAAGGAGGGTTCAATCCTCAATTCAGATAATAGCCCCTGAAAACTTTACAGAGGGAGAGAAGAGATCAAGATCAAGTTCAGGCACCATTATATATTGAAGCAGCACCGACACAGTCAGTTGAAAATGATCAGAAAGAAGCTAAAGATCAAATATTTTCTATATATATATAAGAGAATATGAAGAAGAGGAAGAATATGAAGGGGAATATGCTGAAGCAGAGGGGTATTTTGATCATGATGAGATGGATGAGTAATGTAGGCAATTTATAGATTTTATGCAAGCTGAATTGCATAAGAAGTATGATTTGAGATTTAGAAAAATATCAAGGGTACAAGATGATGAAGGGGAACAACAAGAGTCTATTCCTTCTCCAATGGTGACTCCACCATAAAATAACTCAGTAACACAAGCAGACAAAGAAAAACATCCTGCAAATTTAGTGAACATAATAGGAATGCAGCAAGCCAAATCCTCCCAAAGAAAGTATGTTGATACTAACATTTTGGAGAAGGTAGTTCTTGTACCTTAACAGGTTTCAAATCCCAAAAGAAATCAAGAATAACCTGAGAATAATTTCAAACAGATTCACACCTTCAATCTATTGAAAGAACTGGAGAAGGTAAAGATTCAGGTGCCTCTCCTTGAATTAGCTAAGACACCAGGTTACAAAAAAGAAATTGATGAGTTCATTCATCTCTCAAAGATTGAAGACATTGGTGATACCATAAATTTGCAAGAAGAAAAGACAGTAGTCACTTTTGGTCCTCATGTTGAAGAATTATATTCTTCTATTCCTCTATTTTACATTTCGTTGCTTCTTCGTGATTTTCTCCTTTACAATTACATGTCAGATTCAGGTGCTTCTCACGACCTTATGCCATTGTCTGTGATGAATGAGATGGATTTACAGATCACTAAAACATACAGAGATATATACTCTTTTTATTTGAAGAGGGTGAAGTGCATTGGGCTCATCAAAGACATGGTAGTATCTTTGGCTCAAATTTTAGCGAAGAGTATTATGATGGATTGAGTGGTTGCTGATATTCTAGCTAGATTTGGGATGCTCTTGTCTAGATCTTGGGTGGAAAAGTTGGGAGGAGTTTTAAAACTCGACTTCACTCATTCTATCATTCTTGTCTTCAATGGGGAAGAAAGAAGGTTGTACAGAGAAATAATATTTTTGAAAAATACCACAAAGAAATATGCAAGCAATTCCACCATTTACAGTTAGGAAAAAGAAGATATTTATTGTTTTTGCTGCATGAAGATCCAGAATTTGTTGATAACAAAGAAGCAGCTCTCTTCAACAATTTCACATAAGGAGCTGTATTCAAAAAATGTTTGGAAAATTCTATTTTGATGGTGCCTACTCAAAATATGGCACAGGAGGTGGATTCCTATTAATATCTCCAGAAGGTAATCTTATGCCCTTTTCTTTTAAGTTGGAATTTAATTCAACAAACAATGTGGCTGAATATGAGGCTTTGATCCAAAGTCTACAAAATTCCAAACAAATAGGAATTCAATGTATGTCTATGTTTGGTGATTCTGAATTAATTATTTAGAAGATTAAAAATAAATGTTAGACTAAGCATCCAAGGTTGAGATCATACAAGAGCAAAGCTTGGGATTTGATTGAGAAATATTTTGAAGCTTTCAATCTGGAGTTTATTCCAAGGGAAGAGAACATGTTTTCGTAATTGGAAATAGTAGCTAGCACCTTCAAGCCACCTATAAATCCAAGATTGAGGTATGAGATTGAAATCAGACACAGGCCTTCCATCGCTGACAATCTGAAGCAATGACATGTGTTCGAAGATGATGAGCATATAAATAACTTCTTAACCATGGTCAAAAGTTTTGAAGATGCTGAGATAGATCAAGAAGAAGAATAGATAGAATAGGAAGGAGAAAAAATAAAATTGAAGGAGTCAATAGGTGAGAAGAATATTATTCAATTAAAGGATAATGTACTTCCTAAGGGATTGTTTCTTGAGGTACTTTTTCACCTCAAGAAACAATCCCTTGGTTGTGGTAAGGAATCAATGCTTGAGACATTTATAAATGTATGTCACAATATTAAGATATTAGATGGTCTTCATTAAAGACCTTTAGAAATTAATTATTTATAACCCTCAATAATCTAATATAATGAAATTATTCACAATGCCTTTATATGCTAATATAATTTGGAATGAAAGGAAGAAACTGGAAAGGAAATACAAAATGATATGTTTCATAATAGAATCTAACACTTCAAATCTCCGAAGAAAATTTATGAAGACAGAATATTTGGAGTGAAGGAACACACATTAAGGACATTTAACTCTTACTTACAACTTTAAAAAGAGACCAACAGCTACATTACTTCACCTCATTCATAGAAGAATAAACATAAGATGAAACTAGAAAAATGCATTAACATCAACGTGTGCTGGAAACTTGATCTTCTTTCATTAAATTTCAGAAAATTCAGTAAAAAAATTATGGTCATCCAGAGGTCCAAAGCTCAGAACCTTCCTCTTTCTTTTTCATTACTTTAAATGCAATGCTAAGCATTCGTAACTGTTGAAAACTACTTGTAACTCTTCTAAATATCTAAAAACAGCATAAACTACCTATTAAATGGAAATTTAACAACTTCATTACAATAGAGATCTTTTAAAAATATAACTAAAACTAAGGCTTCAAACTATCTTCTGAATTTGAATCTGACTGGATGCCACTATATTCTCTGGATTCACTGACGTGTCCTACTTCAAAAAGGAGATAAACTAGTAAAACTTTGGTCGAAAATGACAGGTGAATGGCTGCCAACTGGATCGATATGTCACCACACGAGTGCTCGGGGGTATGGAGCATTCAACAGAGTGCTGGCCCTGCAGTGAACGAGAACCTTTGATCCTTGATCTACCATTAGTCAGCGAAATAAATTGGGGAGGCACCTCTCTAGTTAACTTATGGGTTGTTTGTGCTCACGGGTTTCCATTCATCTTCATCCAATGTAATGTGTTTCAATCCCGCCTGCCAACTTGCACGGGTATTAACTGGAACTCCCAGTCATACCTCTCTAGTTAACTTGCAGGTTGTTTGTGCTTGCGAGTTCTTGTTGATCTTCATAAAATGTAACATGCTTTAATCCCACCTTCCAACTCACACGGGTATTAGCTAGAACACCCGGTCCCACCTTCACATGCTTTGAAAACTTATTAATTGATCAAAATGTGAATTATATAATGACTTTCACACATAAGAAGGATTCTCATTTTATCATATATGCCTTATTTTGTAATTTGAAAATAAAATAAAGGAAGATGTAAATGAGCCACAATAGTTGGTATGTTATTGTTTAATTGAATTAAATGTATATGAATATATATGAATTTAATGGAAAATTTAATTAAAATTTCATGGAGAAAGTTGAATTCCATCATTTTCAAATGGAACATGAACAAGAAATGGGTGACATCATTACACAGGTATATGTTTTCCTTTCTGATATAACTAATTTGCAACAAAGGTTATGAACATTATATTGAATATTGTTTTTGAATTTAAATTTCTCAAGAGTTGCAATAGATCAGATACAACGTTTTAATATTGCATATGAGAAAAGAATGTACTAATTCATAAAAGAGATTATAGACCAAAAATTTGAAGAGATATAAAACCAACTTTGAAAGAAAGAATGCGAGGAGTAGGAAACTGTTGTTTTATTCTCTCTTCAACAACCATTCTGCAGGTTGTTAAAGTTGTTGCACTTCTTCCTTCTTGAGTATCAAGATCAACACCCTATTTTGGAAAAGAAAACATAAAAATCAGCAAGTTATTTACATGAATTTCATAATGACTGCTTCAACCATGATCAAAAGAAAAAACTTTGGAATTGACATCAAGAAGACATGCACTATAACTTGAGATCAAAATAAAGGAATAAAAATAAAACAAACTAATTAATGTTCACCTTTTATGTCTTAACACAAAGTACATATGGTGTTCAAATTCAACAAGAAAATGCATCACATACTAGTGTGGGATTCGAGTCACACATGAGTGAGGAATTCAGTGACACATGAATGCTAAATGTGGGCATATAATTTTTAAGTGAATTGTAATCTTATCTCATAACAACTAGTAATAGTTAACTAAGTGTGATAGACTTAGTTAGCTCAAGAATTTTGAGTTAAGCGTCAAAGGTGAGGCATGTAGAGTAATTCTATTATTTACAGGGTCTAGTTTCAGTTGTAGTAATAGTGTGGTGTGGGTGAAATATCTTAATTAAAATTAATTAAGTTAAAATCAATTTAACTAGTTCTAACTGAGTGATGAGCTAGTGGAAAGTCAAGTGAATTAAATTATATTTAATTCACAACTAGTGATCTACCAAGTAAATGATGATTCACTATTAATAACTACATGCATGTCAATTTTGATGATGACACGTTGAGACAAAGTTTAAAGTTAAGTAAACCCTCAGTTGTATTATTAGTGAATTTCCCAAGCGCAATTATAAAGCCAAAGGATGCCCATGATGGATTGTGCAGTCAAGGAAGGTTGGAACTCCTATTTAATAGAAATTATTTTACCTAGGGTTTACATGAGCAAGGCATGCTGAAGGTGGGAAATAAATTACCTATGTATTGGTCCAATTTTACCTATATGAGTGTGAGACGATGGGTAGAATGTATGAGGTTTTTGTGAGCACACATGCGTTGTATTGTTTCATGATTCCTTGGATGATTATACAATAAATATGGAGGGGTTTTGTGTTGGAAATATTGTCATTGATGGCAAAGGAGGCAGCACTCAGGCAAAGGAGGCAGCGCTGAAGCAGAGGAAGGCAAAAGAAGCACAGTGAAAGCAATAGAGGCAGCAAGAAGAATGTCAAAATGTAACAGTCATAGAAGCACAATGAAGAACCGTTATCGGAAGGTCGAGATAGAGGCAGAGCGACAGAAGTAGTAGAGGCAAAGACAGAGGTAGAGAGCCGTTATAAAATTCTGGGAATTGCACACTCCAACCGACGTTATACATATAATATAACACAAACATTATTCTGGGAATCACTTCACTCCAGCGGAAAAAAAATATATAAATATATATGTGCAGTGCATCACATAAACAAAGGTCCAAGGCATATATATTATGTTATATAAGTGGAGCGCATAAAACAAAGTTTTATAAGGTGGAACCCCTCCCCAATTGCAATTGGAGATCGCAAGGGCAGCGGAACATGTAACCAACGGGAAGTTGCGATTGCGATTGAAGTTCGGACCCGATGGGTCTATAAATCATGGTTAATATATATTTGAGTTCCAGGTCTAATCGCATCGGCACTGGTTAATCGCATCGGAGAATATATGAGTTGGGATTGTGATTGGAAATCCGGACCTGATGGAGGTATAAATTATAATTCAAACGTGTTTGAAGTCCTTTCTCAATCGCATCAGCAAAATACAATGAACAGTGGCCAATCGCAACATATATTAAATGACTTGCGATTGCGATTGAATCCCAGACCCGATGGACTTATAAACTTTGATTAATAAAAATTCGAGTCCCAATCACATCGGAAAAGAACAGTGAATAGTAATCAATCACATTGAAGCAAGGCAGCTTGCGCCTGTGATTAATCGCAATCGAAAGAACTTAAAAGTGACTCAATCGCATCGGAGTATTTGAAGTTGCGATTGCGATCAATAGCAATCGGAGGAGAATCAATGCATTGGAAAGCATGATATGTGGGCCCAGGGCGGAGTCATATATAATGAATTTGGTTTAATAAAGGTTTAATCGTATTGGCAGTCAATCCTTATAGACGTCGGGTTATTTGCAAATAAATTGCATATATTATATATGTTGAATAACGTTTGAATATGATCCGGGGGCATAACACATATGATATATAATGGTTATTGAGTTATATATATAACACGGTTGCGATAAGCCGCGTGGTCTCTAGAACCACGGACCTTAGCTTTACGGGAGGGCGATTATTAACGCTTGTGATATATGTATGTTCCGGCCTACGAAACTTGCCACATCAACAAGACACTAATTGCATAAAAGGGATTGGAATTCCTCCAGATTTACAGTCAGCGGATATAAAAGGCACATTTACACATATGCATCAGTTACACCACAGCAGAGGACAAAAGAGCAAACAGATCCGAAAGAAGATAAAACACAGTCACATAAAAGACAAAGACAACCAAAGAAAAGACAAATGCGTACCAATTCAAAAGACTAAATGAGTTGAGCTGGAGTTCTCATTTAAATTTGAATGTAAATGTTTTATTTAAATTTATATTGTTGTGATGCATTGGCAAGTCTCCGAGAGAAAAAAAACTCCCACTGTAATGTTAAAATTGACACCTACTGTTATAATTTCTGAGTAAGCTGATAAAAGGAGTGAGAAGGCAGAAGGCAAAGAGACATGACTTTCCATTTTGAATTCCAAGTAGAATAAAAACAGTCATATGAGGAAATCTATAAATAATATCATCTTGATATGCAGAGAGAGTTTTTTTGAGAGCAAGGGAGAGAGAATATATGTAGAGAATGCAGAATATAGAAAGAAAAAGCAGAGAAGATTAAGAGAAGCTACAGAACAGGGCTGATATCTGAGGTAAATCAGCAAACATTCAGTTTGAGAAATTGAGGAAGTTGGAGCTTCCCTATAAAGTTGCAGCTTGATAGCTATCAGTTGTAGTTGACTGAGGTTGGAGCCTCCTGTAGGTTAGTGCCTGCAGAAAACTGAAGGGAGTTGGTGCTTCCTTGCAAGTTGTAGCTTGCAGAATTGAGGTAGGAGCCTCCTGTAGGTTGGTGCCTGCAGAAAAACAGTGGTGAGAGGGAGTTGGAGCTTGCCTTTGCATCACAACAATAATAAGATGTGGTTTTCTCCTTTTATGGGTTTCCACTTATATCTGGTGTCTCTGTGCATGATATTTATGTATTGATCTGATATGTATCATTTGCTTAATACCTGCTGCTCTCATATTAAGTCTACTGCTCTATTAAACTAATACTTTTTTATTACATTCTAAAATTACTCTCACATCAAATAGAGTTTGAAATGAAGGTGTAAATAAGTTTAATGAAAAGTTTAAGAGATCAGGAATGTATTAAACTGATTCACCCCCCCCTCTCAGTTTAATTAGAGGTTCAACAATTGGTATCAGAGCAGGTTCCTTTGTACAAGTCTAACAACTGAAAGGAGATCCTAGGTTCCCAAGATGGCTAGTAAAGAAGGATGCTCAACCAACAAAGCCCCTTTCTTCACTGGTGAAAATTATGCTTTCTGGAAAATCAGAATGAAGACATACATAATGTCTCTAGGAATAGAAGTCTGGGCTGCTGTGCAATTAGGATATGCCCCGAAGGCAACTGACTCAGAAAAGGACTCAAAACAAGATTTTGTGGCTAATTCAAAAGCCATGAATGCCATCCTGAATGGATTATGTGAAGCAGAGTTTATTAAAGTAATGCACAAAGAAACTGCCAAGAAAATATGGGATACTCTTGAAGACATACATGAGGGAGACCAAAAAGTAAAAACTGCCAAACTTCAAGTATATAGAGCCCAGTTTGAAAACTTAAAAATGAATGACGATGAAGATGTTTGCAGCTTCTTCTTAAAAGTTGCAGAAATTGTTAACAATATGAAAGCTCTTGGAGAAACCATACCAGAAAGTATAGTTGTGCAAAAGATTCTAAGATCACTCCCATCCAGATTTAATCTGAAGGTGTCTGCAATAGAAGAGACAGCGGATTGGGAGACTTTGACCATGAACCAGCTACTTGGAAATCTAACAGCCTATGAAATGAGGCTCCCACAGAAGAAGCCAAGTACGAGGGAAGCAGCCTTTAAAATAGAAAAGAAGAAAGAAGAAGAGGAAGAAATATGCTCTTGCTCAGATGAAGAAGAAGCAAAATTTGTCAAGAAACTGGATAGAGGTTCAGGTAAATACAAAGGTAAACTTCCTTTGAACTACTTTAACTATGGAAGAGTTGGGCACTATGCTGCTAAGTGCCCTCACAAGAAGGCAAGGAATCAGGCTCAAGAGTCAGAAAAGAATAAATCAAAGAACTGGAAGAAGGGAAAGAAGTTCAGCAGAAAATATTTCTATGCTCAACAAGACAGCAGTACATATGAAGATTCAGATGAACACTCAAGTGAAGAAGGAAACTCAGATTTTTTATTGATGGCCATAGAAGATCTTGAAGGACTCCTACTAGAATATGAAGAAGAAGAAGGGGAAGTCGACCTCGAGGGGAGCTAAGAAGTGTTCTGGAGGAGATTGAGAGACTCAAACTAAAATGCATAAAACAAAAAGAGATTCTCCTCAAATGTGTGAAAGAAGAACAAAATTCAGAATTCCTCATGTTGCTGAAGGTAAGGCTTGAAGAAGCGAAGAAGATACAAGATATGTTACTTCAGAAAATCAAGGATAAAACCCAAGAACAAGAGAAGTTGGAGGAAGAAGTGGTATGTCTCAGGAAGAAACTAGAAAATTCTCAAAGGATAGTGGTTATGAAATCTTCTCAAACAAAAAGCTCTAGCAATTTGAATGATATCCTGGTTGCTCAAAGATCCCCAATGATAGAAACATGAATAGGCTATGAAGGAGAATCGAGTAAAGGTAAAGAAAAGGAAAACAAAAATATAATTTTTGTAAAAGCAAAGAAGAATGATAAAGAAGCCCAGACAATTCCTACAAAAGAAGAAACATGTAATAAGGATGACAGAGATCAGAAGAAATCTCTAGTAACAAGGAATATAATGAATACTAAGATGGCAGAAAAAGAATCATATGCCCCTGAGTATATCAAATTTGGAAGTCATCAGAGGAGATTCTTCCTTCCTATGAAGAATGCCACCTGTTATGTCTGCCACAAGCCAGGACACATTGCTGCATATTTTTATGCAAGGAAGAGTAATTTAGACCTGCAAAAGATGCAAACAGTGAAGAGGCTATCCCAAACAAACAAATGGAGAAAACAATCTTACATCAGGTATGCAAATAATTTCTATGGTTATTGTTTTTATTGTAAGGAATTTGGCCATAAAATTATTGAATGTAGAAAGTATGGAAAAAGAATGATGTTCTACACCTCAAGGAGGTTCATGAGTCAAAGAAATTTTGGTCATACTCAAAATTATGCAAAAACTATGATCAAACGCTTTATATGCGATCAAGCTGGACATATGCCTTCCAAATGTCCTCTGAAAGGATTCAATTTATCACCTCACAAAAGATATCAAATAGAAGGATGCCTCCAGTGGAAAAAGAAGGAGAATAAGTGTGACCTGGCTCTAACTGCTCAAGATCTAAAAAGCCAGCGGTACTTGGACAGTGGCTACTCCAAACACATGACTGGAGACAGAAGCAAGTTTATAACTCTTGATGAAAAGAAATCTGGCAATGTTATTTTTGGTAATGATAAATCAGGAAATATCAAGGGAAAAGGCTCAGTCAGCATAGACAATGGCAGAGGAAAAGCCCAAGAGGTACTATTTGTGGATGGACTGAAAGAAAATTTACTGAGTGTCAGTCAGATGTGTGACAAAGGCTGTGAAGTTCTTTTTAGAGCACAAGATTGTGTATTCAGGTCAAGCACAACAGGAAAGACTCTGCTCAAAGGTGTTCGAACAGAGAACAATGTATACATAGTGAAAGAGGAAGATGAAGCCTGCCATCTTAGAAAACTTGAGGAGTCATGGTTGTGGCATAGGAGATTGGGACATCTCATCTTTGACCATATCATCAGACTGAGCAAGAAGAAAGTTGTAAGAGATATGCCAGAAATAAAAAGGCCTTCAAGTACTATATGCAAATCTTGTCAATTGGGGAAACAGACTCGCACATCCTTTAAATCTAAAGAGGAGTTGTCAACAAGAAGACCACTCCAGCTTGTGCACATGGACCTGTGTGGACCTGTTAGAACTAGGACACCAAGTGGAGAATCCTATTTCATGCTGATAATAGATGACTTTTCCAGAATGACATGGGTTGCTTTTCTCAAAAATAAATCAAGAAGCATTGGAAAAATTTAAGATATTCAAAGCATTAGCAGAAAATCAAACTGGATGCAAGCTGAAATGTATCAGATCAGACAGAGGAGGAGAATTCACAGATTATGACTTTGTAGACCTATGTAATGAACATGGAATAAAGCAACAATTTACTATTGCAGGGACACCTCAGCAGAATGGAGTAGCAGAGAGACAAAATAGGTCTGTACAACAAATAGCCAGAGCTATGATGCAAGAGAATAATATTGCTCAAACCTTCTGGGTAGAAGCAGTACACACAGCAGTACATATCCTTAATAAAGCTCACTTAAGGCCAAGCAGTGACAAGACTCCATATGAACTATGGCATGGAAAGCCAGCTTCAATAAAATATTTCAGAGTCTTTGGTAGCAAGTGTTACATAAAGAATAATGATGAAAACCTTGGGAAATTTGATGCAAGGGCAGATGAAGGGATTTTTCTAGGATATGCTTCCAAAAGTAAAGGGTACAGGTGCTACAACAAGACTCTTCGGAAAATAGTTGAAAGTATTGATGTGAGATTTGATGAAGAATTTCCAAACAATACAAGAAATACAGACTGCTGCAGTCCATCAGTTAATCATGAAGAAGAAGACCGTAATGATGATGAAACCAGCAAGACAATAGAAGATGCAGAGCCGAGCTCAAAAAACCCCTCAAGATACACTCAGAAGAATCATCCTGAAGATCAAATCATAGACATGTTAAATCGTGAGTCCACACAAGAAGGCGCTACTTAACAAATAAGTATATAGCTGTTATCGTACATACAGAGCTGTATGTTAGTTAGAATAAGCTACATGACAAGTATTGGGTAAAAGCAATGAATGAAGAATTGGACCAAATTGAGAAGAACAATACCTGGGAACTAGTTCCTAGACCTATTGAGAAAAATATCATTGGTTCAAATTGGGTATTCAAAAACAAAATGAATGAGAAAGGACAAGTAACCGTGAACAAAGCCAAAGTCAAGACCGCAAAGGACACCACAATTGAAGGACTTGACTATGACAAACATTTTCCCTACAGCTGCACGGAAGCTATCGTAATGTTCCTGGCATTTGCATGCTACCAAGACTTCAAGGTATATCAAATGGATGTAAAGTCTGCTTTTCTTAATGGAGATCTGGAAGAAGAAGTGTACATGGAACAACCAGAAGGCTTCTCACTGACAGACAAAGAAGACTATGTATGCAGATTGAAGAAGGCCCTATATGGAATGAAACAAGCTCCTCGTGATTGGTACTCAAGACTAGACAAATATTTGCAAAAACAGGGTTTTAAGAGAGGTGGAGTAGACAAAAATCTATACATAAAAGCCCATGAAGATGAACTCCTGATTGTTGTAGTATATGTTGATGACATTATGTTTGGAAGCAACAAAGATGAACTAGCAAAAGGGTTTGTTGATGAGATGAAAAAAAAGTTTGAAATGTCTATGATTGGAGAGCTCAGTTTCTACTTAGGACTGCAAATTTAACAAACGAACACTGGCACATTCATTTCTCAAGAGAAATACCTAAAAGAAATGCTGAAAAAATTCAAAATGGAGGATTGAAAACCAGTGACAACCCCCATGATCACGGGATGCAAGCTGTGTGCTGATGATAGGTCTGCAGATGTAGATCAAAAACTCTACAGATCCATGATAGGAAGCCTACTGTATTTGACAGCTTCAAGACCAGACATCATGCTAGTAGTAGGACTAGTGGCTAGATATCAAGCAACACCTAAACAAAATCATCTTCTTGCAGTCAAAATAATATTTAGATATCTACAAGGAACTACACAGTATGGGCTTTGGTATCCTAAAGGCAAAATCTTCACTTTAACAGCATACACAGATGCAGATTGGGCCAGCTATGTGGATGACATAAAAAGTACAAGTGGAGGTGCATTCTATCTAGGAGAAAGCCTAGTTGCATGGCTAAGCAATAAAAAAACATCCATCTCTCTATCTACAGCTGAAGTAGAATATATAGCAGCAGCAGCATGTTGTACACAAGTCATGTGGATGAAGCAGACTCTTCAAGACATGAAGGTAAGCATTGATGAACCTATCTCAATTAAATGTGATAATACAAGTGCTATAAGTACATCTAAAAATCCTGTTCTTCACTCAAAAACTAAACATATTCCAATCAAGTATCATTTTCTACGGGAACAAGTGGCTCAGAAGATAGTAAAACTGGAGTATGTACCAACAAAAGAGCAGACAGTAGATATATTTACTAAACCACTTTCCAAAGAACCATTCGAATATTTGAGAGACAGACTAGGGGTAGTATCTATAGATACTATTCTCTAATATGAAGAGAAAGTACAGTCTCAGGGGGAGAACAAAACGAAAATATCATTCCAGGGGGAGAACAGCCAGCAAGATAAGCATAAAAAAAGTCCACAGGATCAGCATAATCTCAGTATTATCAACATTCAGCATGAAAAAGCAACAAGTACCTTTCAATCGTTACATACATCATCTCTGTATGCAATCTACCACAGATTACAGGCACTACAAATGAAACACAACTATAGAATGTATATCGGCTCACTATACCAAAGTGTTCTCTCAACAAGTTTCATACATCACTCTAGAGCAGCATGATACAATTTCAGCAGAAGAGGACCTAAACGTAACTCAGAGAAAGGAAATGCAATGACAGAGCCCATACGGAGAGATGAGGCGTCATCCTTTGCCATTGATGTCAAAGGGGGAGGAAGAACAAACAACAAACAGGAAGAGCAGGCAAACAGGAAGAGCAAGCAACAAGAGAAAGAGAAAGCAAACAGAGAAAGTGGATTTCCATCAATGTCAAAGGGGGAGACTGTTGGAAATATTGTCGTTGATGGCAAAGGAGGCAGCACTTAGGCAAAGGAGGTAGCGCTGAAGCAGAGGAAGGCAAAAGAAGCACAGTGAAAGCAATAGAGGCAGCAAGAAGAATGTCAAAATGTAACAATCATAGAAGCACAGTGAAGAACCGTTATTGGAAGATTGAGACAGAGGCAGAGTGACAGAAGCAGCAGAGGCAGAGATAGAGGCAGAGAGCCGTTATAAAATTTCGGGAATTGCACACTTCAACCGGCGTTATACATATAATATAATACAAACATTATTCCAGGAATCGCTTCACTCTAGTGGCAAAAAAATATATAAATATATATGTGCAGTGCATCACATAAACAAAGGTCCAAGGCATATATATTATGTTATATAAGTGGAGTGCATAAAACAAAGTTTTATAAGGTGGGACCCCTCCCCAATCGCAATCGGAGATCGCAAGGGCAGCGGAACATGTAACCAACAGGAAGTTGCAATTGCGATTGAATTTCTGACCCGATGGGTCTATAAATCATGGTTAATATATATTTCAGTTCCAGGTCTAATCGCATCGACACTGGTCAATCGCATCAGAGAATATATGAGTTGCGATTGCGATTGGAAGTCTGGACCCGATGGAGGTATAAATTATAATTCAAACGTGTTTGAAGTCCTTTCTCAATCGCATCGGCAAAATACAATGAACAGTGGCCAATCGCAACATATATTAAATGACTTGCGATTGCGATTGAAGCCCGGACCCGATGGACTTATAAACTTTGATTAATAAAAATTCGAGTCCCAATCGCATCGACAAAGAACAGTGAACAATAATCAATCGGATCGGAGCAAGGCAGCTTGCGTTTGCGATTAATCGCAATCGGAAGAACTTAAAAGTGACTCAATCGCATCAGAGTATTTGAAGTTGCGATTGCGATCAATCGCAATCGGAGAAGGAGCGATCAATCGCAATCGGAGGAGAATCAATGCATTGGAAAGCGTGATATGTGGGCCCAGGGCGGAGTCATATATAATGAATTTGGTTTAATAAAGGTTTAATCGTATTGGCAGTCAATCCCTATGGACGTCGGGTATTTGAAAATAAATTGCATATATTATATATGTTGAATAACATTTGAATATGAACCGGGGGCATAACACATATGATATATAATGGTTATTGAGTTATATATATAACACGGTTGTGATAAGCCGCGTGGTCTCTACATCCATGGACCTCAGCTTTACGGGAGGGCGATTATTAACGCTTGTGATATATGTATGTTCCGGCCTGTGGAACCTGCCACATCAACAAGACACTAATGGCATAAAAGGGATTGGAATTCCTCCATATTTACAGTCAGTAGATATAAAAGGAACAGTTACACACATGCAACAGTTACACCATAGCAGAGGATAGAAAAGACAAAGAGAACCAAAGGAAAGACAAATACACAGCTAGCCAAGAGGGTGAATGAGTGAGTTGGAATTCACTTTGTAATTCGAATGTAAATATTTTAATTGTTTTTATTGTTTGTGATGCATTGGCAAGTCTCCGATCCCACTGTAATTTTAAAACTGATACCTATAGTTATAATTTCTGAGTAAGCTGATAAAAGGAGTGAGAAGGCAGAAGGCAAAGAGACATGACTTTCCATTTTGAATTCCAAGCAGAATACAAACAGTCATGTGAGGAAATCTATAAATAATATCATCTTGATATGCAGAGAGTTTTTGAGAGCAAGGGAGAGAGCATATATAGAGAGAATGCAAAATATAGAAGAAAAAAGCAGAGAAGATTAAGAGAAGCTACAGAACAGAGTTGATATCTGAGGTAAATCAGAAAACATTCAGTTTGAGAAATTGAGGATGTTGGAGCTTGCCTATCAAGTTACAGCTTGATAGCTGTCAGTTGTAGCTGACTAAGGTTGGAGCCTCTTGTAGGTTGGTGCCTGCAGAAAACTGAAGGGAGTTGGTGCTTCCTTGTAAGTTGTAGCTTGCAGAATTGAGGTAGGAGCCTCTTGTAGGTTGGTGCCTGCAGAAAAACAATGGTGAGAGGGAGTTGGAGCTTGCCTTTGCATCACAACAATAATAAGATGTGGTTTTCTCCCTTTATGGGTTTCCACTTATATCTGGTGTCTTTGTGCATGATATTTATGTATTGATCTGATTTGTATCATTTGCTTAATACCTGCTGCTCTCATATTAAGTCTATTGCTCTATTAAACTAATACTTTCTGATTACATTCTAAAATTACTCTCACATCAAATTGAGTTTGAAATGAAGGTGTAAATAAGTTTAATGAAAAGTTTTAAAAGATCAGGAATGTATTAAACTGATTCACCCCCCCCTCTCAGTTTAATTAGAGGTTCAACATTTTGAGCAGTTTCTTTCCCTAGGAAAATCTTGTGTTGTGCGATTGATTTACTTATTTATCTTACTTTCATGTCATTAAGTGATCATGATTTATATTCAGCAAATATTGTAGAAGAATTTAGTATCTTGTTTTAGTATTGCATGATCGGATTGAATCCATCAGTGTAATTTTTACAAATAGTTCCTACTTAAGTGAGTAGGTTGATTAAAAGGAATATCTACCTGGAATAACAAAAAAGTGTGATATCATACATATGGTCGTGAATGAATAAAAAATAGACACTAATTTTAAAGTTGGGATTATAAGCATTTACGTAGGCAGACCTCATATGAGAATAACAACCATATGCTAGGCTTATTGATTTGAATTTATGCAAGAATGCAACAACATATACATATAAACATAAATAAAAATATGTAGCGGAAATAACACTTCATTTCATTAATATCAAATAACTGAAATTTGTTTACAGACAAAATGGAAATAAACTAACTAGGGCATTGGTTGCTTATCTTTGAGAAGAGATGTGGAGGCTACATGCCTCTAAACTTTGTGTTACAATGAGGCTCAAAGGCCTATATATTATTGAGAAACAATGGAAAACCATAAACATCCAAAAACCTAACCCTAGGAGATGAAATGCCAGAAGATGGGCCCTGTTACACAATATTTTGTCATTGTCCCTACAATCCCTATCCTGAACATTGGAGGACTATTTTCAGTGACTTCTGTGTATTTTCATACCTTGTTATAAGTATCATTTCATCCCTTGGCATGCGAAGAACATTTTCTTTGTCACTCGTTCGTCAAGCACACTTTCAAAAACATGTGATTTTGGGTTGGCACGGGTAAGCAGTTATGGCCTTGTGCACATGGAAGAAGTAACACTAGACCCCACCCATTGGTACTCTGTCTTAGAAGGGAACCCATGTCGAGCTATTTTTGGAATTTTTTTTAAAATAGAAGCAAAGTTTCCATGCTTAACAACTCTGTGAATGAGTAATTATGGTTTTTTCGAATGAATAATGTCGAAACCCTCAATTTGGCCTCTTGTTTCCTAGAAATAAGCAACTCTCCAAAGGGATAGGACTCTATTCCACCTTATGAGGGATCCCAAACCACCTCCTCCTCTCCTATAAATACTTCCTTCTCACATATTTTCAGCTAGCTGAACAATCCTTACTATAGCTGGTGTGTAGAAGAAGGAAGAGGATAATCTATAGTCGACATTGAGTTTAGGCCCATTGTTCCATCGAGTCTGATCCCGAATGAATGCTTAACACATGCCTCACTGAACCAACTGAAGGATATTCGCAATGTCAAGGTGATAGGGTTGTAAAATTATTCTCTCTATTATTAATACATGACTATTTTTTTGGTTCCAATTTTGTGTTTGATTATATGTGAAATGTTTGATTCTCCTTGACCAATCGAATAGATGTAAATGAAAGTATTTTCTCGTATGCTATTTTCTAACACTGGAAAATTTTACAATAGAATATGACATTAATTAATGTCAAACCAAAGGATTTATAGGGCAGGAAGACATTATAGAATCTAGAAAGTATTTAAAATATCTAAGGTTTTTAGAAAATCAAATTTAAATTAGTCATAAAATGTTATCTGCTCACATTATCCTTAGAGAAGAGTGCCTTCTACGCACCTTTTTGCCTGATAAGTGTGCATTCCTGAAAGTGTCAAAATGTCACTATTCGGGACCACACAAAGCAAAGGAAAAGTTACTCCTTACTTGAAGTTGTCTAAGGACAGCCACCAATGCCTCCTTAGACACTATGTGAGCACACAATGGAATATTTGGAGCACACAAAGGAATCATACCCCTCCCTTGGGTCACCATCCACATTGTACCAAGGGAGGGAAGGAGGATCTGAAATCCCATATATAAAGCCACCATGAGATGAATAATGGGTGATCACATTGTTATGCTAGCCAGGATTTCCTAAGAAATACCAACAGTGTGTGACCCGGAGCTGCAAACAAAGGGGACTCACTTGTTGGCCACCCAACAACCTCAGTCCACATAGTAGAGAGAGAGGGATACTACACTGAGGCAAGCTTGGAATGAACAACATCCTTGTATCAGGACCTAGAACCATTATCTAAGGGGCCTTTTGAAAGAGGGTTAAGTATTATTCTGTTCACTACCAGCGCTCAATAAGAGGGGCCTAGAGCCACTGTTTGCATTATTGTGAGGTTTGACTCGTTCAGAGCTTCTGTTTATTTATGTTTAGTTTTAGTTATTTTTTAGATTATATTTGAATTTTTCTTTTTATATGTAGTATGCTGATTTACTCCACTTATTTTGGCCTATTACCAATAGTTTAAAGGGTTGAACATCACCCCTTAAGTTGGTGTGATTTTGTACGTACGTGCACCATATCCACCACAACAGGATTGGTGAGTCCACTAACATTTTATTACAAAGTTTATGTGGTTTTTCCTTCTTTTGTAGGAGACCTCTGTCTATGCTATGGAGTGGAGCTGATAATCCTCTGATCTCTCTTACAGTCCCTAGATTCACCCTGAGTGACAGAATGATGAAGAGCAGATCCTAAATTTTTTACTTGTAGGAATTTGTGCACATTTCTTCCTCATACGTGCATAAGGCATGCATTCAGTGTTGACCCGTGCGCTGAAAGTGCACCTATCTCATCATTTTTCATGCAATTTACAGAATGAGAAATTTCTCCATAAATTTTGTCTTTTTCTACTTGTAAGGTGCTTGGCATCCCCTAATGCATCTGCCAGCACTAGTTGTGGTACCCTACAACTTGTTAGAACTCACTTTTAGCTGCTTTCTGTAGGCTTAGTGTCAGTTCTACTTCAAGTTGATTTTTGAAAAATCTTCACATAGTTTAAGTAGGGGGCAAAGTAACTTGCATTCTGAAAAATGTATGTTTTTCAAATTTTGGTACTCACACCTAGATAACTAGTCCAAGTAAGTGGCCGAAGACCATGCATGAATAGCTAGTTTTCTTTTTTCTAGTCATAGAAATTTTTTAGTTTAGTTCAATTTTTGTACTAGGAATTACGAGACTAGGAATGAATTGTTTATAGAAGATAAAGTAATATCTACTACCTTTGCACCCTCTGGTGATCCTAGTTAAGCATATGAATGCTCCATATTCACAATTCGCCATCTCCCTATAGTTAATAACATAGATTAACTAGGAAAATTTGAAAGCGGCCCATTATCCGCACATGTTTTCCATTTGAGCGAGGAACAATACAAAATAGTTTAAATAGGGGATTTTCTAAAGGATAAACGATATCCACATGTTCAAACTATGTTCTTTTTCACCTTATTCTCACAAACATTCACCCACAAAGAAAAGCAAAGACACCTAAAACTAACTTAACCGAACTCACTAAATTCTCCCCACAAGGGTCACAAAATAATTTATAGCTTAAGTTAGGATCAAGGGGGTAGGCATCCAATAAGCCACCTTGATCATACTTCATATCAAAACATAGAATTTGTTTATTTAGAGAGCTTCAAATAAACCTATCAGCCCATGGAAAATAAAATCCAAGCACGGCAGACACCCATTTCAGAGGGGGTTAGGCTTAGGCAAAGTGCGTGTGGTGTTAGTTGGGGCTACCTGAACTGGCTGATGCTTGGTATTGTTAGCTGACTACCAAGAAGCCCAAGACTCGAATGCTCACGTGGGACAGTGGTTCCTAGTGGCCAAAAAATAGGGCATCCTTTACCCTACGGGTGATGGTGTAGGAAAGCACCAGATCCTCTACCCTTACCTTGGTGGATTTTCTTCGGCTAACTGGAGGCATTGCTAGCTCTTACAAGACATTGTGCCAGCACTAGAAAGAAATATTCTCAAGCCCTAATTAATTTTGAGTGTGTGAGGACACATAGGTCTTCTATGATTTTGAGTATAATACGCAAACGAACAAAAACCATTTTTTTATTGCTTGCTCACATAGATTAATTTAAAGGGAAATATATTTTATTTTTCACTTTGTTTTGTCTATGTGAAATTTTTTTTTCTTTGATCATAGACTCTATCCTCTGAAATTTTTCCAAAATCTGGGCGACACTCAACAAGTCCCAATGGAACCTCATAAATTTAGGTGTCTTTTGGACCTCGCACCATTATCGGGAGGGGTTCTAGGTCTTTCGCCATTTAGGCATCATAGACAGAACACTGCCACTGTCATTGGTTCATCCTTCATTAGAGAAGCCATAGTTGGGAACCTTAGTCAGTCTCCCAACACCACACCACACACCACCCCTCCCTCGACCCCTACAGGGCAGAGGAGTGTGTCCTATTCGAGAAGCCAATTTAATACACAGCAGGGTACGTCGCAAAATAACCTTCATTTTAAGTAGAACTTTGTGTCTTCACACATTACAATGGCGTCAACCTTCTAGTCACATTTCTTAGCTTCATTGAATCTACCCAATTTAACCAAGCTAGCAAATGACCCCATCGCACATAATCCTACATGGCCTCCCATGCCCACAAACCTCCCTTTAGATAGACGAAAATTCGAAGGCAAGCAAGCGGAAGACCCAGGTAATCATGTAATGACCTTTCACCTATGGTTCTCATTGAAAAATATCATTGACAACACTATTTGATTAAGACTATTTCAACACACTCTTACAGGAGTAGCTGTGAAGTGGTACGCGGAGAAAACTCCTACTTTCCATGAAACCGTTTGCGCCCTTGCCTCCGTGTTCCTAACATATTTTAAGTTACCCATTCACCATGATTCTGGAATGGAATGACTAACTCATTTTAGACAAACCCCCGCCCTCCATATCTCGGACCATCTCCATGAATGAAGGTGATGTCGCAATTTATGTAAAGCTAAACTTGATGATAAAGTCCTCTTAGATTTTTTCTTGAAAACTCTTATGGTAGATATTTCAAAGGATGTGGTGCAGCAAAACCCCACATCTGAAGAGGATGTAATTAGTAAAGCCCAGAATCTTGAATTGATTTATATGTAGTCAGGGTACATTTACAACATCCTGCCTAATGCCCTACGCCTACAACCTTTTCAAGAATTTCCAGGCACGTCAAACTCTGTAGATGAGCTAATTGGGTCAATGACCCAAGGTTACCTAGGTAGTAGAAGTCAAAACCCCGGTTACACATACAGTTCTACCTAGAACGTGCCTCATCCCAGTTTTCAAAGTCATCATATGCCTTAGCAAAATTTGACTAATAGGGTGCAAGCGTATCACCAAGGAGGACCTTATCTTATAGCTGAGGGGACCCAGTACGTAGAAAGAAACACTGACAAAAGAGTTCCCCTTCAACAACTAGGTGAAAACCGAGGACAATGTTATGCTCAGTCCCCAACACACAACCCACCTATGAAAACCAATGCACAATTGAAATTTGTGTAGTCGTCCCAAAATCAACCACACCAGTATAACCAGGAGAACTACCCTCCTAACGTGGTGAATAAAAAATCAAAAAACAAGCCAAAATGGAATCCTGGACAAGGGGGCAACAACCAGCATTGCCCACTGCGATCCCAAGTTGGAGGAAACTCTAGTTGAAATCCAAGCCAAGAGCCAAGAAAAGCCCAACAACAAGGCAAAAGGCCACCTCTGTGAACAAACCATTATTTTTCACTATGAGGTGAGTATGGACACTATACTCACCACTGTCCTGATCTCCTTGAGTTGAAGAAGCTACATAGTAACCGACAACAAGGAAGATATTCCCAGCAAACTACTATGATGCAAGAACCTTTCCCCCACAAAGGGACGATAAACACTTAGCATCAAAACCCAGACGACTCCGGGAAAAGTAGCCATGAAATATATATGGTTGGAAAAGATATCTTTTTCCAAACATGGAGACACCAATGTGTTAAGGGTTAGTAATAGTGGACTGACTTCACCTTTGACCATTTCAAAGGTGCCTATAAAACCATTACCAAAGATGGCAAAGGGACCCAATAGGTGAGTAGGAAACTAGTCCAAAGTGGCCCATAATTATAACATTGTGGACGATTTAGCATAATCTCCCACTGTTATGTCAGCTCTAGAAGTACTACAATCATGCCCAAAACAATGGAAAGCCCTACTTAGACAAAGCCATCCCTAGGCTTCCTTCCATGGTCGCCTTCCAAATACTAGTGTCAGTCTAGATTATCACTATTCACCGATATCTCATAGATGAGGATGCATTGACATGCATCATGTAAAAAAATGTTTGGTAGAAGCTAGGGTCTCCCGAACTAAAACCCTCAATCATCACGCTTAGAGCATACGATGGTCATCCCTCGACTCCCATCACCCTCTATAAAAATATCCCAGTCTATTTAGCAAGTAAGATGGTCCACATAGACATCGAAGTCTTGGACACTCACTTGGATTACAATATACTCCTTGGGTGGAGTTACATGTATGCCATGTCTACCATATCCTCCTCTGTCTTCCACATTATGATGTTCCCACATGAGGATTGCACAGTGAGAAGCATCCCCGAACAAACACCAATGTAATTCTACCCTATGTAGACACAATCTTAGATGGTCTTTCAAGCTACCAAGAATATGGCCCCGACCAATTCAAACCATTGTCCATTCTAGGGTCCTTCCTAGGAGATCCTCCCATTATCTTTAAGTCATCACCCGATGTCACAGGGGCCCTGGTATGCATGATGTTGACATCAAGCACTGAGGCTAGTTAGGACATAGAATATTGTAGTAACGACACTGAGGCATCGGCCATGACAACCTCACTAGCCTACACCGCCTCCCAAACATTGTTCCTCTACCCTCCAGCTAGCTTCATTTTGCAGCGAGTTTTGGAAACACTAGTATTTCCCAACACATGGTTGGCATTCCTAGTTCAGTACCTCATTCCCCCCAGAGGAATAGGATCCACCCACGTTACCACCACAGGGTTGAAGCTCCTCAATCTGGAGGATCTCCCACCCGTCTAAGAAACAGTCGAGACCACCCTTGCAATGAAAGTTCCAATTGTAAAACCAGCGATCACAGCCAAGAAAACCGTGAAGAGAGGAAAGAAGACTGTAACCCCCACCGCACAACGGGGACAACAAATCTGCACCATATGAGACGTTATAGGCCATCCTACCCATATCTATCAAGAGATGGATGAATTAAAGCCACTCCTTAGATCAGAGACAGAAATTGTGACGTCGCATTCTCGTAAAAAGGAACCTACCACCAAAGGTAAAGACAAAGCACTGTGTACCAGTCATGCATGCGCTCTCTGTAGCAACTATGGGCATTACACCCACCATTTCCTAGAGATCCCATGATATAGGGATGCCTTAAATGCCATCCAGTGATTCTATCAAAAGGATCCCTCCACCCAGGCATCCAGAGATGAACTTCGTACCATCCTATGCATACAGTAGAAACGAAAGTCACCAGAAAGACAACCATTTGTATCCCCTCACCCCAAAAATCATATACCAACCAGGGACAAGGGACTCGATATCCCCCATTCCCCGCACAAAATGGACCAATGGCACAACGTAATGCACCGGTCAATCTAGTGAAACCCTTCCTAGGCTCATTACCAACCATACAACCAGGAGAATTATGAAAATCCTCCAAATGCTACAAAAATAAGCCAAGGAACAAACAAAAGGGAGATCCTGGATAGGGGGTAGTAACTAGAAATGCCCCCCTGATCTCAATCTAGGGGAAACCCCAACTGAATTCAAAACTAGGAGCCAAGTAACAAGTCCCAAGGGAAAACTGGAGCTTAGGGTATCTGATCACCAAACCGAAAGTAGCACTGTGATCAACACTCCATAACAAACAGTGGCGATGCCACACATTCGCACTCCTGAAAAAATAATTTTTCACTGCCGGTAGGTATGCCCTCTCTCATCTTCCTTTTTAAAGCCCATGACTTTCAATATTATTTTGATAAAGAATATGCTTTCACTAGAGGTAGTTGTTTTTGGAGGAAAATCCCGCAAACCGTCCACAACGGTATCTCCTAAAAGTTCTAGAGCAAGTATCATTCTACCCCCAGCATGATAGAGTCCCAAATAACTTTTCATATCCTCACATCATTTCTCCATCAGAAATAAACCATAGGGTCCTCACATCCGACCGTGTTTAACATCACCTCACCCTACACATGATAAACATCTGCGTTGGTCAGTAGAGCCTCCCCTCCATGGAGCTCGTCACCCAAAGTAAACCATAAACCACATCAAAAGTGATTCCATGGCCATACCACTCTAGTTGGGGAAGCACCTCATGCCCATACATTCATCATGCATAAGGTCAATTTTACCATATAAGCTGGCACCCTCTTCCTAGATGACTAGGTTGTACAAGCACATCAAAAGCGCACCACTGTGCCTTGCATTTTTCCCACCATACGTCCACTAGCATAATCCCATCTGTAACACCTTTTCATTCGCTTCATTAGCCCTGCACATGAGACCAACCAATGAGACCCCCACCCCCAGCAAAACACCTTCCTCACACCATCAGTGATCGAAAACTTTCATTTTTTTGGGTACGTGTCTCTATGTTTTGTACAAACCAAACCCCATTATTTTATTCTTTTGGTAAGTGTACAAAGACCGAAAATGGTGCACTTCACCCCTCCACCCTCTCATTTCATATTTTCTCCCATGGAAGTAGTCTTAATCCCCTCTAGTCGGAGTATTTCACCCCCATGCACAAGCCATCATGACATTCATAACCGGTTTACACCTGTCCTAGAAGTCCTACCGACTTCAGGGATTTACCCATCTCGGGCCACTGATCCCCCCACCATCAACTATCAACCATTAGTCACCAACATACTTATGTTAAACCCATTGCATCCAAGTCCCCGACCCCTCAAGTCGGTGACCTATCGTTTGGTTGAGACTTACTTTTTGTCAATCTCGACACCTCTTTTCCAAAAAGGAAGCGATACCTTGGATCTCCCCTCTAAATACAAGGGACATCCTTGGGTGGAATTGTGGGAGACGTCATTTTCCACATATGTCATCGATCCATTTGACATTGAACTACGACAAAAGCTTTCATGTCAGGATGGTGTCATACCTTACAACCATTGCACTGTGATCAACTTCGTCGAAGACCTGTGACTCAATAAGAATCTCTGTCAACAATGCTTACATGGGAGGGTGCTAGCTAGCACCTATGCATACAATGCGTAACTATATGCCATACTGTTTTTATGCATATGGGTACCACATTCCACCTATTTTCAAAGAAAAAAATGCCCCTGAGGGCGTCAACAGTCATCGTCAATAACCACTAGTATCACTACCATAGTAGTGGCATTGACAGAAAATATATCTGTCAATTTTGTTTAACTAGCCATAGCATCACGAGCATGGGACATGCCCACCTCGTTGAAATTTTGTACATGTATTGTAAATTTTTTTTGCTTGTAGGGATCCCTTAGACGTGGTCATTCTTGGAACCGGTGCAGGGTGTTTTCAATTCCAATGCCTCACGCAGGTCTCTCTCTCTCTCTATGCACAATATAGAAAAGAAACTATAATGTATTTTGGCTATATAGTCCTTCCTACACCTCACACATTAGGGGGAAGTTGTTAACACTAGAAAATCATACAACAAAATATGACATTAATTAATTTCAAGCCAAAGGATTTACAGGGAAGGAAGACATTATGGAATAAAGTATTTAAAATCTCTAAGGTTTGAGAAAATCAAATTTAAAGTAGTCATAAAATGTTATTTGCGCGCACCATCCTTCGAGAAGACCCCCTTCTGCACGCATTTTTTCCCGATAAGCACGC
Organism: Pinus albicaulis; assembly: GCA_034641835.2. Lineage (NCBI taxonomy): Eukaryota > Viridiplantae > Streptophyta > Pinopsida > Pinales > Pinaceae > Pinus > Pinus albicaulis. The sequence goes on along the minus strand of CM076569.1, from coordinate 346,547,976 downwards.
CTTCTAGAAAGTGGAAAAATGTCGCTATCCGGGACCACACAAAGCAAAGGACAAGTTACTCCTTACTTGAAGCCGCCTAAGGACAACCACCAATGCCTCCTTAGACACTATGTGAGCACACAATGGAATATTTGGAGCACTCAAAGGAATCATACCCCTCCCTTGGGTAACCATCCACATTGTACCAAGGGAGTGACGGAGGATTTGAAATCCCTTATATAGAGCCACCATGAGATTGAGAATGGGTGATCACATTGTTATGTTGGCTAGAATTTCCCAAGAAATACCAACAATGTGTGACCCGAAGCTGCGGATAGAGGGGACTCACTTGTTGGCCACCCAACAAGCTTAGTCCACACAGTAGAGAGAGAGGGAGAATGCACCAAGGTAAGCTTGGAATGAATAACATATTTGTATCGGGACCTAGAACCATTGTCTAGGGGCGCTTTGGCAAGAGGGTTGAGTATTCTTCCCTTCACTACTAGTGCTCAATAAGAGGGGCCTAGAGCCAATGTTTGCAATATTTTGTCGTTTGACTCATTCAGAGCTTCTTTTTATTTATGTTTATTTTTAGTTTAGTTTTTAGATTATATTTGCATGCTTCTTTTTATATGTAGTATACTAATTTACTCCACTTATTTTTTCCTATTACCAATAGTTTAAAGGGGTAAAGCACACCCCTTAAACTGGTGTGATTTCGTACATAAGTGCACCAAATCCACCACAACACTGTTATCGTTCACTTGATCTCCGCATAAGTACACAAGCATCATCGCTGATATGGAGCGGGTGGAGCGAAGGGAAAGATCGAAGAACCACTTCCGCATCCCATGAAAAAGCGTTGGACCAAGGTAGGCTATCTTTTCTAGTTCTTGTTTTATTTATAAGCTAGCATTCAAATATTCTAGCATGTCTCTTTGTTACTAGACCCTCCCTAGGGCTAGAGGGATATCCTCTGTCCGCAGAGGGGATTTTCTTGCTCAACAAGTTGGCGACCATATAGGGAATAGTGTGTTTGTCGTCTCTCATTGTTTGTCTTGCATTTTTCTTGTCTATTCGACTTTGTTCGTGTTTCTATTCTTCAACATTTCTTAGCTTGTCTGAATGTTTCCAGCCATCCTACTTTGTCTCAGAGTGTTGAGTCTGGTTTTTCTCTCAGAGATTTTTATCCTTTCCTTAGTTTTCTAGCTTGGTGCTACTATTTCTTGAGCAATCACATTGATTGGCGCTTGTTGCCTATTTTACAGGTGCACCTTCCTCTGTTCAACACAAATTATGAGTGAACAGTCGCACCGAATCCTGTAGGTCTGGATTTTGGCGTTCCTCCTAAGTTTTGTCAGCATTTCTTGCTTCTAGATGAGTTTTTCTCATTTTAATTAGTCTATCTAAATTTATTTGGCTTTCCTGTCTCACTCTTCCAATATGTATTGTAATATTCTCAAATGGGAAAGACAGGAATATAGAAAAAAATACTGGAAATAGCAGTGAATAACATTACACCAACATGTGTGACAAACATGGAGCCATTTTATTATGTAAATAAGCAGCGAATAAGTACAGAAAAATATATGCACAACTCATATAATCAAGGAAAACAAGGCTCCCATGAATACATATGCCATAACATGAAGAATAACTGTTATACAATGGAGGAGAACCAATGCAGTGCAGTTTTAATGAGGGTAACTGCTACTGAAATATTTAATAATGTATATCTCCTAATATATGGCTCAAATAGCATCGAGACTAAATATCTAAGCTCCCAAACACATTCCCAAGACAACCCAGAAATGGTTTCCGGAAATACCCAAAAGTGCGAAATGTTGAAATGCAGCCCTATGGCTTAATAGAGGCTACTAACTGAATATTGGAATGAGGTGGCTGAAATAATAAATAAATGAATAGAAATCCTCCAATAGAACCTCCAAGTGAAAGGCTAATCCCCTCACTGAAGACCTCACCCTCCAAATGAATCACTGAATCCTCCTCTATAAATACCCTATAGAATAACGCAATACTTGAGGGAAATTGTGCTGTAGGAGGTGGGAATAGCTGAGCATGATAAAAAATAATGAAATTAAGCTCTAGGAACTTCCTTGTTAGCCTCCCAATGAAAAGGCCACCTCTCCACTAAAAAACAAACACTAAAAGTGGCCCTCAAAATCCTCCACTACTTCTACCCTGCAACACAACACAAGTCCACCAAAAACTGTGTTGTAGCTGAAGACTGAAGCTTGGCTAGAGTGGCAGTATGTGGAAATGTAGTGAAATACTCTTCCTAGAGGCTCCTCATGGAAAGAGGTGGGATTCCCGCTTGGGAACACCCTATGCTAAACATCACAACAATCTCGTCTAAACAACTGGAGAGTGCAAGAAGTCATATAGACCACAAAATCAATAGTCAACATCATGTCCATCTATGGCTACCTTTCCATCCTTATACACAATGTGATCCTTCTCACCTTGGGTCCCACTCATTAAATTCACTACTATCATGCAAGGAGTCTCCAACCAAAACTGCGTTGTCTTTCAATGAATGTCACTCCTTCTATGAGAGCATTATTGATTTGGCCAAAGTTGACCTTATCCACATGCATTAGCCTTGTTCACACATGACAATGTTTTATCCAATTATTTAAGATGATCCCTTTTCACACTAAGATGGATTTTATTCCTACTAAAGAGATTTATGGGTCTCCCTACGCACTTATTCATCTTCTAAATGACAAAAGAAAAAATTAATATTCCCATTAGTTGCATTCTAATTGAGGAATATTATGGTCCTCCCCTCCCAAATGTTGCTTGTCCTCAAGAAACTACAAGGATATAACTGAATAGTTCCTCTCCTCCTCCTATAGCATGCTAATATGATAAGCTTCTCTAAGGAACAGGATGTTGTCTCATCAATAAGTCTCCAAGTTTCTGCTTGTTGGGAAAAATACTGAGAGGGGGGGTGAATCAGTATTTACTGCATACTCAAAACTTTTTACTTTTCTTTACTTCAAAACCCATACGCTACTTTCATGAAGCCAACTAGCGTATACACGCGAATATACTTCATCAAACTCGCGTATACACAGAGATCTACTTGTGCCATTAATTCTTTACTTGTATCATTCCATCATTCATTCATTAGATGTTCTATAAAGAGTAAACATGTGCAGTAAGAACAGAATAAACCATCACACATAAGCATCACACATGAATGCCAGGATTTTAGGTGGAAACCCAAGTCGGGAGAAAACCACCGCTGGAGTTGCTCAGCCTTCAATATTTTATTATAGAGAAAACATCTTACAACATATGTGCTGGCGCAGACTCCTACCAGCACGCAGGCACCCACATGCGCTGCTATCACCTCTCCGGAAGAGGCCACAACCCTCATCACTCTCACTTACCGCCACCTGGAAGGGAGCTACAACCCCCTGACTCGTTTACCAGCCTCACCTGGAAGGGAGCTACAACCCCCTGACTGAAGGCTACAACCCTCAGCACCAATATGGACCACGTTTCATCAATTTTCACACTGGATCCAAAAACTTCAATAGAACACAACTTGCAGGCGACATTTCATCATATTTTCAGACTGGACCCTTTCCATAATTTTAAGCACAATCAACCATGAAACAGATACATATAACTCACTGACAAATATCAGTAAACCAGCAGAACAGATCAGACATTTCTTACCACAGACTTCAGCAAACCCTAGTTTGCATACGCGCTTTCCTTTCACTGATGTCGCGTATATACGCGCTTCCGTTTACACAAACCAACGTATACATTTGTACATATTACAGAGCTCATTTCATTGCGCATACACGCTTTTTCTTCAGCGAAGCCGCGTATATACGCGCTTCCTCTGCGGCGAACTAGCCTATATATTTTCAACCATTATAGAGCAACATACTTCTTCAGGTCAGATATTTAGTTCAAATTCAACCCTTTACTTCAGACAGATATTTGCCTCATCACAGATCTAATCGCTTCATAAAAAGATCTAGCAGATACAAATACATTCCAGATCTACATATTCTGCTTCATCATTTCTTCATTGGTGCATCATAGATTCAGATCTATCTTCAAGCCTTTACCCTTTCATACAGATATACTTCACAAAGAAGTATTTATTCAAGCTCAGACATCTTGCTCCCACACTCATATTTTGCACAATGAATTTCTTCTCCTTATATAGGTTTACCCTTTTCAATACCATGAGCCAAAACAATACTATGAGCCCAAAACTACCTTACTTCCGATGGTATTCTTGGACAGGTTCATTTAGACGAATCATTACCCAATACAATGGGTCAATACCATGGTGCTTACCCCTGGTTTTGCACTTTTTGAGCGCTTTTGCCCATACGTGACTTATCACATTCTTTCCCGCATGCATACGTGACTTCCCTTAGACATATCCGCATATGCCTTGAGACATACTCTTTTCACCATAGATTTAGCACATGCTGAACTTCTTTCTTCATTCCCTTCTGTACTCACTGTAGATACATCAGATTTACTTCATCAAGAACATATTCTATCAAGAACAATCCCGTTACCTATCTTCATCAAAAGGCTGCTATCTATTGATACATTCAAGATCAGGATATCAACAAGCATTATATCACATCGTATTTACTTCATTTACCAAGTCCATCAAGTCAAGAATAACTCATCAGTGGATTTTCCACTCATGACAACACATGTCAACAAATTTATTGTCTTCATCTTCGCCATTCAAAGGGTTGCCATCAAGGACAACACCGCATCATATTTCCAACAATCTCCCCTTTGGACTTGATACAACCATGATGGTGTTTGGTTACTGAGTAGACAGGGCACACTGGTACCATGTCACTCCTCCCACTCGATACTATTATCCGTATTCGAACACCATGTCACTCTCCCCTTTGGACATCAAGGGCAAAGGGCGATCAAACCAACACACTTCCCCTTTCACAGACCGATATGTACCGAAGTGGCGAGCTCGAGTTCATGCTGAATCTCCAAATGTATTTTCCAATGAAGTACATGACTCTATGAAATTCCTATCACCAATGACTCATACTTACATCAAAGATCCATCCAAGTGGATTTACATATGATACTCAACTACCCAACCAAGTAACATTTCTAACTTAAATGTATCAACCTATGCATATTTACAAATTGACAAGTCCTTACATGAATCGAATATTAATAATTTTACATCATGGGTCTCATCAAGACTTTTTCACCAAATTACACAATATGAATTTAAGATCAATACCTTTAAAGTCCTTAAGAATGAGAACATATTTCAGAACCATCATAATGCCAACAATGCATTATACTCAGTAACGCTAATGCTCCCCCTGAAAATGTGCATCCGAATATCCTTTCCATATGACTAAGGCTCCCCCTTAGTTTGTGCATCCTGAACACTTTCATCAACAAATCATCAAGGCATCTTTCATCAAAACATTAGAAACAAGACCATGAGAACTAGAACACCACCAAGAGATACTTCACCAAGATTGTGATATCAAAACAACACCCAAATCAACAAGAAGGCATCGTCACTCCAATCGTAATGAAAACAAGAATCAGACATATGTCATGGCAGAATTTCTGCGTATACACGCGATCGTGTCATTGAACCAAAATTTCAACAAGTGCCTTTCTATATATTTCAAAAAGATTCAATCTTGTGAGAAAAAGACAGTGTTCAGCTTCTTTCTGGGATATTTTGAATGCTTCCCTGGACTACAGATAGATAGAACAGTGTAGTTGTGTCTTCAAGCGTCATCCAACGGTTGTAGCATAAGCACATTAGTAACCAAGCCTTTAGATTCTTTGCAGCATCAATACAATCTTTCTAAGAGAGATTATCATATCAGAACAACATCTTCAAATATGTGTCAAGCAATCATCCATGTGGTCCAATATCATCAAGATCTTCAAGATTTAACATTAAGGAACATATGTAGGCAAAAGATCTCAACCATAGTAACAAACTTTGCATGATCTATTCTTATTTCTGAATCAAATGACTTCCAACTCATCTATGTGTGAGCATCAGGGATCAAAATCTCATCATAATGAACCATATACCAAGTCATCATCATTTAAGCATGAGTATCACAATAGCCAAGAATAATCAGTCATATTGCCAACAATGCAATCATTAGTGTTCAACCTGCTGCTCCCCCTGAACCAGTGCTTCTCCTTAACTTGTGCAACTTGAATATTTTTATCAGCAAGCCATCAGCAACAATCTCTGCATGATCTGTCCTTATCTCTGAATTATAGGACTTCCATCTCAGCAACGAATACTCTTCATTCAACAAGAAAACAGGACTTATCCATAAACTTCATCATAAGACATCAAGTATCATATCATCATCATTTAGAATTGATAAGTTAAGCTGATACAGAGTCAAAACTATAGTTATTATCAGTCAGACTGATGCTGCCCCTGGACCTCTGCTCCAGATCTTCAGCTAACAGATAAATTCTCTTATCATCAATGCATACGCGGCTGTGTCTGCTGGAACTCGCGTGTATACGCGACTTTGTTTCATCTAACCCGCGTATGGAAAGTGAAATATAGAAAATGTCACACCTTCATCTCCTCCTGCAATTTTACCTTCTGTTCCTGTCTTTTCTTCATACCAGATGCACTGTCAGAAATACATATAACCAGACTAATAAAACCAACCATGAGAGACATCATACATTGCTCCCCCTGTGATGATACATTACTAGATCTCATAATGTATCCACCATCATTCCTGCAGTCAATAAGAAGAGTCAGCTTCAGAAGCAGATGACTGCAGTAGGGTCAGAATTCCCTACGTTTCTGATCGGTCCTCCATATTTTTCCAGATTTGTTTGAACTTTCTATTTGAGTGCTGGAAGTTATCCAAATTCTCATATCTGTTCAACCTGCATTCCTTTTCTACATGTCCATACTTGTTACAAGAATAACATCTCATGTGACCAGAGAAATAAGCATAAGAATCATAATGAGTGTTTCTAATCTTCCTCCTTTTGCAATCAGCTGCTTTATGTCCATACTTGTTACATGAAAAACAATATCCCTTGAAGAAACCAAAGTACCTATTTGTGTAGAATCTGCTTGTTTGTGACTGAAACAATCTGCTCCTGCAATTGGCTGCAACATGTCCAAGATTATGACATCTAAAGCATTCAACATTATTGAATGATTTCCTTTGAGGACTCATGACTGTTGGTTGACCTTTTGTTTCTTTCAATACTTCAGATTTTGCATTGACTCCCTTTGAATCATTAGCATTCCCTTGTGAACTAGATTCTCCTTTGACCGTTTCATGAAAACCAAGACCAAGTTTAATAGAAGGAGACCTTTGATTACTAAGAATGTTGTCCAAAATTTTTGAACTATCTTGGAACCTCAACAATTTATCTTTTTCTTCTAGTTTACCTTTGAGAATATTTACCTCAACCTCCAAGCCTTGGCATTGCTTCTTCATGCTTTCTTCTTTCCTTCTTCCATCTTCTACTTGATGATTCAGATTTAGAATCTCTTCTTTCAACCCTTTTTCTTGTTCTTCAAAAGTTTGTAAGAGTTCTTCATTCTTCTTGTTTGATGCTTTGAGATCTACCTTCAGAGAGATGATTTTTGCTTCAAGTCCTTCATTCTTGTTATTTGATATTTCTGGATCCCTTTTGAGAGAAATGATTTCAGCCTCAAGTTCTTCATTCTTCTTATTCGAGTCTTCCAGATCTTCTTTGAGAGAGACGATTTCTGCTTCAAGTCTTGCATTCTTCTTGTTTGATTCTTAGAGATCTGCATTTAGATCGTTGACTTCTACTTCTAATATTCTAATTTGAGCAGATGCATAAGCATGAAACCTTTGGTACTTGTCTGACTGTCCATTCAGTATTTCCATTTTTTCTTTCATCCCTTTGTACAAAGCTTCGCTTTTAGAAATTGATCTTCATTGATCTTCAATTTTCTTGATAGCTTCCTCTAGATCCAAAACTTTACTTACACTATCTTCATCATTGCATGCACCAGAAAGTGAATCACAAGAACAATTATCAATACCTGATTTATCTTCTTCATTTTCTACTGCACATGTTTTCTGAGATATCTCCTTTTCAGTAGCCTTCTTCTTTCGCTTCTTTCCCATTGTGACGGATCTCCTTCAAGCGATCAAGCTTTTGCAGAAGGACCTTCTCTGAAACCAATTGTTGGGAAAAATACTGAGAGGGGGGGGTGAATCAGTATTTACTGCATATTCAAAACTTTTTACTTTTCTTTACTTCAAAACCCATACGCTACTTTCATGAAGCCAACTAGCGTATACACGCGGATATACTTCATCAAACTCGCGTATACACAGAGATCTACTTATGCCATTAATTCTTTACTTGTATCATTCCATCATTCATTCATTAGATGTTCTATAAACAGTAAACATGTGCAGTAAGAACAGAATAAACCATCACACATGAACGCCAGGATTTTAGGTGGAAACCCAAGTCGGGAGAAAACCACCGCTACAGTTGCTCAGCCTTCAATATTTTATTATAGAGAAAACATCTTACAACATATGTGCTGGCGCAGACTCCTACCAGCACGCAGGCACCCACATGCGCTCGTTTACCAGCCTCTCCTGGAAGGGAGCTACAACCCCCTGCTCTCGTTTACCAGCCTCACCTGGAAGGGAGCTACAACCCCCTGACTGAAGGCTACAACCCTCAGCACCAATATGGACCACATTTCATCAATTTTCACACTGGATCCAAAAACTTCAATAGAACACAACTTGCAGGCCACGTTTCATCATATTTTCAGACTGGACCCTTTCCATACTTTTAAGCACAATCAACCATGAAACAGATACATATAACTCACTGACAAATATTAGTAAACCAGCAGAATAGATCAGACATTTCTTACCATAGACTTCAGCAAACCCTAGTTTGCATACGCGCTTTCCTTTCACTGATGTCGCGTATATACGCACTTCCATTTACACAAACCATCGTATACCTCTGTACATATTACAGAACTCATTTCATTGCGCATACACGCTTTTTCTTCAGCGAAGCCGCGTATATACGCGCTTCCTCTGCGGCGAACTAGCGTATATATTTTCAACCATTATAGAGCAGCATACTTCTTTAGGTCAGATATTTAGTTCAAATTCAACCCTTTACTTCAGACAGATATTCGCCTCATCACAGATCTAATCGCTTCATAAACAAATCTAGCAGATACAAATACATTCCAGATCTACATATTCTGCTTCATCATTTCTTCATTGGTGCATCATAGATTCAGATCTATCTTCAAGCCTTTACCCTTTCCATATAGATATACTTCACAGAGAAGTATTTATTCAAGCTCAGACATCTTGCTCCCACACTCATATTTTGCACAATGAATTTCTTCTCCTTATATAGGTTTACCCTTTTTCAATACCATGAGCCAAAACAATACCATGAGCCCAAAACTACCTTACTTCCGATGGTATTCTTGGACGGGGTCATTTAGATGAATCATTACCCAATACAATGGGTCAATACCATGGTGCTTACCCTTGGTTTTGCACTTTTTGAGCGCTTTTGCCCATACGCGACTTATCACGTTCTTTCCCATGTGCATACGCGACTTCCCTTAGACATATCCGCGTATGCCTTGAGACATACTCTTTTCACCATAGATTTAGCACATGCTGAACTTCTTTCTTCATTCCCTTCTGTACTCACTGTAGATACATCATATTTACTTCATCAAGAACATATTCTATCAAGAACAACTTGCCATCATCTTCATCAAAAGGGTTGCCATTCAAGGACAACATTCAGCATCATATTATCAACAAGCATTATATCACATCAGATTTACTTCATTTACCAAGTCCATCAAGTCAAGAATAACTTCATCAGGTGGATTTCCATCAAGGACAACACATGTCAACAGTCGCATGTCTTCATCTTCATTCAGTGGGTTGCCATCAAGGACAATACTCTGCATCATATTTCCAACACTGCTCGCAGTGTGCAAGTTAGCCTTTGGTGACAATCCCAAATAGCTATCATCATGATGAAGTGGAATATCGATGGAGAAAACTATATGTGGTCTAGAGGCCTTCTTGAGGCATGGAATTAGAAAATTTTTAGGAACCTTCATTCCCATTTGAAGCTCCAAACCCCAAGCTATCATCCATACAAAGTGAGCAATCCTCCAAAATGGTAACTCAAGGAAAAACTCCTCCACCTCTGGTTCATGCAATGTAGGTGGGCTGCATATATGAACAGGATATACCAAATCTCCTACCCCAAATTGTATCTCTCTCTAGTTATGGTAGGTGTAGAGCTGCTGTTGAATTTGGGCTGCAATAGTGTTGCCCTCAAGAGACAAAAATACAACTAGATATTCAAAGACCCCTTCTCTAGTACCATCAACCTTGCTAGCCCAAGCCATCTCATACAAAGTGAGTAGCACATCCTTACCATATGGAATCCAAATCAGAAATATGTTGAGTGTTATGTGTAATGTTGGATGGTACCAATGGTTCCTCCAGTGGATACAACATAGTTTTGCTAAGTGTTGTTTCATAACATCATGTGGCAAGTTGTCTTTCAACAATTTTCTAGTCATGCATGTTTTCTCATCTACTAAGAAGTATTAAATGGAATTATATATCAGCTAAGCATAACAATAATAGCACAACACATGCCCAAATCCATCCAAGGAAGGCCTTCCTCCATCACTTATATTTGTCTTAGAAAGACCATGTAGTAAAAATAGAAACTTGCCCTCTTGTGGAGAAATGCACTGTACATATATGGTAAGAGAATGAAAATATTTTTTAGATGAACAATAATTACAAACATACCATTCTTACCATGCATTCTGTGTAGGAAAAATATGAGGCCCATGGATGAGCCCTCCCATGAGAATCTCCTCATAATGGTCTGAAATGTAAAGTGACACATACTCCCATTGGAACACTCCATCAAAATATGTATACTTCCAAGTGCCAGCATTTTGACCTTAGTGATCAGGCTCTTGTTACCCCATGACTCCATTATTTGACATGCCACATGCCAAAGTCATCCACCTTGATGCTACTATAAGTGGGAGATTCCTTCGTATGTGGAAGCACCTCCTGATTTTTCAAAACAAAGGAGTATCCCCTTTGCACCATGATTGTGCTTCCATATACTTCTATAATATCATGCAAAATATGGGAGAAAATCAGCCCATACTCTCCCAAGAGTATCCAAAGAAACAATATCTCTTGCTACCTCCTCACACCTCCATCATACAAACCATGAGGTGAAAACATGATGAAGAGTGCCACATCATCACAATGCACCCAAACTCCTTGTTTCCATATGATGCAAGTGTCATGCCAAGTTCCAACCAATAACATACTCGGTGGAATAGGATATGTCATATGTTGGCCAAACTCTTTCAATAGTAGCCAGCGTAGTGTTGCCTCGTGTTGCCCTGTGTCATAGATTTGCAAGTGGATTTCTAGCCTCTTGCTCATCAGCATCACCCATCCAACCAATGGTGAGTGTCTATGGCATCATGCTCAAAATTGGTATTCCCCCAATGGAGAATACCACCCTCCCAATCCAAATCACTATCTCTACACTTCATGGGATGTTGAAGTGCAGCATCCTAGAGATCTCCCAATGAAGACCACTCATCAATGACCAAATTGACCCCATGAGGATTCACATATGTTGTAGGAAAATGCTTAGCATTGAAATATGAAGTTCTCATCAAGAAGGATCCATCAAAATAATGTGAAATATCATCCATTATAAGATGTCTTCCATAAATCTTCTTCCCATCCAATACTATAGAAGTATACTGGTCATCAGAATGTATCGATACTAGTTGTGCCCCCAACTCATCACTGTTTCTCCATGACATCATTTTTTATCTCCATAATGATGTACCTGTTGTCTCCTGATCATACTCGATGCTCACAACATAGTTATGCATTCAATTTTTTAGGACAATACTCATCCTATCCTCCAAAATTCTACCCTCCAACCCCAAGAGTTGTGTGTAGCTCAACAATTACATACTAGGGTGAATGTATATCTCCTCCTTGAACCAATCAAGGTTCCTTTGTGTAGTGATAGTCCGCTACTCCAAATCAGCAATGTGCTTTGACCTTAGGTCATGTATTTTCCCTGATGGCATGTCCCCACAATCCTCCATATGAAGTGCTGAAATAATAGCAAGTGCAAATATATGCATAGCTTCATAAAGCTTGGGAACATATTTTACTACTACAATGATTCCTTCCTATGATGTGATGACTCCCCCAACTACTGATGATGATGGCTGCTCTTCTGTGGCTGCATCAGTGCTGGTATAAGTACCCTCATCCTCATGCATCTCCTGAATAATGCATGGGACACTAAATGTCAAGAGATCAAGACCAGTTTTCAAAGGTACAAGTGTTATTTCTCCTAATGTAAGTGCTCCTACAACAAGTGCTGGTGGAATTTTCTTTTCCTCTGATTTCTTCTTGCCAAACCTCTTGATCAGCCTTTGAGTAAAATATGAATATGCAGTCATTTTTGCATGACTCAAACGGATGAACAACCAAATGTTTGCTTCACCCTCAAGGTGCAGCACTAAAATCTCAACAACTTCTCTTTCTTCCACTAGATGTAGTAGGAAGAATGCATCCAACTCCATTTCCCAAGCCATTGTTGTGCATGTGGATGACCCATCAAATGTAGACAATAGAAATCTATTGTACTTTCTCCTTCTATTGTTGCAAGGTCTTCTCTCTTCTTTGAGTTGAATAAACTATGGGAGAGTTATATTTTCCTTGAAAGCTCTTCGTTGATATCTATATTCTGCAAGATACTGACTTAGAATCTCATGATCTAAGTTTCCTCCATCCCCATGTCTTTCACCTTCCTATTCAAGGAAAGTAGACATATTGTATTGCTTTGGACCTCTATGCAATATCGTTTTTATTTTCTGCTGATAGGAAGTGCATGGACATTCCTCCTCTTGAAACCCCAATGAGGTCTAATTTTTTCTCTCCATTCTTCTTCTTCTTACTCTTGTGATAGGATATTGGCTAAAACTCACAGGCTAGGCCAAGATTATGCTCTTATACTACTGTATATAGAATGAAATAGTTGAAATTGCAGTGAATAACATTACACCAACATGTGTGAAAAACATGGAGCCATTTTATTATGTAAATCAGCAGAAATTAAGTACAAAAAAATATAGGCACAACTCAGGTAATGAAGGCAAACAAGCCTCCCGTGACTACATATGCCATAACATGAATAATAGCTGCTATACAATGTAGGAGAACCAATACAGTGCAGTTTTAATGAGGGTAAATGCTACTGAAATATGTAATAATGTAGATCTCCTAATATATGGAACAAATATTATCAGGACTAAATATATAAGCTCCCAAGCACATTCCCAAGACAACCTAGAAAGGGTTTCCAGAAATACGCAAAAGTGCAAAATGCTGAAATGCAGCCCTATTGCTGAATAGTAGCTACAAACTGAATACTAAAAGGAGGTGGCTAAACTGATAAAGAAATGAATATAACTCCTCCAATAGAACCTCCAAGTGAAAGTTTGATCCCCTCACTAAGGACCTCACCCTCGAAATGAATCACTAAATCCTCCACTAAAAATACATCATAGAATAACGTAGTCCTTGAGGGAAACTGCACTGTAGGAGGTGGGAATAGCTGGGCCTAATGAAAAATAATGAAATTAAGCTCCAATAACCTTCTTATTAGACCCCCAATGAAAAGGCTACCTCTCGACTGAAAAAAAAACACTAAAATTGGCCCTCAATATCCCCCATTGCTTCTACCCTGCAACACAACACAACTCCACCAAAAAATGTGTTGTAGCTGAAGACTGAAGCTTGGCCAGAATGTTGAAATGTGGAAATGTAGTGCAATACTCTTCCTAGAGGCTCCTCAAGGAAAGAGGTGGAATTCCCACTCTGTATCACCCTGTGCATTAATATTCCAATTATTTGCATGGTAATTTAGGAATATTACATGTATGTCGCTCATCCGATCAATGTGGTTTGTTATCCTAGGTTTTCTAGGTGTATTTTGTTGCTTGTTCAGCTAACTCCTCACTAAGCCTTCTGAGTTGAGTTTGGGTTAGTCTATTCTTTCATGTTTTTTTTTGTGGACTGATTGATTGGTTTTTCATTCGATTCTCTGTGTTGTCGGATTGTTAAACTCTCACCTTAGTGTTTGTTCGACCTTCCATCCATCACTCTGAGCATAGATTACATTGCTCACTGAGTCGATTTGAAAGCCCCTTTTCACGTGAAATAATGCATGTATGTTTTGAGTGTGCTTTACACTAATGTTGGGTTGGTATCTTTTTTTTTTGGTTATCTAGTTTGAGTTTCTCAAAACTAGTGTTCATTTTGTCTTTTAGTGTGCCAGTGCATTTTGTTCTTGTTCATCTAAAAGAAAAAATTTGCATTATTTCTGATTTGGAAATGAAAAGTAGTATTTTTCATTAGTATCTTTCTCATTCAAAGGTGAACAACAAAATAAAATCTTTTCATTCTAGATTTTGGTTGTGTTAGTGGAATTAGGAAAGCTTCATTTTGCATTTCATTGATTACTGCTTTGTTTTGAAATTTTTATCCCTCTCTTAGCTAGCTATTCATCGAATTGGAATGATTTTATTTCGCATATAGATGTTAATTAGAGATTCAATAATACATTTGGTAAGGCCTTGAAACTACAATATTAATTCAAGATCAACTTTAAAATCAACTCAATGAACCTAAGGAAGCATTGAAACATTAATGCTCATATTTAGAGGTCTAGGCTAGAGACGTGTTCCGGCGTTGTTGAACCTAGTAGCTGTCATTCACCATTTGGCATTAGATAGCACTAGCATGGACTTGTGCTCCCCATACGGTCGAGTATATAAAGGGGGACCCTTGTAGGTTGCAATCCTTTATCTATCGGAAGTCGAGTCTATCGCCCTGTAACCGTGATACACCGAACACAACATTCGGGAGACTACCTGCACATACGTTAAGTCCTTGGTCATTTCTGTTTAATTTGATCACCAAGGTGTATATCTCAGTTCACAAAATATTGGTAGACCCTCTTGTTTAGATTCCTTGAATAGTGATTTTTGCCTTTTAGTGACTTCTAAAAATTGAAAAGATCATCAAGCACTTGTCCTTTTGAGCTCATTTCAAGTTGAAAGTGACTAGAGTCATCTTTTGCCCTTTTCTTGACTCTTAAAATATTAAAAGGCAGACTTTTCTTTCATTGACATAAAATTAATTACCTATGATCACACACCCATTAAAGATATTTCTTTGTATTATTCTTAAGTAGTCTTAGTGTTTGTTCTTGAAGCCTTGGATTGATCATCTCTTTTCTCTCTTGTTTTTGAGATAAAGTCACAGTGGCAGAACCACCAGTTTCATTGTCCCCTTCATTACCTCGTAGTGAATATCCTTCCCCCGAAGTTTCTTTGGAGAAACGTCAGCTGACTAGGCCTTTAGGTTATTGGCATTCTATTATCTTAAGTGTTCAACCTCTTTCCACCTGATCTTTGGCTCGAGAACCTTTTGATATCAATTGGAAACCTCTGAACGTTTGGGCTCATTTTAGGTAAGAAGAAGATCCTCCTTTATCTTAAGAAATTCTTGCCTTGGAACCGCCTGGATCTCCATTGACCCATGCTTTACTTGCCACTACTTTTCACCTTTTTAGTGACAGCATGTCTTCATCTGAGATGGATGCCACGAGTTCCATCATTAATGAAGAGTCTTATGTTTCTACAGGAGAATATCATTTTCCTCCAAAAAATGTTCCTTATGACTTTGGTCAACCTTTTTCACACCCTTCATCTCTCCTAGCTAGTTATCGTTCATTGGGTCAGCTCCATTCTGGCACTACATCTTTGTATTAGAATCCAATCTGTTCAGGCACATCGGCTCCTTTTGAAGGGTCCGTGTTGAGTGCATCTCCCTTGACCCCCATTACGTCAACGATCATCACATCTGTCATGACCTAGCCCACTGTTTGTGTGACTCCCTACACACCTTCTACTAGTGTGATTCTGACATTGCCACCATCTTCTGTTTTTCATGGAACAATGCCTATTTCTTCCATGATACCTATTAGACCCACCGTGAGTGGATCATAGCCTCACGTATTGGGAGTTTATCAACCTACTAGTAGTGCGCCTATCTCCTTGAATCCTATTCTTGAAGGTTTGACATATGATCAATATATGATGGTTTTTTAGCAATAGAACTACTATCCCTAGGATTCTCAGCAAGTCCAACATCGCATCAATCCTCTACATTATTATTATGAGCATGGAAATCACATCTACCACTACGAGCCTCATCCGCAAGGTCCATTGTATGTTCAAACTCCTTAAATTTTGGTTTACCCCAACCAGTTTAGATACCTATAGGGACAACCCTATGGTCCACAAGGACAACCCTTTCAGGGACAACCGTCGATCCAACAGGGACAACCCTATGGTCTTATTGGTCAAACTCATGTTCAACAGGGAGCGTCTTATGTTCCGTAGGGGCAAGCCTATCCATCTTAGGTACAACCTTTTGTGCAACAGAACCAACCCTACATTCAAAAAGGCCCAAATTTTGTACAACAAGGTCAACCCTCTACTGGTCAGTTGGGCCAACTTATTTTTTAGGGGCGACCTGGCTCGTTACAGCTAGGCCAACCTGGTTTCTAGCGGAAACCTGGCTTGTCTCAACCATTGGGACAACCTGCACCCTAGGGATAGCCCAATGGCTCTCAGCATCCAGGCCAACTTGTACCCCAGGGACAGCCTGCACAACGTCAACAACCAGGCCATCCTACACTTTAAGGAAAACCTATTCATCAGTAGCATCTGGGTCAACCTGCACCCTAGGCACAACCCTTGCAACCGCAGGGCCCACCTTATATTCCTTAAGGTCAATCTCAAATGGTACAAGGTTCGACCCAAGGTACTTCTTACATCCTACAAAAAAATCAATATGTTTCTTAGATAGGACCTCAGTGGTTTGTACAGAATCAATATCCTGGTCCTCAACCAGTGTATGGGCAGAATTTTCAGAATTATAACCCCTATGGAGAAAATCCTCTAGGATAGAACATTTGGGGTCAAAATGTTTCCCAACCTGGTTGGAATCCAAATTATGGTCTCTATCAAAGTCCTCCCATGCCTTTCAATCCAAAATTTCCCTTCCTTGCAACATTGGAACTGCCCGATGTGTCCAAATTAACGAATGATCATATCCTTCATAATCCATATTAGCCTGTGGTTCCTACTAAAATTCATCGTGATTAATTTGAAGGCAAGTCTGGAAAAGACCCAGAAGTGTAGGTTATGACATACCATCTTTGGTGTTCCTCTAACTTTTGGGTTGACGATTCCATTTGACTACGTCTTTTCCAAAGGACTCTCACTAGTGTTGCTACAAAGTGGTACATTGTACTCGCCCGCTACATTTTCCAAGATTTCAACTCTCTTGCCATGGAATTTCTCACACACTTTCAGTTACTGGTTCGCTATGAAACTGGGATGCACCTCCTGACATCCTTGAAATAGGATCAGGCTACTCATATCTATGATCATATTCATTAATGGAGGTGGTGTCATCATCTGATCAAGTTTGAGTTTCCTGATCAACCTCTAGTTGATTGGTTCACTACCTCTTTTATCAGTACTATTGCCAAGGACATTGCTATGGGGGCATGTGTTACTAAGGAACAAGCCATCGCTCATGCCCAGTACCATGATCTTGTGTACTCTCAATCTAGCACGTTGTATGAACTCTTGCATGATGCTCTGCAACATGGAACTACCAAAGCATTGGTGACACCATATGTCGATGGTATTATTGGTTCTGTGTCTCAGACTTATCGTAATTCTTCTCCCAATCCTACTAAGAAAAAGTCTACTTCTTCCACTAATACTTCTTGTTAGACACCTCTGAATCCTAGTAAGATAGCTGAAGTTAATGTCATCCAATCCACTTTAGAGGATGAAACTTCTAAAGGTAAGAAAAAGGATAAAGGCAAAGGCAAGGTCGATACAACGAAATAGCATTCTCTGAAACCTAATGTTGATGATGGTTCGAAATGAAAACTGTAGTACCCTTGTCTAATTTGTGACGACGAGCATTACACCAAGGAATTTCCATGATGGGATGAACTGAGTCGACTACTAAAAGGCACTCCAGGAACTCTGGCAGTTCTTACAAACAATTCCCATCACATCAAACTCAGATTGTGGAGCACCCACAGTACTTCACCTCTTCTATCTCCCAAGTATTCATGATGAATAGTTCTGTGACCATATCAATTGCTACCTGATCGAAAGAATATACTAACCTGCGTTAGGAAGTAGGGAAAGAGATCATTGATGGTCCTCCTCGCCTGCCTACTTCTGGCCCTCTTCGCATCGAAAGGCCCAGTACTGAGCCCATTGTATGGCCACCTTCTAAAGGTGTACTCCGAAAATCTTCCTACAACCCAAATTCTCGTGCCGCTCAGCATTATAGTATTGTTGACGATTTAGCTTAGGCACCATCCGTTATGTCTGCGTTGGAATTTATTCATAGCTATCTATCACAATGGAAGGCTTTGCTATCTGCGATTGGAGGGTTTGACCTCGCCGATTCTAGCCTTATCACTTTCAATTTGGAAACTTTCGTTTTGTGTCTCCCTCACTAGTTTTCTCTGATTATTCAAGTTTGGATTAATGGAAAGAATATCCATCGAGCAGTCATGGACGAGCATTCATATACTTGCATCATGTATTATACTTGCTAGAAAGCCATTGGTTCTCAAGCCTTGAATCAATCTCCAATTTCTTTAGAAGCTTTTGATGGAAGGGAATCTCATCCTCTCAGTGTTCTCGCTAGCTTACCCATTACGTTGGAAGGGAAAACAGTGAACATTGAGGTTGAAGTAGTTGACACTAAAATCAATTATAATCTTCTCCTTAGTCACAGTTGGACTCATTCTAAGCTTTTTGTTCCATCTACTCTCTTTCATGTTCTTCTATTTTCACATGAAGGAAAGATCATTATTATTGATAAGTTATATTTTTTCACCTCTACCTCTTTCGAGAGAAACATTCCATATGTAGATCATATTCCTATGCCTTATAAGAGCATGGTGTTATCGCTCATTAGTTGTAATTTTTTTCTTGATAGGGTCATGTAGGTCATTCACCATATGGATGACGTCTCCTAAGCCATTTCAATGTGATATATGAAAAGTCTTTCATTTTTAAGCCAATATTAGGTTTTATGTTCACCTCCATTCATGCCATTTCATTCAAATAAGTCCCATAGCAGGTCAGTTGTCATTCCCCATGCATTTAAACTCAAAACTACACACATGTCAGTTTTTCAGAATTTCGTAGCGATTTACAAATCAAATCTGTAGACTTCTCTAGGAAACTGCCTAATAATTTCGTAGTGAATCTTTCAGCAACCTAATTGTCTTCGCTATGAAAATGCATCTTTTCAGCCAGGGTTGTTAGAGTTATGTGAGGTGTCAGTTCATTATTAAAGGATTAAATTTGGATGCCATTCAAGTACATTATGGTAAGTTTCAAATGTATACAGTCATGCTTTATGTAATAATTATCCCTTTTGCTTACACATGCTATGATTAAAACCCAAGCTATTAGTTAACCTTTTTAAAACCTCACCCCAAATAGATTTTTGTCATATTATTGTTTAACCTTGCATGTGAGTCAATCACCAGAGAGCTGCTTCATCGATCTAGGTAGCTTGCTGTCAAATTCGAATTTTGCAGGTGTCATCAGCAAGCGAGGAAATGAAGACTATAAAATATCCATGGCTACAATAAAGAAAACAAATAAAGGTGGTCATTGTCACAGGTATGAACCCATGGATTTGAAATTACTCAATGAGGACCCTACTGCATGGAGGTTTTCGGGAAGACTAGCTACTTGCAATTTTTCCAGAGGTTGTAGGGTTTTCACACACAAGTTTCAAAGGATTTTTCCACCAACTTCACAGGAACAATATCAAAGGTTGGGATTATGAATCTCAAGGTGACACAATGCAGGATTGTAAGGAGTTTCTCAAGCAATAACACAGTGAAGTTGATTTGACCAATGTTATCCCTAGGATTTTTAGGAAAGAGAATTATGCAAAATTGTTGATGGTCATTCAAAATTATTTCACCTGTGAAAGAATATTTCACATGGTTTACTCATATCATTTCAGACTTCTTTTGCATTTTTTAGGTAATATATCACTTGAATTACCTTTGTATCTATGAAAATTTTTATGGAAAATGTAAAATAAGGTTCAAATCAAGACAGAAGGAAATGATACATCTTTTTTTCATCATGGTCTAATAAATTTGTTAGTGTTGAAAGAATTGAGAAGGTTAGACATAGATTGGATTTATTTCTTATTTTTGAGTGGTTATGAAACAGATGTGGTCACTCCAAAGAAAAAATCAAAACCTAGAACTTCTAAATGACTAGCTACGGTAGAAGAAATTGAAGAAGAAAAAATATCATCCCCTACGGAACCAATGGACATAGCAGCATAACCTCTGTAAGAGACTGACACCTCTCCAGCAACACCTAGAAAATAGAAACATAAAGTCAGTAAACAAGGTAGGAAGAGGATCATTAGAAGCCAAACATCGGCCAAAGGCAATGTAGAGGATATCCTTCATGCAATTTTCCTTGAAGAATCACCAATAGTGCAAGATGAAGATATTGAAGATGGTGGAATAATGTAGAAGAAAGGATTGAGGATGAGAGTGGTTGAAGAGCCTATAGGCTAGCTCATCATAAATGAAGAAGAAACTCCTAAAGAATAAAGAAATGAGTTGAAACGGGTTTGATGAGGTCCATGGCTTGCGAAGATCCTAAATTTTACCACAGGAGATCAATTTTTGAAGACAGACACAAAAATAGAAAATTTTGGTTTTTTAGAAAGTTTCGTAGCATGCTTCAGGTTTGAAGATGGAAAAACGCTATGAAAATTTTTAAGATGCAATTTTTATTTCAATTTCAGCTTTGTGAAGGATTAGGGAGGGGATTTGTTTTTTTTCAAGATTTTTTGGCATAGTAAAGGTTTTTGAATAGCAAAGGTAGCAAGGAGATGGATTTCATATGCTACAAAAACTCGCTACGAAACTACCTAAACTGACATGTTTCGGAGTGAGAGGTATTTTGAAGATTTTTGAGGGTCCCAACAGCACACCATCCATATGGAGACATCCAGCCTGACATTGAGCCATCTCAGTAGAGACTCATTCCTTAAAATGAGTGTCACACATCCATCTCAACAAGCAAAATCAATTATTAAAGTAAATATTATCCAGTCCTGAAAAATAGGACTGTGTTTCCTAAATCGAAGGTTATTTTAAATATTTGAAGAAATGGTGAATTTTCTCTCAAACTTGTGATCTTTATCATGTAACTATTTTACTATTAGGAAAACTGAATGTAATAAATAGGATTTAGAGTCCTATTAGGAGTGTGATTTTTTAAAGGATAGCTATCCTTTTTCTGCTCCAAAAAAGTAGTTTCAGTTATGTTAGGTGTCAGAGTTAGAGTTCGAGGATCTAGCTAGCTAGAAAGATCATTTACATTGTAAATAATGTCTATTTATAGACTAAGCATCGAAGAGCAAAAGGTTGGAGAATATGTCACCAAATTGCTACTTGTATGTTTTTCATTTATTAGTAATATACAGTGACATTCTACTTCCAGAACTAAGATTCTAATGAGGTGTTTAATGTGTTGTTGCTCCATATCTTTATGCCTAATCACTTGCAGTGGATTTTACCTCTAATTACTCAAAATTCATGCTTTCATGCTCTAATTTCCTTTAGGGGTGAAATTGTTGTGTTTTTCCTTATGTTGTATGTATGAATCATCCTTATTAAAAAACATCTATTTGCCTCAGTGTCCATGTGAATAATTACTGTCACTAAGTACACTGATGTTGACTCCATAGTCCAATGGTAGTAATTCTTCATGTTTCAACCTGCAAACAAACAAAACCAAGACACAGTTCACAGAGTTAGCCATCTAGTATTATTTCTATTGAGAATCATAAATCCCCTTTGAGAGAGCCCTCTCAAACTGAAGAGGCTAATATTCAGTTAGAAGTGGTTTGAAAGAGTTACATTGAGTTGATTGATGAGCATCCTATCAAGCTCAAGTGGGTGATAAAATTTTGGTGCATCTGATAGGAGTCTAAAGACATATTTCCTAACGTTTTTGTGCAAACAATGAAGCTAAAATCTTGGAGGTAGCAGGAGCTCAGAATTTGCTCGAGGCTACAACTACCTTGGTGAATCCATTAAAAATTTTCATGTTTAAAGGTGGATTTGATAATAATATATATGAGGAGAAATATAGGTCCTAACCCACCTACCATTATGGATAATCCAAACAAAATTCTCAAAGTGAAAGCAGCTCTTCAAAACCGGGTATTTCATCACACTCAAGATCTTTGTCCTCTGAAATCATAAGAAGTCCTAAAGATAAGAAATTTGATGATAAAAATTTTGAATTTTTGTTTAGGTCTAAGAGTGAAAATGAATTAGCTGAGATTATTCTAGACCTACAAAGACTAGGTATTGATACCTCAACCCTAGTAACCAAAAAAAGAAAAAGAATAATTCTTGGAAATAGTCACATTAGAATTGTTGTTAGAGAGGGATTCCTTTGAAAAGTTAAATGGGTTAGACCCATTTGAATTTTTTCTAAGAAGAAAATATGGTATACCTTTACCTGAGTGGAGCTCATTTGTATCTGGGCTGCAAAGACCAACTACACCACCTCCTAATAGATCATCTTCTCCTACTGTTTTTCCAAGAATTACCACAATCGCTATCATTATGGCTGGAATTGTTCCACCTCCACCTCCTCCTACTAAACCTACAAGATATGCCCCACTTTTCCTTCCAGCTGTTCTTAATCCCCTCCCAAGAAAATACTCAGCTATAATTAAAACCAGGGGAAGTGATGAAGAAATAACAATTGAGGAACATGTGGACTAATTCAATGATTTCATAAACATAGAGTAAGTAGACCATGAAGATGTAAAAATAAGACTACTTTCTCAAAGTTTCACTGATGAGGTCAGAAAGTGGTTCAAAGCCCTAGCTCCAGGAAGCTTGCAGAATTGGAATCTGTTTGAGGATAGTTTTCTGAGAAAATGGGGGAATATAACAAACCCTGTGCAGGCCCTTACTGAATATAATAGTTTAAAAAGAGTTGTAGATGAAACTGTCCAAAATTTTTCCAAGAGATTTAACAACGTTTATGGCTCTATACCTTCTCATCCTAAACCTCCCCTGGGAGCTCCTCAATTGCACTATGGAGAGGCATTTGATTATGGTTTCTCGATTCTACTTAGGGAAACATAATCTCCTTCTCTATAAGAAATGTAGAATGATGCTATGAAAGTAGATGTGAAAATTATAGTAGCTAAGAAGTCCAATATTGGTAAAACAAAATGAAAAGAAGAAGAGAAGCCTTCCATTTCAGATGATAGGTTTGATTCTATGATAAAGAATATGGAAAAAATCATGGATAGACTTGCTCTTGGAGTTGCTTCTTCACCTCCTACACAACATGACCCACAATTATAAATCCATAGTTTAGAAGGCCTCTAAATCAGAAAAGACAAAGAGATAATAGAAATTAGCCTTAGCCTGACCCTCAAGTGAGGCCTCCTTTTCAAGAAAATTTGATTGATGAAGAAGAAACTCAACCTGAGATTCAAGAAGACTCCATCCACTACCTAGATGAAAACATGTTTGGGATTTTTTTGACCAAGGAAGAGCATGATGATTCTAATCATGATTTGAATAAGAGTGAGGGACAATCTAACTATTTAAAGGGTTATCAACATGCTATCTTTGAGATGCAGAAGCGGTACAATCTCAGAAACAGAAATGTTCCCATCACTGCAAATAAAACACGACCAAATAAGGATGCTCCTAAAACAATTGATCCTAAAAAGGACCCACCACTTCCTCCCACTGTCAAAGAGAGTGAAATATTACTTATGTTTTCAGCTTGGAAAATGCTATCTCTAAAATCAAGATTCTTATTCCCTTTGGAGAAATTCTCAAGGTAAATGTGTACAAAAGAAAATTTGTGAAAATGTTGAATTCTCAACCAGGAGCTTTAGATATCCTTAATGTACAAGAAGACCATCCTACCATCTACTTGGAACCAGGATTGGAAGATGAGCAGAATGGAGAAGTGCCTCCTTTCTATGTTAGCCTTAGTATCCATGGCATGACCTTGCACAATTCCATGTTGGATTTTGGGGCTTCTCATAACCTCATGCCTAAGGTGATTATGGAGAGGATGGGTTTGGAGATTACTAGGCCATACAAGGATTTATTTTATTTTGACTCTAAATGAGTCCAATGCATAGGATTTTTAAAAGATTTTTTTGTTGGACTAACACAAGTGCCTGCCAAGACAGTGGTAATGGGCATCATGGTGGCAGATATTCCACCCAATTTTTGCATACTCTTATCCAGGTCTTGGGTAGCAAAAATCAAAGGCACAATGCAAATGGACTTGACATATGCCATGATTCCTGTCTTTGGTGAGCACAGAAGATTATACAAGGAGACTAGGATGGCCTACATGGTAATTAGCAATGGTAAACCTTGGAATTCTCCCATTTATCCATTTGAAACTGAATTAGGATCAGTAATTCTTTTCAATGATTGATGAAGTAGAAAGTGAAGGGAAAATAGAAATTCAACAAATTGAAAAACAGAAAATTGTTTAAGAGAAAGCAGAAGGATTGTGGCTTCTACACTTTTATGGATCTGCTAGAAGAGAGGGGGCTGGAGCATGCATATGGATTAATAATCTTGATGATGAAATTAATTTTTAATATTTTAAACATAACTTTGACTGTACAAATAATATGGCTGAATATGAATCTCTGTTTTTGCATTTGGAAAGTTTGAAGAGATTGGGTGCCCAAAAGATATCAGTTTGTGGAGATTCAAAGTTGGTAATTGTTACACCATTTTTTGGTCATCTAACCTATTATCATTAGATGGACCCAAGTACACCATGTAAGACCAATTTTACCCTAAGTAAAATTACTTTCACTATCTATAATAACTTAATAAAACACATTTATTAGGTTGTTTATGGTCTAAACAGGAAACCCCAAGGGGAAATATTAAACAAATCTATATTTGTTTTATTTTCCTCATGGAATAATTAATTAAACAATAATTTAATTATTATTCCAGGTCATATTTAACCCAAAACAATGAAATTAATTAGATAAATCCTTATTTATCTTATTATTTTTTAGGAATAATTATTTAAACCTTATTTAAATAATATTCATTGTTAAATTTGACTAAATCATTTATAAATAATTGAATAAATAATTATTTATTCAATTATCATTCAACCAATTCCTTAAAATGATAAATAAATCATTTATTTATTTATTATTTAAAAATAAAGGGATTTGACCCAAGTCAAATACCTTTCCCCTCCAAGAAATATAATAAAATATTCCATAAAAGGTGGATCTAGATTTGGTTAATATTATTTTAATCATGCACCAAGATCTAGAATGACTCAATATTTTGTTATAAATAGTAGGTTTTTTCCTACCATTCTTGATCACGAGCTCAAATCTGAGCTTGGGAAAAAGCTCAAAAATTAAAGTGCTCAAATTGATTTGGAATTTGAGCGATGGGATAGGCCTCGGCGAGACGATCCCAATGCCAAAAACGGTTCAAAAAATGGACACCGTATGAAAAAATTATTGCACTTTTAGTGGAGTGGGTCCGGCGGAGCACGGAGGGGCCAGCCCTTCTCCCATGGAACCTCATCATATGACCAGTGTGGGAGCTTAATGTTAAGAGCGCTTAAGGCGCCTAATATCAAGTTTAATATTTAATTAAGCTTCATTTAAGTGGAGTTTAATATGGCAGAGATTCTGGAGGCGCTCCCAAATTTAGGTGGACTTCCACTTTTAGTGGAGTTAACTGGCAGTTGCCCCACATTTAGTGGAGGAAATTGGGGAAAAGTTGTTTTGGTCATAACTTTCTCATTACTCAACCTTTTGGAACAATTTTTTATTTTTATTTTGTATGTTCTCGGCCTTTTGGACTCAATAGCGTAGGTTTTCAGAGCCATTGGAGCTCATTTTCAGCCTTTTTAGCTTCGGAGAAGCTTTTTGAGCCACCAGGGCCATTTTGGGTTTTGAGTTTGGATGAGCTGTGGTTAACCTTTTTTGGTGAACCAAAAGTAATTTTCAACTATTTCCTGCATTCCAGAGCCATTGAAATAGGTCTTAGCTCTGTTTGAAGACTTTCAGAGGCCGAAAACCTTTAGGAGAGTTTTTAGGGCCACCATGGCCATTTTGGGGTTTAAGCTATTTTGAGTTGTGGTTATCCGTTTGAGGTGAAAAAAGTTATATTTCAGATAATTTCGACCTTATGAAGCCATTGGAAGAGGTTTTAGAGGCATTTGAGGACTTCTACAGCCCAAAAATTTGCAGATAAGTTCAAAGCACCAACAAGACATTAATGAAGAAATCACTGTTTATGGTAATCTTTCACTGTTTAGTGAATTTGAAAATGAATTCTTAGCTTTTTCATGCCTTTTGAATCAGTTTATATATTCATATTTGTCTATTGAGACACTTATAATCTTTTATTTCATTTGAGAGCTTTTAATACAAGAGGACAAGCCCATTTTGGGAGGCTTGATCCAAGAGATGTAGCCCAAGAGTTGGGGTGAACTCCTATATCATATTGCTGTTGTGTTTTGACATTATATTGCTGAATATTGTTGCTGATTACCATGTTAATTTTCAGCAAAAACAATTACACTTAAGATACATAAACAGTGAAAAGACATACACCATTTTCAAGCTAAATTTCCGCATAACATCAAGTTTAAAGCAATATTATTTTAATTAAATATGAGTGATTACTTCTATATTTTCTTTAGGCAGAGTCTGTAAGAGGGCTAGGTAGCCTCTGGATTCATCCTTTCTTTGAAAGGTGAAATATCCGGTAAATTCCCCTACAGTCAATCTCTGTATTAGAAATATGAAGTTCTCACATTTTCAGATTTAAACTTAGAATATGTTTGCACTCATTTACATAATTGAAAATGGATACCTTGCACCCTTTTCAAGTACCTTCCATTTTCAGATCAGATGGTATCAGAGCTCGGGTTGAGCATTCCTTATGGTGCAAAAGGTTTTAAAACAGTGTAAGAGATTTACTGTTTTATTGGTTGCAAAATGGTTGCTTGAATGATAAGGGGTCTTTTTTGACATTTGGTTAAAAGCTTGTCGTTTGTTTGAAAGCTTTGAGGACTTTTCTTTGGAAGTTATTTTTGGTTGTTTGAACATTTATATAATGTCAACTTCTTCAACAAGTGAAGTTTCCTCCTTCACGAGATTCTTCAATGATGACATGAAGAATGAGTTTTTTAAGGTGAAGGACATCGTGCAGATTCTCGTTGAGGATCAAAGGGAAAGTGTTCAACTTCGTGCACAATTGCTAGCTATGTTGGAAGAGAAAGAAGCCATTCTTCAAAGACTGCATGAAATGGAGTTGCAGCTTCTTCAAGCTCAAGAAGCTTTGTCCAAGAAAATTCTTGAGGAAGAGGATAATCATTCCAACTTGTCTTCAAGTTCCTCCATTGAAAAGTATGTTGGTTCTTTTGAAAAACATACAAGAGGTATTGGGTCCAAATTAATGTTGAAAATGGGCTATCAAGAAGGAAAAGGTTTGGGCAAGCATGCACAAGGCATTGTTGAGCCTATTTGTGTTGTGGAGCATCCCAAGAATATTGGTCTTGGCTATGAGTAGCTTAATGGTGAAGCTTTGAGCACATGCATTCAAGAATGTGATGCAAATTTGAAGAGAACATTTCTCCCAAGTTCTCAATTACATCAATGTCATGATGACAATCTTCCTTACCATTTTTTGAAGCCTTTGTTGCAGAAAGAAGATGGTAGACATGCAACTTATGGCAAGCATGCAAAGCAGCATAAGAGGATTTGTTGCACATTTTGTGGTCGATTTAACCATCATGTTTCGAGATGCTGGATGAGGAAGAAGGCACATAAGAAGCAGATTAAGCAAAGACTACTTTCAAAGAATGTGCATATGATTTGCACTTTTTTCCAAAAGAAGGGACATGTTGTCTCTCATTGTTGGACTTTGCATCCAACTCGTCGTCCCACGCACATGCAGCAAGAGGAAAAAAATATTGGCGAAGGTGGAATCATGGATTCCATTATTGATGTGGAAAGGGAAGTTTCCAAAATTTGTAGCAGAAAAAGTCACCATGGAAGTGGCTTGGTGAGAAGTGGATGGACTTCTTGACACAGTAAGACGTACTCCTTTTGTACATATGCAAATTTCGGATGTATGCATGTATTTTATGCTGTAATATATTTTTTGTTTTGAGCCACCTTAGATCATTGATCAAGGCTGCATTGTATATTTTCACTCTGTAAATTTCTTGCCAGAAATTTTTGTATGGGTTCAAGAAGGTCAGTTGTGGACAGTTGTGTACAGGCGCATTCAGAAAGGGAAATGTCAATTTCTTTTCATTTGTGGTTCAAATTCACTTGCTTTGTAAGGAAAAAGTGTTTGAAGGGTTGAAGAGAAGAGGATTTTTATTCTCTTATTTGTTGTACTAAAGTTTAGTTCTTCATTTCAGTGAGCTTTTGGGGACCAAAAGCCTCTCATTTGAGAGGTGTGATCAGGAGCTCAAATCTGAGCTTGGGAAAAAGCTCAAAAATTAAAGTGCTCAAATTGATTTGGAACCTGAGCGACGGGATAGGCCTCGGTGATACGATCCCAACACCACAAACCGTTCAAAAAATTGACACCATATGAAAAATTTATTGCACTTTTAGTGGAGTAGGTCCGGCGGAGCACGGAGGGGCCAGCCCTTCTCCCATGGAACCTCATCATATGACCAGCGTGGGAGCTTAATGTTAAGAGCGCTTAAGGAGCCTAATCTCAAGTTTAATATTTAATTAAGCTTCAGTTAAGTGGAGTTTAATATGGCGGAGATTCTGGAGGCACTCCCAAATTTAGGTGGACTTCCACTTTTAGTGGAGTTAACTGGCAGTTGCCCCACATTTAGTGGAGGAAATTGGGGCAAAGTTGTTTTGGTCATAACTTTCTCATTACTCAACCTTTTGGAGCAATTTTTTTTTTTATTTCATATGTTCTAAACCTTTTGGACTCAATGGCGCAGGTTTTTAGAGCCATTGGAGCTCATTTTCAGCATGTTTAGCTTCGGAGAAGCTTTTTGAGCCACCAGGGCCATTTTGGGTTTTGAGTTTGGATGAGCTGTGGTTAACCTTTTTTGGTGAAACAAAAGTAATTTTCGACTATTTCCTGCATTCCAGAGCCATTGAAATAGGTATTATCTCTTTTTGAAGACTTTCAGAGGCTGAAAACCTTTAGGAGAGTTTTTAGGGCCACCATGGCCATTTTGGGGTTTAAGCTATTTTGAGTTGTGGTTATCAGTTTGAGGTGAAAAAAAGCTCTATTTCAGATAATTTCAACCTTCTAAAGCCATTGGAAGAGGTTTCAGAGGAATTTGAGGACTTATACAGCCCGAAAAGTTGCAGAGAAGTTCAAAGCACCAACAAGACATTAATGAAGAAATCACTGTTTATGGTAATATTTCACTGTTTAGTGAATTTGAAAAGGTATTATTAGCTTGTTCATGCCTTCTGAATGAGTTTATATATTCATATTTTTCTATTGAGACACTTATAATCTTGTATTTCATTTGAGAGCTTTTAATACAAGAGGACAAGCCCATTTTGGGAGGCTTGATCCAGGAGATGTAGCCCAAGAGTTGGGGTGAACTCCTATATCATATTGCTGAATATTGTTGCTGATTCCCATGTTAAGTTTCAACAAAAACAATTACACTTAAGATACATAAACATTGAAAATACATACACCATTTGCAAGCTAAATTTCCGCATAACATCAAGTTTAAAGCAATATTATTTTAATTAAATCTGAGTGATTACTTATATATTTTCTTTATGCAGAGTCTACAAGAGTGCTAGGTAGCCTCTGGATTCATCGTTTCCTTGAAAGGTGAAATATCCGGTAAATGCCCCTACAGTCAATCTCTGTATTAGAAATACGAAGTTATCGCATTTTCAGATTTAAACTTAGAATATATTTGCACTCATTTACATGATTGAAAATGGATACCTTACACCCTTTTCAAGTACCTTCCATTTTCAGATCAATTCTTCACCTTTTTTTTCCTATTAGATCACTCTGTATCTATACTCTTGGTCTAACTTTGAGCCATTATCATTGTCATATTTTCCATTATTTGCTTTGTGAGCTCCCTTTGAGTTCTATATTTCTCTGGGTTTTCTACACCAACAAGAGAGAGAAATTCTAGATATGAAGTGCTGAGGACTTTCAAAAAGCCATCCCATTGAGGAGAATTGGAAACACCTTTCTTGTTTTCCTCCCAGGTGCCCTTAATACAAAATTATTTAAAACATATTATTCTGGTCTTGTCTATTGGATGCATGGAGAAAAACTTTATTATTACTGCTTAATGTCTTTTTATGCATAGATCTGGATTTTTGCAACATTTGTCTTGATCAACTAACTGCATATTTGAAGATATTACTAGCCATCCTTTGCTGTTAGGGCTATAATTTATGCGTAGCTAAAGTGTTCTTTTTTCGTACACTTCGAAAAAAGATTAATACTAACAGTAATCAAACAAGTTGAAGGAGTGTATCAAACTAAGGATGTAAGGATCAGAGCCTATAGAAACTTGATTATGGAAATGTTGGAAAATTTTCAAGAATATTCATTTATTTGAAAACTAGATATCAGAACTCAGTGGCTGATTCTTTCGCTGTTTCTGCAAGTCTATTTGTCATCCCTACACATTCCACTAAGAAGAATGAAATTGAAGTCCGGCATAGGCCTGTTATACTGGATAATATCATCCATTGGAAAGTGTTTGAAGATGACCAGCAAGTCAGAAATTTCATAGAGTTAAAGAAGGAGTTTGAAATTACAAAAGTATATCAATAAAACATGCTTGCTGAAACTAAGGGTAATTCTGAATTTTTGAAGCTGAAAAATATTTGTATACCCAAGGTTCTTATTCCACTTGAAAATTTTTTTGACCAAAATGATGTTTTCAAATCTCCTAGAATGCAGGCTGATGATGAAGAGGTAGAAAATTATAATCTGAGTACAGTAGCAACACCTAAGATGATAAAGCTTTTCAATTTTCCTTCTATGGAGATGAGACATAAATATATTAAGATGATGAAAAAGTTCATTGATGTTTTTGTGCAGAGCTATGCTGATCTGAAAAAGTATGATCCTACTATTATAAATCGTACTATTCCTATCAAAGAGAATGAGAAACCCTTCAAACATAAATTGAGAAGGATTAATCCATTACTCATTCCTCTGATTGAGAAGGAAATTAAGAAGCTCTTTGATGCAAAAATTATTGTTCCTATAAGATTCTCAAAATGGCTTGCTAACTTTGTACCAGTCAGGAAAAAGAGTGGAGATATCAAAATCTGTATTGCTTTCAAAAACTTGAACAGGGCCTCTTTGAAAGACAGCTACCCTCTTCCAAAGATGGATCATATTTTGCATAATATTGTTGGCTCTCAAAGGACATCTATGCTAGATGGTTGTTCAGGATAAAATTAGATTTTGGTACACCCATAAGATCAAGAGAAAACTCATTTTACCACACCATGGGGGACATTCATGTATGCCAAGATTAATTTTGCTTTGATGAATGCCAGAGCAACCTTTTAAAGAGCAATGGACATTTCATTTTCTGAGGAGAAAGATAAGTTAGTTGTGGTATATTTGGATGACATAACTGTATTTTCAAGAAGGGAGGAAGATCATTTGAAGCATCTAGAGAAAATTTTGCTAAAGTGTAGAAGAATTGGTATTTCTCTTAATCCCACCAAAAGTATTTTTTCTCTAACTTCTAGAAAATTGCTTGGACATATTATATCAAAGGATGGGATAAATATCGATCCAATCATAGTTAATTCCATTTAGAAGACATACTTTCCAAGGAACATGAAGGAAATTCAGTCCTTTCTTGGGAGAGTAAACTTTGTTAGAAGGTTCATCCTAAACTTTACCAAGATGTTGAAGAAAGGCGCTGATATTAAATGGACTATTGAAGCCAAGCAGTCATTTGAAGAAATAAACAAAGCCCTTGCTCAGGCCCCAATATTGATTAGTCCAATTTTTTCAAAAAAATTACAGATTTTCACATTTGCATCTCAAAACACCATAGCTGCAGGTTTACTGCAAAAAATATAGCAAGGTACAGAGCAACCAATTTCATTCTTTGGCATAACTCTTACTAACTTAGAACTGAAGTACAATATTTTAGAAAAATAGGCATATGCTTTGATCAAAGCTATTAAATATGTTTAAAATTTATATTTTGCACTCTCATGTCATTGCATTTGTGCCTAACACTATGGTTAAAAACATTTTGACACAAGCTAATCCTAATGGCAAGAGAGGAAAATGGATAGCTAATTTTTTGGAGTATGACATAGAGATTGGATGTAAAAAATTGGTGAAAGGACAAGGGTTGGAAAAGTTGATGGCACAATCCAATTTTGATTATCTTGACATCAATTTTATTGCAGAAATTTGAGAACTGTCAGAGGAAGATGAAGAGTTGACTCCTATTGAAGAAAAGTTCATTTTATCTAAATTGTACAGAGACATTATCTTTGTCTTGCTTCATCACAGGGCTCCTATAGAGCTGACTAATTCAAAAGAAAGGTTTTTGAAGCTGAAATCTCTAAGACACTGAATTGTAGATAAGAATTTATACTGGAAAGATACTGGTGGAATTCTTTTAAAATTTTTGTTGGAAGAGGAAGATCAAAAGGTGATTGAAGAGTTTCATGAGGGATATTATGGAGGAAAACACTACTGGAAGGCCACAACAAACAATATTATTAGAGTAGGGTACTACTGGTCGACCATGTTCAAGGATGTTTACAAGAAGATTGTTGTCTGCCATGAATGTCATATTTTTTATGGTGAGAAAAAAATGATTCCTTTACCCTTGATGCCAATTTATGTTGAGGTGGATTTCCAACAATGGGGGTTGGATTTTATTGCTGAAATACATCCATCATCTTTAGGGAAGCATCGTTGGATCTTCACAACAACAGATTATTTCACTAAGTGGATAGATGTAATCCCAACAAGGCAGGTGAATGATTCAGTCATCATTTTAAATCCAAAAGGTTAATTATATCTTGTCATCAGTATCATATAACACTTGGATACTCAACTACTTATTACCCACTGGGTAATGGTCTTGTTGAATCCTATAATAAAAGGATTATGAGAATTATCAATAAGGTACTAAAACAGAATAAGAAATCATGGCATCTGAAGTTGAAGTATGCTTTGTGGGATGATAAAGTATCTACAAAAATATCCATTGGTACTTCACCTTATGAATTAGTGTAAGGAGCTAAAGTTATTTTTCCCACATCCTTAGGAGTGCCTATAATGAAATTGCTGCAAGGACTTGAGGAAGAGCCTCATGTTATTCAGAGTAGGATAAACCAGCATATAGATCTGTAAGAAAAAAACGAGGAGGTATACAACAGCCATCAGCAGTCACAAAACAGAGTAAAGAAAATATTTGACAGAAAGGTAAAAGAAGAAAATTTTCAGATTCAAGATGCGGTTTTGAAATGGGAAGCGAGAATTGAAGAAAAAGGGAAACATGGAAAGTTTGAAAAAATATGTAAGGGACCATTCATAGTAGCTACATACCATGGCAATGATACTTATCCACTTTAGGAGATGGATGGACAACTTTGTGCTGGAGGACCTGTCAATGGTAGGTTTCTAAAACACTATTCCTCTTAAATTTTAATAAATTTTCACTCCATTGTATATATTTCGTTTTATTATGCTTTTTTGCTAATAAATACGGGTTGATCATCAAATTTGAGCTCGAGGAGAAGGACATAAGAGTTTGAAGAAGGCTTGGAAAATTTTTCAGAAGTTTATTTCCAAAAAGATGGATGGCGCTAGAACTACAGGTTCTTCGGTGTACCACAAGAGCACACCATCCCAAGTGAAGCCATTTTTATCACTCATTAGTTGTAAATTTTTTCTTGATAGGGTCATGCAGGTCATTCACCATATGAATGATGTTTCCTAAGCCATTTCAATGTGATATATGAATTTTTTTTCATTTTTAAGCCTATCTTGAGTTTTATGTTCACCTCCATTGATGCCATTTAATTCAAATCAGTCCCATAGCAAGACAATTGTCATTCCCCATGCATTTAAAGTCAAAAGTGCACACCTGTCAGTTTTTCAGAATTTTGTAGCGATTTACAAAGGAAATCTGTAGATTTCGCTACAAAAATTCCTAATAATTCCGTAGCAAATTTTTCAACAGCCTAACTGTCTTCGCTATGAAAATGCGTCTTTTTAGCCAGGGTTGTCAGAGTTATGTCAGGTGTTAGTTCATGATTAGAGGAGTAATGGTGGAGGTCATTCAAGGTCTTTATGGTAAGTTTCAAATGTATACATTCATGCTTGATGTAATCATTATCCTTTTTTCTTACATGTGTTATGATTAAAACCCAAGCTATCAGTTAAAATTTTTAAACCTCACCCCAAACAACCTTTTTTCATATTATTGTTTAACCTTGCATGTGAGTTGATCCCTGGAGAGTTACTTCATCGATCCAAGTAGGTTGTTGTCAAATTCGAATCCTATGAGTGTCATCAGCAAGCGATGTAATGAAGACTATAAATAATTGATCACTGCAAGAAATAAAACAAATAAAGGTCATAATTGTCATACGTATGAACCCATGGATTTGAAATTACTCAATGAGGACCCTACTATTGTGGAGGTTTTCAAGAGGACTGGATGCTTGCAATTTTCCCAAAGGCTGTAGGGTTTTCACACACAAGTTTCAAAGGATTTTTTCACTAACTTCACATCAACAGTATCAAAGGTTGGGAATCTGAATCTCACAGTGACAAAAAAAGCATATTATTAGCTACATGAATGCCTAGAGGTGGTGAAGAGTGGTTTAAAGGTACCAAATTCACAATGCAGGATTGCAAGGAGTTTCTCAAGAAAGAACACAGTGAAGTTGATTTGACCAATGTTATCCCTAGGAGTTTTATGAAAGAGAATTATTAAAAAAAAATTGATGGTCATTCAAAAATATTTCACCTGTGAAGGAAGATTTCACCTAGTTTACTCATATCATTTCAAACTTCTTCTACATTTTGTAGGTAAGAGATCACTTGAATTACCTTTCTATTTGTACATAAGTTTAGGGAAAATGTCAGATAAGGTTCAAATCAATACATAAGGCAATGATACATCTATTTTTCATCATGGTCTAATAAGGTTGTTAGTATTGGAAGAATTGAGAAGGTTATACAGAGATTGGATTTCTTTCTTATTTATGTATGGTTATGAAATTGATGTCGTCACTCAAAAGAAAACCTCAAAACCTATAACTACTACATCACCAGCTATGGCAGAAGAAATTGAAGAAGAAAAAATATCATTCCCTAAAGAACCAATGGATATTGGAGTACAACCTCTGCAATAGATTGACACCACTCAAGCAACACCTGCAAAACTGAAACATAAAGTCAGTAAACAAGGCAGCAAGAGGATCACTAGAAGCCAAACATCAACCAAAGATAATATAGAGGATATCCTTCATCTAATGGACATTGAATAATCACCAATAGTGCAAGTTGAAGATATCGAGGATGGTGTAAGAATGTAGAAGAAAGGATTGAGGATGAGAGTGGTTTAAGAGCCTATAGGCCAACTCATCATAAATTAAGAAGAAACTCCTAAAGACTAAAGAAATGAGTTGAAACAGCTTTGATGAGGTCCATGGCTTACAAAGATCCTAAATTTTTCCTCGGGAGATCAATTTTTGAAGACAGTCACAAAAACAACAAATTTTAGTTTTCTAGATAGTTCATAGCGTGCTTCAGGCTTGAAGCCAAAAAAATGGTACGATAATGCTGAAGTTGCAATTTTGCTTTGAATTTTAGTTTTGTGAAGGATTAAGGAGGAGAGTTTTTTTTTTTCAAGGTGTTTTGGCATAGTAAAGGTTTTTTACTAGAAAAGGTGGCAAGGAGATGGATGAAAAGACAAGATTTCATATGCTATGAAAAATCGCTACGAAACTACCTGAACTACCATGTTTCGTAGTGATAGGCCTTTTGAAGATTTTGAGGGTTCCAATAGCACACCAGCCATCTGGAGACATCTGACCTAATAGTGATTCATCTTAGGAGAGACTCATTCATCAAAATGAGTGTCACACATTCAGCTCAACAGGAAAAATCAATGATTAAAGTAAATATTATCCACTCCTAAAAAATAGGACTGTGTTTCCTAAATCTAACGGTATTTTAAATATTTCAAGTAATGGTGAATTGTATCTCAAACATGTGATCTCTATCATGGAACTATTTTACTGTTAAGAAAACTGGATGTAATAAATAGGACTTAAAGTCCTATTAGGAGTGTGATTTTTTAAAGGATAGTTGTCATTTTTTGTTCCAAAAAAAGTAGTTTCACTTATGTTAGGTGTTAGCGTTAGAGTTTGAGGATCTATCCAGCTAGGAAGACCATTTACATTGTAAATAATGTCTATTTATAGAATTAACATCGAAGAGAAAAAGGTTGGATAATATTTCACCAAATTGCTACTTGTATGTTTTTCATTTATCAATAATATACAGTGACATTCTACTTCCAGACATGAGATTTAATGAGGCTTTTAATGTTTTGTTGCTCTATATCTTTATGCCTAATCACTTGCAGTGGATTTTATCTCTAATTACTCAGAATTCATGCTTTCATGCTACGATTTCTTTTAGGGGTGAAATTGTTGTGTTTTTCCTTACGTTGTGTGTATGAATGATCCTTATTAAAAAACCTCTATTTTCCTCAGCTTCCATGTGAATAATTACTATCACTAAGTACACTGATGTTGAATCCATAGCCCAATGGTAGTAAATCTTCATTTTTCAACCTGCAAACAAACGTAACCAAGTCACAGTTCACAGAGTTAGCCATCTAGTATTATTTCTATTCAAAATCATAAATCCCCTTTGAGAGAGCCCTCTCAAACTGAAGAGGCTAGTATTCAATTGGAAGTGGTTTGAAAGAGTTCATTGATTTGATTGATGAGCAACCTATCAAGATCAATTTGGTGATAACACATGGGACCAGGTCTTTTCAGAGATCCTACCCTCATAGGTCTTTTTTCTCTTCCTCCACTCAACACTGCTCAGGTCAACATGATCTCTACGTCTTATGATCCATGGATCATCCCTTCACCTATGAAAATTTATTCATTTGGTAATGCGGTGTTATTAATCCCAATAGAAATTGATTATTGCGAACTCATTTCGGCTTCAACTCCTCCTCTTTCTCATCATACTCCTTTGAGTGTGTCTCTCAACACGTATTCCCAATCCCCTTGGATCAGAGATTCATATTCTTTGGATGCCTTGAAAGATATATTTCCCACTAATGAGGCCATCGTGGAAACTATGTCTCTTGAGGATCCTCCTTGGGATTATATTCATCATCGTTCCTCCTTAATGCCTAGTCTTCGGACCATGTCTACTTGTCTTGAGAAGTTCGCTTCCCAAGCTCCTTCCCATCCGCTTCAGACACCCATCCTGACACACGAAGTTTTCATGGAACGTAATATGGGAAAAAGTATGCGAAAAATGCCTATCAACATCTCTGTCAAACTGGGGATTGTCGAGAACAACCACATTGGTGTGATTTTTTCTCCTGATGAGATCGAGGTCTATACTAGTCTCTTCCGAGAATTTCGAGACATTTTTGCGTGGTATTATGAAGAAATTATCAGCATTGACCTGAGTATAGTTTTGCATGAAATTCCTACCTATCCTGATGTGAAGCATGTTCACTAGTGTCTTCATCTGGTGCACCCTAGAAAGGCAGCCACCATCACGGGAGAAGTTGAAAAACTTCTTAAAGTTGCCTTCATTTATCTGATTCCCTTAGTAGAATGGGTTTCTAACATCTTCCCTGTGGATAAGAAACATGGTAATATTTGATTCTATGTGGATTATAGTGACATCAATCGCACTTGTCCTAAGCATAATTATCTGACTCCTTTTATTAACCAGATAATCGATGATTGTGCTGCGAGTGAGATATTTTACCTTATGGATGGTTTTTCTAGTTACAACCAGATCAATATTCTTCCCGCTGATCAACATAAGACAACCTTTATCTGTCCGTGGGGTACCTTCACATACAAAAATCTCCCTTTTGGCCTTAAAAATGCTAGTGCCACTTTCTAATGAGCAATGCCTTATGCTTTCCATGATATCAAGCGCATGATTCAACCTTACGTAGATGACCTTTTGGCTCATTCCACTAAGCGTAAAGACCACTCAGATCACCTCCATCAGATCCTTCTTCATTGTAGATGCCATAAAATTTGGCTCAATCCACATAAGTGTGTTTTCTATGTTGATTTTGATAGACTCTGTAATATTCCAAAATAGAGAAATTCTACAACAATAGGAATATCTTAAGATATTCCAAAGTTGTAGATCCAGCAATATGCAACATAGTAATGAAAGAGCAGGGTTTCATCAACTTCAGAAAAATAACAGGAGAACTCATAGCAATCTTATTAGATCAAAGCAGCAAAATATGTGTACAATATCTTGAGGAAAAAGCTACTCAAGAGAGGCAATACTCAGCCTCAAGAAACAAGTACATAAATCAAGAGAAAACACTGCTACACAATGGTGTTCAAGCTATGATTACGTAGTCTATGATGGAGAACTGCAACAAACTGAATAATAATAGAAATATATGACAATATATGGCTCAAGAAATAAGGGGGAGCAAGATCTCAACCCCTGACAATACAATATAATAATCCGAAGAAGGATTGGCTGAAATACATGTACAAATGGAAATTCTATAGAAATTCCAGAGTAGCAGGGTAGCAGCTACAACTCAAAACTAGAGATGGCTGAATATGATGTCTAAACTGAATCAACCTCCTCCAATGGATCATCCGAGTGCAAGGACGATCCTAACACTGAAGATCTCACCCTCCGAGATAGTCGTGCAAACCCACACTGTAGATGCACACTGAAATAACGCAGTCTAGATGAGGGACTGCGTTGTTGATGATGGGAGATGATTGGCCTGGTGCCAAGATGTGCAATTCAGCTCTGAAACCTTCCTTACTAATCTTCCCGAGGAATATAAACTCCCTCCTCTAAAAGATGATACAAGGAATGGTGTTGTGGAACCCCTCCACTGCAACACCCTACAACACAACATTTCCTGCTATAGGAATAACACTATAGCTGAAGGAATGGATTTGGCCTTGAGCCTAGATGTGGAGAAAAATGAAGTGAAATCCCTCAAGAGGCCTCTCCAGAAGGAGAGGAAATCCTAAACAAGAATCCCTCGTGCTAAACAACACTGCAACTCAGCTAAACAGTCGGAGACTACAAATAGTCTAGACAGAAAAATATCAATATACTCAAACATGTCTCAGTATGGCTACCTCATCTTCCCTTTATGCTAGTGAATGTCTCTTTGCCCTGGACCCGACACATTAGGGTTTCTTCCACAAATAATCTTTCTCCCACTCAAACTATGTTGTCTTCCCAAGCAAGCCACACCCTCTTCGGTAGCACAGTTGGCTTCGTCAAACTTGACCTTGTCCTCATGCATTTCCCCCTTTTCACACTCGAAGGTGAAAAATAAAGCCGCTCCCATGATCCCTTTCACAATATGAGGGATTTTATTCCTACTCATGCGTCTCTTCACCCATTTTATTGACCTCCTAGATGATATAAGCAAAATTAATGTTCCAATTATCTTTATGAAAATTTTGTAACATTACAGTCATTCCCTCTCAAATGTTTCTTGTCCTCAAGCAAGTGCAAGGATAGACTAGGTTATTTTCTCCTCCTCTCCCTGTGGCATCCATGTATGATGATCTCCTCCAAGTGAAGTGAGGGTATCTCATCAATCAAGCTTCCACATTACTCCTCTCAGCATGCAAATCAACTATCAAGCCATCATCATGTAAAGGAAAAATACACAAGAGGATAGCAAAGTGTTGTCTAGAGGCCCCCTTGAGGAAATGGATCTGAAATATAATGGGAAATATCTTTCCCATATGGGTCTTCCATCCCAAAGATATAATCCATGCAAAATGAGTTACCTCCCAACCAGGAAACTCCTAAAAACTGTCCTCCACCTTTGGCTCCGGCAAAGTAGGTGGGATGAAAATCTACACATGGTAGACAAAGTATTCTACCCCACGTTATCCTCTTCTCCACTTAAGATCAATGTAGATTTTTTGTTGATCCTGGGCTGCAATAAGGTTTCCCTCAAGTGGCAAGATGAGGACTAGATCTCCCAATACCTCTCCTCCAATGCTGCAAATCGTGCTAGCCCAAACATCCCGATATATGATGGGTTGGAAGTCATCATCATATGGCATCATATCCATCATATGGCCCACCTCATATAGAAACAAATGTCTTTCTCTAGTGACCATACCATCTCCCATGCTCCCCTTAGAACATGTAGTGAAAAGAGTGTGGGAGGATTCTCCCTCAAAGGACACATTCACCCAATGTGTCTCTCTCCCTCACATGCTCCTCATAAAGACAAAAACAATAGAACCATAGGGAGAAAAAATGACAATTATGCTTGCTTACATATGTAACAAATGAGAAGGACAATGGTCCCTCAAATGGAACCAATGTAGCTTGACCCTCAACTGCAATAGAGACTGATAAAAAGTGCGGCTTCTCAACCACTTTCCTGCTTCTCCAATCTCCTCATAACTATGGAGGAAGTGAATGATTTAAGGTGTACAAAGAGTATGTCCTCCATAATATGTCTCTTCCCCAAGTCCTCCCAGGGAATGTCCATCAACCATGCTTATGGCCTCAACCGCACCATGAAGCCAAAAATAAAGAATGCTCCTCCTTGGAGCAACATCCTACACATATATGGTTAAGGGATGTATACATACATCATATAAATAATCATGTAAACAATAAACACCCTTACCATATGTTTTGCTGCTATTATTCCTATGTTTTTTCTACTACAGCGCAGAGTTTGAAATGGTAGTGAGTAATGATGATGTTGAGAGAATGCTCCTTCTCTCCTTGAGTCTACCCAAGACTCCCAGCATTGTATTAAGCTCTCCCAAGGTTCCCACTCCTCTAAAATCACTGAGTGGTGCCTCAACTGGTGAAGCATCCATCCTCCTCTGCTGATTCAGTGGTCTCCCTGGTAAAATGTCTCCATGCAATGAGACATGATCATCAAAAGGTGACAGTATATATGAATGGAAAAATCTACCCATGCTCTCTCTGCGCAATCCAGTCTCCTCCTTTGGTGCTTCAACCTCGTAAAGTGGGTATGGGTGTGTACATATCATCTCATGATTCTGGTTCCCCTCCTTGCCTTCTCCTTGTGTCTCCATGGTTTCACACCTCCTTAAAAATGGCACCTGAGTTGTGCCTTGATCTCTACACATGAGATCCTGGGGACTTCCTTTCAAAGATGCAAGAACCCCTCTACTTGGATCAAGAGCTCCTCCTTCCTCTGCATGAGGCACTATATAATCTCTAGATGTGCCAATGCTATTGCCCTCAATCTTTGCAACATGAATGGGCAACCTCCCAATAACTGAATCCCTCTTTGAAAAAGAGATCTCCATGCTTCCTTGCTCAAAGGTATGAGATGAAAGTCTCCCTTCTAATGATGTATGATGCAAGCTTTCAGCCTCCTCCATGGTTTTCTTAAGTGGAATTGCATTTTTGTGCAAGGGTTTTGTTTGAGTTCCCTTATCTAACTCCACCATGTTTGTATCATGAATCCTTCTTTCAAATATTTTCACTAATGCCTTAGTGAAATTTGCATAAGATGCAATGTTTACATTTTTCAAAGAAAAGGATTCAAAGATCCACTAGGAAAAAGCCTTACCTCTCAAATGTAGTGCTGCAACTTTGATGGCTTCATCTTCAGGAATTTTTTGTTGCTGCAAGAAGGTATATAACTCCTCCACCCAAGCTTTGGCTGAACATGTAGGTGAACCTTGAAAGATAGATAGAAGAAATCTATCCAGCTGCTCTTCTCCCTTCACCTTGATCTTGAAAATTTTTGAAAAACTGAGATGATATTGGAATTTCTGAGTTTGAGACTCACACTCTTTTAGGAAATCACTAAGAGTTTCCCTCCTAGAAACTTCTTCTCCTTCTTCCACCTCTCTTTTGGAAATCTTAGGCATGTGACTACGCTGTGTGTTAGAGTGTGTGGCTACTTGCTCACTGTTCTCATATGACAATCTAGAGTTTGCTTTAGATTCAAACTCTTGCGGAGATTCTCCATGCATCTCCTTCCTTATCTTTCTGAAGTCTTCATGAATATTATGTACAGATTTAGGAAGAATATTTGTAAGCTTATCCCCTTTTTCCTGCTTATTTCTCTGTCTCCTTCTCGATTATAATAGGAAGTGAAAGATCCTTCCTCTTCTATCTGCTTATCCTCCTTGGGGAGGTTCTTCATGAATCTTAAGTAAGATGAGATAAAACCCATCCTCTCCAACCTTTTGATCTTCTTCAGCTAAGACTCACAGGCTGAGCCAAGACTTTGCTTTGATACCACTGTAATATTCCCAAATAGGGAAATTATACAACAATAGGAATATCTTAAGATATTCCAAAGTTGGAGATCCAACAATATGCAACACAATAATGAAAGAGAAAGATTGCATCAACTTCAGAAAATAACAAGAGAAATCATATCCATCTTATTAGATCATAGCAGCAAAATATGTGTACAATATCTTGAGGAAAAAGATACTTAAGAGAGGCAATACTCAGCCTAAAGAAACAAGTACATAAATCAAGAGAAAACACTGCTACACAATGGTGTTCAAGCTATGACTGTGAATTCTATGATGGAGAACTACTATGAACTGAATAAGAATAGAAATATATCACAATATATGGCTCAAGAAATAAGGGGGAGCAAGATCTCAACCCCTGAAAATAAAATATAATAATCCTAAGAAGGATTGGCTAAAATACAACTACAAATAGAAATTCTACAGAAATACCAGAGTAGTAGGGTAGTAGCTACATCTCAAAACTGGAGATGGCTGAATATGATGTTAAAACTGAAACAACCTCCTCCAATGGATCTTCTGAGTGCAAGGCTGATCCTAACACTGAAGATCTCACCCTCCGAGATAGTGGTGCAAACCCCCACTGCAAATACACACTAAAAAAATGCAGTCTAGAGGAGGGACTACGCTGTTGATGAATGGAGATGCCTGACCTAGTTCCAAGATGTTAAATTCAGCTCTAAAACCTTCCCTACTAACCTTCCTGAGGAATAGAAACTCCCTCCTCTGAAAGATGAGCGAAGGAATGGTGTTGTGGAACCCCTCCACTGCAACACCCTGTAACACAATGTTTCCGGCTACAGGAAAAATGCTATAGCCGAAGGAATGGATTTGGCCTTGAGCCTGGATGTGGAGAAAAATGAAGTACAATCCCTCAAGAGGCCTCTCAATAAGGATAGGAAATCCAAAACAGGAATCCCTTGTGCTAAACAACACTGCAACTCAGCTAAACAGCCAGAGACTGCAAATAGTCTAAACAGACAAATATCAATATACTCAAACATGTCTCACTATGGCTATCTCCTCCTCCTCTTATGCAAGTGAATATCTCTTTGCCCTGGACCCCACACATTAGGGTTTCTTCCACAAAGAATATTTCTCCCACTCAAACTGTGCTATCCTCCCAAGCAAGCCACACCCTCTTAGGCAACGCTATTGACTTGGTCAAACTTGACCGTGTCCTCATGCATTT
Organism: Pinus albicaulis; assembly: GCA_034641835.2. NCBI lineage: Eukaryota > Viridiplantae > Streptophyta > Pinopsida > Pinales > Pinaceae > Pinus > Pinus albicaulis. The sequence goes on along the minus strand of CM076569.1, from coordinate 346,503,897 downwards.
TCCCCTTTTCACACTCGAAGGTGTAAAATAAAGTTTCTCCCATGATATGCTTAACACTACAAGGGATTTTATTCCTACTCATGGGTCTCCTCACCCATTTTATTCACCTCCTAGATGATATGAGAAAAATTAATTTTCCAATTATCTTTATGAAAATTTTGGAACATTACAAACTCTTAGGGTTTATCGTCTCTAAAGGTGGAATTTGTCTCGACCCTCTTAAGGTCAAAAATATTTTTAATCTCCCCCCTCCTTCCTCTTTACATCAGTTACAGAGTCTGCAAGGGAAAGCTAATTTCCTACACCGTTTTATACCAAACTATGTTGAATTCGCCAAAGGGTTCATGCAATTTCTCAAGCAAGGCATCCCGTTCCTTTGGGATAAGATCGCCCAAAAATCTTTCAATGCACTAAAGACATTACTCATTAATGCTCCTCTCCTGCATCCACCCAATTATCATTGTGGCTATTCCCTCTACTTGGATGTAGCATTTAGCACTATTTCCATGGTTCTGGTACAAGATGATGATGATGATGGTGATGAGCATGTCATTTATTATTTCAGCCGCAATCTTCTCGATACCGAAAAGCATTATGCACATGTCACGAAATTGGCATTTGCTATTGTTCAAGCCGTCCAACATTTTCACCATTATATCTTGCTTCACACAGTCACCATGATTTTTGATTGCAACCCCATGACCTATATATTGACTCGACAATTGCTGAGGGGAAAATACTCAAAGTGGATCGTCATCCTCCAAGAGTTTTATTTTGATTTTACTACAGCCAAATCGAAGAAATCATTGGTTTTTTCCGATTTGATTTGATCTTTACCTTCTGACTTTGATCCCTCTGTTTTTGAGGAGCGCATTTTGGACGACACCCTTTTTCTCATTAGCACCCTCGATCCATGGTACAATGATATCATCATCTATCTCCTGACTTCCACCTTCTAACCTGAGTTGACAAAGGATGCTCATTGATGCATCCGCCATCATTCGCAACCTTATCGCATGGTCGGAGATACGTTATACCACATCGGAGCTAATTCCATTCTCCACCAATGTTTAACCCTCAAGGAAGCTAAAAAGGTCCTCAATGATTGCCACTCTAGCGATCACATGTTTGGATATGCTATTGCACAAAAGATTCTTCGTGCTGGCTATTTCTAGCATAAAATTTTAAAAGACTACATTGTTGCCATCTGTAAGTGTCGTGATTGCTAGATTTACCAGCGCAAGATGCACGCGCCACCCACACACCTCCATCCTGACATTACCATTGGTCCCCTTCCGAAGTGGGGCATCAATTTTATGATGTGCAACCCTCACTTGACCAAGGGGCATGCTTATATTATCGTAGACATGGAATACTTTACAAAATGGGCCAAAGAAATGTCGACACTCACAGCTGATAGTAAGACAGCTGCACAATTTCTGTTCAATCATGTCATTACCATGTTTGGTGTCCCTCAAGCCATTGTCACTGATCATGGCTTCCATTTTCATCATTATATGATGGCTGAGTTGACTTCCAAGTTGGGTCTGTGTCATGACAGCTCAACGTCATACTAACCCTCAAGCCAATGGCCAGGTTGAAGCCGCGAACAAGGTTCTAGTCACTATGCTTCAATGTATGATTGGGATGCAGAAGGAAAATTGGCATCTCATGTTGTTTTCAGCTCTTTGGGCTTACTGAACCTCAGTGAATAATTCAACTAGATTCACCCCATTCCAGCTTGTTTATGCTCTGGAAGCTACCCTTCTGATTGAATATGAAATCCCTTCTCTCAAGATAGTTGTTGAATTACTACCTAATACCTTGCCAGAGGAAGAACAACTTCTGTATTTGGAGAGGCTTCATGAAACTCACTTCTTTGCTACTCTCATCATAGAATCACATAAAAAGAGGGTCAAAGCTCATTTTGACCAGTGGATTTCCCCTTATACTTTTGTTGAAGGAGACTTATTCTTGTTGTATGACCAAGCTCATGATAAGCTTGGAGCAGGATAATTCCAACCCATGTGGCATGGGCCCTATATTGTTAAGATTGTTTTGAAGAACTGGGCCTATGAGCTAATTGAATATGAAGGTTATCCTTTGGATCAGCCCAGAAATGGGTTGTACCTCAAAAAATATTATGCATGAGTCCCTCATGCGTCTTTTTTGTACATAAGTGTGTTTCACATTTTTGTACATTTTTTGGCTTGGTATGCTTTGTGAGCAGTTTTTCCTTCTTATTATGTCGTTGCTTACTGTGTAGATGTTTGTTACTCCTTATGTTGGTTTCACAGATGGTGCCTCCCGTAGTACCTGGAATCTGTCTTCCACAACCTGGGTGATCTACGATCCTAATGGTGAGTTGATATACCTTCAAGGTATTTTTCTAGGATGAACATCCAAAAATGTCACAGAATATAGTGTCATCATTGAACTCTTAACCAAATCCATTGCTCTTGAAATTTGTGCATTAATTGTTAACCTAGACTCTCAGCGTGTTATTCTTCAGCTTAATGGGCATTATTCTGTTAGAAATCCTTAAATTTTAAGGTTGTATTTTCATTTTCGTTTATTAGAAAGGAATTTTGATTACATCACATATCAGCATATTCCTATATGAATGAATATGTTAACTGATGTAGTAGCCAAAATTATGTTAGATAGACATTTGTGTAATTTGTAAAAAAATCAACATCACATAATAATATTTATACAAGAAAATGGGCATATATATATATATATATATATATATATATATATATATATATATATATATGTATATGTATGTATGTATGTATGTATGTATGTATGTATGTATGTATGGAGTTTTTGCATCCACGTGCATCATAAGTTAAAAAAAATGTGTGTTTTCGTTAAATCCTGAATACATCACGTCTCTCAAAAAATATGTAGAAATAAAAGCCTATGTGTTTAATCAGTGTGATGTTCATGATATTATGTCACTGCATGCACAAGCCACCTCAATAAGTGGTGGACATGGCTAGACACCCTGACAGTGTGCCTCTTGTATGCACTAGGAACATCGTCAAATCTATCATAATCTTGGATTCTGCTAGTAAGTCCCTCCAGGTTGCATACGATCTCCTCTTTCTCATTTCCCTCACCATGAGGGGTCACCTCAAAGTCACATGGGACCATCTGTGCTATTGGAGACATCCCTGCGAGTCTCTCTGGGCCAACATCTGTGATACATGGATAAAAATCAGGACACATATAATAAAAAAATCATAATAATCATCAAAATAAATAAAAAATGAGTCTTACCCAATGCTTCATCCCAATCCTCTCCTTCCACGAGTGGGATATCTGCATCACCCATGAATTCTGTGCTAGTATAGGGCCAGTCCTCCATGACAATAAGTTGTCGTTGAAGCCAGTCAAATAATTGTGGTCTCCATGACATCTATTGACCACCTTTTTCTCTAGGCATCAAAGCCGCCCAACGAACCATTTGTGGTTCTCGTGTTGGTTGTGTGGGGAATATCACTTCCTATCATTGAAATATTGGCAACTGTTCTAGGATGAACAGTACTAAGATGGACTCGTAACCAAATTTCTTGATCTTTCCATTCTAGCATTTTGTCAGTTGCCATTTCAGATTAATTATTACGGCCTCTACCCAGTTGAAAATGGTTGCGGCCATACAATCCATTCCATGTAGGAGCTATGTTTTTGTGGCTTCATGAGGAGCCTGATATCCCGCAACTCGTGTGATGATGTGCAATACTACCTTTAGGCCCAAATCGGGAATGGTTTGAATATACACTTTCACGCTCTTTGATCCTTTCCTTTCCCCTCAACAAACTCTGTCTATGAGCATACCCATGGTCTCCATTTTAGGATGGGTACCGGTCAGGATCGGTGGTAGTCCCCTCCACGATAATACAATGATAAAATATATGTTAGAGACTTCAATATCTAACTCTTGATCATGAATCATAAATATTTCCCGATCGGTGTCCCACATATTGATCAGGTATGTTAGTAACTCTCGCTGAGCTCGAAGACACATCGCCATGAATAATTTTAAGATCCCACAGTCTCTCAGGGAATTTATGCATATTTCATTTCCCATTACTTGCTCATATTCTTCCCCGTGTTCTCTTTCCTTCCATTTAATGACCATTTTTACTTTCAAACACATGAAAAATCATCATTGGGGCTTTCATCAGTCAAGTTATCAACTTTTGAATTTATTCAAATGGGCTATTGACTAAAATTTTGAAGCTAAAATTGGTTGTAGAGATTGCCACAACTGTCTTAAAAAAAATAGTTCCAATTTGTGCTTCCCTGTTAAAATTCAAGGTGGGTTGGTGTGACTCTATGCCTGGAAACCGCGCTGACCACCGCCCACAACTTTGAACAAAATTCCCCCAAAAAGCATGAAAAATTGAAATGCAGGCAATGAAATTTGATTTAAAATGTAGGCAAGGATAAAATCTCTTACCTGAAGAAAAAAAATTCTCGATTGGTCTCCTGGATTATCCATTATTAGCTCCACAAAATCACAATTAAAATTTGCAAAATTGCTCACAAGCACTTAAAAGGTGAAAAGTAATTTATATTTACTATTTCTGTCATTTTATAACCTTTTCAAAACTTTAATTATGTTTTTGGGCTTATTTTTTTATTATTTTAATATTTTATCTCGAAAAATGGGTTTTAATGTACATTTCTTATGCAGCAATAGGTCCTAAAACTGATGATGATGAAGTGATGAGTTTCATTTTATTACTTTTTTGGACTCAGTAAAAACATGAAAAAGTCAACCCTTGGAGTCATCTTTCAGCTCTTTGCTGACTCTTGAAAATTGAAAAGATTTCCGAGACTCTTGTGATTTTTAGCTCATTAGAGGCTGCAAAATGGCATTTGCCTAGTATATGTTTACCCTTTTTTCGGGTTGGGACAAATTATTTATGAAAAAGGAATACCTTAGTCGAACATGGCTAAGTGGTTTTCCTAGATATTTTTTTCTACCTTTTCATATTTGTGGGACTACCTATGAAAGGGACCTGCTGGAGTTTCCTTTTCTTCTTCTTTTTCAAACACTCTAAACATGAAAATATGTCGAGTTCTTCCTTTGTCAGACTTGTTAAAACCTAATGAGTTTGGAAATCGTCACCATGATGTAACTGAGTTCCTCCTTCCTAGGGCTCATAAAATGTACGAGGATGGATTTGTCCAAAGGAAAAACTTATATGACAAGATTATGCTATCCCCTTCAAGCATGTTTCCAAAAATAATTGGGGTACTCGCCAGAAATGCTGGGGGGAAATGGAACCAGTTTTTAGTCGTGTCAGCAGTATCTCGCTCTTGAACATGACACTTTTTTGCAATTCGTGTCGGGTTGGGGACATAACATTTCGTCATTTTTGCCTCCATGGGTTTGGGTTATCTATTTTGACCTCTCATCTTCTCTTTTCAACGTCACCATCACCTCAGATCCGTTGATGTCGATACTGCCAAATTCCAAATTCATGTCATCAATATGTTAAAGAGAAGTTCCTTTTGAAATTTTCAACCCCTGATCCTCTATTTCGTCCTGATTCACTATCATCTTATTCCTTTGTCTCTTGTCAATGATGTGGGAAAAATTGTGGCCCTCCTTTGACCATGTCACTTCCTGTCAACTTTAGCTCATTATCCGAGAAGTTCATCTTGAGACTCCTTTCTCGTACCTTAGAGCTTGCATGCCTCAATGGTAAGTTCTTCACATTCGACAACATGTTTTCATCATGGGCCTTCGATCGAGTGATCCCGTGGATGTTTGATGCCAGGTCATTGTTCACATTTCACAACTTGTCCTGGTTGTACCTTGAGATCCATTGTCATTACTAGTGGTTTCTCTTGCGCCTGTTAACATATTTCATCATTGGCTATTAATCATGTGACTTTTTTGCATGTTAGACTTCAATCCATTTATTCGCATGCTTGAATTTTTACTTTTTCGAGTCGAGATGGAACGCAAGACCCTGGGTTTTGTTTGATTAAGTCCAGGATGCGTGACAATTTGGTTTATCATGGCTATATGCATGACTCTTCTGATTGGATGGCTACGACCATACATGAGTCTATTTTTTGATCCTTCTGACTGGATGGTTGCGTCCATACCTTGGATCTTGTTCTTATATGCAATTTAATATGGATGGTTGTACCCATACCACATGTTTATGTATTAGAGATATTAGTTGCACTTGTTCTTGTAGGTCTTCCGATGACAGTGTTTTGGTTTGGACATGTTCTCATAAAGAATTTCAACCCTCTCTCCCTCTCGGACCTCATGCTTTAGGGGGAATCTGTTACATAGTATTTTTTCACCCTCTCTATAATCCCCATCCTGAACATTGGAGGACTATTTTCAGTGACTTCTCTGTATTTTCATACGTTATTATAAGTATCATTGCATCCCTTGGAATGTGAAGAATGTTTTCTCAGTCACTCATTCCTCAAGAAGACTCTCCAAAACATGTGATATTGGGTCAGCGCTGGTAGGCAGTTATGGCCTCACGACCATGGAAGAATTAACACTTGAACCCATGCTAAATGGCACTCTATATTAGAAGGGCACCCACACCAAGCTATTTTTGGAAAGTTTTTTAAAAATAGAAGCAAAGTTTCCATGCTTAATAACTTCATGAGCGAGTCATCATGGTTTGCTTGAATAAATAATGTCGAAACCCTCCATTTGGCTTCTTTTTTCCTAGAATTGAGAAACTCCCCAAAGGGATAGGACTCTACTCCACCTTATAATGGATCCCAAACCACCTCCTCATCTCATATAAATACTTACTTCTCACATATTTTCATCTAGTTGAATAGTCCTTACTATAGTTGGTGTGTAGAAGAAGGCAAAGGATAATCTATAGTCAAGAGAGAGTTTAGGCCTATTGTTCCATTGAGTTTGATCTTAAAAAAATGCTTGAGATCTGCCCCGATGAAACCGCTAAAGGAGATTCACAACATCAAGGTGCTAAGGTTGTAAAATTCTTCTCTCTATTATTAATACATGACTAATTTTTTGGTTCCAATTTTATGTTTGATCATATGAAAAATGTTTGATTCTCCTTGACCAATCAAATAGCCAGAATGAAAATATTTTCTCGTATTTTGTTATCATTCACTTGATATTTTTTCACGTACAAAAACATCATCGTTGATAAGGAGCACGAGAAGCGAAGGCAAAGATCGAAGAACCACTACCGCATCCCATGACAAAGCGTTGGACCAAGGTAGGCTATCTTTCCCAATTCTTGTTTCATTTATAAGTTAGGATTCCAAGAGTCCAGCATGTATCCTTGTTTCTAGACCCACCCTAGGGCTAGAGGGATCACCTCTATTAGTAGAGGGGATTTTCCTGCTCGACAAGCCCCGTTGGGGTAAATTGGTACATTAATTTCCTAGGGTCATAACGTTGGCATACTATCTCAGTTTGACGCACATGATACCTCATTAGAAAGATCTATCTAAGGACTAAAAATACCACCATGAATATCTAGTCCAAAATGGACCCATTTTCTCTGGAGTTTTGATGCCAAAAAAAAATCGTTTAGGGCCTCAAACCCGCTCTTGAAGTTCAGGACCTGAAAAACTACCAAAAATAGTAAATTGTGCTACAATTAAGGAAACTGAAAAACTGAAAGAAACAATGGTGGGGGTCCAGGTGGAATAGGAGGGTGGGCACCAATATACACCTAGATCATTCCTTTCCCCTTAGGAATCAATGGTCCCCATTGCATTGAGTTCCTTCATGAGATGAGGAAACTTCTGCTAAACTTGGTCCCTGGTGATCCACTTTCCCTGGTGAAGAAGTTGGCCCTCTTTCACAACTCAATATAGATATAACCTTTACTAATGGGTGTTCTTGGTATGTGTACCCATAATCTGATCATTTGTGGATTTTTCCATGTAATCTAGGTTTAACTCTGTTGGCGTGAGCTGTGTTTCCATGTTAGATGTGTCCAATAGAGGTCGAAAGTAGGGCCGAAGGTGGTCAAAATTGAAAACTGGGTGCACACTAAGGAATGGTGGAATACTGAACTAGAATTCATTGTCCCCTACAGCCTTGGTGATGGTGTATGGCCTATCTCAGAGCAGGAGAAGCTTACGGTGGGTTCCAACGATGCACTCCTACAAATGTAGCCACACATTGTCCCCCACCTCAAATTTGTGTTGTAGCTGAGGTTGATCATGTAACTGCTTGTACTTAGCATAATGCACTCAATAAATTTGTTCACCTTGGGAGCTTTAGACTGGACATGAGCTGAATCATCCTAAGTAGCTGCAAATGGCATGGCTACGTTAATAGGAAACAGTGGCTGGAATCCCAAGCCCACTTAAAAGGGGTTGTGGTTAGTTGAGCTATGGAGGGCTCAGTTATAGATATGTTGTACACAGGGGAGGCTCTCATCCCATGTGCGTGGATTCTTTGAGTTGTACATGCATAGAATGTGTACGATCATCTTATTGATGAGCTCTGTCTGGCCATCATTTCGGGGATGGAAACGTGTGGACTTCATGATATTGGCATCTAGCACTGTCCAGAGGCTGGACAAAAATGTACAAAGGGACTTTCTATCTTTATCTGAGATGATAGACTCTGGGATCCCAAAGTGTACCCACACTCATTCAAAGAATATTTTAGTAGTGGCTTCCACTGTGATATTCTTCTTGCACCTGCCATAATGGCCATCTTCAAGAATCTGTCAACGACCATGAAAACACAGTCATTGCCATGCTTAGTAGGAGTAAGGCCTGACATGTAATCCATGGAGATGGTTTCCCAAGGTCGACTAGGGGTAGGGAGTAGAGTATAGAGGCCTTGCTTCTTGATGGTCAGTTTTCCAATGGTGCAAGAAGTGCAGGATCTTATGTACTTCCTGACATCCTGTCGAACGTTTGGCCAATAGAAATTCTTTTGCAGTACTGCCACTATTTTCTTGACCCTAAAATTCCCAATGACCCGACTGTAGTGCGCTTCCCAAATCATCTTTGCACGCCACTTCAAGGAACACAAAGGTGTCCCAGGTGACATAGCAATGCATCCTTGAGGTGAAAATTTAGAACACGGTTACCCTCCAAGAGTGTTTTGTATGTATGGCTGAATTATGGATCGCTCTTGTAGATAAGCAGCCAATTAGAAGTCTTGTTCCTATAATACTTGAGCACGATGGTTATCGCCATGATCGGTGGTCGTCTGAGGCAGTCTGCAACATTATTGGTGCTTCCCTTCTTATACTTTATGTTCAAATGAAATTGTTGCATATATGTGGACCACTTCTGATGGCTATCATTCTGCAACTTCCCTTGTGTCTTGTTGTGCTATACAACAACAGCCCATTTATTTTATAAACAGGGACCTTTTAGAAATAAATAGGAAATTCTTTTTATAATTTCCTAAAAAAATAAAAAATTAGAAATAAATTTTTTTTTTTTTACTTATTCTTTTAAAGTGCATTGCATATCACATATCTTATTTCAAAAAGACCCATAAAATATAAAATATGAAAATTGCGATATGCGCTCAAGCTTTTCCAAAGATATGATTTAAAACCTTTTCAAAAAGCCTCAATTTTCATTATATTTACTTTATCGCACCGCACTTCACTTAAACAATAAAAAATATTTAATAGAGAAATGATATAAGTTGCAACCCCGCGGACCCGACAAGAAAATAAACCAATAAATATAAAATATTCATCTATCGCGGTCACTTCAGTTCTTTCGAAATTCACTTTTTCCTCGGCTTATAATATATTCTTAATCGTTATCCCATAAAAATTGCAATCTATGATTTGCACAGATCACATTTCGTAGCCTTTAAGGGTAAAGTATCAAGAAATATTATAAAGTATAATCTGTGATGTGCGCATTAAGGTCATTTAATGAATCAAGTGTGTAAAACAGCATGTGTCATATCAAAATGAAATTGAAGATATTAACGACTTTAAAGCAACTGATAGATCTTACATGTGGATATATGTGAAATATTAAATTCGAAATTATGAAGGATGATTGATGTTATATTTTAATATATTGATATCTTCTCATGTGTGTTTGAAGTAAATGATTGATTTATTTCTTTGATACTCCATACTTGTAAAATTCAATTTTCTTTTAGGAAACCAGTTAACAGATTGAAGAAGAGAAAAATGAGGAAAAAGGGTAAATAATTTTCTCAGACGTCATCCATAGAAGACAAAGATATGTCTCCATTATTCTCAGATACCATCTAGAAAAAATACTGCAGTAGTTCGACATGGGAGGCAATGTATAAAATTTTTGAAAATAAATGACCAAGGGTGATAAATAAAGTTTCTTCAACAGGGACGGCTTCTACCTCTAACGCAACTCTTTTTGATGTTGCATGCTCATACATGCACAGGATAGCTGCAAGACCGAAGATTCTTCCTTATACAGACATGGTTAAGTGGGAAATTGACCACTTAAACATTGAAGATAGAATTTTCAAGAATTAGAGCAAAGAAACTATGGGTTCTTTTAGGGCAGAGGATTTATTAGCAATGTACCATCTACCATCCCCATAACAGAAATATGACAAAGAATATTTGCATAATTTTAAAGGAGAACATCCAAACCTTATCAAAGTCATCCAAGAATGGAAGGATAATCAGGGGAAATTGAAGCAAGATAATTTTGGTACGTACCCATTTCCAAAATTCCTAATCCTTACTATTATGCTGTTGATATGTTATGTAGAATATCTTCCAAACCAGATAGTACTATATTCTCAAGATATTGGGTTCCCCTAATTAACCCAATCGTCAATTCATCAATTTTAAATTGGGTAGACATCTTATCCAATAACCTAGCCAAGCACATAACTGAATATAGGAATAAAAAAATTATTTCATTCAGCGAAATACCTCCCTTTTATATGTCTTCCTATGTCATGGATGCTATTTTTTTTACTTCTAGTTTTCCTACCATGGGTTGGAAATCGACTACCAAAGACCCTACCCCAAATCACATCTACCACAGAGAACTCTGAGATTCAGATTTTCACTCGCACTTCTATAAAGCCTGTTATGGAGTCATATTACCTATACACCAGATGATTTTTAACAAAAGGGCTCCTAAGGTTTCTAAAGAAGCCAATAAAAATTATTCCAGTAGCTAGATGGTTTGATGAAGAAAATTTTACATATATTAGAGTATTTGGGAGTTATGATTCTCCCCATGTTTTACCCTATTATGTTCCTGATAAATTACTTGCAAAAGAAATACCCTATCAACTAGTCAATGGTGTTACGAAGCAGCTGAAGGATACTAAAAAGGATATTTTTCCTAATTTCCATCTACAATGTGGCACATTTGCTTTGTCTAATATCGGCCATAATTACAAGGAGGTTCCCAAGATTCATTTATTGAAATTGGCATTCATGCCAAGAAGATTATATGATCCAAACGATGTGATTAAAAATTACATCACAGAGTTTAAGATGAAGTATTTCATAAAGGAGGAAGACAGATTTGATGACCTCTTCTAGGGCATGGAAAATTTCTCTAATATTATCAAATATGTATCTAGTCACTTAAGTCAAAAGTATGTTGAAGCTTTTCAAGCACACAGAAACAAGAGACTAGAAAAAGTCCCTCTAAATTTGTTAACTATTGAAGATGAAAAATACACTCCAAGTGATAGTCTGGATGATGAAATAAAAGAAATTTTTGAAGACGAATTAGGTCAGTCGTAGCGGAAATATGATAATTCGGATAACTCTAAAAATCAATTTTGAATCTAAGAAGGAAAAATTATAAAAGACAATTGACCAAGTCATTCGGTAGATAGAAATACTGGAGGAAACAAGAAATAATGGTACAGAATCAAATTATGAAATAGCTCAGCAGAGTCATAACATGCTAGATCATTCCAGTTTACCGCAAGAAAACGATCTTATAAATGAATGGAAAGCATTTTCTAAAGCAATAGAAACTCCCAAAGAAAATCAATCACCAGAACACCAGAATACTGATCAAGCAACAACTTTCCAAACACCAGAACACTCACAGAAGATAGTGGATAGTATCAATCAACTACAAAGAGTTCTAGCAATATATGATAAAGAAATCATATTGGCCTACCCCACAGATCAAATAGTTTTACAGATTGAAGATATCCCTTTATTAGATATTTTCTACAGCCCTAGTTACAAGGTTGTGGTTAAAAGAAATAAAAGAAGGAGAATTGATGAAGCAACTCCAAACCTGATAGATGAATCAGTTGATGTACTATGGAAGGATTCCTTAGATGATCACACTAAACATCTAACCAAATTATCACAGTATGCAGGGGCATATGCTACCGCTACTGTTGATAAAGCTACCTAGGTTAGAGTATTGTTAAAACAAAAGGAAGCCAAAGTACAAGAATTAGAAATGTTGTTGAACGAAGAGAAATAAAATTCCATTGAGAAAATCAAAGTAAACACAACCCAATTTCATAAAGATATTGAAATCCTCAAATTGCAGCATCAGACAGAGCTTAATGTAAAACAAGCACAACTGGAAATGGAAATGATTAAATTACAGAGTCAACCACAGCTGGAACAATTTGTCAACGAAGCACTTGATTTAAACACCAGGTTAAAAAATAACAAGAAGTGTTTTGTCACCAAGCTTCTATGATTGATTATTATTGTGATTCAATTAAAATAATGATCCAATAGATAACAATTCGAAAACTAGAATGTGAAAGAATTGAAAAGAAAATCGAAGAGCACATTCAGTGGAAAGTTTCAGATTCGGGAAAGCAAGCTAATCTACCTCAAGTAGATAAGCTTCACAAAGAAATGTTATTCATAGAATGGGAAGCACAAATCAATCAAGCAAAGAAAGCAGTGGCCAAGACATCCAATATTTCAAATGAGATTATTCAAGCTATGTGTGAGAAACTGTTTAAAACAGAACCTCCTAAGGAAAACATGTCTAATGTGTTTTAAAAAAAAAAGACAGGTATAAATCAAGTGGAGACAGAGAGTAGATACATGAGAGGAAATGATCAAAAAGGTAAATATGTTTGATCAATAAAATTACTGGAATTTTCTGATCAAACCTTACCATTAACATCAAACTCTTAGGTCTCTTACAGATTCAGCAGAAAGATCTCAGTCAGTTATCTCAAATTCTATTTTCGAGGGACATATTTGATCATGGATATCACATCCATATCATGTCAAAGAAATGTTAGATATTTTCCAACTTCATGACCACATTCAGAAGAAAGGGCAGGATTCACAAAATCAGGATTGTCAGTTTAAATTCCTAGATTTTTGTTTAAGTTAGCTTTTTGAAGAAGGTTTTTTGAAACCTCCTCTATATTTTATTTTATAGTTAGTTTAGTATTTAAACCCTTCTCATGCATTTATAGAAGGGTCCAGAAATTTGTCAATTTTTTTTTCAAAGAATGCACTATTGTAGGTTTGTGAGTTCTTTGATGAATTAATGGAACACAATCTGTTATCTTTTAACAACAAAAGTTGTTTAACTGATGTTGCACTATTGTACTCTTTAAATTTCTTGAAAGTGAGAAGGAAGAGATCCATTGTTGTCATTTTACATGAGCATAAATTCGTACATATGGTACTTCTATTCACTTTTATTAAGTATTATTTCATAAATTGACAGTTATCTTTTTATTGCATTACATATTTGAAATGTCATAATATATAAATGTTACATGCACTTCTGTTCTAATATTTAGCTATGGTTTCTTATTGAATATGTAATCACACTGATAAATGTGATATTTATTTCACAATTCTTCTATGCAAACTACTTTGTTAGAAGAATCATTTTACATAATTTTCATCTCTTTCAACTGTTAAATGATCTATATTACTAATAGATGAAGGATATCATTTTAGATCACATAAAGGAAAAACACTCCGAGTATATATTAGATTAATAACTTAGATAGATGAACATAGATTAAAATCATTATTCATTTTCATGCTATATTCACAACACCCTCATAAACATCCTTATTGGGAAATTGGTCCCATTATCCCCAGTCGGAGGCACTATACCAAACAAAAAAGGAGCCACTTTAAGGTTCAGACTAGGTGGTTTTCCCCCATGTTTTGGAAACAGAATTCTGAGGCCTCAACACATTGGAACTAAAATGAGGGCCAAGAGAATGGAACAAAGCTCTGATCAATCTAAAGGCCAATCAAAAAATCTCTCTCCTTCTAGATCCTCTTCAACTTCTACAAAATTATCCAGATCCTCATCTATAAACTCTGAAGTTGATCATCTCTCCCCTAAGTCTCCTAGCGATACTCAAACTTTATATTTCCCAAAATTCATCAACATTCCCTAGAGGTTCAGTCTTTGATAGAAAGATTAGAGAAAGTATCTATTTCTGCTGAAAAGCGTGAAACTTCTCAGTTATCAGATCTTAGCATCTCATCCTCTTTACAGCCTTAAAGAATATTAACTTGATCATAAAGTCAAAAAACATGGATTCTCCCTTTTTAATTTTGTATCAATAGTACTTGAAAGAAGTTAAAGAAGATGCAATTAGAATCAATCACTAGCGAGGTCTTGTCCCATTCACCCCCATTTCCTCCACTCACTTTCACAAATTTCATTCCAACAGTTAGTATCACTTTCACTAGTTACAATACTCAAAATACTTGTCCTAGTACTCAACCTGCCTCATCATCAATTTACAATCAGCCCATCCATAATCTGATGGCAAGTCAAGTACCTCCACCAAATGGAAACCCATGGAATAATCCAGGGGCTGTAAACATGATTTCTCCTCTTCATGCTCTGCCTAAAAATCCTGAAAGATGGCTACCAAAATTTAACCCTAATGATGGTCTTCTTGCAAAAGAACACATCCATAATTTTATGTTAGCTATCAACTTGAATGCAGTAATCGAGGAGGATTGCGTTGTACAATTATTTCCATATACTTTAAAAGGATCTACAGGATCTTGGTATTTTTCGTTACCTGCTCACTCCATAACTAACTGAAATATGTTTGAAGAACAATTTCTGGCTAAGTTTTGAGATGACAAAACCACTGCAACTCTAATCAATGATCTTTCAAATATTAAAGCTAAAATAGGTAAGAAGATTAAATATTTAAACTCAATATTTAATAAACTACTCAATAAAATTCCTGTTATAGCAGTTCCTAGTGCAGAAGTTCAAATTGAGTGATATATTTCATCACTTCCATCTAATATATCTATTTTTGTTGATAGAGAATAACTAGAATCTCTTGTAGAGAATATGAAAGAATCTCTATCTGTAGAAAAGTGCATAACTGCTCTTGAGAAAATGAATTCTTAGGAACATTGCAAATCGAAGAAAATATCTTTCAAAGATGATTCTCAAAATAAAACACCAAAAGATCCATTTGATGTAGAATATCTTCAAAAAGTTTTGAAAATCATGACCAATGATATGGAAGACATCAAGAAACAAGTTTCTGAAAATTCAAATTCAAAAAATTCTTTCAGAAATTTCAATAAGAAACAAACCTCTAGTTCTCAACCTACAAACATTATATCTGGTGTTGAATCAGATCAAGATGACGAGGAAGAACAAGAAGAGGAAGAAGATGATGATGAATAAGAAGGATTTGAACTTAATGGAATGTGGGATGTTATCCTATCAAATAAAGAACAACTTGAAGCTTTGCCTATTAGCACACGTAGCAAAAATAACACTGAAACAACACAACTTAGCCAACAAGAAAACATTTCTACTCATACTAAATACAAATCAACAAAAAAAGTCTAATTCAAAGGCTACACAAACAAGTCCTATTACATCAAACTCTCCAACTATATCTAAAACAATGGTTATCTAAGATACCATTGAATATAATATAGTTGAAGATATGAAGAAAACTAGAGCAAATATTTCAATTCATGAGCTTACCAAATTGAAGCAACAACAAGAAATCTTACTTAGAGAATTAAAATCTATTCCTGCTTCAAACTTACCTGCTCCAATTATAGTGGAAGCTGCTAACGAAACATGTAAAACACCTTCTCCTTCAGAAAAAATAGATGCTTTAGGTTTCATAATGATAGGTTATTGATCCATCTCTCATACTCCCCCATTTCTCTTAACCTATGAGATCTGTAACAAAAATGTTCATAATTTTTTGATAGACTCAGGGGCTTCTTTGAATATAATGCCGAAATTAGTTTGTGCTAAATTGAACATTAATCCTCAGATTTCTCCAGTTCATGTAGTACAACTAGACAGAACTAAAGTAGAAATGGTAGGAGAATTGAAATCTGTTTCAATCAGATTGTCATCAAATCCAAAATTTGTTCAGATAATTGATATTTTGGTTGCAGACACCTAAATTTTATGGTTTAATTCTGAGTCATGATTGGTCTGAGAAACTTCATGGTTATTTTTCAACAGACTGGTCACATATGTGGTTACCACATAATGGAAAGCCAAAATAAATTCGAATGATCGTGAAAATTTTATGAAACACATGGTAACTCATAATGAAGAAATTAATGAACCAATAGCTTTCAATAATAGCATTATTGGAAACTATGCTACATAGTCATTTTTAGGAACATATAATGCTCCAACATCTACTTTCTTTGATAACACGGTTGTATCTCAAATTGAGAATTTTTCTCGGCCAGATAATTCTAGATGCATTAATTTTTCAGATAGAGAAATAGTTGATTCTTTGCTTTGGACACTTTATTTTGACGGTTCTAAATATAAAGATGGTGCAGCTACGGGTTTCATTTTAATAAACCCAGAAGGCGAAAAGACTATGTTAGCCTAACGATTAGAATTTTATTGTACCAATAATGTAGCTGAGTATGAAGCATTAGTTCAAGGATTATTAAAAGCGATTTATTTAAATATCAAATATTTGAAGGTTTTAGGAGATTCAGAAATCATAGTTAGGAAAGTGAGAGATAATATCCATTGTAATTCTAGACATTTAAAACACTATCAATCATTAGTCAAAGAATTAACTACTCACTTCCTGGCCTTCAACATTTCTTCTATACCTCGAATTCAGAATGCTAGTGCAGATTTACTCGCTAATGTAGCATCAAAGTCAATCCCATCCCAAGAATTTAGTCCTAATAGATTTTCAATTGAGTTGATTTTTAGACCATCTATTCTTGATAATATCACCAATTTGAGAGTATTCAATAATGACTCAAATATCATAGATTTTTAAACATCTAAATAATATTATGATAATCAAATCATGGATGGAAATGAACATGACACTTAGATTAGGAAAGAACAAGACGAAAATCCTATTCCAAAATCTGTTGTCAAGTTAGAAGACTTATATAACCTAAATGATAGATTTAAAAGAGTAACTAACTCAAAAGTACAAAGTTATACCTTAAGATTTGAGTTAGTTAATCTAGGAAGTGAAAAAAAGCCTAAAAATATAAATCTAGGCCTTAGTTTGTCTTCTGATGAAAGATTATCATTCATCATCTTGTTTAGGATATACAAAAGTTTCTTTTCTTGGGATTATTCTGATCTTAAAAATATGGTACTTCTGTGATCCAGCACACAATTCCTATGATCTCAGAAGAAGAGCCTATACAGCATAAATTGAGAAAGATTCATCCAAATTTGGAAAATCAAATTAAAACTGAGTTGAATAAAATTCTCAAAGCAAAAAGTATCTTTCCAATTAGAAATTCAGAATGGGTATCAAATTTGATACCTTTCAGGAAGAAGAATGGTGATATTAGAATTTGCATTGATTTTAGAAACATAAATAAAGCTTGTCAGAAGGACAATTTTCCACTACCAATCATGGAACAAGTATTGCAAAAAGTAGCTAGTTCTAAACTTATGTATTTTCTAGATGGATTTTCAGGCTATAGTCAAATCCTCGTTCATCCAGATGACAGATTGAAAACTACATTCAAAACTAATTCGGGAACTTATGCTTATTAGAAAATGCCTTTTGGATTAATTAACGCAAGTGCCACTTTCCAAAGAGCCATGGACATAGATTTTAGAGGACTCAAACAAAATAGTATTTATCTATTTAGATGGCATTATTGTCTTCTCTAAACAAGAAAATTATCATATTACTGACCTAAATCAAGTCTTTGAATCATGCAAATGGTATGGCATTTCATTAAATCCAAAGAAATAATTTTTTGCTTTAGATGAAGGAAAATTTTAGGATTCATCATGTCAAAAAATGGTATCTATATTGATCCTGAAAGAGTTGATGAAATTAAATGAATCGCTTTCCCTCATAAAAAGAAAACCATGCAATCTTTCCTTGGGCAAATTAATTTTGTTAAGAGATTTTTCCCTGATTTTTCTCAAATAGTTTTACCATTGTAGAACATGATTAAGAAAAATTATGTTTTCAAATGGGGACGTAATGAAAGAGAAGCATTTGAACTGATTAAACAGTCAATTTTCAATACTACATTCCTGACCACCACTAATTTTCTTAATCTATTTACATTATATACTTTTTCATCAGATACATCATATGCAGCTGCTTTAACATAGTTGAATGACCAACAAACAGAATAAATGAAATCATTCTTTAGTTCAAATTTATAAGGTGAAAAGTAGAATTACACATCTGTTTAAAAACAAGAATTTGCTATTTTTAAAGCCATAAAACATTTCAGACCTTTTCTCCTAAAGTCTCATACGAAAATTATAGTTCAATTTTTTGCAGTAAGACAACTTTTGATGCAGAAAGAATTAGGAGAAAAAAGAGCTAATTGGGTAACTGCATTGCAAGAGTATGATGTAGAAATAAAACCCTCTAAAATCATCATAGGTCAAGGTTTTTGTAGAATGCTTTTAGGAGCATCACATTCACCATTAGGAGAAGATTCAGGTAATGTGCAAATATCATAGGTAAGCCTCAATGATTCAGATTGACAATATTCTGATCTTATATTTTATTTAAAAAATGAATATGCTCCAAATCATCTCAGTTATAAGACAAAATGAACTCTTATATTAAAATATAAACAATATGAGTTAGTCAATGATGTGTTATTTAGAAGAAATTTTGATTTTGTACTTCTAAGATGCTTAAAACAATCTGAAGCAGATAAATTCTTGTAGGAACTCCATGATGGACCAGCTGGAGGAAATTTTGGAGGAAATACAACAGCTTATAAAATCCTGCATGCAGGTTACTATTGGCCTACACTTTTCAGGGATACTCATGAATATTCAAGGAGATGTAAAGTATGCCAAAGTACATCTAGAAAACAAAGAAAAACAACATTCCCATTACATCTAATAAATATTGATTAACCATTTGAGTAATGGGGATTAGATATAATTGTTGAGATTGTTCCTAACTCTTCCAAATAGCATAGATATATTCTTACAGCTACATATTACTTTACCAAATGGGTGGAAGAAATTCCATTCAAAGTAGCTAATTTAGAAAATATCATTGATGAAAATATCATAATCAGGTTTGGCTTACCTATTGCTTTGATGTTTGATAATGCATCTTATTTCTTTGGAACTACTATGATAGATTTTGCAATTAAAAGAGGTTTTAAATTAAAATATTTTGCAAATTATTACCCACGAGGAAATGGTTTAGCAGAATCCACAAACAAAAATCTAATTAGAATAATCAAAAGAATTGTTGATCAGAATCAAAGAAATTGGCATAAATCATTAATTTTTGCTCTTTGGGCAGATCAAATAGCTCAAAAAGATTCTATTGGTACTTCACCATTAAATCTTTTATATGGAAAAGAAGTTGTACTTCCCACCAATGTAGTTATTCCATCTCTTTCCTTAGTTCAATTCATTGATGAAATTCCTACTTCTTCTTTACAAATTAGACAAGCTCAAATTCTTAAGTTAGAACAAGAAAGAGAAAAGGCCAAACAAACTCATGCTCATCATCGATAAATAATAAAAGCCTCATTTGATTCAACTTCTGTCTCTCTCAAGAATTTTCAAATTAATGATTTGGTATTGAAATGGGACAAAGCACATGAGGAAAAAGGTAAGCACATGAAGTTTCAAAAACTCTACCTAGGTCCATTTCAAATAATTGAAGAAAAAATCCCATCAACATTTCTAATACAAGATTTATTAGGGAAAAAGGATTCTTTGGCTATTAATGGGCAGATTTTGAAAAAATATTTCTCGTCGGAGGTAACCCATTCTATTTTTGTATATTAACATCTTTTGTTTTTTCTCTTTTAAAATAAAAGTTTCTTAGTATTAATATTTGGCTTTTCAAGATGAATCTCAGATGCTTTTCTTTGGATTTTTCTTTTCACTTATAAAAAATGAAAATGTTAAGGATGGAAAATCAAAATATTTAGAGAGACAGAATGATTTTATCTTTCCGAAAAATGAAATTTCAATAAAAACAGTTATTCTTTGATGAAATCTTATTTTTTATATAGCATGGATAATCTATTTATCAGTCAAGAAAATAAAATTTAATATAGTAAATAACTTTTTATAGAAAAGAAATCTCAAACTCGACATTATCATCTAGAATCTGAAAAAGACCTATGATTCATCCCATCTAGAAAATCTTATAAATTTTCAAAAGGAATTCAAAAGAAAATAAAAAGATATGATAAGAAGAAAAACTTAAAAGATAATAGGTCTCATCACGAGCTTGTTTACCATGTTCATAAACAAATATTTAAACTGACATTACCAATGCAAAACAGGCTAATGAATTGATATATATCAAAAGGACAAGGGGTCTCATCAAGAGCCAGCTTGATCAGTTTAATTACTACTAGTGAGTGGCATTGTCATCATTTGGTTACCAAGCCCAGACAATGACTTTTAAGGAAATAAAATATATAAAAGGAAAATTATCAGAGATTATAATTTACTTCTGAAAATTATAGGAAACATGGGATGGGAGAATGGATCATTGTTGGGTAAAAGATAACGATGCTAAAATGTTAAATTTCCTATTGGAACAGAGGCTCTATCTATGGTAAAAGAGTAATTTTTTATAAAGCTAATTTGTAAAGTTTATTTACTTTATATTTTTAAACTAAGTAAGGACTGATACTTATTTTCATACTTATATCCTTAAAAGAGGAATTCTTATGAATAGTGAATAAGAGAAATTTTCAATGTTTAGAAAAGATATTATTTATTTGAAATCTCATTCCTTTAACTATTTTATTTTGAAAAAAGCTTAGAAATTTCAAAATATTTTTATTAGAGACATATTGTTCACCCAAGTGAATCACCAATTGTTGTGCTATACAACAACCCCCCATTTATTTTATAAATAGGCGCCTTTTAGAAATAAATAGGAAATTGTTTTTATAATTTCTTAAAAAAATAAAAACTTAGAAAATAAATATTTTTTGTTTTTGCCTTGTTATTTTAAAGCACATCGCATATCACATATCTTATTTCAAAAAGACCCATAAAACGTAAAATATGTGAATTACGATATGCACTCAAGATCTTATGAAGATATGATTTAAAACCTTTCCAAAAATCTTCAATCATCGTTATATTTACTTTATCGCACCGCACTTCACTTAAACAATCAAAAAGCTTTAATAGAAAAATGATACAAGTTGTGACCCCGCGGACCCGACAAGAAAATAAACCAATAAATATAAAATCTTCGGCTATCGTGGTCACTTCAGTTTTCACAATTCACATTTCTCTCAACTTATAATATACTCTTAATCGTTATCACATAAAAGTTGTGATCTGCGACTTGCACAGATCGCATTTCGTAGCATTTAAGGGTAAAGTATCATGAAATATTACAAGGTAGAACCTGTGATATGCACATTAATTTCATTTAATGAATCAAGAATGTAAAACAGCTTGTGTCATATCAAAATGAAATTTAAGATCTTAACGACTCTAAAGTGATTGATAGATCTTACGTGTGGAGATATGTGAAATATTAAATCAGAAATTATGTAGGATGATTGATGTTATATTTTAATAGATTGATATTTTTTCATGTGTGTTTGAAGTAAATGGTTGATTTATTTCTTTGATACTCCATACTTTGTAAAATTCTCTTTGCTTTCAGAAAAACAGTTAATGGATTGAGGAAGAGAAAAATGAGCAAAAAGGGTAAACAAATTTCTTAGACATCGTCCACAGAAGACAGAGATATGTCTCCATTATTCTCAGATACCTTCTACAACAAATACTGCAATAGTTCAACATGGGAGGCAATGTATAAACTCTTTGAAAATTAAGGACCAAGGGTTATAAACAAAGTTTCTTCAACAGGCACCACTTCTACCTTTGACACAACTCTTTTTGATGTTGCATGTTTATACATGCATAGGATAGTTGCAAGATGAGAGATTATTCCTTATATAGACATGTTTAAGTGGGAAATTGACCACTTAAACATTGAAGATAGAGTGTTCAAGAATTCTAGGGGAGAAACTATGGGTTCTTTCAGGGCAGAGGATTTACCAGCAATGTACCATCTACCACACCCACAGTAGAAACACGACAAAGAATATTTGCAAAATTTTAAAGGAGAACATCCAGACCTTATCAAATTCATCTAATAATGGAAGGATAATCAGGGGAAATTGAAGCAAGATAAGTTTTTTATGTACCCAAATTCCCAAATTCCTAATCCTTAATGTTATGTCACTGGTATCTTATGTAGAATATTTTCCAAACCAGATAACGCTTGATTCTCAAGAGACTGGGTTTCCCTAATTGACGCAATTGTCAATTCATCAATTTTAAATTGGGCAAACATCTTATCCAATAGCCTAGCCAAGCACATAACCGAATATAGGAATAAAAGAAGTATTTCATTCAGAGAAATACCTCCCTTTTATATGTCTACATATGTCATGGATGCTATCTTTTTTACTTCTGGTTTTCATACCATGGGTTGGAAATGGACTACCAAAGACCCTTACCCAATTCACATCTACCACAGAGAACTCTGGGATTCAGATTTCCACTTGCACTTCTATAAAGTATATTATGGAGTCATATTACATATACACCAAATGATTTTTAACAAAAGCGCTCCTAGCATTTCTAAAGAAGCCAACGTAAAAATTATTCCAGTAGCTAGATGGTTTGATGAAGAAAATTTTACATATATTAGAGTATTTGGGAGTTCTTCTTCTCTCCATGTTTTAACCTATTATGTTCCCGATAAATTACTTGCAAAATAAATAGCCTATCAGCTTGTCAATGGTGTTACGAAGTAGCTGAAGAACACTAAAAAGGCTATTTGGCCTAATTTCCCTCTACAATGTGGCACATTTTCTTTGTCTAATATCGGCCATACTTACAAGGAGGTTCCCAAGATTCAGTTATTGAAATTGGCATTCATTCCAGGAAGATTATATGATCCAAACGATGTGATTAAAAATTACATCACAGAGCTTAAGATGAAGTCTTTCATAAAGGAGGAAGATGGATTTGATGACCTCTTCTAGGGCATGAAAAATTTCTCTAATATTATCAAATATGTATCTAGTCACTTAAGTCAAAAGGATGTTCAAGCTTTTCAAGCACACAGAAACAAGAGAATAGAAAAAGTCCCTCTAAATTTGTTAACTATTGAAGATGAAAAATACACTCCAAGTGTTAGTCTAGATGATGAAATAAAAGAAATTTCTGGAGAGGAATCAGTTCAGTCGCAGCAGAAATCTGATAATTCAGATCACTCTGAAAATGAATCTAAATCTAAAAAGCAAAATTCAAAAAAGACAAATGACCAAGTGATTAAGGAGATAGAAATGCTGGAGGAAACAAGAAATAATGGTAAAGAATCAAATCCTGAAACAGCTCAGCAGAGTCATAACATGCTAGATCAATCCATTTTACCACAAGAAAAATATCTTATAAATGAAGCAATAGAGACTCCCAAAGAAAATCCCAATACTGATCAAGCAACAAGTTTCCAAACACCAGAACACTCACAGAAGATAGTGGAGACTAGTAATCCATTACAAAGAGTTCCAGAAATACATGATAAAGAAACCATATTGGCCTACCCCCACACATGAGATAGTTTTACAGATTGAATATATCCCTTCATTAGATATTTTTTATAGCCCTAGTTACAAGTTTGTGGTTAAAAGAAATAAAAGAATGAGAATTGATGAAACAAATCCAAGGCTGACATATGAATCAGTTGATGTACTATGGAAGGATTTCTCAAATGATCCCATTGAACATCTAACCAAATTATCACAGTATGCAGGGGCATATGCTACCGCTATTGTTGATAAAGCTACTGAGGTTAGAGCATTGTTAAAACAGAAGGAAGCCAGAGTACAAGAATTAGAAAAGTTTTTGAAGGAAGAGAAATCAAATTCCAGTGAGCAAATCAAAGTAAACACAACCCAATTTGATAAATATATTGAAAGCCTCAAATTTCAACATCAGATAGCGCATGAAAAACAAGCATAGATAGAAATGTAAATGATTAAATTAAAAAGTAAACCACAATTAGAAAAAATTGTCAAAGAAGCACTTGATTTAAACACCATGTTAAAAAAGAACAAGATTTTTCTTGTCACCAAGCTTCTATGATTGATTCTTATTGTGATTCAATTAAAAAAATGATCCAACAGATAGCAATTCAAAACTTAGAATGTGAAATAATTGAAAAGAAAATAGAAGAGCACATTCAGTGGCAAGTTTCAGATTTGGGAAAGAAATTAATCTACCTCAAGTAGATAAGCTTCACAAAGAAATGTTATTGACATAATCAGAAGCGCAAATCAATCAAGCAGAGAAAGCAGCGGCCAAGACATCCAAGATTTGAAATGAGATTATTCTTGATCTATGTGTGAGAAACTGTCTAAAATAGAAATTCCTAAGGAAAACATGTATAATGTGTTTTCAGAAACAAGACTAGTAGAAAGGAAGTGGAGATAGAGAGTAGATACACAAGAGAAAATGATCAAAAAGGTAAATAATTTTGATCAGGAAAATTACTGGAATTTTCTGATCAAACCTTAGCATCAACATCAAACTCTTCAGTCTCTTATAGATTCAGCAAAAAGATCTCAGTTAGCAATCTAAAATGGTATTTTCAAGGGACAAATTCAATCGCGGATATCATAGCCAACTCAGCTCAAAGAAATGTTAGATATTTTCCAACTTCGTAACCACATTTAGAAAGAAGAGCAGGATTCACAAAATCAAGATTGTTAGTTTAAATTCCTAGATTGTTGTTTAAGTTAGCTTTTTGAAGAAGGTTGTTTGAAACCTGCTCTATATTTTTGTAATAATTTATTTTATTATATAGTTAGTTTAGTATTTAAACCCTTCTCATGCATTTAGAGAAGGGTCTAGAATTTTTTCAAAAACATTTTCAAAGAATGCACTATTGTAAGTTTGTGACTGCTTTGATGAATTAATGGAACACATTCTGTTATCTTTTAACAACAAAAGATGTTTAATTGATGTTTCACTACTATACTCTTTAAATTGCTCGAAAGTGAGAAGGAATGAATTCATTGCTGTGAGTTTACATGAGTAGAACTTCGTACATATGGTACTTCTATTCACTTGTATTAAGTCTTATTTCATAAATTGACAGATATGTTTTTATTGTATTACATATTTGAAATTTCATCATATATAAATGTTACATACACTTTTGTTCTAATATTTAGCTATGGTTTCTTATTGAATATGTAATCACACTGATAAATGCGATATTTATCTCACAATTCTTCTATGCAAACTACTTTTTTAGAAGAATTATTTTACATAATTTTCATCTCTTTCGATCATTAAATGATCTATATTACTAATATTTGAAGGATATAATTTTAGATCGCATAAGGGAAAAACAACCCAAGTATATATTAGATTAATTACTTATATAGATGCACATAGATTAAAATCATTATCCATTTGCATGCTATATTCACAACACCCTCATAAAAATCCTTATTGGGAAATTGGTCCCATTATCCCCAGTCGAAGGCACTATACCAGACGAAAAAGGGGCTACTTTAAGGTCCAGACTAGGTGGTTTTCCCCCATGTTTTGGCAATGAAATTTTGAGGCCTCAACACATTGTCGCTAGAAGGAGGGCCAAGTGAATGGCACAAAGGTCTGATCAATATAAAGGTCAATCAAAAAATCTCTGTCCCTGTAGATCCTCATCAACTTCTAGAAAATTATCCAGATCTTCATCTATAAACTCTAAATTTGATCATCTCTCTCCTAAGTCTCCTAGCAATACTCAAACTTTACTATTTCCCAAAATTCATCAACATTCCCCAGAGGTTGAAAAGCCTAAAACTTCTCAATTATCATATCTTAGCATCTCATCCTCTTTACAACCTCAAAGAATATTAACTCAATCATAAAGTCAAAAAACATGGATTCTCCCTTTTTAATTTCCTATCAATAGTACTCGAAATAAATTAAAGAAAACGCAATCAGAATCGATCACTAGTGAGGTCTTATCCCATCCACCCCCATTTCCTCCACTCACTTCCACAAATTTCATTCCAACAGTCTGTATCACTTTCACTAGTTACAATATTCAAAATACTGGTCCTAGTACTCAACCTGCTGTTGAAGCCTCGAAAATCGCTGCTTCAAACATCAGGGAGATAACCACCCGGTCAGGACCTTAAGAAAACTCCTCTTCCATTTGTGATGGTGGCTCTGACTAGATTTATAGGACCAATTTCCTACTAATTTGAATGGGTTGGTAATGGAATGGTTGAATGAAGGGAAAATGGGACTAAATGACTGAAATGAAAATACTAACTAATCTAATTTAAATACTGATAAAGAAATTCTAAAACTAACCCAGGCATCATATGTGAATACAACTTTAAATTGTTTCAATTGAACAATAACCATAAAAATGTATTATATCTTAATTGAAATGTGCAGCAACAAATAAAGATAACTTTGTTTAAGAAATTAAACAGAGTTATATTAAAATATTGTATTCATCATTGTATATCGTTTGCGTATACTATAAAAGATAAATATTTCCAATATACTCAGAAATGATATATATATATATATATATATAAAGAAATACTGTGAAATGAAGTGCATATAAACGATAGAAATTTAAAAGAGAATATCATATAACAAAAGAAAATAACAGTGAAAAGCTATAAATACCATATCCATCTTGAGACTTTCAAATGCAATCCAATACTCTAATCCAGCAATTCCAATGTAAAATCAACTCCAACGTACATAAATGCAATTCTTAAAGATAATTCCACACAGAATCACCAGATGTGATCCTTTATAAAAGAATATAGGAGTAAATGGAGTACATAAATGTAATCTCCAAGTCAAAAATATTACAAATTAAGGACCCCTTTCTAAATGCATGAAAGGGGTTTAAATAGGTACTTAACAAAACAAAATAACTAAAACTATTCCTATAAACTATCTAATATCAAAATATCTAGAACATAAATGCAATTTTGTAGTAGACTGGCCCATTGATCATCAATTGAGGTGGATGTGCGAAGCTGGCAAATTTTGACCATCTCCTTTACTTCTTCAGGATGACTAAGCTTCGAGTGCAACCACCCTATGTACAGGGCATCTGAGAACTCGGGAAGGATGCAATCAATGGAATTTGAGAGAAATTTAATTGTAGTTTGTTGACTATATAGTTTGTATGAGATAAGACCACATTGAATCCCATGATATTCCTTTTAACTAGCCAATTTGCTTAATTTTATTAATGACCTCTTGTTTCCATCTAAGATCAGTCTCTTTAACTTTGGGTAACTGGCCAGGACCACAATCTGTAATTAAATTGATTGCATATAAATTATCATTTACCATTTGTGTTAGATTGTTCATTATCCCCTTAGCTCTGGACGTGGCCCTCGATTCTCTGATCAAGCGATGTTCCCATTCTGAAAAGACAATTTCTTTATGCCTCTCCATAATTTTGGGAAGATCTGCTCTTTTCTCTGACTCTGAATCTTGCCATAAAAGAAAATCAGATACTTTTTCTTCAGCTTCTTTCTATTGTGACGATTTCTCCTGTGTGGGAGTTCTCAACTGATCAAGAGGCACTTTGAGTAACCTCTAACTTCTGAACAACAAAAAAAATTTCATGTCCTCGGCCTGCAACTTGGACTTGGCTAAATGAAAGACTTGGGATATATCATCCACGGAAATAAATAAATCATCAAAAATGTCTGGTTCATGTTCGAACTGAGCAATCGAAATAGATGTTGTGCTCAACTTAGTGTTCCTAAATTTAGGTCATAAATTATCAACCAGGGTCAGTAAACTGCTGAAGTGTGGTGCACTATATGTGCCTAGGTATCTGTTTCTCACTACGTTGTGTTTAGTGTTTTTATGATGTTTTTGGTTTTATGGTTTTATGTCAAGAAGGAAAAGAACTAAGTGTTGGTAAAGAGAAGTGGATGGTTACAATAAAACAAAGCAAAACCTACTCTAAACTGTGTATGACACTAAAGAATAGAAAATGCAAAGCTTGATAATGACTTCTAGTAAGGAAAAAAATCACAACATGAACTCAATAACTCATAGCATTAACTCATCCAATTCATTCATTAGGAATATGTTGGAATAGTTTTGAGAAAAGGACAAGTTTAGTACATATGAGGCTCTCTTAAGTACACAATCATCTTACAATATTACAAAGAATCTCATCCATGGCTAGAAGTTTATTAGAACACAATTGGAAAAAGACTATTTGTAACACAATAAGATTTCTACCTGAATTAACTTGTCATGCTAAGATCAATTCATTCTGCAGCTCAACTTGTCACCACTAAACCTTATTCAAAAGTTAGATATTTTCTAAAATATTTTTTGGAAAGAAAGGTTTAATTGTGAATTTGCAAAAGATTGCAGAACAATCAAGACCTTAAAATGATATCACTAACTTATTCATGTTCATATGATGATACATTAATATAAAGTCAGAACAAGATTAGTTTGTAGATTATGACGACCATGAAATTTAATATTGAAAAAGAATACAACCTAAAGAACAATTGATAACAATGAGAATGCAATTGGTCAAACTTGAAACACAGTGACCACAACTAAACTACAATGCCATTAACCTAACTTGAAATATAGTGAACAAAGTTGAACTAGAATGCCACTAATCTAACTTGAAATGCGGTGAATTAAAACTGAACTAGAGTGCCATTATCAAACTTGAAATATAGTGACAGAATTAAACTAAAATGACATCTACCTCTGGAGTGCTACCACTAGACTAAGGATGCAACTAATTACTGGAATGTTTCAGCTCTATCTCATTCAGAATTAGTGGTATTTTGGAATAGTTTGTAGAACAGGACTGGTTGCAACATTTTATGTAAATGAGCATGAAAGCATAAAATTCAACAAAACACAACAAAGCTCTAAAACTCCACAGCTATGTCCCATCTGAAATTAGTGATATTTTGGAAGAGTTTATAAGATCATGACTAGTTGTACTTTTTTTTTTTTACTGATGTAATTGAGCATAAGAACGTAAAACTAACTCCTAAAATACTACAGTCACACCTCATTCGATATTAGTGATATTTTGGAAGAGTATGTAAGAACGAGACTAAACTGTAGCATCTAATGCAAATGAATATAAAACTCAAAGTTCAGAAAGTCAATTAAACTAGGAATGAAACGAGGCTAAATTACTTATCTAAATTATATGAACAAAGCTCCTCAAGTAGCAGGGGCCCTTTACCACCAGAGTAGCACGCAAATCTACTCAAGATTGACTCAGATCGTCTAATAAAATGATGTTTCTTTCATTAAAGGAGAAATTTTTCAAAACAAAGTATTTACGGCCTTCAAAGATCTAGCAACAAAAAAAAATCTAACCAACAGTTTCTTGGTCTCCCGAGTCATACTTATAATGAAGTTACATAACTACTCTTTGAGAAAAATGGGGATAAGTGTCTTTCCGACTTCTAATCAAATTAAAATTCTTATTAATAGTCTTGTGCTTAACTGCGGACGTCTGTAGAGTCCATGTTTTGATAGGAAACTGCTTCTCTTCTACGTGCATAACCGCTTTAATACTTTAACTAAGACTTCGTGGGGAGCAAGAGATGATGGGGAGGTGTTTTGGATTTCACCCATATGCCTTTTTCTTTGCAGTGACACCTGGAACCTACATAAACATGAGAATGGCTGCAGAACAGACGACTGGCTATGGAATGCCTGTATTTTGTAGCTGAGCCTTAATCAAAATTACTACACCAACAAAATCATGAAAACATAGAAAGCTAGTCATTATATAAATTCTTAAAGAAATTTTAATTAATCCTATTGATCAGTTAAGCTTGTAATTGATGAGGGACAAAGAAAATGAAGTGGAATGTGCTGAAAGAGAAGAACATCTTTGGGGCTCAACATACCCCCACTGCAAGGTTTTTGCATGTCCTCATGCAACTACTCTATGTACTCTGAGACCTCTGCTAGGACATCCAACCCTCTTCTTCTACTTTGCCTGACAGCCAGTGGTCTTTTGGGCTTCCTTATGACTAACTTGAATCTTAAATTTGTAAGCGCCTTGATTAGATTTTTGTTTTTCTTCTTCAATTGTTCACTGGCCTTGTACAATTTCTCCATTTGTAAAGACAGAATTGAATTCATATCACTTTTTAGTTTCACCTGCTCCCTCAAGATGTCATTCCCATTCTTAATGTGCCTATTGAGTACTTCTAACTCATACTTATCTCTTCTTAGCACATCAATTTCAGATTTTGGTGGGCTAGGAGTTCTGTCTCTACTTTATGAAGCTCTCCTCTCTAATGACTCAATATAATTGTAAACTTGTTGTTGTGCTGGATCAATTTCTGGAGTTTCTTCATCCTTAATTTTTATGATCTCTGTTTGTCTAACCTCTCTTTTCTTTAGTATACCTCTAATTCTGTGGCTCTGTCTTGGTTGAGATGGCCCTTCACCTCTTTATTTGGCATATCTTTATTTGAGCCAACTTCTTAGAAATCATCTCCTCACTGTCCTCTTGAATTGATTTACCAGTTTCAACTTCAATAGCTTTGGAAGTTTCCCTTCTCCTGCTTCTTCTTGTAGGCTTTCTTTCAAGTTGAGATTCTTTGGGTTCCTCAAAATGGTTCCTCACTAGAAATTATTCCCAATTATCTCCCATTTTCCTCAAATGATGTTCAATTAAGATTTTGACTAAACCATGGTGATACAAAGTTGTTTCTAGAAATTGAACCATTTTTTGAACGTTTGAGGCCATTCTTTTCAGACTATGAAGTAGGAAAAGGGAAAATTAATTTCCTCATCTAAGAAATGCATCATTAATAAAATATGGTAGACATAGAGAGTACCAAATCTACCTTCACAAGTGATAATTTTTTGCAAAATGAGTAACATGTTCCTCCACTTAATCTTTAATGCCGAGCTAGGAATACCCTTTTTAAAAATGGAAACATCCATACCTAGAGTCTTAAGCATTTGCCTCCATGCTTCGTTATGAAATTCCCTATTTTTGAACCACCTTTCTCCTTGTCTAGGTAGTTTTGTTGCCTCTGCAATGAAAGCTTCTGTAACAGTGAATTTAATGTCTCCTATTTCGACCTTGACTCCATTGAAGGACCTTGCAAATGTTTTAGTCACCTCTTTGTGAAAACCACTAAATTTCTCCAAAAATTGCAACCAACTTGCTTGTTGTAACATTTCTCTTATTTGTGGATATCCCTCCAAGTACTTGGTTCCAACCGGTTCAGTCCTCACTATGAGACTTATAGCTTTTATTCCAACCTTCAGTTTACTACTCCTCTTCTCATGGTGAAAATGGCTGTTAAAGAGATATTTTTGCCCCAAAGATGTTTCCTCTGTTTTACAGAGCGGAATGGCTAAGTATTGGTTGCGGAAATGAATGATATGGAGTGATTTTGAAATGAGTATAATGCGGTGAGGTGGTTCATATGAGTTGAATGCTAACACAGAAGAAAATACCGCAAAGATATTTCATTAATCAATTCAAAATAATCATTAAATACTTCGGCCTAATGACGTGACTGATCAAATCACTTCAGTACTTGAACCATTAAGTTTTAAATGATAATTGGGTATGGCAAGATGAAAGGGTTTTTTTTTTTTTTTCAAAGTTTTTATGATATGGTTGATAGGCATGATCAACATGACTAATTAAAATAACCTTTTTGAATCATATATGACTTAACTATGCTAAAATTTTCATGATTTGTCACCATAATAATTTCATACCTTTTCCTTTCCTTTGATTTTATTTGTGGTTTCGATATGCCTTGTCCTCAATCATTGATCTTCAATTCCTCATAAGTATTTGATTTTTCTTGTTGTTTTGAATATGCAGGATCAATTTGCTGCTAAATCAAATGTTTATTGGATAGTGCCTTCAGGGTCTCTGGTTGTAGAATGTTTGTCTGGCTGCAGAATGTCTGACTGGCTGCAGAATGTCTGATTGGCTGCAGAATGTCTGATTGATTGCAGAATGTACCTGCAGAAGTCTTAAAACATGGAATGGAATGGTTTGAAGCATGAATGAAATGATGGAATATTGTATGAAATGAATTAAAAATGCATAATGAAATATGGTGTAATGGAGTATGGGTGAAGTGAATAATGGGATGAAATGAATCACAATTATGAAGTGGAGTGAAAAAGTGGCCTACAACTTCTGATCTGTATTATTCAATTGCAGAAAGAGATCAATATTAAAACTCTGAGATGTTAATGAGGTGGACCATGGAATGAAATGAATGAAGTATGGATGAATGAAATGAAATGGAGTATGAAATGAAAAGGAGTATGGATGAATGGAATGAAATGGATCGTAAGTGGGATGTGAATCACTTATGATTTTATGATAGCTGCTTGCAGAGAAAGAAAAAAAAAAAAAACTTGAAAAGCTAAAGTGTCAGAAAGATTCTAATTTTCACTCTATCTTTTCTGTATAAACATGCTAATCAGAGATTAGTTCTCATGTTTATACTTTATTTTTAATTTTTTTTTTTTTATTTAATTTTTTTTTTCAATTATCTGACTTCAGAAAATTCAGTTAAGTTGATGAAGAAGAAAAATTCTTCTTCATTAACTTCACATCACTATTTTCCTGGAATTTCTTGACAAATTCTTCTCTTGAGAGTGGCTTATGATACAGCTTCAATCTATGACCATTCACAAGAAAAGTGACCTTCTCTTCATCTATTGTCCTGATTTATATTGCTCCATTATCAAAAATTCTTATAATTTCATATGGTCCAAGCCAATGTGTTTGGAATTTACCTTGAAAATCCTTGAACTTTGAATCAAACAAGAGAGCCCAGTCACCTTCTTTGAACTTCTTTTCCTTGATGTACTTGTCATGCCATCTAGTCCATTGTTGTTGGACTATACTTGTTTTCTAAACTGCATCTTGTCTGATCTCATCCAATTCATTAATCTGCTCCAATGTATGCTTTTGTGCCTCTGTTAGATGAAGTCCTAGCTGAACTACCATTTTGAAAGTTTGAATCTAGAACTCTATGGGAAAAAAAACTTGCTTTCCATAAACAAGTTCATAAGGGGTATGGCATGTTGTGCTTCTCCATGTATTTATATAGGCCCACAAGGCTTCAGGAAGCCTATCTGCCCAATCTCTTCTATGCAAATGAATAGTCTTCGTTAGGATCCCTTCAATGACCTTATTAGTAGATTCCACTTGACCATTTGCTTGTGCATGATAGGGAGTAGATTTTCTGTGTCTGATTTTGTACCTCTCCATCATTTGTTCCACTAGCTTTGATGTAAATAGAGCTCCTTGATCTGTAACAATTTCTCTTGGGACACCAAAACGAGTAAAAATATCCTCAAAAAGAAAATTAACTACAGATGCTTCAGTAGAAGAAAGTAATGGTTTGGCCTCTACCCATTTAGTAACATAATCAGTGAAAACTAATATATATTTATTTTTTCTTAATGGAGGACTAATAGGTCCTACAAAATCCAAAGCCCATTTTTCAAAAGGTTCAATATGTACTTGAGGTTGCAATGGCATCTCACCTGAAGGAGAAGGTTTCCCTACCCTTTGGCATCTGTCACACCTTTTGACATACTCTTTAGCATCTTTAAACAGGGATGGCCAATAATATCCCAAATGAAGGATCTTATAGGCTTTCCTTTTATCAGCAAAGTGTTCGCCACAAGGTTCATCATGACACTCCCTAAGAATCTCAGGCATATCATCTTCCCGAACACATCTCCTAATGATAAAATCTGGACCTGCCTTGTATAACTCATTAGCAACCCATGAATATTTTTCACTGTCATAAATGATCTTTCTTTTGTCTCTTGCATTCATTATTGAAGGAAATTTCCCTAAAACTAAATAATTAGCAATGTCAGCAAACCAAGGATTTTGAGTAGAAATTGCAAAAAGATATTCATCAGGAAATTGATCTTCAACCGGGGTATTGTCTTGGATGTTTTGGAGTCTAAATAGGAAATCAGCTACTGTGTTTTGTTTTCCAGGCCTATCTAGAATGGTAATGTTGAATTCTTGTAAAAGAAATAACCATCTTATGACTCTACCATTAGTAATTGATTTGTTCATTAAATATCTAATTGCAGAGTGATCTGTGTGAAAAAAAGTTTCATAGCCTGTTATATAGTGTCTGAATTTGTTTATGGCATGAACAACAACTAAAAACTCTTTTTCAGTTACAGTATAGTTTAACTCTTAAGGAGTCAAGTTTTTACTGGTATAGTAGATGGCATAAGGAATCAAGTCTTTTTGTCCCAATACTGCTCCTAGAGCTGTATCTGAGGCATCTGTTGAAATATGAAAAGGTAGCTTCCAGTTAGGTCCCCTTAAAATAGGTGCTTCAGAGATTTTTGTTTTCAGGGTCTCAAAGGCTAACTGGCAATCGGGATTCCACTTGAATTCACAGTCTTTGGTAAGTAATTTGAAAAGTGGAGATGATATCTTGGTGAAGTTTTCTATAAACCTTTGATAATATCCTGTAAATCCTAGAAAACTCCTAACATCTTTTTGACAACTTGGAATAGATAAGTTAGAGATGACTTCAACTTTTGACTCATCAACTCTAATCCCATCCCCTGAAATGTGATGCCCCAAAACAATTCCTTCAGTAAACATCATAAAACACTTTTCTTGACTTAGTGAAAGATTTGCTTCTTTACATCTCTTTAAGACTTTTTCCAAGTTTTCTAAAGCTTCCTCAAATGTGTTTCCATAAACTGTGAAATCATCCATATATACCTCTACACAATCATGTATTAGATCTGAAAAAATTCCTAGTACTGCCCTTTGAAATGTTTCGGGTGCAATGCATAGTCCAAGTGGAAATACTCGGTAAGCATAGGTACCCCAAGGACAGGTAAATGTGGTTTTATCTTGATCTTTCAGTGCTACTTGGATTTGATTATAACCACTAAATCCATCTAGGAATGAGAATTACTTTTTTCCAGCTAATGTATCTAACACCTGATCTATGGAAGGTAAGGGAAAATGATATTTAAGAATAGCTTTGTTTAATTCTCGGTAGTCAATACATACCCTCCATTTACCATTTTTCTTTGGTACAAATTACCCATGGAGAAACCCACTGACTCTCTGAAATGGGATAGATGAAGTTAAAATTTAATAATTTTTGCAATTCTTCCTTAACAATCTCCCTAAGATTTGGATTCATCCTTCTCTGAGGTTGTCTGATTGGTTTACAATTTTCCTCTATGTAGATGTGATGAGTGAAAGTCTTGGGGCTTATCCCTTTCATATCAGCGTACTCCCATGCACATGCAGAAGAATGTCTCTGTAATATCTTGACTAGCTCTTCTTGTTGAGATTTCTCTAGGTTCTTTTTTATGTTTAAAGTTTTGCCTGGAAATATCTCAATTGTAGAGCTGCCAAATTTATCCATGGAATAGAGAGACATCTGCCTTGATGACAAAAACTCAATCTTGGATTCTTCTTGAAATTGTTCATGCTTATATTCTGAAGAGGATTCAAAGTTTTCCAAGGTATTTAGAATCTAGCTATCTTCACTAATTTCTAAAATTGTGAAGAGAGGTTGTAAGTCTTCTTCATCCTCTATCCATTGAGTATCATCTAATTTTGTAATTGTTCTTGCTAAAGGATACAAGGTAAATTTCTTAGTTGAACTACCATCAGAGATGTACATATCACAGGATCTATAGCTAATGAAAGCATCAGCTGTAGCTAACCAAGGTCTTCCTAATATAATAGGATGTCCTCCTAGATTATTCTTAGGAGTTAGGATCATAAAATCCACAGGATACTCCCAAGAGTCTAGGGAAACTGGATGTCTTCTACTACCCCATCAGGTTTAATCACAGATTTGTCTGCTAATTTTAATAATGTGGGTGTAAAAAGAAGATTAGGAAGTTTCATTTTATCCATGATTTTTCTACTGATAATATTGATTGCTGCTCCTAAATCAATGAGTGTGTTTTGGATTTCAATTCCATTGATGTGAATTTTGACAACTGGATTTCCTAGGTCTAGACACTTTGGAATAGCAATATTACCCATCATGATATCTACTATTTTTCCTGCCAGTTGAATTTTCTTTATCTCTCTTATTCTTTTTCTTGTTTTCTTCATGCTCAACTCCTTTATTTTCTTTGCTAAGATTGGAATTTCCTTGATGGCTTGCAATAATGGGATCTTAATACAAACATTTTTCAGTTCATCTAGGAAATCATAATTAGGCACCATAATTTTTTTTTCTACACCCCTATCAATTTGTAATCTTTCTGGGAATGGAGGTGTAGAAGTGGATGTTGATGGATGCTCTAATACAGGAGTTGAAATTATTCGTTCTTTTTGTTTTGATTTTTCAATGTTTGGGTCTTGGAAAGTTTTGTTCTCTTCAAGACTTTTATTTACCCGTAGAGAATCTTCCTCAGAATTGTCTTGCTCTTGTATGATTACAGAAGGTTTCCTCTTTTCAAGTATCCTTCCAGACCTAAGTTGAACATCACTAAGGTCTAAAGGAGTGATCAAATAAGTTGGAAATTGTTGGCCTTCTATCATGTATGTGTTTTTATTGTTGGGGTTTGGTATGGGTTGGGTAGGCAACTGATTTTTTTTCTGAGGAAATGGTAATGGAAGTGGTTGATTTTGATGTTGTGGATTTTGAGGATTTTTTTGAAATTTTTGTTGAGGAGGGAAATGTGGATATGGTGGATAGGATGGTGGATATTGATAATACTGAGAGTATCTTCCATAGGGATTTCTTGCTCCTTGCACCGAAGTTTGTGATTGATTTTGAAATTGGGGCCAAGGTTGCTGCCAAGAATTCCAATTTGGTGGAGGTTGATTATACATCTGATCATGGAATCCTTGTGTTTGAGGTCCTTGCCAAGGCCTTCTAGAGACAAAATTGAGAGATTCTGTGGAACTTGAAGGAGTATCTTCTTGAAATATAGCTTTAAGACTAGGAAGTGAAGGACAAATCTTTGTCTCATGTTCTTCTAAACAAATTACACAAGTCTCCACAACTTTGGCATCCAAAGGGCACTCTCTCAAGGCATGTTTCTTTCTACATTTGGGACAAAAGATTTCTAAGGCATCAGATTCAGCTTTTTGCTTGTTTTTTAACTTAAGGGTGTCTATTTTTTCACTAAGACTCCCCAAGATATTAGATTTGAACTCATCAAGCATATTTCCTATTTCTGCCCTACTTACTGTCCTAGAAGCAGACTTACTTGCCCTTGCAGGAGTAGGGTCTCTTGGTCCTTTTACAGTTTTATATTTCCCTCTTGAAAGGTTGATACATAATTCAACTATTTCAGGTAATGTAAGCTGAGATATATCCCCTTTTCCCATCATGTTAAGGATATATAACCATTCATCCCTAATTGTCTTCAACAAGTGAGCTTTCAAAGTGTCTTGGTTTAGGTTTTCCATTTTTTCTCTTTTGATGTTGTAGTTAAATCTCTCCAACAAATATTACAGATTTTCATCTTCTTTTTGTAGCATTCTAAACACTTCCTCCTTATGGTTGGTTGGCATACAGTAGTCCAAATACCTTTCTAGAAATACTTGTTTCATGTCTTCCCATGTCCTAATAGAACTGTGGATCAAACTCATAAACCACTTCAATGTTGCTCCTTTCAATGTTGAAAGAAACAATTTAAGTTTTTGAGCATCTTGTAAGTAGTCATAGGTTCTACACAGGACTTCAAATTCAAATAAGAAGGTTTTAGGATCTTCATTTTTCAGTCCATAAAAGTTTGGAAGGACAGAGGGTGAAATGTTTTTCATAGTTGTATTAGTTTCTTCATCTACTATAGGAAACCCAAAAGAGCTTCCCATTTCTCTTCTACCTCTTCCTCTGCCTCCTTCTCCTTCTGCACCTCTACCTCCTTCTCCTCTACCTCTACCTCTACCCCCTCCAAATAGTGTGTGTTCTCCATTAAAAACTCCTCCTCCCCCTTATTCTTCCATAGTTGATTCTTCTATAGAAGTTGAAAATTTTATGTCCCTAGCAGGGGTTCCTGAATCTCCTTCTAAGACAGGTTCAGTGGGTAAAGTGGAAGGTATTTCTAATGGAATATCTGATCTTAAGTTCTCTGGAAGTATAGGATCAGTAAAGGATTGAATGTGGGTTTGGGTTGGAGGTGTGCTAGCTCTAGGTCTTGGTGAAACAAGTGGTGTTCTAGGAATCAAGCTTCTGCTTCTTATGAATCTACCCCTTGAGTCTCTTTCTCTACGCGTATAATTGTTTTTTGGTGGTAAGAAACAAGGCTACCTAGTTACACTTCCCCGGCAATGGCGCCAAAATTTTGTGCTCAAATTAGTGTTCCTAAATTGAGGTCATAAATTATCAACCAGGGTCCGTAAACTGCTGAAGTGTGGTGCACTATATGTGCCTAGGTATCTGTTTCTCACTACGTTGTGTTTAGTGTTTTTATGATGTTTTTGGTTTTATGGTTTTATGTCAAGAAGGAAAAGAACTAAGCGTTGGTAAAGAGAAGTGGATGGTTACACTAAAACAAATCAAAACCTACTCTAAAATGTGTATGACACTAAAGAACGGAAAATGCAAAGCTTGATAATGACTCCTAGTAAGGAAACAAATCACAACATGAACTCAATAACTCATAGCATGAACTCATCCAATTCATTCATTAGGAATATGTTGGAATGGTTTTTAGAAAAGGACAAGTTTAGTACAAATGAGGCTCTCTTAAGTACACAATCATCTTACAATATTACAAAGAATCCCATCCATGGCTAGAAGTTTATTGGAACACAATTAGAAAAGGACTATTTGTATTTCTACTCTGAATTAACTTGTCATGCTAAGATCAATTCATTCTGCAGCTCAACTTGTCACCACTAAACCTTATTCAAAAGTTAGATATTTTCTAAAATAGTTTTTGGAAAGAAAGGTTTAATTGTGAATTTGCAAAGGATTGTAGAACAATCAAGGCCTTAAACTGATATCACTAACTTATTCTTGTTCATATGATGATACATTAATAGAAAGTCAGAACAATATTAGTTTGTAGATTATGAAGGCCATGAAATTTAATATTGACAAAGAATACAACCTAAAGAAAAATTGATAACACTGAGAATGCAATTGGTCAAACTTGAAACATAGTGACCACAACTAAACTGCAATGCCATTAACCTAACTTGAAATATAGTGAACAAAGTTGAACTAGAATTCCACTAATCTAACTTGAAATGCAGTGAATTAAAAATGAACTAGAGTGCCATTATCAAACTTGAAATATAGTGACAAAATTAAACTAAAATGACATCTACCTCCGGAGTGCTACCACTAGACTAAGGATGCAACTAATTACTGGAATGTTTCAGCTCTATCTCATTCAGAATTAGTGGTATTTTGGAATAGTTTGTAGAACAGGATTGGATGTAACATGTTATGTAAATGAGCATGAAAGCATAAAATTCAACAAAACACAACAAAGCTCTAAAACTCCACAGCTATGTCCCATCTGAAATTAGTGATATTTTGGAAGAGTTTATAAGATCATGACTAGTTTTACAACTGATGTAATTGAGCATAAGAATGTAAAACTAACTCCTAAAATACTACAGTCACACCTCATTCGACATTAGTGATATTTTGGAAGAGTATGTAAGAATGAGACTAAACTGTAGCATCTAATGCAAATGAATATAAAACTCAAAGTTCAGAAAGTCAATTAAACTAGGAATGAAACAAGGCTAAATTACTTATCTAAATTATATGAACAAAGCTCCTCAGGTAGCAGGGGCCCTCTACCACCGGAGTAGCATGCAAATCTACTCAATATTGACTCAGCTCATCCAATACAATGATGTTTCTTTCATTAAAGGAGAAATTCTTCAAAACAGAGTATTTACGGCCTTCAAAGATCTAGCAACAAAACAAAATCTAACCAATAGTTTCTCGGTCTCCTGAGTCATACTTATAATGAAGTTACATAACTACTCTTTGAGAAACATGGGGATAAGTGTCTTTCCCACTTATAATAAAATTAAAACTCTTATTAATAGTCTTGTGCTTAACTGCGAACATCTGTAGAGTCCGTGTTTTGATAGGAAACTTCTTCTCTTCTACGTGCATAACCGCTTTAATACTTTAACTCAGACTTCGTGGGGAGCAAGAGATGATGGGGAGGTGTTTTGGATTTCACCCAGATGCCTTTTTCTTTGTAGCGACACCTGGAACCTACATAAACATGAGGATGGCTGCATAATAGACAACTTGCTACGGAATGCTTGTATTTTGTAGCCGAGTCTTAATCAAGATTACTACACCAACAAAATCATGAAAACATAGCAAGTTAGTCATTATATAAATTCTTAAAGCAATTTTAATTAATCCTATTGATCAGTTAAGCCTGTAATTGATGAGGGACAAAGAAAATGAAGTGGAATGTGGTGAAAGAGAAGAACATCTTTGGGGCTCAACATACCCCCACTACAAGGTTTTTGCATGTCCTCATGCAACTACTCTATGTACTCTGAGACCTCTGCTAGGAAATCCAACCCTCTTTTTCTACTTTTCCTGACATTCAATGGTCTTTTGGGCTTCCTTATGACTAACTTGAATCTTAAATTTGTAAGTGCCTTGATTAGATTTTTGTTTTTCTTTAGCATGAGCGAAACTATTAAGAGTATAGTCACTACACTTAAAAGGGAAGGTAGGCCACATAAGCTTTTTATTGATTTTCAAAATGCTAGATATTCCTTCTATTGTTAGTTGATAAGAAATATCCTAAGCTAACATCTTATCTGGAATGTATAGGGGAAGGAGATGTGGCTAGACAATACTCCCAAAAATTTTGATATAAGTGAATTTTTCTTCCCCGAACCAATCTCTGATAGAGGACAAATCAATCTTGGCTTTATTGGAAAGTCTATTAGGGAAATGGAAAAAAATGGTTTGGTAAATTGGAATGAGAAAACCATGGCAGACTCTGTAAACATGATGTTTGAAATGTTCCTTCCATAAGAATTTGTGATACACATGAATAGGGAAATTTTCTTTTGGATTCCATTTCCAACCTAGCATGGGGAATTCAGAATTAAAACAAAAGGCGTCTAAGATATAAGCAAAAAAATGGAAAGGGGTGGAATTCCCTGAATTATTGTCTCTTCTGTACTCAAGAATTTGATTGGCTATCTTATCAGACAAAATGACAGCTCAATCCATAATTTTAGAACTAACAGCAGAATGAATTAACGGGACCATTTGAATAGAAAACCTTGCAGAGTTATCATTTCCAAACAAACTGCACATCATTGCTGCGGCATAACAATATGGAGGTGAGAGAGACTCCACAAATTATATACCTGATGCCTCTTTCTTATGCTTCTTAGGGTTATTCCTCCATTCTTTGATTGGTTATGCTTGGTTTGGATGTTCTGCAACATATTCCTTAAGGAAGTCTTTGTTGTAAATCTTTTGCGGGTTGGGGAGGTGGTACATTACTTTAATATATTTTTCTCTGAATGACCCAAACACTGATCCAAAAGCAGAAACAAAAGTCTTATTTTTAACGGTCACATCGTCAATTACCCGTATGATAACATCATAGTAGGGAAAAATGTTTTCCCGGGTAGCAACTCGGTGTAAAAATGAATTTGCCAATGCACTGATATAATTTTCAGAGTCAGAGTCTGAATCTTCTTCACCTGGAACAGTTGCCTTAGGCGCAATAACCCTAGGTTTCTCTTTTTCAATCAAACTATATACATTCTCCCATGTCATCTTCCCCAATCCTTGACAAGAGGTGTCTGTGACTAGCTTGAGCCTCGCCAGTTTATCCTTGGGTAGCATGGTTAATACAGGGGTTTTGCAACAAAAGAAGCTTTAGATTTTCTACTTCTCTTTAACATTTCAGTGTCGGGAAAATTCTCTTTGGTTCTGTGAATGAAAGGATTCAAATTTTTGTTCTTCAATTGAAATGAACGCCTTCAGCCAAAATAAAACACAATAATGAGAACAACTATCCAAAGATCTGTTTATTTAATTACCATCTAATCTTCCCATATTTACAACATAAATTCTCTCCAAGGGGTCACATTCACGCATTAAAAACAAAATAACCCATTATATTTCATCTGATTTTCAATTAATGATAACGTACAATCGAAGATCGGTACATCCCTGGAATAAATGTTAAAATTAACTTTTGATTCTTTGTGATGCGATGAATAAATATAAATGCGAAATAACAATCGCATCGCAAGTCTTCAATGATGCGCGAAATAATACAACATAATTCATGCCGATTTTTCGATTGCGACAATCACATCGTAATTTGTTTAAAAGAAAATGCCACAACGCTTTCTACCAAATCTCGATCGCATCGGAGATTTAAAATGAAATGAACTGTTTAATACTATCTCTGAAAATGCGATTGCGATTGAGCACAATCACATTGGAATTTACAACGAAAGGAATGGAGTTTTTAACTTTCTTCTAAAACGTGATTGCGATAAATCACATCGCATCGGTCATAGATAGAAAAATGCAATACTTAACACCAATCCGAAATGCTATTGCGATTGAACGCGATCACATTGGAACTTTTCAAAGAAAAACAACTCATTAAAAGAACTGCTCCGAATTTCCGATTGCGATTATTGTTCATATTAACATATTATTAAGTATAAAGTCCTTTTAATATGTTCAAAATATGTTAAAAGGTCTTCTAACTCATCAGATTGGAAATTTTTTTAAAATTTGTACACTTTGTGAATAAAAATGTGATATGCATCCTTTTATTTCTATTTATAG
Source organism: Pinus albicaulis (assembly GCA_034641835.2). Taxonomy (NCBI): domain Eukaryota; kingdom Viridiplantae; phylum Streptophyta; class Pinopsida; order Pinales; family Pinaceae; genus Pinus; species Pinus albicaulis. The sequence continues at coordinate 346,460,614 of CM076569.1, read as the reverse complement.
AAAAAGATATATAAAAGGGGACCTATTTTTAAATGGGATTTATTCTAAAATTTAAAAATGGGGAGGGTTGTTGTACAGTACAACAATTGGTGATTCACTGGAAGAAACGGTTATCTCTAAAAAAAATTAAATGAATGCTATATTTCTAGTAAGTAAAAATTTCTAAAGATAATGAAAACTTTTCTTAAGATAATTCAAATAAAATCTAACTATGAAAAAGAATAAAAATCACTTACAATTTATTTCTAATTCTTCAAGGATAAAAACATTTTTCGGTTATCTAGAGCTTTGATTGGTTGGTAATAATAAAGTAAGTGAATTTCTTCAAGTTTAGCTTTTGTAATATACTCTATTGTCACAGGCATTTCCTTTGCTGCCAACAAACGTTCATAGTCTCGACAGGGTTACCTTTTAACCATTAACTATCCATTATCCCATCCAACTAAGATTATGACTCTTTAAAAATAAATTCATAAGACATATTATCTCATATTTTTGTCTTTTATTTATTTTTTCTTAATTTAAGAGCCATTGTTCTGGTTTGGTAGCTAGTTAGTAACAATGCCATTCACTAGTTGTGATAAAACTGAATAAGTTGGCTCATGATGAGACTCCTTGTCTTACTTTTATAAGCCATTACCCTATTTTGGTATGCAGTATTGGTAATTTCAGTTTTATTACTTCTTATGATCATGGTAAGTAGGCTCGTGATGAGACCTCTTATCTCCTAAATTTTGTCATATAATTTCTTTAGAATTACATTCTAAAAAATCACAACAAAAAATGGATGGGGTGAAATAGTTGTATCCTTAAGAATAAATGGAAGACAATTTACAAAGTTTTTTTGTTTGTTAAAGCTTGAAAAAGTTTTTTACTTTTAAAGATAACCTTTCTTTACTTGAGAAACTTATAATGATTTAAATTTTCTTCAAGGTTTCAAAAGATCATGTAAATGTTTTGAAAAAAATTTCAAAGTTTAACATTTTATTTTAAACCATCTAAAATTGTAATCATTTTGCTTGAAAAATTCTTATTTATACAAAATAAGTATTTATAACATTCTTTCCAAGACAATTTTCAAATAGTAAAAAGTCAATTAAAGACTATTAACAACCTTTATTTACAAAAATAAATAAAAATTGCAGAAAGGAATATGTACAATTAAGAAGGGGTTACCTCCTTATGAAAAGAATTTCTTTAAGACAAGCCCATTTACAGGAAGAGATTCTCTCTTTCATGTTAAATCTTGAAGAATTAATGTATATGAATCTATCTTTTCAGCAATCTAAAATGGTCCAATCCACATATTCTGGAATTTGGTATGCTTACCTTTTTCTTCATGTGCTTTATCCCATTTCAGAACAAGATCACCAATTGAAAAAAAATTTGAGCCGGTGGAACTTGAATCAAAAGAAGATTTTACAAGCTATTGATGTTTTTCATGAATATCTTTTTCTTTTTCTCTATCTTCTTCTAATTTAAAGATTTGATCAAATCTCAACTGAATGGATGAGGAAGGATTTTCTTCAATGAATTACACTAGGACTAATGACGGAAGAGCTAAATTTAATGGTATCACAACTTTTTTACCATAAACTAAATTGAAAGGTGAAGTTCCAATAGAAGCTTTAAGAGTAATACGATCAGCCCATAATGCAAAGATTAAAGACTTGTGCCAATTCTTTTGATTTTGATCAATAGTCCTTTTAATGATTTTGATGAGATTTTTGTTAGTGGATTTAGCTAAACCATTACCTTGTGGATAATAGTTTGCTAAATATTTTAATTTAAAACCTCTCTTAATTGTAAATTCCATAATACTATTACCAGAAAAATAAGATGCATTGTCAAAGACTAGAGCGTTAGGTACACCAAACCTGGTAATGATGAATTGATCGATGAAATCAATAATTGCATTAGAGTTGGCTACCTTTAGAGGAATTTCTTCTACCCACTTTTTGAAGTAATCTGTTTCTGTGAGAATGTAATTGTGCTATTTGGAATAATGAGGAACAATCTCACCAATAATATCAAGCCCCCATTGCTCAAATGGTTGTTCAATGTTTACTGGCTACAAAGGAAAAGCTGGCTTCCTCTGTCTTCCACTAGCAGTTTGGAAAATTTTGCATTTTCTCACATAATCATGTGTATATTTAAAAAGGGTAGGCCAATAATAACTAGCATGGATAATTTTGTGGGCTTTGGTATTGCCTCCAAAACGACCTCCTACTGGTCCATCATGTAATTCATGCAATACCTTTTTGGCTTTAGCCTTTTCAAGACATCTTAATAAGATTGAATCACAATTCTTTCTGAATAACACATCATCAATGATTTCATATTTAGTAGCCTTCAATATTGAAGCACATTGATTCTTATAGCTGAGATTAGAAGGAGCATACCCATTTTTCAATTAAAATATCATATCAGCATATAGAGATTTAGAATCTGTAACACTTATCTGACTTACTTGAATAGCATTCTCTGGATCTTGATTTTCTGGTATATTATGAGCTCCTGCTAATAATCGGCAAAAACCTTGTCCTCTAACAATCTTTGTTGGTTTAATGTCAATATCATATTTTTTCAAATTTGTTACCCAATTAGCCCTTTTTTCTCCTACTTCTCTTTGAATTAGTAATTGTCTTACTGCAAACAAGGGAACAATAACCTTTGTGTGTGTTTTTAAGAGAAAAGGCCTAAAATGTTTGATTAACTTAAATACAGCAAAAGCTTGTTTTTCAACATTAGAATAATTTAGCTCAGCTCCTTGCAGATTTGAGCTGAAGAAAGAAATCGGTGCTTCAATTTTTTGATCATTGAGCTATGTTAAAACAGTAGCATAAGATGTTTCAGTTTCCAAAGTATACAGAATAAAATCATTGGAAAATTTGGGAGTATTCAATGCAGGTGCATCAATCATTTCCTTCTTGATTGCATCAAAGGCTTATTTTTCTTTATAACCCCATTTGAATACCAAATTTTTCTTAATCATATTCTGCATAGGCAAAAAAATTTGAGAAAAATATGGAATGAATATTTTTACAAAATTAATCTGAGCTAAAAATGATTGCATGGAATTTTTATTGTGAGGTAAAGAAATATCATAAATTTCCTTAACTCTGTCAGGATCGATATATATACCATATTTTGACACAACAAACCCTAAGAGTTTTCCTTGATCGAGAGCAAAGAAGGACTTCTTTGAGTTTAAGGAAATACCAAATCTTCTACATCTTTCAAATATTTTTTTCAGATCTTGTAGATTATTGGATCTCTTCTTTGAATAAATTGTTATGTCATCAAGATAAATGACAACTGATCTATTAATCAGACCCTTAAATTCTATGTTCATGGCTCTCTGGAAATTAGCTCCTGCATTTACTAAAGCAAAAGGCATTTTCTGATAACCATAAGTTCCCCATTTGGTTCTGAAAGTGGTTTTCAACCTATCATCTGGATGTACTAGAATTTTATTATACCCTGAAAATCCATCAAGGAAGGACATGATTTCAGAACCAGCTACCTTTTGGAGAATTTGCTCCATAGTTGGCAATGGGAAATTGTCTTTTTGACATGCCTTGTTTAAATTCCTGAAATCAATACAGATTCTAATATCACCATTTTTCTTCCTAATAGGTACCATATTGGAAACCCAATTGGAATGCCTTACAGGAAAAATTATTTTGGCTTTCAAAAATTTATTGAGTTTTATTTTGATTTGATCTTCAAGATTTGGATGAATCTTTCTTAACTTATATTGCACAGGCTTAACATCAAATAGCATTGGAATTGTGTGTTGAATTACAGAAGCATCATAAGTCTTTAAATCCTCATAACTCCAAGCGAAGACATTTTTATATTTACTCACAAGTTTAATGAAAGCAGATCTTTCTTCTGGAGTTAAATTGAGACCTAGATTAACATTTTGAGGTTTAAAATCAGAGCCAAGATTGACTAATTCAAACTTCAAAGTTGAACTTTGAAGTTTAGCATTAGTAACTTTCTTGAATATATCTTTAATATCATAAAGATCCTCAAGTTTAAAAACAGACTTAGGAATCAGATTTTCATTATTTCTTGAAGTAATTTGCAGATCATGATCATTTTCATCAATAATTTGTTCATCATATGATTTCTCAGAAGTTAAGAAATTTAAAATATCTTAATCATGGTAGAATACTCTCTAGTTAGTAATATTGTTTGGGACAGATGGGCGAAAAATCAACTCTACTGAAAATCTATCAGGACTACAATCTTCAACAGGAAGGAGTTTGGACGCAACATTAGCTAACAATTCAGCTGATGTGTTTTGATTTCTGGGAATAGAAGAGATATTAAATGCTAGAAATTGAGTGGTAAGATCCTGTACTAGAGTTTGATAATGTTTGAGATGTCCTGAAAGACAATGAATGGTATTTCTTACTTGTCTTATGACAATTTCGGAATCTCCATATACTTTCAGGTATTTTACATTTAACCCTATGGCCTTATAAAGCCCTTGAATTAAGGCTTCATACTTAGCATTATATTAGTGCACTCAAATTCTAATCTACATGATAACATGGTTTTCTCTCCTTCTGGATCAATTAGGATGCATCCTGCTCCTGCTCCATCAGTAGATTTTGATCCATCAAAATATAATGACCAAAATAAAGTTCTATCTACGGGTTTATATACAAAAGAATCAGATTGTGAAAATTTTTCAATTTGAGAAACAAAAGTATTTATAGAGAATGGTGATTGTGGTGCAGTAAAATTTCCAAGAAAAGACTTGGTAGAATAACCTCCAAGAATATTATTGTTGAAAGCTATAGGTTCATTAGGTTGTTCAAATTCAGTTACAGTATGCGTCATATGTTTCTCTCATTCGACTTTGATTTGATTAGGTTTCCCTTTGTAGGGAAGCCACATATGTGAATAATCGGTTGAGATATAACCATTAAGTTTTGCAGACCAGTCCCTGCTTAATACCAACCCATAGAATTCTGGAATATCAACAATTAAAATATCAATTCTTTGGACAATCCTGGGATCGGAAGCTAGTCTGATAGCAACTGAATTTATTTCTCCAACAGCTTGAACTTTAGAGCGATCCAATTGTACAATATGAAAAACATACTTTTGTGGTTAAATATTCAATTTAGCACAGACTGAAGAAGGCATTATATTAGAGGATGCTCCAGAATAAATTAAACAATTGTGCAAATTCTTATTGTTGATTTCATAAGTCAATAGAAATGGAGGTGTCTGAGAATTTGATATTTCTCCAATAAGAACAATATCAGCTGCATCTACTTTGTTTGGTGGCTTACCAGTCCCTTTAGCTGCTTTAGCTACTACACCACTTGGTAGAGAAGCAATGGGTGTAGCGTTTAACTCTTTTAATAGCAGATTTTGTTGATGTTTAAGTTTACTAAGTTCATGTAATGAGATGTTCGCTCTAGTCTTTTTCATGTCCTCAATAATATTATAATCCATCGTATCTGATACCACTAGGGTTTTGGATGATGATGTGGGAGGATTGGGAGATGATGGCTGATTCTGAGTGGGTAATGAAGAATTATTTTTTGCGGGAGTTTTGTATTTGGTACTTGGAGTTGTATTTTTCTTCTTCGGAACAGTTTGAACAGGTTTCGATGTAGATTTTCTCCTTGTACTTACAGGCATAGCTTCTTGTTCTATGTCACTATCTGAATTAGGGAGAATGAAATCCCACATTCCATTTAGTTCAACTACTTCCTCCCTTTCATCTTCTTCATCTGACATTAGAGGATTTTCTTCTTCTTCATCATCTTCTGATTCTGCATTGTAAATTGCATTGGGAGGTTTTGATTCAGCTTGATTTCTCTTGAAATTTCTAAATGGTCTCTTTGTAGAAGTCGCTGCTACCTGCTTTTTGATCTCAACCATCTCATTAGACATGGTTTTAAGGACTTTCTGTAATCCTTTCATGTCATATGGATCTCTTGGTGTATTTTTCTTGGAATCATCTTTAAAAGTGACTTTCTTTGATTTTCTTTCCTCAATAAAATTTTTCTTATCTAGAGCAATCATTCGTTTTTCAACTGAAATAGCTTCTTTCATATTTTCAGCTAAAGTCGGTTTTTCAGCTCTAGCTACAAAAATTGCTATATTTGAGGGTAAAGCATTAATATACCATTCACTTCTAACTTGTCCACTAGGTTTATATGTTTGAGGAATCTTATTCAAGATTTTATTGAATAGATAATTAAAATATTTAATGGGTTCCTTGGGTTGACTCTTTAAATTGGAGAGTTCGTTAATTAGGCTAGCAAGTGATCTATCATCTCCATATTTAGTTAAAAATTGTTCTTCAAACATATCCAAACTTGTGATTGAATCTAAAGGTAAAGAAAAGTACCAGGATCATGTTGTTCCTTGCAAAGTATAGGGAAATAATCAAACTACAACATATTCATTCACTACTTTATTCAAGTTTATAGCAAGCATAAAGTTATTGATATGTTCTTCTACTTGTATACTAGTATCTGGGCTAAAATTTGGGAGCCATTTTTTAGGATGATCAGGTAGATCATGCAAAGGTGCAGCCATATTCACAGCTCCTGGTCTAGTCCATGGTCTCTGTGCCATTCTTGTGACGATAGTAGATGAACTAGAAGGGATAACTAGTATATGAGTAGTAATTGTTGAAGTACTGGAAGAAACAATTAATGTTTGAGTAGATGTAGTTTGAGGAAATGAAGATTGAGCAGATGTAGATGAGACTACTTTAATTTCCTAATTTGGAGCTTCGGAAACAGATGATTGAATATGCGATGAAGAACTAGTACCACTTTATGTTTTCGATGGAGTTTTTCTTATTTTGACTCTACTAGGTATAGGAAATTCTTTTGGGGAAATTCCAAGTTTTTCACTCTGTGACCTAGTAAGAGGTCTGGAAGAAACAAACTACAAAGTGACACTACCTTCATATAATTCCGATTCTTCTAATGATAACAAGAATCCTTGAATTTTATGAACTAAGGCTTCGACTTCAGGGGATTCATGAGTTGGATTATCTGATTGATCTGAAACTTTGGTAGTGGGTGTTTGAATACTTTTCTCAATTTCTTCTCTTGTGATTTGAGATGTGGAAGAAATTGAAGGTGATGAGGGTGATGTGCTCTTAGAATGGCTTTCAGATTTAGATTTATCTGTCATTCATAGCTTATGACCCTCCTTCTCACGCCAAAAATGTTGAAGCCTCGAAAATCGCTGCTTCAAACATCGGGGGATAACCACCTGGTCGGGACCTTAAGACAACTCCTTTTCTAGTTGGGATGGTGGCTTCGACTGGATTTATAGGACCAGTTTCCTACTAATTTGAATGGGTTGGTAATGGAATGGTTGAATGAATGGAAAATGGGACTAAATGACTGAAATGAAAATACTAACTAATCTAATTTAAATACTGATAAAGAAATTGTAAAACTAACCCAGGCATCATATGTGAATAAAAATTTAAATTGTTTCAATTGAACAATAACCATAAAAATGTATTACAGCTTAATTGAAATGTGCAACAACAAATAAAGATAACTCTGTTTAAGAAATTAAACAAAGTTATATTAACATATTGTATTCATCATTGTATATCGTTTGCATATACTTTAAAATATAAATATTTCCAATATACTCAGAAATGATATATATATAAATAAATATTGTGAAACGAAGTACATATAAACGATAGCAATTTAAAACAGAATATCATATAACAAAATAAACTAACAGTGAAAATATAGAAATACCATATCCATCTTGAGACTTTCAAATGCAATCTGATACTCTAATACAACAATTCCAATGTAAAATAAACTCCAAGGTACAGAAATTCAATTCTTAAAGATAATTCCACACAGGATCACTAGATGTGATCCTTTATAAAATAATATAGGAGTAAATGGATTACAAAAATGTAATCCCCAAGTCAAAAATATTAAAAATTAAGGACCCCTTTCTAAATGGGTTAAAGGGGTTTAAATAGGTACTTAACAAAAAAAAATAACTAAAACTATTCCCATAACCTATATAATATCAAAAAATATAGAACAGAAATGTGATCTTGTAGTAGACTGGCTCATTGATCATCAGTTGAGGTGGATGTGCGAAGGTGGCAAATTTTGAGCATCTCCTTTACTTCTTCAGGATGACTAAGATTCAAATGCAACTGTCGTGTGTACGTGGCATCTAAGAACTCAGGAAGGATGCAATCAATGGCATTTGAGAGAAATTTAATTGCAGTTTGTTGACTATATGGTTTGATGAGATAAGACCACATTGAATCCCATAATATTCCTTGTAACTAGCCAATTTTATGAATTTTATTACTGACCTCTTGTTTCCATCTAAGATCAGTCTCTTTAACTTTGGGTAACTGGCCGGGACTACAATCTGTAATTAAATTGATTGCATATAAATTATCCTTTACCATTTGTGTCACATTGTTCATTATCCCCTTAGCTCCAGACGTGGCCCTCTCTTCTCTAATCAAGCAATGTTCCCATTCTAAAAAGACAATTTATTTATGCCTCTCCATAATTTTTGGAAGATCTGCTCTTTTCCCTGACTTTGAATCCTACCATAAAAGAAAATCGGAGATTTTTTCTTCAGCTTCTTTCTGTTGTGACGCTTTCTCCTATGTGGGAGTTCTCAACTGATCAAGAGGCACTTTAAGTAACATCTGACTTCTGAACAACAAAAAAAAATTCATTTCCTTGGCCTGCAACTTGGACTTGGCTAAATAAAAAACTTGGGATATATCATCCACGGAAACAAATAAATCATCAAAAATGTCTGCTTCATGTTCTAACTGAGCAATCGAAACAGAGGTAGTAAAATCATATGCCACGTTCCTTGGGTTGTATTGCCTTCCAGGAATTTTTGAAATTTTAAGATCAGAAATCTTACCAACTTCTTTCTCATCATGAGTGAAACTATTAAGAGTATAGTCACCACACTTAAAAGGGAAGGTAGGCCACATAAGCTTTTTATTGATTTTCAAAATTCTAGACATTCCTTCTACTATTAGTTGATAAGAAATCTCCTAAGCTAACAAATTATCTAGAATGTATAGTGGCAGGATATGTGGCTCAACAATTCTCCCAAAAATTCTGATATAAGTGAATGTTACTTCCTCGAACCAATCTCCGATAGAGGACAAATCAATCTTGGCTTTATTGGAAAGTCTAGGAGGGAAATGGAAAAAAATTGTTTGGTAAATTGGAATGAGAAAACCATGGCAGATTCTATAAACATGATGTTTGAAATGTTCCTTCCATAATAATTTGTGATACACATGAATAGGGACAGTTTCTTCTGGAGTCCATTTCCATCCTAGCATGGGAAATTCATAATTAAAACAGAGGGCATCTAAGATAGAAGCACAAAAATGGAAAGGGGTGGAATTCCATGAATTATTGTCTCTTCTATACTCAAGAATTCGATTGGTTATCTTATCAGACAAAATGACAGCCCAATCTATAATTTCAGAACTAACAACAGAATGAATTAACGAGACCATTTGAATAGAAAACCTTGCAAAGTTATCGTTTCCGAGCAACCTGCACATCATCGTTGTGGAATAATAATATGGAGGCGAGAGAGACTCCACAAAGTACATACCTGATGCCTCCTGCTTATGCTTCTTAGGGTTATTCCTCCATTATTTGATTGGTTCTGCCTGGTTTGGATGTTCTGTAGCATATTCCTTAATGAAGTTTTTGTCGTAAATCTTTTGCAGGCTAGGGAGGTGGTACATTGCTTTAATATATTCTGCCCTGAATGAACCAAACACTGATCCAGAAGCAGAAAAAAAATTATTTTTTTGAATGGTCACATTGTCAATGACCCATCTGATAACATCATAGTAGGGAAAAAGGTTTTCCCAGGCAGCAACTTGGTGTAAAAATGAATTTTCCAATGCACTGAAATGATTTTCAGAGTTAGAGTCTAAATCTTCTTCACCAAGAACATTTTCCTTAGGCACAATAACCATAGGTTTCTCTTTTTCAATCAAACTGTATACATTCTCCCATGTCATCTTCCCCAGTCCTTGACAGGAGGTGTTTGTGACTAGCTTGAGCCTCACCGGTTTTTGCTTGAGTGACATGTTTAATACAGGGGCTTTTGCAACAAAAGAAACTTTATATTTTCTACTTCTCTTTGATATTTCAGTGTCGGGAAAATTCTCTCTGGTTCTGCGAATGAAAGGATTCGAATTTTTGTTCTGCAATTCAAATGAACGCCTATAGCCGAAATAAAACACAATAATGAGAACAACTATCCAAAGATTTTTTTATTTAATTACCATCTAATCTCCCTGTATTTACAACATAAATTCTCTCCAAGGGGTCACATTCACGCATTGAAAACAAAATAACCCATGATATTTCATCTGATTTTCAATTAATGGTAACGTACAATCGGAGATCGGTGCATCCTTGGAATAAATGTTAAAATTCACTTTTGATTCTTTGCGATGCGATGAATAAATATAAATGTGAAATAACAATCGCATCGTAAGTGTTCAATGATGCACAAAATAATACAACATAATTCATGCTGATTTTTCGTTTGTGACAATCGCATCGTAATTTGTTTGAAAGGAAATGCGACAACGCTTTCTACCAAATCCCGGTCGCATCGGAGATTTAAAATTAAATGGACTGTTTAATACTATCTCCAAAAATTCGATTTCGATTGAGCATAATCACATTGGAATTTACAACGAAATGAATGCAATGTTTAACTTCTTCCAAAACGCAATCGCGAGAAATCACATCTCATCGGTCATAGATAGAAAAATGCAATACTTAACACCAATCTGAAATGCGATTGCGATTGAGCGTGATCGCATCGGAAATTTTCAAAGAAAAAACAACTCTTTAAAAGAACTTCTCGAATTTCTAATTGCGATTACTGTTCATCTTAACATATTATTAAGTATAAAATCTTTCTAATATGTTTAAAATATGTTAAAAGGTCTTATAACTCATCAAATCGGAAGGTTTTTTAAAGTTTGTACACTTTGTGAATAAAAATGTGATATGCATCCTTTTACCCATGGATCTTTTATTTCTATTTAGGGAAAAAGATATATAAAAGGGGACCTATTTTTAAATGGGATTTATTCTAAAATTTAAAAATGGGGAGGGTTGTTGTATAGTACAACACCTACCTCATCATCAATTTACGATCAACCCATTCATAATCTGATGGCAGTTCAAGTACCTCCACCGAATGTAAACCCATGGAGTAATCCAAAGGCTGTAAACATGCTTGCTCCTCTTCATGCTCTGCCTAATAATCTTGAAATATGGCTACCAAAATTTAACCCTGATGATGGTCTTCTTGCAGAAGAACATATCCATAATTTTATGTTAGCTATCAACTTGAATGCAGTAATCGAGGAGGATTCTGTTGTACGATTATTTCCATATACTTTAAAAGGATCTGCAGGATCCTGGTATTTTTCATTACATGCTCGCTCCATAACTAAATGGAATATGTTTGAAGAACAATTTCTGGCTAATTTTGGAGATGACAGAACTACTACAACTCTAATCAATGACATTTCAAATATTAAAGCTAAAATAGGTGAGGAGATAGAAGATTTAAACTCAAGATTTAATAAACTACTCAATAAAATTCCTGTTACAGTAGTTCCTAGTGCAAAAGTTCAAACTGAGTGGTATATTTCATCACTTCCATCTAATATATCTATTTTCGTTGATAGAGAAAAAATAGAAACTCTTGCAGAGAATATGAAAGAATCTCTATCTGTAGAAAAGTGCATAACTGCTCTCGAGAAAAAGAATTCTCAGGAACATCGCAAATCAAAGAAAATATCTCTCAAAGATGATTCTCAAAATAAAACACCAAAAGGAGCATTTGATGTAGAAGGTCTTCAAAAAAATTTGAAGACCATGACCAATGATATGGCAGACATCAAGAAACAAGTTGCCGAAAATTCAAATTCAAAAAATGTTTTCAGAAATTTCAATAAGAAACAAACCTCTAGTTCTCAACCTCCAAACATTATATCTAATATTGAATCAGATCAAGATGATGAGGAAGAACAAGTAGAGGAAGAAGAAGATGAAGAATAAGAAGAAGTTGAACTTAATGGAATGTGGGATTTTATCCTATCAAACGAAGAAAAAATTGAAGCTTTGCCTATTAGCACACGTAGAAAAAATAATACTGAAACAACACAGCTTAGTCAATAGAAAAAAATTTCTACTCCTACTAAAGACAAATCAACAAACAAAAAATATAATTCAAAGGCCACGCAAACAATTCCTATTACAACAGACTCTCCACCTATATCTAAAACAATGGTTATCTCAGATACCATTGAATACGATATAGTTGAAGATATGAAGAAAGCGAGAGCAAATATTTCAATTCATCAGCTTACCAAATTGAAGCAACAACAACAAATCTTACCTAGAGAATTAAAATTTGTCCCTGCTTCAATCTTACCTACTCCAGTTATAGTGCAAGCTGCTAACAAAACATGTAAGCCACCTTCTCCTTCAGAAAAAATAGATGCTTCAGATTTAATTATGAGAGGTGATCGATCCATCTCTCATACTCCCCCATTTCTCTTAACCTATGAGATCTATAACAAAAATGTTCATAATTGTTTGATAGACTCAGGGGCTTCTTCAAATATAATGCCGAAATCATTTTGTGCTAAATTGAACATTAATCCTCAGAGTTCTCCAGTTCATATAGTACAACTTGACATAACTAGAGTATAAATGGTAGGAGAATTGAAATCTGTTTCAATCAAATTGTCGTCAAATCCAAAATTTGTTCAGATAATTGATATTTTGGTTGCAGACATTCCTGAATTTTATGGTTTAATTCTAAGTCGTGATTGTTCTGAGAAACTTCATGATTATTTTTCAACAGACTAGTCACCTATGTGATCACCACATAATGGAAAGTGAAACCAAATTCAAATTGATCGTGAAACGTTTATGAAACACACAGTGATTGATCTTGAAGAAATTAATGAACCAATAGCTTTCAATAACAACATTATTGGAAACTAGGCTACACTGTCATTTTTAGGAAAATTTAATGCTCCAACATCTCCTTTCTTTGATAACGTGGTTGTATTTCAGATTGAGAATTTTTCTCAGTCGGATAATTCTAGATGCATTAATTTTTCAGATAGATAAATAGTTCATTCTTTGTTTTCGACACTTTATTTTGACGGTTCTAACTCTGAAGATGGTGCAGGTACAGGCTGCATTTTAATAAACCCAGAAGGCAAAAAGACTATGTTAGCCTGTCGATTATAATTTGATTGTACTAATAATGTAGCTAAGTATGAAGCATTAGTTCAAGGATTATTAAAAGCTATTGATTTAAATATCAAATATTTGAAGGTTTTAGGAGATTCAGAAATCATAGTTAGGAAAGTGAGAGATACTATCCATTGTAATTCTAGACATTTAAAACATTATCAATCATTAGTCCAAGAATTAAATACTCACTTCCTGGCCTTCAACATTTCTTCTATACCTCAAATTCAGAATGCTAGTACAAATTTACTCGCTAATGTAGCATCAAAGTTAATCCCATCCCAAGACTTTAGTCCCGATAGATTTTCTATTTAGTTGATTTTTAGACCATCTATTCTTGATAATATCACTAATTGGAGAGTATTCAATAATGACTCAAATATTATAGATTTTTAAACATCTAAAGAATCTTATGATAATCAAATCATGGATGGAAATGAACCTGACACTCAGATTAGGAAAGAACGGGATGAAAATCCTATTCCAAAATCTGTTGTCAAGTTAGAAGACTTATATAACCTAAAGGATAGATTTAAAAGAGTAACTAACTCAAAAGTACAAAGTTCTACCTTAAGATTTGAGTTAGTTAATCTAGGAAGTGCAGAAAAGCCTCAAAATATAAATCCAGGCCTTGGTTTGTCTTCTGATGAAATATTATCATTCATCAACTTGTTTAGGATATACAAAAGTGTCTTTTCTTGGGATTATTCTGATCTTAAAAATATGATACTTCTGTAATCCAACACACAATTCTTATGATCTTAGAAGAAAAGCCCATATAGCAGAAATTGACAAAGATTCATCCAAATTTGTAAAATCAAATTAAAACTGAATTGAATAAACTTCTCAAAGAAAAAATTATCTTTCCAGTCAGACATTCAAAATGGGTATCAAATTTCGTACCTGTTAAGAAGAAGAATGGTGATATTAGAATTTTCATTAATTTTAGAAACTTAAATAAAGCTTGTCAGAAGGACAATTTTCCACTACCAACTATGGAACAAGTATTGCAAAAAGTAGCTAGCTCTAAACTTATGTCTTTTCTCGATGGATTTTCAGGTTACAATCAAATCCTCGTTCATCCAAATGATAGATTGAAAACTACATTCAGAACTAAGTGGGGAACTTATGCTTATCATAAAATTCCTTTTGGATTAATTAACGTAGGTGCCACTTTCCAAAGAGCCATGGACATAGATTTTAGAGGACTCATAAACAAAATAGTATTTATCTATTTAGATGGCATTATTGTCTTCTCTAAACAAGAAAATTATCATATTAGTGACCTAAATCAAGTCTTTGAATGATGCAAAAGGTATGGCATTTCATTAAATCCAAAGAAATCATTTTTTGCTTTAGATGAAGGAAAACTTTTAGGATTCATTGCGTCAAGAAATGGTATTTATATTGATCCTCAAAGAGTTGATGAAATTAAATGAATTTATTTCACTCATAACAAGAAAACCATGCAATCTTTCCTTGGGAAAATTAATTTTGTTAAGAGATTTGTCCCTGTTTTTTCTCAAATAGTTTTACCATTGCAGAACATGATTAAGAAAAATTATGTTTTCAAATGGGGACGTAATGAAAGAGAAGCATTTGAACTGATTAAACAGTCAATTTTCAATGCTCCATTCCTAACCACCCCTAATTTTATTAATCCATTTACATTATATACTTTTTCATCTGATACATCATATGCAGTGGTTTTAATGCAGTTGAATGACCAACAAACAGAACCACCGATATCATTCTTTATTTCAAATTTATAAGGTGCAAAACTGAATTACACATCTGTTGAAAAACAAGCATTTGTTGTTTTTGAAGCCATAAAACATTTCAGACCTTTTCTCCTAAAGTCTCATACGAAAATTATAGTTCCATTTTCTGCAGTAAGACAACTTTTGATGTAGAAAGAATTAGGAGAAAAAAGAGCTAACTGGGTAACTGCATTGCAAGAGTATGATGTAGAAATAAAACCCTCTAAAATCATCAGAGATCAAGGTTTTTGCAGAATGCTTGTAGGAGCATCACATTCTCCATCAGAAGAAGATTCAGGTAATGTGAAAATATTAGAGGTAAGCCTCAATGATTCAGTTTCACAATATTCTGATCTTATATTTTATTTAAAAAATGCATGTGCTCCAAATCATCTCAGTTATAATACAAAAGGAGCTCTTATATTAAAATCTAAACAATATGAGTTAGTCAAAGATGTGTTATTTAGAAGAAATTTGTATTATGTACTTCTAAGATGCTTAGAACAATTGAAGCAGATAAAGGCTTGTAGGAACTCCATGATGGACCAGCTGGAGGACATTTTGGAGGAAATAAGATAGCACATAAAATTTGGCATGCAGGTTACTATTGGCCTACACTTTTCAAGGATACTCATGAATATTCAAGGAGATGTAAAGTATGCCAAAGTACATCTGGAAAACAAAGAAAACCAGCAGTCCCATTACAACTAGTCAATATTGAACAACCATTTGAGCAATGGGAATTAGATATAATTGGTGAGATTGTTCCTAACTCTTCCAAACAGCATATATGTATTCTTATAGCTACAGATTAATTTACCAAATGGGTGGAAGAAATTCTAATCAAAGTACCTAATTCAGAAAATATCATTGATTCATTGATGAAAATATCATAACCAAGTTTGGCTTACCTACTGCTTTGATGTTTGATAATGCATCTTATTTCTCTGGAACTACTATGATATATTTTGCAATTAGAATAGGTTTTAAATTAAAATATTTCACAAATTATTACCCACGAGGAAATGGTTTAGCAGAATCCACAAACAAAAATCTGATCAGAATAATTAAAAGAATTGTTGATTAGAATCAAAGAAATTGGCATAAATCATTAATTTTTTCTCTTTGGGCAGATCGAATAACTCAAAAAGATTCTATTGGTACTTCACCATTTAATCTTGTATATGGAAAATAATTTGTACTTCCCACCAACGTAGTTATTCCATCTCTTTCCTTAGTTCAATTCATTGATGAAATTCCTACTTCTTCTTTACAAATTAGACAAGCTCAAATTCTTATGTTAGAAGAAGAAAGAGAAAAGGCCAAACAAACTCATGCTCATCATCGATAAATAATAAAAGCCTCATTTGATTCAACTTCTATCACTCCCAAGAATATTCAAATTGATGATTTGGTATTGAAATGGGACAAAGCGCATGAGGAAAAAGGTAAGCACACGAAGTTTCAAAAACTCCGGCTAGGTTCATTTCAAATAATTGAAGAAATAGGCCCATCAACATTTCTATTACAAGTTTTATCAGGAAAAAATGATTCTTTGCCTGCTACTGGGCAGATTTTGAAAAAATATTTCTCGTAGGAGCTAACCCCTTCTATTTTTGTATATTAACATCTTTTGTTTTTTCTCTTTTAAAATAAAAGTTTCTTAGTTTTAATATTTGGATTTTCAAGATGAATCTTAGATGCTTGTCTTTGGATTTTTATTTTCACTTATAAAAAATGAAAATTTTAAGGAAGGAAAATCGAAATATTTAGAGACAGATTGATTTTATCTTTCTGAAAAATGAAATTTCAATAAAAAAAATTATTCTTTGATGAACTCTTGTTTTCTATATAGCATGGATATTATGTTTATTAGTCAAGAAAAGAAACTTTAATATAGTAAAGAAATTTTTATAGAAAAAAATCTAAAACTCGACATTATCATCTAGAATCTGAAAAGGACCTATGATTCATCCCATCCAAAAAATCTTCTAAATTTTCAAAAGGAATTCAAAAGAAAATAAAAATATACGATAAGAAGAAAAACTTAAAAGATAATAAGTCTCATGTTGAGCTTGTTTACCATGTTCATAAAGAAATATTTAAATTGACCTTACCAACATTGTCTACCAAAACAGTGTAATGACTTGATATTATATCAAAAGGACGAGGGTTCTCATCAAGAGCTAGCTTGATCAGTTTAATTACTACTAGTGAGTGGCATTGTCATCATTTGGTTACCAAGCCAAGACAATGACTTTTAAATAAATAAAATATATAAAAAAAAAAAATCTCAGAGATTAGAATTTACTTCTGAAAATTACAGGAAACCCTGGATGGGAGAATGGATCATTGCTGGGTAAAAGATAACCATGCCAAAAGCTTAAATTTCCTATTGGAATAGAGGCTCTATCTATGGTAAAAGAGTAATTTTTTATAAAGCTGATTTGTAAAGGTTATTTAATTTATATTTTTAAGCTAAGTAAGGACTAATATAGATTTCCATACTTATATATTTAAAAGAGGAATTCTTATGAATAGTGAATAAGAGAAATTTTCAATGTTTAGCAAAGATATTATTTATTTGAAATTTCATTCCTTTAACTATTTTATTTTCAAAAAAGATTAGAAATTTCAAAAGGTTTTTATCAGAGACATCTTGTTCACCCAAGTGAATCACCAATTGTTGTGTTATACAAAAACCCCCCATTTATTTCATAAATAGGGACCTCTTAGAAAGAAATAGGAAATTCTTTTTATAATTTCCAAAAAAAATAAAAAATTAGAAAATAATTTTTTTGTTTTTTTGTTTTTGCCTTGTTCTTTTAAATAACATCACATATCACATATCTTATTTCAAAAAGACCCATAAAACGTAAAATATGTGAATTGCGATATGCGCTCAAGATTTTCCGAAGATATGATTTAAAACCTTTTCAAAAATCCTCAATCATCGTTATATTTAATTTATTGTGTCGCACTTCACTTAAACAATCAAAAATATTTAATAGAAAAATGTTACAAGTTGCGACCCCATGGACCGGACAAGCAAATAAACTAATAAATATAGAATCTTCAGCTATCACAGTCACTTCAGTTTTTCACAATTCACATTTCATTCAACTTATAATATACACTTAATCATTATCCCATAAAAGTTGTGATCTATGATTTGCACAGATCACATTTCCCAGCCTTTAAGGGTAAAGTATCACGAAATATTATAAGGTAGAATCTATAATATGCGCATTAACATCATTTAATGAATCAGGCATGTAAAACAACGTGTGTCATATCCAAATGAAATTTAAGATCTTAACGGCTTTAAAGCAATTAATAGATCTTACATGTGGAGATATGTGAAATATTAAATCATAAATTATGAAGGATGATTGATGTTATATTTCAATAGATTGATATCTTCTTACGTGTGTTTCAAGTATATGATTGATTTATTTCTTTGATACTCCATACTTGTAAAATTCGCTTTGCTTTTAGAAAACCAGTTAATGGATTGAAGAAGAGAAAAATGAGCAAAAAGGGTAAAGAAATTTCATAGAGGTCGTCCACAGAAGACATAGATATGTCTCCATTATTCTTAGATACCTTCTGCAACAAAGACTGCGGCAGTTCAACATGGGAGGTATTGTATAAACTCTTTGAAAATGAAGGACCAAGGGTGATAAACAAAGTTTTTTCAACAGGTACTACTTCTACCTTTGACGCAACTCTTTTTGATATTGCATGCTCATACATGCAAAGGATAGCTGCAAGACCAAAAATTATTCCTTATACAGACATGGTTAAGTGAGAAATTGACCACTTAAACATTGAAGATAGAATGTTCAAGAATTCGAGGGGAGAAACTATGGGTTCTTTCAAGGCAGAGGCTTTAACAGCAATGCACCATCTACCACCCCCGCTGCAGAAAAGCGACAAAGAATATTTGTAGAATTTCAAAGGAGAACATCCAAACCTTATCAAATTCATCCAAGAATGGAAGGATAATCAAGGAAAATTGAAGCAAGATAAGTTTGGTACGTACCCAATTTCCCAAACTCCTAATCCTTACTGTTATGTCATTGGTATGTTATGTAGAATATTTTACAAAATAGATAGCACTAGAGTCTCAAGAGATTGGGTTCCCCTAATTGACACAATCATCAATTCATCAATTTTAAATTGGATAGAAATCTTATCAAATAGCCTAGCCAAGCACATAACCGAATATAGGAATAAAATAAGTATTTCATTCAGAGAAATACCTCCCTTTTATATGTCTGCATAAGTCATGGATGCTATCCTTTTTACTTCTAGTTTTCCTACCATGGGTTGGAAATGGACTACCAAAGACCCTACCCCAATTCACATCTACCATAGAGAAATTTGGGATTCATATTTCCACTTGCACTTCTATAAATTCTATTATGGAGTCATATTACCTACACACCAGATGATTTTTAACAAAAGTTCTCCTAGGGTTTTTGAAGAAGCCAATGTAGACATTCTTCTAATGGTTAGATGGTTTGCTGAAGATAATTTTACATATATTAGAGTATTTGGGAGTTATGCTTCTCCCCATGTTTTACCCTATTATTTTCCTAATAAATTACTTGAAAAATAAATAGCCTATCAGCTTGTCAATGGTGTTATGAAGTAGGTAAATGATGCTAAAAGGCTATTTGGCCTAATTTCCCTCTAAAATGTGGCACCTTTGCTTTGTCTAATATCAGCCATACTTACAAGGAGGTTCCCAATATTCCATTATTGAAATTGGCATTCATGCCAAGAAGGTTATATGATCCAAATTATGTGATTGATAATTACATCACAGAGCTTAGGATGAAGTCTTTCTTAAAGGAGGAAGACAGATTTGATGACCTCTTCCAGGGCATGGAAAATTTCTCTAATATTATCAAATATGTATCTAGTCACTTAAGTCAAAAGGATGCTAAAGCTTTTCAAGCATACAGAAACAAGAGACTAGAAAAAGTCCCTCCAAATTTGTTAACTATTTAAGGTGAAAAACACACTCCAAGTGTTAGTTTGGATAATGAAATAACAAAAATGTCTGAAGATGAATTAGTTCAATCGAAGCAGCAATATAATAATTCGAATCACTTTGAAAATGAATCTGAATATAATAAGGAAAATTCAGAAAATACAATTGACCAAGTCATTTAGGAGATATAAATGTTGGAGGAAACAAGAAATAATGGTACAGAATCAAATTCTGAAACAGCTCAGCAGAGTCATAACATGCTAGATCGGTCTAGTTTACCACAAGAAAAAGATCTTATAAATGAATGGGAAGAATTTTTTGAAGCAATAAAGAGTCCCAAAGAAAATCCCAATACTAATCAAGAAACAAGTTTCCAAACACCAGAACACTCACAGAAGATAGTGGAGACTATCAATCCACTACAAAGAGTTCTAGCAATACATGGTAAAGAAACAATACCGACCTACCCCACAAATCAGATAGTTTTACAGATTGAAGATATCCCCTTATTAGATATTTTCTACAGCCCTAGTTACAAGGTTGTGGTTAAAATAAATAAAAGAAGGAGAATTGATGAAGCAAATCCAAAGCTGATAGATGAATCAGAGTATGTACTATGGAAGGATTCCTCATATGATCCCACTAAACATCTAACCAAATTATCACAATATGCAGGGGCATATGCTACCGTTAGTGTTCATAAAGCTACTAAGGTTAGAGTATTGTTAAAACAAAAGGAAGCCAGAGTACAAGAATTAGAAAATTTGTTGAACGAAGAGAAATCAAATTCCAGTGAGAAAATAAAAGTAAACATAGCCTAATTTCATAAAGATATTGAAAGCCGCAAATTGTAGCATTAGACAGAGCTTAATGAAAAATAAGCACAACTGGAAATGACAATGACTAAATTATAGAGTCAACCACAATTAGAACAATTTTTCAAAGAAGCACTTCATTTAAACACCAAGTTAAAAAAATAAAAAGAAGTGTTTTTTCACCAAGCTTCTATGATGGATTCTTATTGTGATTCAATAAAAATAGTGATCCAATAGATAGCAATTCAGAAACTGGAATGTAAAAGACTTGAAAAGAAAATCGAAGAGCACATTCAGTGGCAATTTTAAAATTCAGTAAAGCAAGCTAATATACCTCAAGTAGATAAGCTTCACAATGAAATTTTATTCACAGAATGGGAAGCACAAATAAATCAAACAGAGAAAGTAGTGGCCAAGAAACTTTGGCTATATGTGTAGATAGGTTTCTTCTGGTCCAGTCTCTGATAGCTACTGGTAAAAAGATAATGCCAGGTGATCCAATCGTACTGATTAAGAATTCATTAACCCTGTAAGAAGATTACATTCGACAATTTGTGAAGGGATTCGCGGGTGCTATTCATTAGTTGCTCGATGAATGTGAGGATTTCTAGGATAATGAAGAGATTTATACCATATATCTCCTCTCATCCATGCTCATTCATACATATCCTATAGTATAGGATCCTGAATTGGTACGAATCGGGACAATTGGTCTTTTGTATTCTGATCTTGAGGTTACGAAAATAAAAATTTAGGTAATTGTCTCATGAAGATATGTATAAAACATATTTCATTCAATCCTTCCACGCCTACTATAACTATAATTATTTATTTCGGTTTCTTATTGGCTTCTATAATTTTCACCCTAGTCCTATTCATTAGTTCGAGCAAGATACAACTTATTCAAAATGAAGGAAGGGGAAACCCTCTCAATTCACTATTTCAATTTCAATTATTTCGTTTATTCTCTCTATATCAATTTCGGATCATTGAGATTCATATAAAATTTAGGGTACTATCCAGTATAGGTATTATCCCTACTTATTCCGTAGAATCAAAATGATTGAGGCTTTGCCATCCGGAATTGTGTTAGGTCTAATTCCTATAACTTTGGTCGGATTATTCATAACTGCATATTCACAATACCAACGTGGTGATCAATTGGATATTTGATCCTGGAATATCCTCCAATTTCATTGGCCTCCTACTTTTCTTGGGAGGTCAGATTCCATTGCTCGTTCCAGTTGGAATGAATTCTTGATAATTTAGAGGGTTGGATTTGATAGGAACAAAATCACGCTCTGTAGGATTTGAACCTACGACTCAGGTTTTGGAGACATACGTTCTACCGAACTGAACTAAGAGCACTTTCTTTCATATTTGTAGATAAAGGAAAATAACTTTTGTTTATACTCTTAGAGTCAAATACTTTCGCATCTGATATGATTCAATTATTTGATGTTCCCGTCGAATCGATATCAAATGATATTTCATTCCTTTATTTCCATAGAAAAGAAGGGAAAGGTAGGGATGACAGGATTTGAACCTACGACATTTTGTACCCAAAAAAAACACGCTACCAAGCTGCGCTACATCCCTTCTAATCATTAGACAATTTTATTTTATAGAATTCGAAATCTGTTTCCCACATTTTCCCACCTTCATTTCTCTTCATTCTTGTGAGTGAAAAGACTTTATACATGCATGTAGGGTCTATTATCTAGAATATCACTATTCATTATGGTGATGAAACATATTTTTCCTGTTCTATAAATAGGACCATAGCCCAGATCACATTATCCATATATTAATCAGTTCCGAGTTTTTCCTAGGATTCATAACTATTGATACGATCGAATCACTTACACATTATGATCAATAAGGAGAATTTACAATGCAAGATTGAAAGACCTATCTTTCCACAGCGCCTGTGTTAGCTATTTTATGTTGCAGCTTTTTAGTCGGCCTATTGATATAAATCAAGCGTTTTTTTCCATATTCTCTGACTTTGACTTTTCCCTCTTTTGAATTTTTTTCCTCCCCTTAAAGCCAAGGGGAAAAAGATTGTGCTAGATTGACTTCTCCTCCCTCTTGGATAAATTAGTGCATTCAGCCCAAAAAAGATCTAAGTTTAGGGGTGAAGGGGGTAAAATTCAGGTAGAAATATCGATCTAAATATTCTTTCCACATTTACTTTTGTAAGTGCAACTGAAAACTCCTGATCAATCATTTTTTTACTTTCAAATGTTTCACTGTAGGATCTCTGACTATCAACTTCTATTCATTTTTCCTTTTTTCCTTTTCAGGTCAAAAAGAAAATTAGACCCAATATTCAGAGTAAGTTTATGGCCAAGAGCCGAGATATAAGAGTAAAAATTACTTTGGAGTGCACTAGTTGTACCCAAGATAGTGTTTATAAAAGATTCCTGAGGATTTCTAGATATACGACTTGGAAAAATTGACGCAATACACCTATTCGATTGGAATCAAATAAATTTTGTCCCTATTGTTACAATCATACCATTCATGGAGAGATAAAAAAAAAAGATTGATTAAATGTACTACTCCTATGCAGGGATATGAATAGATCACAGATATAAAAAGAAATGGTATTTCCACAAGATCTTTAATGGAACAATATTTTCAAGGGGAATTTTGAGGTCTAAAATGGGCCTCCTAAGAAAAATGTACAACAAAAATAAACTTTATAACAACCAATAGGATTCAAGATGATGATGTCAACCATGGGGGATGATTCACCATTTTTTAAATAAAAGCGTAAAAATATTAAAAAATAATAAAATAATAAAACTACTTTTTCAACTCGTATTTTCAACTTATATCCCAAAATATTTACTCAAATTTCGAGCGAGAGTACTCGTTGGATGCGAAATTTAATTCCCCATCCAAAGAGTACCCATCTTGCATAATTTCGATGAACTCTACTACACGAAAAATGAGAAATACATAAAAACGTGATTGTAATCACATTTTTTTATGTATTTCTCATTTTTTGTGTAGTAGGACCCATCAAAAGTATGCAACATGGGTACTCCTTGGATCGGGAATTAAATTTCACATCCAACGAGTACTCTCGCTCAAAATTTGAGTAAAAAATTTGGGAGATAAGTTGAAAATATGAGTTGAAAAAGTAGTTTTTCCATTTTTCACTCTAAAATTTGATGATGTCATCAAATCTTATTTGATTTGTTCCACTATTATTTTATAATTTCCATAGGAGGCCCATTTTAGACCTCAGAATTTCCCTAATGGGTTCATAAAACAAACTATGGATAAACCCAAGCGATCTTTTCATAGACATTTGAAACCAATTCATAGACATTTGAAACCAATTCGTAGACATTTGTCACGAATTAGGTCAGGAGATCGGATCGATTATAAAAATATGAGCCTAATTAGTCGATTTATTAGTGAGCAAGGAAAAATATTATCCAGCTGAGTGAATAGATTAACTTCAAAACAACAACGTCTAATGACTAACGCTATTAAACGATCTCGTATTCTATCTTTGTTACCTTTTATTTATAATGAGAACTAATTGAATCCGTGGAAATAAGCCTACTCCTTAATAAAATCGGAGCTAGGATATCTGTTTGATAAAGATGCAGATCTTGAGTCTATTGTTGAAAAAGTCGACAGGATTTCATTTTTGGAAAAGAATTGGATTGAATTCTTTTCGTTCATTTCCAATCCAATATTGAAAAATATTTCAATGTTTTGACCTTCCCGTAGGGAATTCTCCAGGATAATTTGTTCTATCCATTCTATCTTTACCTATTTATCTCATCATACGATAAGTTCTTCAAGATGGTAGAAAAACAATTACTATCTAATACAACTATTTGTGCAAGTGTTTTACGATTTGGAAGCAACTGCCTCTTGTACAAATATTGGAAGAATCTGTTCTAAGAAACCCCATTGCCACGAGTTTCTGCATTGATCTGAGTAATCCACAAATGACAAAGATCTCTCTTGCGTTTAGCTCTATCTCGATGGACGAAAACTAAGGCTCTAGCTTTCCGTTGGTTAGCTGTTCGAAAAAGTTTTGAATGGGCCCCTCGAGAGCCCGTGATGCAGGAGCATTCAGGCTAGTCAGCAATGTGATAGTATGGTCACATGTTGTGACTAACAAGGGTTTGGAAGATAATAGTTTAATTAATTTTATTTGTTTAGAATATATGAGAGTGTTTATTTATTGTTAAATAGGAGAAAAGGTATATGTGGCTGAGTGATCCTCCTTGTATGGAGATCAGGCCAAATAGTTGGATTTATTTGGCTAGAATAAAGTATGAGGGATTTAAAAGCTTTATTTAGGTGTTAGTTTAGAAAAGAGTGGGTTTGAAGAGATTTTTTAGGAGAGGTTGAGAGATTTCTGGTTCAGAATCAGAATTGGTTCATGAACCATTTATTTGTATAAATTGTGTCTTCTTGTATAATTGAAGGGAGAGATGTGAGGTAGAATTAGATAGGCTTTGTGTGGAGCGAAACGCCTAATCTTAGTGAGGATTGTGCTTAGAAAACAAGAGACTTCATTTTCGTAAGGATTGGGCCAAAGGGTGAGTCTCTCGTTTTACCCGTGGTTTTTGAATAAATTTAATGTTTTTGTGCCTCAATATATGATTGATTTTAAATACAGAAGGCGTTAATCTCTGTGTGACTGGTTTTATTCCAATACATTCGAATCTGTTGGGTTGTGTTGATCCCATTGTATAATAATTTTCCTTTGGATTTCGTTTTTCTATTAATACAAATCTCTGTTAATAATTTCCGTGTGAGATTGGAGCAGATTTGTCCATTTGAATTATGTTGGAGATTACATACTGTGTGTATTTAAATTGAGGTATCACATTGGAGCTGAATCGAATGAGGATTTTAATTAAATCGATAGCTATGGAATCGATTCACAATTGAGGTGGGAAAATTCTGCAAG
Source organism: Pinus albicaulis (assembly GCA_034641835.2). Taxonomy (NCBI): domain Eukaryota; kingdom Viridiplantae; phylum Streptophyta; class Pinopsida; order Pinales; family Pinaceae; genus Pinus; species Pinus albicaulis. The sequence goes on along the minus strand of CM076569.1, from coordinate 346,434,743 downwards.
AGCGTTGGAGGCGGTGGTATGATCGATTTACAGTTTGAACAAATCGATGTGTTTGAATGAGCGTTGCATAAATTATGGATTTAAATCCCTGTTTGCGTAATGATTGTTCCAATTTGAAATCGAGTCTACAAGTATATGAGTGTCCTGAACGCTGTCATTAAAAAGTTCCAAAATGAATGCATAGCTTGGAGTGTTAGTGTTAACATAGAGTGGAGAGAATAAATCAGACAGCGAGAGATTCTGAGTTATGTAATTTCAGTTTTATAAATGAAAGAGAATTTCAGTGTGTTATGATTGTTTTATGTGTTTTGATTTCACTGGTTCTTTAAGTCTGCAAGCGTTGAAACCGTTGTTGATCGTAGGTAGTGAAGGTGTTGAAATACTGTTTGCAGAAGCCATGAAGTTGCAGTCTTAAAATTGGGTAGTGGAGTGCGGCCAGTATATGGAAGCACATATTGGTTGGAACGCTAATGAATGACAGAGTTTCTATTGATATCGAATTTGCAACAGCCAGCACATAACTTCCAACAAGTATCAAAGTGAAGCAGTTGCAAGTATTGGACGAGACATATGGGAATCGATGATGCAATTCCAGCATTTAGTATGACGCTTCATATAGCAATGTTTCATCTCTTCAGAGAAATACGCACAGCGTTGTTTTTCTCTGTCCCGACGTCTTTCATTACAAGCATGGCAATGGTGTGGTAACTGCGTTAATAGCAGTGCAGTTACAAAAACCAACTTACAACTTCTAGAACTGAGCTCTAGATCTCGGGTTTTTATGTTTTTATTTGTGTTGAGACCAGTGAAGTCAACCAAATACAACTTTGTGGATCTGAATTATGGAAAAAAAAATTAATTAACTTTTGTGGGTGATAATTCAGTACACGCAGGCAGACTCTGCGTTGGAGATCAAACAGACTCAGCGTTAAGATGGGTGTAAAGCGTTGTTAGTAAGGAAATGGAGCGGTGTTAATACAACCTGACGGTATGTGATGTTGGAGAATCGATGCAGAAAATTTGCATTGCAAATTCAAGGAAAACTGTACAGTCATGCGATGGGGTGTGTTGAATGTAAAGCCAGAACAGAAATTGAGAGAGGACCGAAGAAATTGGCAAGGTGATCTGCTAGAAATTGAAGGCAGAAATCTGAAATGTATATGCAGTGGATTTTGAAGGGGAATTCGAATGCGGTTCTATTGTTCACATAATTTGGTAATAGTTCAATTGCATATGGGCGATAATGAAAAGGTATGAGCGCACATCATAATGGATCTTCTGAGTTGAGCAGTGATGGAGAATTTAAATAAATGGGGTTTTAGTTCAAGTCTTTTCTTAAGACTTTTGAAGGAGTATATATGTTGAATGATTTTGAACTACATGTTTGTAGAAGCTTCTGCTTATGAGAATGTGATGGTGCGATTTTATAATCATAAATGCTGATGAAATTTCCTGAATGATAGTGTATGTAATTGTCAGTAAATGGAGTTTTATTGAGCAGCTATAGAAATGCATTTGTATATGCAGCAAGAAGGAAAAGATTCTGGGTTATGCAGGGATGGCCTGCATCATTTTGGTATCAGAGCCAGCTTAACGCTCTGAAAGGATTGTTTTGGAAAACTGAGTTTTAAATTTGGCAGATGTATAATTGCCAGGAAGTGCGTTTGATGAAGATAAGGATCAGAATGGAGAAGCAGAGAATGCCCGGGAAGGTCTGGTAAGAATTTTTAAGTTGATTGCATGACTGATTTGATTGAAAATTGTTTAAATATTGTTGAAGGCAATGATATTGATGATTGAAAGAACATAGATTGGGTTAATAAGACTGAAAGAAGAACCATTACAGGAAATGAATTTTGAAAATTGTATAGGCAAAACAGCATTTGCTTACAAACAAGTTATTAGAAGGAATTGATAGTATTTGAAAGATACTTTGATGTGTCTTGAGATAAGATTGTGCAGGTCAGTGGATTTGCCGAAAGATGGAATGAGTTGTACCAACATCATGGCATATGAGTTATGTGAGCAATTGAAGATGCAGAGCCTAAAGCAAGGAGTATTTTAAGAGGAGATGAGAACAACTTCCAACTGAGGTTGGGTAGAAGTTGATGAGGCAGCTCCACAGTTGTGATTGAGGATAGGAGATAACAATTCCAGCAAGAAGAGTGCTGGGCATAATTGTTAGTCAGTGAAAGGTTCAAGGAAAGAACCAATAGGTGCCAAAAGGCTAAACTCAGGAAAGTTTGGTGAGGCACGAAGGAGACTTGTTATAGGCAAAATGGAAAAAGTTAGTTGCAGCTCACTAGTGAACAAGGAAAGTTCACCAGAAGAAGGAAAGGAATTGACTATTGATGGTCATGACAGGGGTGCAAAGGAAAGTCACAGACATAGGGAAAAGAGTGCTGAAGCAGTTGGAATCAAAGGAATGAGTAAAGAAGAAAGGGACATAGAGTTGGCTGAGATGAAGGCAGAACTCAGTCATTTGGAGAAGCTGGTATTGAAAGGAATTAGAGAAAAATGGAAACAAGGATTTTATGTGGGAAGAAGAGTTAAATGGCCTGTCAGAGAATTGTTTGCTAAGAAATTATTACTTCGAACAACTGAGAATGAAGAAATAGGATACATCTACGAACCAGAGAAAGGACCTCTCCTTGGGGAAGAAGACAGTGATGACAGTAGAAAAGAACTGATCTATGCAGATCAGAATGAGAGGAATGTGTTGACATCATCCGCACAGACAAGAGGATCTCATATTTTTGGGATTAATTATTTCTGTGAATGTAAAATTGCAGGTATGCAGCCTAAATAATTTGAACCTGTGTATGAAAAAGTGAAAGGAGCAAAGGCAAGACAAGCAAGAAAGGAGATGCATAAGGACTTTCAAGACTTCAATTGGTGGAGAAAATTAAAAGGTATCGCTGAATGGTTATGTCTTCTTTTAGTGGAAACTTATTGGATTATATTTGAAGGAATTTTAGCATGGAAAGAAGACCAATGGGAAATGGAAACAGGAAAGGAAACAAATGCATTACAGATTTATGAAGTGAAGAAAAGGAAAGCTGACACCGAGAACTTAGCTGAAGAAGGTAAGCCAAGGAAATCTTTGAAAGATCAAAGTCTTATCAGAGAAGAGGAAGAGGCATTATTGTCTTATTTGGACAAACTGAGTATTGGAAGAAATTGTGTAGAACAAGAAGGTATTCTACAAACTTATGATGAAATTGCCAAGCATTGTCAAGAAGTTGCAGTCCCAGAAGTTTTCTTTGATGAGGAAGAAATCAGAGATGTTGAGGAAGAATTTCTCAATAATTTAGTGAACTATCAGAATAGTTCAGAGGAGCATGAGGAGCTGATCATTAAGGCTTCGAATGAAGAGCCTTGCATTTTTGAAACTGACATGTTGTGTATGTTTTCAGGTTTGGCAGGTGAGGAACAACGATTGGACAATGTGCTTATGCATGTTGATGAAGAAGTGAGATTACTGGAAGAAATGGCTGAAACAGAAAGATATTTTGAACATGTATTTAATGATTTTGATAATGATGGTATTGACAGGGAAATTGTCATGATTAAAGGAGCTGAAGATAAACAAAAGGAGAATGTACAGCAGACAGATGTCAGTGGAGTTCAGTTAAAGACAAATGGTAAGAAGGAAATTGAGAAATTGTGGAAGATGAAATTATATGAGAACATGGACAGCAAGAAGGAGAAATTGGCCACAGGAATTTGTATCAGCGAGAACAGAGAACAACAGCAAATTAAGATTTGGAAATTTGGAAGAACAGAAGTGACAGTGGCAGAAGAATTGAATCAGCAGCATAATGAAAGTGATGACCAGTTACAAAGTAAAGTTTGGGATACTGGATGGACAACAGAAGAAACACATGACCAGGAGGTCATGGAAACTTTCAACTTTGGGAGTCTGATGCAGGAGCATTCAGGCCTAGTCAGCAATGTGATAGCATGATCACATGTTGTGACTAACAAGGGGTTGGAAGATAATAGTTTAATTAATTTTATTTGTTTAGAATATATGAGAGTGTTTATTTATTGTTAAATAGGAGAAAAGGTATATGTGGCTGAGTGATCCTCCTTGTATGGAGATCAGGCCAAATAGTTGGATTTATTTGGCTAGAATAAAGTATGAGGGATTTTTTGAAAGCTTTATTTAGTGTTAGTTTAGAAAATAGTGGGATTGAAGAGATTTTTTAGGAGAAGTTGAGAGATTTCTGGTTCAGAATCAGAATTGGTTCATGAACTATTTATTTGTATAAATTGTGTCTTCTTATATAATTGAAGGGAGAGATGTGAGGTAGAATTAGAAGGGTTTGGTGTGGAGCGAAACGCTTAGAATCTTAGTGAGGACTGTGTTTGTGAAAAACAGAGATCATTTCTTGTATGATTGGGCCAAAGCGTGAGTCTCTATTTTACTGTGGTTTTTGAATAAATTTAATGTTTTTGTGCCTCAATATATGATTGATTTTAAATACAGAAAGCGTTAATCTCTGTGTGACTGGTTTTATTCCAATACATTCGAATATGTTGGGTTGTGTTGATCCCATTGTATAAGAATGTTCCTTTGGATTTCGTTTTTCTATTAATACAAATCTCTGTTAATAATTGCCGTGTGAGATTGGAGCAGATTTGTCCATTTGAATTCTGTTGGAGATTACATAATGTGTGTATTTAAATTGAGGTATCACATTGGAGCTGAATCGAATGAGGATTTTAATTAAATCGATAGCTATGGAATCGATTCACAATTGAGGTGGGAAACTTCTGCAAGAGCATTGGAGGCAGTGGTATGGTCGATTTACAGTTTGAACAAATCGATGTGTTTGAATGAGCGTTGCATAAATTATGGATTTAAATCCATTTTTGCGTAATGATTTTTTGAATTTGAAATCGAGTCTACAAGTATATGAGTGTCCTGAACGCTGTCATTAAAAAGTTCCAAAATGAATGCATAGCTTGGAGTGTTAGTGTTAACATAGAGTGGAGAGAATAAATCAGACAGCAAGAGCTTCTGAGTTATGTAATTTCAGTTTTATAAATGAAAGAGAATTTCAGTGTGTTATGATTGTTTTATGTGTTTTGATTTCACTGGTTCTTTAAGACTGCAAGCGTTGAAACTGTTCTTGACCGTAGGTAGTGAAGGTGTTGAAATATTGTTTGCAGAAGCCATGAAGTTGCAGTCTTAAAATTGGGTAGTGGAGTGCGGCTAGTATATGGAAGCACATATTGGTTGGAACGCTAATGAATGACAGAGTTTCTGTTGATATCGAATTTGCAACAGCTAGCACATAACTTCCAACAAGTATCAAAGTGAAGCAGTTGCAAGTATTGGACGAGACAAATGGGAATCGATGATGCAATTCCAGCATTTAGTATGACGCTTCATATAGCAGCGTTTCAGCTCTTTAGAGAAATACGCACAGCATTATTTTTCTCTGTCCCAACATCTTTCATTACAAGCATGGCAATGGTGTGGTAACTGCGTTAATAGCAGTGCAGTTACAAAAACCAACTTACAACTTCTAGAACTGAGCTCTAGATCTCGGGTTTTTATGTTTTTATTTGTGTTGAGACTAGTGAAGTCAACCAAATACAACTTTGTGGATCTGAATTATGGAAAAAAAAATTAATTAACTTTTGTGGGTGATAATTCATTACACGCAGGCAGACTCTGCGTTGGAGATCAAACAGACTCAGCGTTAAGATGGGTGTAAAGCGTTGTTAGTAAGGAACTGGACCGGTGTTAATACAACATGACGGTATGTGATGTTGGAGAATCGATGCAGAAATTTTGCATTGCAAATTCAAGGAAAACTGTACAGTCATGCGATGGGGTGTGTTGAATGTAAAGCCAGAACAAAAATTGAGAGAGGACCGAAGAAATTGGCAAGGTGATCTGCTAGAAATTGAAGGCAGAAATCTGAAATGTATATGCAGTGGATATGGAAGGGGAATTCGAACTCGGTTCTATTGTTCACATAAATTGGTAATGGTTCAATTGCATATGGGTGATAAATAAAAGGTATGAGCGCACATCATAATGGATCTTCTGAGTTGAGCAGTGATGGAGAATTTAAATAAATGGGGTTTTAATTCAAGTCTTTTCTTAAGACTTTTGAAGGAGTATATATGTTGAATGATTTTGAACTACATGGTTGTAGAAGCTTCTGATCATGAGAATGTGAGGGTGCGATTTTATAATCATAAATGCTGATGAAGTTTCCTGAATGATAGTGTATGTAATTGTCAGTAAATGGAGTTTTATTGAGCAGCTATAGAAATGCATTTGTATATGCAGCAAGAAGAAAAAGATTATGGGTTATGCAGGGATGGCTTGCATCAGCCTGATACAAATGCAAGAGTTTTTTTCCGATGTTTTCAGGCTATATATCCACATTTCACTCTGGTCATTGAAGTTTGAATCGCTAATATTTTTCTTGGTTAGTCATTTGTTTGGTTCATTGAGAATAACATTGATTCTTCTTATTTAGAAAATAAAAGTTCCAATGGCTTTTGCTACTGCAACCTTCCCAACCATAATTCCCTTTGGATAGGCATATTCCTGGTAGGCAAGGGCTGGGACCTTGCACTGAGAATGAGAAAAAATCATGGGTTTCATCATTTCTATGGTTCTTTCTCCAACAGTAAGGTCCTCTCTATACGCCAGAGCCTTTTATTTATTTCTAAAATAGGATATGAGTATGTTATCGGTAACTTGTATGGTTTACCATCTCCAGCTCTACTCTTGAATCATTAATTAATAAATACTCTCATTACAAGATCTATTAATACAGTAACGACATGTAATTTTGGGGTTGGCTAGGTAGTTGACCCTGTTGTTCTGTTCTCGCTAAAATATGAGCATAAAATTTATGCTTCTTCAATTTTCATGATTTCCCCGCTCAATGGATTGATGACCATTCACTACCAATGAGGAATTGCTTTTCATCCCACATCAAGGTGATTGGATTTTCACCAATGGAAACCATAAATTTCATCCAAGATATTACATGAGATTATTCAACCTATGTGTGAGAAACTATCTAAAACAGAACTTCTTAAGGAAAACATGTCTGATGTGTTTTCAGAAACAAGACAGGTAAAAATGAAGTGGAGAGAGAGAGAAAATACACAGGAGGAAATGACCAAAAAGGTAAATAATTTTGATCAGGAAAATTACTGGAATTTTCTAATCAAACCTTACCATGAACATCAAACTCTTCAGTCTCTTATAGATTCAGCAAAAAGATCTCGGTCAGTAATCTCAAATTCTATTTTCAAGGAATAGATTTGATCACAGATATCATAGCCATCTTAGCTCAAAGCAATGTTGTATATTTTCCAAATTTGTGACCACATTCAGAAAGAAGGGCGGGATTCATAAAATCAAGACTGTTAGTTTAATTTCCTAGATTGTTGTTTAAGTTATCTTTTTGAGGAAGGTTGTTTGAAACCTCCTCTATATTTTGTAATAATTTATTTTAGTTTATAGTTAGTTTAGTATTTAAACCGTTCTCATGCATTTAGAGAAGGGTCCAAAAATTTGTCAAAAACATTTGCAAAGAATGCACTATTGTAAGTTTGTGAGTTCTTTGATGAATTAATGGAACACATTTTGTTATCTTTTAACAAATAAAGTTGTTTATCTTATGTTGCACTACTGTACTCTTTAAATTTTTTGAAAGTGAGAAGGAAAATATTCATTGTTGTCAGTTTACATGACTAGAAATTCATACATATGGTACTTCTATTCACTTGTATTAATTCTTATTTCATAAATTGACAATTATCTTTTTATTGCATTACATATTTGAAATGACATCATATATAAATGTTACATGCACTTATGTTCTAATATTTAGCTATGGTTTCTTATTGAATATGTAATCACACTGATAAATGCAATATTTCTTTCACAATTATTCTATGCAAACTATTTTGTTAGAATAATCATTCTACATAATTTTCATCTCTTTCAACTGTTAAATGATCTATATTACTAATATATGAAGGATATCATTTTAGATCGCATAAAGAAAAAACACCCCGGGTATATATTAGATTAATTACTTAGATAGATGCACATATCTTAAAATCATTATCCATTTTCATGCTATATTCACAACACCCTCATAAGCGTTTTTATGGGGAAACTAGACCCATTATCCCTAATCGGAGCCACTATACCAAATAGAAAAGGAGCTGCTTTAAGGTCCGGATTGGGAGGGTTTCCCCCATGTTTTGGAAATGGAATTCTAAGGCCTCAACATGTCTATATGAACTATAGGGTTCGGTGGTATGTGTGGATGATCGTTTCCTTCCCCAAAATGTAATGCTTCCATTGTCGGAAAACCTGCACAATGGAATACATCTCTTTTTCATAAGTGGGATATTTTTGGACTATGTCAGAAAATGTTTGACTATGATATGCCATTGGATGTCCCTATTGAGTAAGAATTTCCTCAATAGCATAGTCAGAGGAATTTGCATCGATATCAAATGGTTGTTGAAAGTCTGGTAATGTGAGCACTAGGGCACAAGAGAGGCGATGTTTCAATTCTACGAATGCCTTATGTTGAGATTCTGACCAAAATAATTTCTCTTTTGCTCCTCCCTTGGGGACTTGACTCAAGGGCCATGTGATATGAAAGAATCCCAACAAAAACCTACGGTAGAAATTAGCAAGACCCAGAAAACTACGAACCTCTATTAAAGTGGTTTGGTTAGGACAATCCCGAATAACTTGGATCTTGGTTGGAGCCACATGCACCCCTCGCTCATCAGTAATGTATCCTATATACTAAACCTGGGTCATGCCAAAAGTGCACTTCTCTAAATTGAGACACAACTTGTGTTTCCGCGGTGTTTGGAGGACCTGTCGGATGTGTTGGGGGTGCTCTTCCCAAGTCTGGCTAAAGATCAGGATGTCATCCAATTATAGTACTACTAATGAGTTGGTGAATGGATGCAAGATGTCATCCATCAACCTCATGAAGGTTACGGTAGCATTCATCAAATAGAAAGGCATGAAAAACCATTCAAAAAGGCCCTCCTTTGCTTTGAAGGAAGTCTTCCACACATCGGATGGTTCGATTGGTCCCTGGGGATACTCAGACTTAAAGTCAATCTTGCTAAAATATTTTTCCCCTTTGAGTTGGTCCAAAAGGTCATCAATTTGTGGGATTGGGTACCTCTTCCAGATAGTGATCTTGTTCAATGCCCGATAGTCAATACATAGTCTCCAAGTCTTATCCTTCTTCTGCACCAACACGATCGGGCTCCCATGAGGCGATGAAATTTTTCGAATGTGACCTTTCTGTAGAAGCTCCTGAATCTACCTCTTTATTTCATTGTTCTCCATAACATAGCACTGATATATCGATCCGTCGAGTAGCAGTGCACCTAGTGTCAGATCAATGGGGTGCTTGACCGAATAGTGGAGAGGCACCCCTGCAAGTGAGGTCAAGATAATTAGGGGAATTTTGAGGTCTAAAATAGGTCTCCTAAGAAAAATGTACAACAAAAATAAATCTTTATAAGAACCAATAGGATTCAAGATGATGATGTGAACCATCAGAGATGATTCACCATTATTTAAGTAAAAGGGTATAGATATTAAAAAATAATAAAATAATAAAACTACTTTTTCAACTGGTATTTTAAACTTATCTCCCAAAGTTTTTACTCAAATTTCAAGTGGGAGTAATCATTGGATGAAAAATTTTATTCCTCATCCAAGGATTACCCATGTTGCATAGTTTCGATGGACCCTGCTACACGAAAAATGAGAAACACATAAAAAAAACTTGATTACAATCACGCTTTTCATGTATTTCTCATTTTTCATGTAGTAGGACCCATCAAAATTATGAAACATGGTTATTCCTTGGATGAGGAATTAAATTTGCATGCAAAGAGTACTCCCACTCGAAATTTGAGTAAAACCTTTGGGAGTTAATTGGAAAATACGAGTTGAAAAAGTAGTTTTTTTCTTTTTTCCCTCTAAAATTTGATCATGTAGTCAAATCTTATTTTATTATTTCCAATATTATATTATGATTCCTTAGGAGGCCCATTTTAGACCTCAAAAATCTCCTAATGTGTCTCAGTACTCCTCCACGACCTTTTCCATTTGTTGTCATTGTGCGGAGGAGCCCTATCGGGAGGTCGTGGCCACAATCTTCTTCTTGCCCCGAGGGTGGATCATCAGGAAAACAAATTTTCTGGTTTTGGAAATGAGCTTACTACATTGTTTTACAATAACCAAAAAGATAACATTAGGTGGTGGTACCTCTGGTATCCTGTACAGCTTATTTCCCAAAGTAATAATAAAAGTGCGAGGTCGAGACTCATACGTAGCATGTTGCTTCCACAATTATGGTTGGCATAATAATATATCACAAACATCAATAGGAGCAATGTCACATAATACCTCATCAGTGAAGGGCTTGATTTTTTTGGGAAGGCGACACTACTAGTTGATGCAGAGATCTTGTCCTTGGTGAAGCCACCCGATGGTGTACGATTGTGGGTGTGTTGTGGGTGGCAAGCCCAAATGCTTCACTACCTTTGCTAAAATGAGGTTATTTTGGCTCCCATAGTCAATAATGAACTATAGCTGGGAACCCTTTACCCACATCTAGGAGTGGAAGAGGTGTGCCTTCTCCTTTGGATCTTCCAGTTCTTCGTTTTGGATCTTCGTGGTGGAAATGGTGGCATTGGGCTCCGCATCGATAATCTGATTCCCTCTTTCATTCCCCTTCTTAGGTTTTGATTTAGTGTCGAAGCATGAATGTCATTCATAATCCTTAATCTCAGCCACTAGTGACTACTTGGATCGATACTCACTTGTGTTAAGAGTGGAGCTCTTATGGAACTCACACCACTTTCCCATGTCCTTATTTCGCTTCACGGTGTTGTTCTTTGCTTGTGGCTTTGGAAATATATCTTTGAATGCCATGCCTTGGCTTTGTCCTTTGTTGTACTATTTGGGGGCATGTTTCACTTGATTTTGATTTGCAGATCCAAAGTCTCGCTTCTTCTGTTTGAATTTCTGCTCAATCTTGGTAGCATACTGATGTGTCATACCAAGCTAGGAGATGTCGAGGAACTCCCTTTCCTCCTGAATGTATTTGTGCAGACAACCATGATACTTTAGCATCAAATGTTTCTCTTAATCTTTGATACCCAACATTGTACATAGGGTATCGAACAGATTCATCAGCTCATGCACATCTTGATCCCTTTTTGTCACAGTGTAGTCCATTGTATGTACTTCTCCTCATAGCTCCGCACGGGATAATATTTCTCCTTGATGGTGTCTCAGAAAAAATTCCAAGTTGGTACAGTCGAAAAGAGAGACAGTCCCCCCTTGTCCTTTTTCTCATAGTAGGTATCCCACCAATCCTTGACATGGGGGGTAGCTTTGAGTAGTGAAAAAATAATCTTCTCCCAATCGAAAAAGTCATGAACCGAGAAATATCCTTCTAATAGATTCAACCATCTGTCTATGATTTCTACATCTATTTGGCCATAAAATATGGGAATATAAAATTTTACTAGTACCTTAAAAGTTGTTGCGCCTCCAAAGTGGTTGCTAGATGCATATGCGCCACCAGTGGGTAGTCGTTGAAGGATCTGGGTGAAGTTATCCATCATCGCGTTCCTTTTTTTTTGAATGGCCTCCTCGAGCATATTTTAATAGGATCTCCTACACCCTCGTCTTTCTTTTCGTCCCCCATGGGCGATCTTCAGGGTTTGCGAGGTTGATCTTGCAAAGGTTCAACCAAATCGAGCCCTAACTCCTTATACCCCGACCTCGTTGGGGACATGCAAAGAAGGATCGAGAAAGGGTAGACCACTCTGATACCACTGATTTGAATTTATGAAAGAACAAAAAAAAATACATATATAACCATAAATAAAAAATTGCATTGTAAATAACACTTCATTTCATTAATATCAAATAACTGAAATTTGTTTACAGACAAAATGGAAATAGACTAACTAGGGTGCTAGTAGCTTATCTCTAAGAAGTGATGTGGTGGCTACAGGCCTCTAAAATCTATGTGACAATGAGGCTCAAAGGCCTATATATTATTAAGAAACAATGGAAAACCATAAACATCCAAAAAGCTAACCCTAGGAGATGAAACACCAGAATATGGGCCCCGTCGGTGTAAATTGGTACATCAACTTCCCGGGGTCATAAATTTGGCATACTATCTCTATTTGACACACATGATATCTCGTTCGAAATATCTATCCAAGGACTAAAACTACTACCATGAATATTAAGTTTAAAATGGAATTGTATTCACTACAAGTTTGATGCAAAAAAAAATGTCGTTTAGGACCTCAAAAAGGCTTCGAAAGTTTAGGACATGAAAAACTGCCAAAAATAGTAAATTGTGCTATAACTAAGGAAACTAAAAAAAGTGAAAGAAACAATGGTTGTGGTCCAAGTGGAATAGGCGGGTGGCCACCAATATCCACCTAGATCACTTAATGCCTTAACTAGGAATGAACATAAAAAAACCTCCACAATCATCAAAAGTGAACCTTAGAAATCAATGAATGAAGAGGTTGAGATGTCCAAGAAATCCCATGCAATGATGGACATGTGGAGAGAACCATATGCAAATAAATTTTCCTCAACTACAATAGACTGACATGCAACTATTAAATTTTTAAGAGGCAACAACTATAAATAATTTCTCCCAAATAATTCCAAGGATTTGTGTTGCACTTGAAAATAGATAGGAAGATCAACAAGTTGTAGTTGTTCAAATGGAAGGTATGGTATAAAACTTACTAGTCTCACTTTCAGAATCCTTTGAAAAGAGGATAAGATGGCATATGCACTCAACAAGAGTTTGCAAGAGTTTCACATACAAGATTTGAGCACATACTCATTCGACATCAAATAAAGAATTAAAGAAGTGATGATTAATGATGAAAATTTTGAATACATGAAGAAGTTTTGGTAGAAAGAACTAAAGGGATTTGTCCCCAAAATTTTCTAGCTTAATGGTGATGGAATACTATTGCTCAAAAATAGAAAATATGTGCTTGACGTAGTTGAATTAAGGAATCTTTTTATGGATAATTCCCATAAGAGACCTTACTCATGTCACATTGGTTACCAAAATATGATAACAACCATGAAGAAAACATATTATTGGCTAGGAATGATAAAGGATATTGATGAATACATCACTAAGTCTTTGGAATGCCAACAAGTGAACGTAGAATGCAGGAATCCAACAATATTATTGCAACCAGTTCCAATCGCATAGGGGAAATGGTAAGGCATATCCATGGACTCCATCACAGGATTTCCATAGAAAATGAGGCAGCATGGCAGTATCATGCTAGTATTTGATCAGTCAAGAAACGAAGCTAATTTTCTAGTTATTAAATATACTCATAAATAAATTTACATATCCCACACGATCATGAAATATATATTTAGGTTGCATGGACTACCTGAAAAGTTAATAACATACAAAGATATCATGTTCACATCAAAATTTTGGAAATGATTGTTTGTTTGTTTTGAACCAAAATAGCCTTTAACTCTACCTACCATCCTCAAATAGATATGGTAAATAGATTCTTAGATAGATGCTAAGGATGTGTTTCATTCATCAGCCAAGGAAGTGTAAAGACTACCTTCCACTGGTGGAGTTTGCATATAAAAATAGTTATCAAGAGTCTTTGGGAATGATCCCATTTGAGGCACTATATGGATATAAATTCAATACTCCCATTATTTGGGATGATCCAGTGAATAGATTATTCCATGGACCAAACATGATAAAGGAAATGGTGCAGGAAATGATCAAGATCAAAAAAGCATTAAAGACAAAAGAGGATGGACGAAATAAATATACAGAATAACAAAGAATGTGTAAAGAGTTCCATTTTGGATACCACATGTATCTCCATCTAAGACTAAATAAGATCTCATTGAAAGTGCGTTCCTATGCCAAATTGGTGCTCAGATATTTCATTTCATTTCAAATCTTGGAAAGAGCTAGCTAGTGGTCTATACATAGGCCTTGCAACCAATAGTGAATGTGTGCAATGTATTTCATGTCATTTTTCTTTATAAATATGTTCATGATGGAAATCATGTTGTTAATGAGTATGTGATATAGCTGGAACTAGATAGAGAGTTCCAACGCGAATTACTGTGCATTCTGGACTAAATGCGAACAACACTACAGAAATGAGTAATAGAAAATTTCAAGGTGCAGTAGAAGGAATTTCAACCCAATGAAGCCACCTATGAGATGGTAGAGAAAATGAGCTTCATGTGCTTGTTTTTGTTTGAATAATAAGTGTATGTAAGAGATGTATATATAAAGCTTAGTTTTTGCATTTTTTTCTGTTACAAAGAATATTGAGGACAGTGTTCCCTTTAATGGGGTTGGGTTTGAAAGACCCTTAACATACACCATTGATATTTGTAACATGTAAATATATAAATACACAAATATTTTTGGCTAGAACTGACGTACAAAGGGACATAGTTCCCCAATCTTAGAAGAGGTTGGAGTGGTTTTGGACTAGCATAACCTCCCATGCACCTCACCTAATAACTAGAAATAGATCCTAAATAAATTCGCATGTTTCCCATGTATATGGAAAAGAGAGAATTTGGAGAATATGAATAGTCTTATGATGGAAAATGGGGTGCAATAAAAAGAAATAGGAATAAAATTGGCAGGGGGAATTCAATGATAAAATTGAAAGAGGAAAAATAGTACAATCTAGGAAAAAACACTGGAGGAACGAAGTTCCTAAGGATATACTAACCATTGGAGAATATTGCTAAAGCTAAGGGAATGGAATTCCCTGAATGAAATATGTGAAGCAATAGACTATGACTATCCTTGCTTAAAGAAGTCACTAGAAATCTCAAAGGAGGACCATGGGCGAAGGTTCTTTCTCTATGGCTAATAAAAAACTAAGATATTTCGAATAAGGCTAACAAACCCCTTAATGCTTGCCAAGGAGGATGATAAACCACTAAGATATTTCTAAGATATTTCATAAACCTTGTAGTGCTTGCCAATAAATCTAAGAAACCACTAGGTAGGGTATCATTCATAGGGTGCTCGTTAAAAGGATTGATAAACCTCTAAGTGTTTTCTAAGGAGGGATGGTGAACCACTCAGATATTTTCAAGTAAAATGATAAACCACCAAAAATTGTGACTTACAAGAGACCTGTAGTGTATTATTTGAGGATTTCACTCTTCATAAACCACCTTATACATTCTCCCATTCTCTTGGAGATGAGCATGAATTCCAACTGAGATTAACTGAAAAATCCATGTTATCATGGATCTGGCTCATGTGTTACAGTAGTAAGAAATATTGCATGCATCTTGTCTAAGGTTGGGTAGGGATTTGAAGTCCCATATTTTGTTCCCAACATGTGCTAACCATTTAGGTAAGTTCCATGGTTGTACATATGGACTTGGCTTTAACACCTGCTTTGATAAGTAATGAATGCATTAATGGTTTTGGGTTCTCTTGTTTGATCAGTGTATTAATCATTGCATGTCCTAGCTGCATATTATGATAATGTAGATATGTTTGGATGCTAAGTGTCATAATTAGTGCAATGGTGTGGATTTTTTTATCAATGACTTGGTTAGTTAGCACTAGTGACTATTACTTAGAGAAATGTAGTTCTCTATCTTACTGGATGATTGGTTGATGAGTTATAATATACATAACCTTGATCAAAATCATAATTGAACTTTGTTTATGAGCCACAATTTCTATTTTGGAACTTTCAAGTTATTTTTAAAATATGGTTAAGTGATGCTTCATAACACAGTGGAAGTTTTTTTTGGCATTAAGGCCAGGAAGGTTAATGAATCTGAATTTGGGAGTTTTTGTTGAGGACTTCATCATGGAACTATCATGAATGGAAGAAACACATGCATTATAAGAATCTAACAGAGACCCATGCTTCTTTTCTTCGCTTGGAAATTTCCAAAAACATTCCACTTAGTCATAATCATGGTGAAAAGGAAAAAATATGTAACACAAATATGTTAAGTGTTCTCTATCGGTTGATGAGGAGTTTATAATTACTTTACAGAGGGCTTATCTATTCATGACTTGAGATCAAGGTATTATTTCCATTTCTTTGCACCCCCAGGAGCACCCGAGGAGATGAAGCTGGAAGAATGACTTTACATCCATTGAGTAATTTTATTAAATGTTGTTCGTGGTTGTGAGCCCTACAAAGGTTACCCTTTCGTGTTGCAGCATGGAGGGTGTAGGATGGGATCCAAAACTAACCTAAAAAAAATTATAACAGGGAAATTATGACTTGCATCTGGATTTTGGACCCTAGTGGGATGAAGGATGGAGGTATGCATTCCATGCTAACATAGAAAGGGATGAGGATGTATCACTTAGAAGTTTGGACATGTGGCGGGCACTAGAAGTCCTTTTGCAGGTCAAACATCTACATATTTTGTGACACACGGTGCATTAGGAGGATTCCACATAACAACATGATGTGAGAATGAAATCATTGTGATTTGACATCAAGATGATGTCACGAGTTTTTTTAGGGTCCTGTGATTTTGCAGATTGGTAAACCAAATGACAGGGTAACAATAGACCAGTTGTTGGAGTCCTAGGCCCTAGCCTTCCTAGACTCAGAGAGGGCTCTCTCTATAATGCTCGAAGGATGTGAATTTGTTCACTTTGGATAGATGATTTTAGGCTAGCTGTTAAGTGTAGGTTTTTTGTTTGTTTTCGTTGGGGTAAGATGATCAAGTAGGATAGGTGGAGTGAGAGGTTATAAAATAAATTGGGCAATGGATTCTATGAAGTCATTGATATCTCGATAGTGAATCGGGGTACATCACAGGGAAAATCTAGTGTAGTCAATGGATCTTTAAGTTTATGTGTGAGCTGAAATGGACATTAAGTTTGGGAACCAATGTAGGGAAAAGGGTAGTTAAGAACCCTTTGTCAAATAACTATGAACAGAGAGATCTTAATAATGATAAGAAAAAGATACTATTTATGAGATAGGGCACACAATTTACTCAATAAAAATACTTTTAAACAAATACAAATTCAAGATATACAATCCAGTGGAGCAAATGAAGTAAAACAACTTATCTAACTTCAATGATTCTACTTTCAAGATTTGAAACATATAAGAGAAAAATAGTATCAATAAATGAATATGGAACACCTAAACATCATTCATTAAACTATAAAGAACTTCGAAGCAAACTGATAAGCATATTCAAAGGGCAAGATCGAAACAAGACCTCTTTGACTTAACCGATCAATCAATACATCAAAGAGAGATTTCAAGACAGAGTTTAGATAGCATTAAACAAGCAAGGCTTACCATAAATCATGTTTATAAACTAGCATATTAATCCAACAATGAAATAGACAAGCTTAGGTGGGCCTAAGGAGCAATGAAGAATTCTTTAAGCTAACCCAGCAGAAGAAAACATGAAAACAATAGCTGACAGGAGGACTGAGGTGCCTCAAACAACATTTCTCATCCTATAATCTTCTGAGCTATTGAAATATAGAAAGATGGAAATATGGAAAATAAGAAAAACATGACCCTATGAGAGATACATTACCATTAACTAAACTCAGGGATCCTGCAATCAAGCCTTCATCACCATCAATTAAGGCAAATCATCCACAAGCTCCACAACACTAAATTGTTCTTCAACTTCCGAAAACAATGTATTTCTCTTAAACATACCATGTCCAAACTATTTACAATGAATCCTCATGCCTTAACAAGCAAGGAAGAGGAAATACTACTAGAGCATCTAGAAGCCTATTGGCCAACAAGAAATATCCTAACTTGTCCTTGAGGCCTTACAAGGCCCAAGGCACAAAAATATCTAACAAATAAGTTTTCTGGCCATATATAGCAATTAAATTGACTTTTAGGCCCTGATAAGCTTATGAAAACTTTCTAAACACACATTCTGCCCAGTCACCCACAGGAGCGCAGCACACAGTGTCAAAATTTGAAAATATGCTAGGAGCACAATAGAGAGATAGGAAAAATAGGTCTTTTGCAGTAGTGTTTTGGAGACCTTCCTGATGTCGAAAAAGTCTCCATGATGGCTCACTAGAAATCCCTTGAAGTCTACTTTCCAGAAATACATTTATTTCTTCAATATGACGTCTAAAAACTATCAAAAATGTGAAAATTCTAAGACTTCCAGGAGCACATCACATGCTCAGAAAAGTGGGTAGAATGGTGAAAAAATGAGTGTTTTTAACCCTTTTGGGGGACCAAAACAACTAAAATTGATCTAGAAATTGGTGAGCATGCTCCTCTCATGATGGGGAATCTAACAATGTAAGCCTCCCCTCTTGAAGAAGCCCTGGGAAAAAGCACAACACAAGGTGTGCTCCGCTCCTAGCCTCAAAATTTGCAAAAAACAAAAAGTTTTTCAATTATTCCCAAAACTGGTAGGTAGGTGCCTCATGGGTCCTGGGAGACCTGTAGAGAAGCTTGAGGAAAAATATCAAGGCTAACTTGGTCTTTTTCCTTCTTTAGCTCTTGGACCACATTTTGGGAAATTTTGAGTTTTTTCCTTGCAACTTGGTTTCTTCATGCATAGTGCTTAGCCATTCTCCTCTACAAGTCCAAGCCTTTTTTAGAGTTCTCCAGCCTGGACTTAAGATGTATGTTGGCCCCCTCAAGCCATGATTCCCTATTATGCTCCATTTCTATTACAACGAGGTCATGTAGAGGAAGTTGCTCCAAAAGGGCTGATTCTTGCTCCCTTTATCGTGCCAAAGCCTTTCTTAGACCCATAGTTCTAGGCCTTCTTCTAGATTTACCCTCCTCATCCTCACTTTCTTCATAGGCACCCATGAACTCTTGCAGTTTCACCTATGCTCTTTGAGCCTCTTTCCGATATTTGAGCTCCCTTGTTTCATAGATGGCCTCATGACCACTCATTTTTTTTTTCTACATCTGCAAGAAGTGAATAACATCCTTAGACCTTTCTAATTCAAATTCCAAGTCTTTGATTCGTGCATTCCTGTATTTTAGAAGGGAGTTTGCAATTCTTGTCTCATTTTCCTCATCACGGTCTATGTGAATGAGTTCAAACTCTCTTTCCTCCTCATGATTGTCTTCTTCCTCTTTCACTTGTTGTTTACCTTTGTCAATTATCTGAGTTAAGGAGGATGGCATGGCCCCTTTCCCTTTGGAGGCAAAAAACACATGCCTCTCTCCTCTTTGATAGGTGATGGGGAAAGGTGCAACAAGTTTCACTTGAAAACCTTGATCATTAGTGACCTTAGGACTACTTTTCTCCTCATGTATGATATTTGTGTGTGCATATTTTTCACCTTGCTCTTGACTACCCTTTTGAGAGGCATTTTCACCATCTCTTATGCTATCATCACTGTCAAGACCCTTAGGACTATCATCCTCTATTTTTTCAGTGCTAGAGGTGTCTTTATTATTGCTTGGTACATCTTCATCTCCATGACTGTCCTCTTCTTCATCTTTTGACCCACTGTGTTAACTGTCAAACTCAGCTTTTGTATCATTATTTACACTGTCTGTGGGGTCACTGTCTTGGGCACTCTCATTTGTCTTTCCCTTATTGTGATGGTCATTTTTTTCTTCACTAGGTGAGTTTTCTTCACTTCTCTGTCCACTTTCGTCTCTATCTTTCCTATGGCCTTCCCCTTCAATCTCATCATTTGCTTCATAACTTGCAACATTTTCATTTTTTCTATGCTCAATGTCCTTGTCTTCAGAATTTTTCCCTTGATTATCATGTATACAATCCTCATGGTTGGATTATTCTTTACTATCTGGTTCTTTACCCCCATTATTGGGCTCACTGTCTTTATTTTTTTTCCCACTGAAATCACTTTCAAACTCTATTTCTTGGCTTCTATTGCCATCTTTATCACTGTATTCTTTGTCATCTTCATTGCTTTCATATGCCTCCTCTCCACTATCTTTTGTATTTTCAATGTTATCTCCTTCATTTTTTACCTCTTCTCCTTGACTGTCATTTGTTTTTTTACTATCATTAGGCTCACTGTTTTGGCCTTTTTCTAGCTCATTGTTTTCCTCTTGATAAGCTGCCTCAGTCCCTGTATCCTTGGAGTCATCTTCTTCATCATTTGTTCCATTGTTTTGGTATTTTTTCTCATCATTGGGATCGCTTCTTTCATCTATATTTTCTTCTTCATCAACACCTTTTTCTTTGTCACTGCCTTTATCACATTCTTCTTCCTCAACACTTTTTATTTGTTACTTCCTTTATCACTTTCTTCTTCCTCTCCATTACTTATTTCTTCATTTTCATCTTCCTCTCCATCAATGCTTTCTTCATTTTAATCTTCCTCTCCATCACTGTTTTCTTCATTTTCATCTTCCTCTCCATCACTTCTTTCTTCATTTTCATCTTTTCTTTCTTCTTTTTCATCCTCCCCTCCATTGATTTCTTCATTTTCATCTTTCTTAGGAGAAGGTGAAAGAGGGAGGTTTATTTGAGGAGTTGATTCATCAGAAGAGGATGAAAAAATGTCAGTGGAGGGTGATGGAGGTGTGTGAGGAGGAATTTGAGATGATGGTGGCATACTTTGTAGCAGGATAGGTTGTGGAGTTGTGAAATCATCATGGGCGATGAAAACCTCCCATGGAATGCCTTTTTGTTCTAGTCTATGTGAGACAATCATTTTGATGAGGGAATGATGAAAAAGGCTTGACATTTGTTAGGATGGAGCCCTCTTTTGTATGATGGAAGACATTTTCCCAATAATTTTACAAAGGTAGTAGGGAAAATGTAGCAACTTGGTTTCGGTAAAATTTATGAGTAGTCTTATCTGGTAGGAATAGACTCTGGAGAACCTACCCTCACAGGTGAAGTATTTCATAATGATCTTCATGAGGAGAGCATATATGTCCAATAAATGAGAAAAGGGTAACATGGTTTTGCAACCAGCTTGACAACTTGATTTCAAGAATGGGTGATAGTGGCTCAGGTCCATATACATTTGTTTGAACCACCTTTATCCTATGTAGGGTATTCCAGTGGCCATAGAGATGGCATTGGTAGTCACCTCAAACTTCACCCCAGCTAGGAGAACTTGGTGGTCATGAATATTTAGGGCAAAGAGCTTGGTCAACTGAGGGTGACTCTGGATCTTTTTTATCCTCTCATAGAACTCAAAGCATCCTAATTATTGAAAATGGGAAACCATAGTAGGAGAGGTCACTAGCTCTTCAATGCTTATAGTTTCAAACCTATTTGGATTCCCACCCTTCGTTTGCTACTCTTTATGCCTTTGGTTTTTCTAACCACTGTGAACATTCTCTTCTTCAGACATTTTTTCCTTCATCCCTGCCTCAGGAACTTTAAAAGGAATTGACACTGCTTGTGGAATGATGTGAAAAGGGTGGATGAGATGGTGAGGTTGCAATGATGTCAAGGTTCAACAGTGTGGAGAACAAATATTTTTTTACGGTTTTACTTCCTTCTCTAAATTAAACTTTCAATTTTCTTTATAATCCTACTTTTAGAAATATAGGAACATGTGGTAAAACCTCAAATACCTTTCAAAATATCTCCACAGCTAAAGAAATTGGCTCAAAATAAATGGTGGGCAATTCGGGCGCCTCCTGAATGCGTTGTCGTGTAGCTCTTGAATGGATAGGAGCGCAGCACGGGCACCTCCTGAACGTGCTGTCGTGCAGCTCCTGAATGGACAGGATCACAGTACGAGTGCCTCCTGAATGCGTTTTCATGCAACTCCTGAATGGACTATCGTCCATCTCCTGAAAAGAGTAGTCGTGTGGCAGGTTACCTTCTGCACGCAGCTGTGTGTGCTCAGGTGGTCCTCAGCATGTTGTCGTGCAACTCCTGAATGGATAGGATCACACCATGGGTGGAGTCTGAACGTTATTGATCAGGCGGAGGTTGCACGTTATGGCCAGGTAGAGTCTGCACGGTGAATCTTCTACATGTGCGCAGCGCCTCTGCATAGGAACGCATCGCCTTTCATGGATTTGTATGGGCAGCCTTGCACAGGAGCGTAACACAATTTCTCAAGAGCGTATCACCCAAAAAATCTGCCTGAAGACTCTGTCAGGATTTTTGAGAAACTTGAAAACCCTCACTCCTTTGAAAATAACCAAATGGTGAATGAGAGATGTTTTCTTTTGTTGTTTTTAAACCTCTTGAAAAAATTAAAGATAAAATCCACTTTACTAAGGTTTATTTTTGTTTCTCCCCTTTGCTAATGTGCTATTTTTCCTTTTGCAAGTAGTGTCATAGAAGCAATGTTTTTTGGTCTTCTCATTTATTTTTCAGTTGGCACTTTTTCAAAAACCCTTGGCAAACTGGTGATTTTTATTAGTTTTTTCCATTTTAACATATTGAAACTATGCTTCTCTACTTGACTACTTGATGGATGTTGACCCTTTTTAAGAGTTTTTTGTCCTTCATACTGATATCCATTTCCATCATTTTCAACTTTAGAGGGTTGCTTTGAAATGTCCTCTGAAAACCTTTTGTCCCTATGATGTAGTTTTATGACCCTTTGTTGCAGTGAAAGAATGTTGTCTTTAACAAACCCCTAAAATTATTCCCTGATATCATCTTCTAATCTTTGTCTGTAGTTGCCAAGGAGGATTTTCACTCTAGCTTCTCATTGATTGAATCTTTTATTTGTGCATAGCTGTGCTCATGTGTCACTGTCTTCAAGATCTTATGCATGGTCTCTTTGATGGGAACCACTTTTACAAACAATTTGTCATGAGACCATGATCCTCTTTGTGAACTTTTAGGCATGTTGTATCTCTTCTGTTGTGTAATGTCATTTGTGAGTTTAGGCCTCTTACTTTCCTTCTGTTTTGTTGTTAACCATTATAAAGCATTCCTGCAGAAATGCTTGAACATGGGCAAACTATCTTTATGCAGAATTAATGCTTGATCAAGGAGACACCTTTGGAGGCCTTTCATGTCTTTGGACAATGATAAGGTCATCCTTGTTTTCTCTTGACTTCACCTTTGAATATTTGTAGAAATAGTGAATTTAGAACCATGACAATGCATAACCTAGGAGACCCTATATGAATTATTGGGATGTTCTTTGGAATAGGTCTTTGACTGAAAAGCTTAAATCAGTGTTTGGAGGTGAAGACAGGGTTTTGACACACTTTTATGCACTGCCATCCTATAAAACTAAAAAAAATTGATTTACCTAAAGATCTTAGAAAGGGAGTTTAAAATCACCATTGTTTGATGCATTTGGTGAGTAGAGGAAAAATTTTGGGTTACTTAGCGAACCAAGGTGTGAAAATAGAGGGCTTAGGAAAATGGAGACAGGGTGTTATAGGTAGAGGTGGCAAACATAGTGAGAGTGAGGGACATCAGTCCATGATTTTGTCTTAGGGGAGTGATAGGATGGGCATGCCCTGACTAAGTAGTAGGATAGCGAAAAATTGGTCTTAAGGATAATGAAGGCAGTGAGATTTCTAAAACTCACATGATTCCTAAATTTTGTTTCTAGAAATGTAGGACAAAGAATTTAGTCATCTAAATAGGTGAAAATTATTGATGACTAATAGTGTCTCCACTTAGGGAGGGTAGAACCTTTTCAGGAGGTGTCCAGAATTTCAGACCTCTTGGTTTATGAAGACCAGTGCCTCATCCATTGGACGAATTTTCTTGTTTTCTTTTTCTACTAATTTCCCTGAATTAGTGATTTTGATAATTTAAAAGCGTGATTAGCTCAACTTCAGCTCTACCTACCCAACATACTTTCCTAACATTTTCTCTTCCTTTGGTGCACTTGAACTGGAAAACCCATTGACATTTTTTCTTTTGAAAGTAAAGAAATAAACTATTTATTTCTACACTTATTTCTTCAAGGAGTTCAGATTATGCTAGTGAACTCTTCTTATTCTCTAACTAGTCTTTTTTACTATGAATATTAAGTAGTATGACAGACTTCATTCTCTAAGCTATTTGACAAGAAATTTAAAGCATGAATTGAGCCAGGATTAGACAATTTGACTCACCATGAGTCGTGGCATCAAGACAAACTGCACACAAAATTTATTTTCATAAGCAAACAAAACTAGAAGGTGTGAGGGCTATGTTTCATCATTTGCTAAGCATCCCTATCCTTCTCTTTGGTTCAGATTTAAGCATGTGGAACCAGTATCTTTCATTCCTAATCTATTCTCTTTGACAAGTCACGCTTCAATGTTTTGACCAACAACCTTTTACTAACTTATCAACAATAAATTTAAAACATGTTCAACCATGATTAGGCTAGATGAATGAACAAGACATTCTTTTTGCACCAGTAGTGGCATTTAGGCTTGCACACTTTCAGTACTATTATTTTTGGGTATGGGGTTGTACCTTGTTTTTGAATCTGCCCTCTTTTGTATTATTTTCTATGTTTTTGTGTTTTTCTCTTTATGGCCTTTTCTTCAAACAATGGGATGTACAATGAGTGGAAAACTAAATCTAAGGATATTGACAAAAGTAGTGTTTTAGTGTCCTGCCATTTACAGGACCTCCAAATGCTTCAGTCCCATCCGACTCTTGTAAAAATAAGGGCATTGTTTCCTCTATTTGAGCTGATAATGAATGGCCCTTTCCACAAGTTTTCAAACTTACCATGTTTACCTTTGTCTTCTCTCCTTGAGTCCCATTTCAACACTTTATCTCTAATCTAGAAATCATTATCCTTGGTTCTTTTGTCAAAGATTTCTTCATATTTTCTTGTACTAACTATGTCCTCTTGTATGCCTCCTCTCTTCTCTGCTATAAATGGATAGTTTAGTTCAGCCTCCTTTGCATGTCATTTTCTTCTGATTGTACTTCTTGTAGCAGTTTCATCACCAGGACTCCCAAATATGTTGGGAAAATGGCATCCATGCTGTGCACTAGTTGATAGGGAGACATATTGATTGATTTCTTGGTGGTTAGTCTATCATCGCATAGTGCATGTACTAGTTTGCTATGCCATGCTTTTTTATTCTATTCTAGATTCTTTTTAATGATATTGACCAGGCTTTTATTACAGGACTCGGCTAACCCATTACCTTGAGGGTAATAAGCTATGGAATTTCCTAATGTGATCTGATATTTATAAGAGATGTCAACCATTCTTTTGGATGTAAAGGCAACAACATTGTCTGTGATGGTATTTCTGGGGAAACCGAATCTAAACAGGATATTGGTCTCAAGAAATTTGATAATGACTGAGTCACTGGCATTCCTAGAGGGGATGGCTTCTATCCATTTGGTGAAGTAATCAGTGGCAGTGAGGATCCACTTGTGTTGGGTAGATGAAGTAGGGTGGATCTCTCCAATTAAGCCTAAACCGCATTTTTGAAAAGGAGCTTCAACAATGATAGGATGCAAAGGTAAAGGTAAGAGTTTTCTCTTGCCATAAAAAATTTGGCATTTATGAAAAGTCATGACCAGTTTGTGGGTGTCAAGGAAAATGGTGGGCCAATAGTAGCCAGCTCTAAGAATTTTGTTAGATGCACTTTTCCAGTAAATATGGCCCACACATTCTCCTTCATGTAGTTCATGCATGATCTTTCCTGCGTCATCCTCAAGAAAACACTTAAGCAGTATACCAATAAGATTTTTCTAATATAAAACTCCATATAAAATGCAGAAATTTAGAGTTCATCATCCTCAAGAAAACACTTAAGTAGTATACCAATAGGATTTTTCTAATATAAAACTCCATCTAAAATGCAGAAATTTAGAGCTTTTTGTTTCAGAAATATTGATTTTGTTTTTGATAAGGTAGGAGGAGCATTAAGATAAAATAGTACATAAAGGATATCAGCATACCATGATGAATTTAAAAATTTCTCTTGAGCATGAGGAGATGTGCACTCTTCTTGTTCTTATAAGGTATCAACAAAATTCATATCTAATTCTTGGAGATTTGTTTCAGCCATGAGTTTTGCGAGCCCTTGTCCTTTAACTATCTTGGTGGGTCTGATTTCTAGGTCATATTCTAAAATGATAGCAATCCATTTTCCTCTTTTAACATCTGGATCCTGATTTAAAATGTCTTTGAAAACTGTGTGAGGAACAAAATCTATGACATGAGAATGTAAGATATAAACTCTAAAATATTTCAATGCTTTAATCAATGCAAAGGCCTACTTTTCCATGATGTTGTATTTTAGGGGGGAATCTCTAAGGGCTTTGCTGAAGAAAGCTATGGGTTTTTCTTTCCCTATTGTATTCTTTTATAACAATACTGCCGCCATGGTATGTTCAGAGGCGAATGATAAAATGTAGAAGTATTTGGTGAAATCAGGACTTATTAGGATAGGTGTCTGGGTCTGCTCTTTTTTAAGTAGTTCAAAATATTGCTTGGCTTCTAAATTCCACTTAACTCATATTTCCTTCTTAAGCATGTTTGTAATATTTCTCAAAATTTTGGCCAAGTTGGGGATGAATCTTCTTAAGAATTTGATTTTCCCAATGAAAGAATGAAATTCCTTAATGTTTCTAGGATGAATGATTTGCAATATTCCTTCAATCCTTTTGGGATCTATTTTGATTCCCTCTTCGGAGATGATGTGGCCTAGGAGTTTTCCTTCCTAGAGACCAAAACGTGTTTTCTTGGGATTCAAAGACAGGTCATATTTCCTATATTTTTCAAAAATGTTTCTCAAGTGTATTAAGTGCTCTTCATAAGTTTTAGAATAAACAGTGATGCCATCAAGGTAAATGACTATGAAGTGGCCTATATCCTCTAAAAAATCTATGTCCATGGCGCTTTAGAAACTGGCCCCTGCATTCATCAACCCAAATGGAATTTTAACATACATGAATGTGCCCGAAGGTGTGGCGAAGGCAGTTTTATGCTGATCACTTGGGAATATTAGCACTTGGTTGTATCTAGAAAAACAATCAAGAAGTGAGATTCTCTTAGAACCAACTACCTTTTGAAGCATGTTGTCCATTTTAGGCAAGGGATAGTTATCTTTCAAGGAGGATCTGTTTAGATTTCTAAAGTCAATGCAAATTCTGATCTCCCTGGTTTTCTTCCTAACTGACATAAGCTTGGAAACCCACTCAGAATATCTATGGGAAACTATTATCCTGGCATCATACATATTTTTAATTTCTTTTTCAACTAAAGGTAGTAAAATAGGGTTGATTCTCCTTTTTTTTTTCTTGAAATTTTTTTGGTTTTCTTTGAGAGGGATTTTGTGTTGAATAATGCTTGTGTCGAAGCTTTTAAATCTTGATATACCCAAGAAAAGACATCTTTAAACTCTTTAAAAATCTCAATATACTTATGCTTTATGTGTGGAGGAAGTGTCTTGGAGAGTTTAATCATTTTGGGCTCCTTTATGTTTCCTATGTTGAATTCTTCAACATCAGTCTCGATAGATTTTATATTAGGTTTTTTATTCACATCATTAAAGTCGAACAGTTCTTCTAATTATGCAAGCCCTCTTGGTAATGTGTAATTTTTGCATTGTAAGACTTCCAAGTCCTTCTGGTCTGGATTTCCAAACACTTGGGCCTCATAAACATGTGTGAGCATATTTATATCAGCAAAAGAGGGCAACTATGTTTCATGATTTTTTTCTTTGGTAAAGACACCTTCTTCATGTTCTAAGTTAGGTTTAATGAATGTAAATTCATTTCTAGATTGAAGAAAATCACCAATTTTTTCATCACTCTCAAACACTTGCCAGTGATTAATGTTGTTAGAAATTGTAGGGTGATGTTTGACCTTGATAAGTTATTGTTCATCTGCAGGTGGTATCTGGCGATTGTTGGCAGCAAAGGTAAGCTCATTGGAGAGGCTATTTTGGGCTCTAGGAATGTAAGTGAGCTCATATTTCTCGAAATTTTTGAGGAGGTCTATGGATGCATTTATGTATTCCCTTAATCTTGGATTTTTGGTCGAGTATTCACCTTTTATTTTTTTAATGACAAGTTTTGAATCTCCTTGGGCTAATAGTTTCTTAGCCCCTAAGTCTTCCAATAAGTGCAAACCAAGGAGGAGAGCCTCATATTCTGCAATGTTATTAGTGCATTGAAAATATAGTCTGTAGGAATGACCCTCATTTGTGTTTTGTTTCCAAATGCCAGCTCCTAAACTAGCTTTTCCACAAGAAACATCAAAGATCATGTTCCAAAGTGTTTCTACCTCATGTTTGTCACTAAGTCATGTTTCGAGGTCACTAGATCTTTGGTTATCATCCTTTTCATTTGAGGGTGAGTGTGAGTGTTCTAGAAGACCTAGTTCTTTCTTACTTCCTTTTACTTGTCCACTAATCTCATATTCATTATACAAGATAAAGGAATCCAAATCTGAATGAATAGAATAAATCAAGGTGTTGTTTGGCCTCTCTAGGTTGCTCACCATGTACTTCATGTGGGATTCTCGGTATAATCTCCTAGTTTGATTGAAGATAGGGATAGTGGCATAGGACATATCCATTTGGAGGTTACCTCGAAGTTTGGTTCCCCGGGATTTGGACAAAAGCATTCCATACTTAGGGGGAATATCATTGACCACTATGTCCATGACTAGACTCTTAGTGGGTATTTGCACCAAAGTGATTCAAATATCCTTCATTACACCCAAAAATTTGACTCTACATGAATCAAAAGAGTATAAATCTTTGTAAGGTTTGGTCATTTCTAGGCCTAATCTTTCCATAACCACCTTAGGCATGAGGTTGTGCGAGGCATCAGAATCTAGCATGGCATTCTGTAATATTTCTTCATGTATGTTCAAGCTAACATAGATAGGAGGGACAACTCCTTCTTGATATTTTCCCTCTACTTAGGGACCAAACAAAAGCTCAAGTTTATCGTCAGTTAAGTTTAGAGTATCTGTATCGTTTCCTATGTTTAGAACTTTCAGAACTTGGGATTTGTACATATCCTGAGATACCAATTCGGTGAGAGGGGTGCTTATTTTGATTTTAGCAATCTCTCCTTCAAAATTGAAAGGTACTTGGGTTTTAGACATATTTGCATCAGTTTTATCAGCCATAAATTTTTCCACATTTTTAATCTGTTGCTTCTAATTTGGGGCTTCGGTCAACAAAGCTTTCTTAGGGCCACTAGTACAGGTACTAGGGTAGCTTGTGTCAGCATCTGGTTGGCTAGTTTTGTCTTTGTTAGGATTAGATTTCTTAGCCATGGTATTGTTATTGTTTACTGTTCTTTTAAGAATGTTTTCGGGGGTTTTCTTAGCAACATTGTCTGAGTTGTTTTTCTTGGAGTTGTCTTGGTTTTTCTTACTCCTAAGATCATGTTACCTATGGACTTCCATTATGGCATTTTCTAATCCTAATTCGTGGTCTTTGAAATCTTCATAACTTGTTTCATATTGGTTCGAGGAGAAACAACCTTATTCTTCTTCTATGAGAAAAACATCACCCTTGCTATCAGAGCCTATTAAGTTTAGATGATTTTCCTTTGGTTGTTCAATATCTCTTTCCCCTTCATCAACATAGCTATCTTGGAAGGGTGGCCTGATTTGTTGATCATTTTCCCTTTGTCTATTTTGGAGTGGGTCTCTTCTAAAGTTCTAATTCTGGTTTTTATTTTGGAGACTTGGTTGGTTGTCCCTAGGGGGTGCTTTTTCGTTTATGCTTATTCTCTCCATCATTCTTTCCATGGTTCTAAGAAGGTTTTCAATCTTCAAATTAGATGAGGAGGTTGAGGGCATAGTTTCATCTTTGTAAGATACCCTATTTTATGATCTTAGCCTGGCTCTTTTTTGAATTAAGTTGGCCTCTACACTTATAGCTCCCTTTTGCATGTCTTCTAAAGTTAGGGGCTCTCTCTCTCTTAGCTGATAGGCCATGTCGGGGTCAAAACCTTCTAGGAATTTAGCTAAGGCTAGGCCTAGTGGGGGTTTCATGTTTGGCGGTAGTGCATTGTAAACACTATTGAACCTAGTGCAATAGTCTTAGACACTTTCCTTCATGTTTGTTTTAAGATTCCTATTTTCTGAGAGGATCTGAAGATGGTTATTCTTTATTTCCCATTTTTTTATGAAATTTTGGTAAAGAGAAGGAGGATCATGTATGATGTTGGGAGTTAGGCTTTTGAACCATTTCTTAGATTCTCCTATTAGGCTTTGGGAAAACATCCTCATCTTCATGGTTTCCTATTATAATTCCATGTAGTCAAAAGCATCATTCGTTCTATCTACATGTTGTTGGGTAGTGGTAGATTCTGCCCTGGTGAAGTGTGGGATTCTGGATTGGTAATAATTTGGAAAAGGCACTAATGGTTGTGGTAAAACCAAGGGGGCATACCAAGCTGCCATGATAGGAGCTAATGGTGGATTTAAAAGCGGAGGATTTGTGATATGAGATGGAGTGGTTTGCATAGTGGAGGTGTGAATGGGTGTGGTGAAAGTACTCGGGCCAGTAAATTGATTCTGAGAAGACTTGGGGTGAAAGGAGACAAAGTGTTGGAGAATTTGGAAAGCAGGTGGTGTGGAAGGAGAAACTTCTCTACTAGGACTCTGCTGCAATTCTATGGGCTCAATATCGGTATGGTCAACTCTACTTTGTGACTTGGCTTTGAAAAGGCTTCTAGTATGGTGCAAGTCAAACTGGGGATCTTGCAAGGTTTTAAGATGTTCAGGTACAAAGCTTGCTTTGTGAATAGTCCTGCTAGTATTTAAGCTTCTAGTTTCAGAAGTTTTCCACAAAATATTTTTTGGTCATCAACTATAGTAGGAGGGTTTGGGTCTAGATGAGATCTGGTATTGATTCTTCGCAAAGCCAAATTTCAAACTCAAAAGTTAGAGAGGTTGAAATTTTTTGAAATTTTTCGAAAAGATTACCTCTTTTATGTTTTATAACTCATACAGTGAGTGACTAGGATTATAGACTTCCCAAGGTTGATTCGACACAATTATATAGGGGTTTAGGACACTAGTAAAATTAGAAGGCCTACTAGAGGCTAGTGGAGTCACCATGTGGATATTTTTAGTTGTTTTGAATATGTGTGTCTATGGTCCACCACCAATACTGATAAAAAACCAATCTAGAAATGTTTTGGGGTTTTCTGAGTTCTTATATGTAGCCCTAAGGTTTGCGAGAGTGTCCTATAATTGAGTCATCATTTTGCTAGGATGGTGAAACAACTAGATTCTACTCTATGGCTAACAACTTGAGTACTCTATGATTTGACAAGGATTTTTGAAGTCCTAAGGGATACTTAGATTGTCACTGACTCATAGGTCTCATCATGATCACCATTTTTTTATTGATAGTGATGAGGTGGTTACAAATCATAGGATTCAAAGTTTAACTAAGGGTTAAATAAGTCTATAAGAGTTTCTTAGGCTACTAAGTACGCAGTCCCACCGTAATTGCCATTATGTTAGTGATGGTGATGAGGTGGATAGAAATAATAGTATATTGTTTTGATAAGGGTTTTTGAATTGCTTAAGGATGTCTAAGCTTGTTACTTACTCAGAAGGTCCCACCATGATTGTCGTTATGTTAGGGTTCCGTGATTTGGTAGATTGATAAAGAAAATGATAGGGTAACATCAGACCAGTCTTTGGAGTCCTAGGACCTAGCCTTCTTGGACTCAGAGATGGCTCTCTCTATTATGCGTGAAGGATGTGAACTTGTTCTCTTTAGATAGTTGATTTTAGGCTAGTTTTTAAGTGTAGGTTTGTTGTTTGTTTTGGTTGGGGGAAGATGATCAAGTAGGATAGGTGGAGTGATAGGTTATCAAATTAGTTGGGCAATGGAGTCTATGAAGTCATTGATATCTCAATAGTGAATCGGGGTACATCACAGGGAAAATATAGTGTAGTCAATGGATCTTTAAGTTTATGTGTGAGGTGAAATGGAAATTAAGTTTGGGAAACAAGGTAGGGAAAAGGGCAGTTAAGAATCCTTTGTCAAATACATATGAACAGAGAGATCCTAAATACTGATAAGAAAAAGATACTAGCTATGAGATAGGGCACACCATTTACTCAATAACAATAATTTTAAACAAATACACATTCAAGATATACAATCGAGTGGAGCAAATGAAGTAAGACAACTTATCTAACTTCAATGATTCTACTTTCAAGATTTGAAAACATATAAGAGACAAATAGTATCAATAAATGAAGAGGGAATGCCTAAACATCATTCATTAAACTATAAAGAACTTCGAAGAAAACTGATAAGCATATTCAAAAGGCAAGATCGAAACAAGACATCTTTGACTTAACCTATCAATCAATACATCGAAGAGAGATTTCAAGACAAAGTTTAGATAGCATTAAACAAGCAGGGCTTGCCATGAATCATGTTTATAAACTAGCGTATTAAACCAAAAATGAAATAGATAAGATTAGGTGGGCCTAATGAGAAATGAAGAATTCTTTAAGCTAACCAAGCAGAAGAAAACATCAAAACAATAGATAACAGGAGGACTGAGGTGCCTCAAACAACATTTCTCATCCTATACTCTTTTGAGCTATTGCAATATAGAAAGATGGACATATGGAAAACATGAAAAACATGAACATATGAGAGATACATCACCACTAAATAAACTCAGGAATCCTGCAAGAAAGCCTTCATCACCATCAATCAAGGCAAAATCATCCACAAGCTCCACAACACTAAATTCTTCTTCAACTTCCAAAAACCATGTCTTTCTCTTAAACACATCAAGTCCCAATTCTTTACAATGAATCCTCATGCCTTATATAACAAGAAAGGAATAGGAAAGCCTACTAGAGCATCTAGAAGCCTATTGGCCAACAAGACATATCCTAACTTGTCCTTGATGCCTTGCAAGGCCCAAGGCACAAAAATATCTAACAAATATCTTTTCTGGCCATATATAGAAATAAAATTGGATTTTAGGCCCCGAAAAGCATAAAAAAACTTGCTAAATGCACATTCTTCGCAGTCACCCACAAGAGCGCAACACACTATGTGAAAATTTGAAAATATGCCACGAGCATAGTACAAAGACAGTAAAAAAATAGGTCTTTTTGCAGTAGTATTTTGGAGGCCTTCCCGATGTCAGAAAAGGCTCCGTGATGGCTCATTGGAAATCCATTGAAGCCTTCTTCCAAAAATTGAAAATTCCAAGACTTCTAAGAGTGCCACACGTGCTCAGAAAAGTGGGCGAAATGGTGAAAAAATTAGTGTTTTTGACCCTTTTGGGTGACCAAAACAACTCCAATTGAGCTGAAAATTGGTGAGCTTGCTCCTCTCATGATGAGGAATCGAAAAATGTCAGCATACCCTCTTGAGGATGCCATAGGAAAAAGCGCAGCACAATGTGTGCTGCACTCGTAGCCTCAAAATTTGCAAAAAACAAAAAGTTGTTCAATTCTTCCCAAAATTGGTAGGTAGGTGCCTCATGGGTCCTGGGAGACCTGTAGAGAAGTGTGGACCAAAATATCAAGGCTAGCTTGGTATTTTTAATTCTTTAGCTCTTGGACCTCATTTTGGCCAATTTTGAGTTTTTTCCTTGCAACTTGGTTTCTTCGTGCATAGTGCTTAGCCATTCTCCTCTGCAATTCCAAGCCTTTGTTGGCCTTCTCCACCTTGGCCTCAAGATATATGTTGGCCCTCTCAAGCCATGATTCCCTACTATGCTCCATTTCTATTGCAAGGAGGTCATGTATAGGAAGTTTCTCTGCAAGGGCTGATTCTTGCTCCCTTTCTCGTGCCAAAGCCTTTCTTAGACCCATAGTTCTAGACCTTCTTCTAGATTGACCCTCCTCATCCTCACTTTCTTCATAGGCACCCATGAACTCTTCCAGTTTCACCTGTCCTCTTTGAGCCTCTTTCCGGTATTTGAGCTCCCTTGTTTCATAAATGGCTTGCTCGCCACTCATTTATTTGTTCTGCATCTGGAAGAATTGAATGACATCCTTAGACCTTTCTAATTCAAATTCCAAGTCTTTGATCTATGCATTCCTATATTTTAGAAGGGAGTTTGTAATTCTTGTCTCATTTTCCTCATCACTATCTATGTGAATGAGTTCAAACTCTCTTTCCTCCTCATGATTGTCTTCTTCCTCTTTCACTTGTTTTTTACCGTTTTCAATTATTTGAGTTGAGGAGGATGGGATGGCCCCTTGCCCTTTGGAGGTAGAAAACACATGCCTCTCTCCTCTTTGATAGGTGACGGGGAAAGGTGCAACAAGTTTCACTTGAAAACCTTGATCATTAGTGACCTTGGGACTGCTTTTCCCCTCATATATGATCTCTGTGTGTGCATCTTTTTCACATTGCTCTTGACTGCGCTTTTGAGAGGAATTTTTGCTATCTCTTATGCCATCATCACTATCAAGACCCTTAGGATTGCTATCCTCTATTTTTGCAATGTTAGAGGTTTCTTTATTATTGCTAGGTACATCTTCATCTCCATGACTGTCCTCTTCTTCACCGTTTGACCCACTGTGTTCACTGTCAAACTCAGCTTTTGTATCACTGTTTGCACTTTATATGGGGTCACTATCTTGGGCACTCTCATTAGTCTTTCCCTTATTATGATGGTCATTTTTTTCTTCACTAGGTGATTTTTCTTCACTTCTCTGCCCACCGTCTTCTCTATCTTTCCTATGGTCTTCACCTTCAATCTCATCCTCTGCTTCATAACTTGCATCATTTTTATTTTTTCTATCCTCGCTGTCCTTGTCTTTAGAATTTTTCCCTTTACTATCATGTATATTGTCCTCTTTGTTGGCTTCTTCTTCACTGTCTAGTTCATTATCCCCATTATTGGGTTTGATGTCTTTATTGTTTTTCCCACTGAAATAACTTTCAAACTCTCTTTCTTGGCTACTATTTCCATCTTTGTCACTATCTTCTTTTTCATCTTCACTACTTTCATATTCATCCTCTCCACTATCCTTTGTATTTTCAGCGTTATCTCCTTCATTTTTTATTTCTTCTCCTTAACTGACATTTGTTTTTTGACTGTCATTAGGATCAATATTTTGGCCCTTTTCTAGCTCATTGTTTTCCTCTTGATAAGCTGCATCTGTCCCAATATCCTTGGAGTCATCTTCTTCATCATTTGGCCCACTGTTTTGGTCTTTTTTCTCATCATTAGGCTCACCGCTTTCATCTCTGTTTTCTTCTTCTTCAGCACTTTTTTCTTTGTGACTAGCTTTATCACTTTCTTCTTCCTCAACATTTTTTTCTTTGTTACTGTATTTATCACTTTCTTCTTCCTCCCCATTACTTCTTTCTTCATTTTCATCTTCCTCTCCATCACTTCTTTCTTCATTTTCATCTTCCTCTCCATCATTTCTTTCTTCATTTTCATCTCTACTTTCTTCTTTGTCATCTTCCCCTCCTTCACTGCTTTCTTCATTTTCATCTTTCTTAGGAGAAGTTGAAAGAGGGAAGTTTATTTGAGGAGATGATTTCATGTGAAGAGGATGAACCAAGGTCAGTGGAGGGTGATGGAGGTGTGTGAGGAGGAATTTGAGATGATGATGGCAGACTTTGCAGAGGGATAGACTATGGAGTTGTGAAATCATTATGGGCGATGAAAACCTCTCATGGGATGTCTTGTTGTTCTAGTTGGTGTGAGATAATCATTTTAATGAGGGAATGATGAAAAAGGCTTGAAATTTGTTGGAATGGAGGCCTCTTTCGTACGATGGAAGACATTTTCTAAATACTTTTACAAAGGTAGTAGGGCAAATGTAGCAGCTTGGTTTTGGTAAAATGCATGAGTAGTCTTTTGTGGTAGGAATAGACTATGTAGAATCTACCCTTAGAGGTGAAGTATTTCATAATGATCTTCATGAGGAGAGAATATCTATCCAATAAATGAGAAAATGGGAGCATGGTTTTGCAACCAGCTTGACAACTTGGTTTCAAGAATGGGTGATAGTGGCTCAGTTCCAGATACATTTGTTTGAACCACCTTTCTCCTATGCAGGGTATTCCAGTGGCCATATATATGTCATTAGTAGTTAGCTCAAACTTCACCCCAGATAGGAGCACTTGGTGGTCATGAAGGTTTAGGGCAAGGAGCTTGGTCAAGTGAGGGTGAATCTTTTGTATCCTCTCATAGAACTCATAACATCCTAATTCTTGAAAAAATGAAACTATAGTAGGAGAGGTCACCAGCTCTTCGGTGGTTATAGGTTCAGACATATTTGGCTTCCCACCCTTCCTCTACTAATCTTTAGGCATTTGCTTTGTCTCGCCACTATCAACATTCACTTCTTTAGAAATTTTTCCTTCATCCTTGCCTCAAGAAATTTAAAAAGAATTGACACTACTTGTGGAATGATGTGAAAAGGGTGGATGAGATGGTGAGGTTGCAATGATTTCAAGGTTCAGTAGTGTGGAGAACAAATATTTTCTTTAGGGGTTTATTTCCTTCTCTAAATTCAACTTTCAATTTTATTTGTAATCCTACTTTTAGAAAAATAGGAACATGTGGGAAAAGCTCAAATACCTTTCAAAATATTTCCACAGCTGAAAAAAAGATCTCAAAACACATGGTGGGCAAGTTGGGCGCCTCCTAAATGCACTATCATGTAGCTCCTGAACGGACAGGAGCGCAGCACGGGCACCTCCTAAACGTGTTGTCGCCCAGATCCTGAGCAGACGGGAGCGCAACACGGGCGCCTCCTGAATGTGCTATCATGCAGCTCCTAAATGGACTATCGTGCAACTCTTGAGTGGGGTAGTCGTGTGGCAAGTTACCTTCTGAACGTAGTTGTGTGTGCCCGGGAAATCCTAAACGTCCTTTCATGTAGCTCCTGAATAGACAGGAGTGCAGCATGGGTGGAGTTTGCATGTTATCGGTCGAGCGAAGGCTGCACATTACAGCTAGGGAAAGTCTGCACGGTGACTCTTCTACAGGTGCGCAACACCTTTACACATGAATGTAGTGCCCTTCAGGGATTTGTATGGGTAGCCTTGCATAGGAGCGTAGTGCTCAGAAAATCTGCTCAAAGATTCTGTCAGGATTTTTGAGAAACTTGAAAACCCTCACTCCTTTGCAAATAACCAAATGGTGAATGGGAGATGTTTGCCTGAGTTGTTTTTATACCTCTTGAAAAAATTAAAGATAAAACCCACTTCAATAAGGTTTATTTTTGTTTCTCCCCTTTGCTAATGTGCTAATTTTCCTTTTGTAGGTAGTTCCATAGAAGCAGTGCTTTTTGGTCTTCTCATTTCTTTTGGAATTGGCACTTTTTCAAAAACCCCTGGAAAACTGGTGATTTTTCTTGGTTTTTTCCATTTTAACATATTGAAACTATGCTTCTCTACTTGACTCCTTGATGGATGTTGACCCTTTTTTAGAGTTCTGTGTCCTTCATACTGATATGCTTTTCCATGTTTTTCAACTTTAGAGGGCTGCTTTCAAATGTCCTCTAAAAACCTTTTGTCCCTTTGATGGAGTTTTATGACCCTTTGTTGCAGTGAAATAATGTTGTCTTTAACAAACCCCTGAAATTATTCCGTGATATAATCTTCTAATCTCTATCTGTAGTCACGAAGGAGGCTTTTCACTCTGGCTTCTTGTTGATTGAATCTTTGATTTGTACATAGTTGTGCTCATGTTTCACTGTCTTGAGGATCTTATTCATGGGCTCTTTGATGGGCAGCACTTCTACAAACAATTTGTGATGAGACCATGATCCTCTTTGTGAAATTTTAGGCCTATTGTATCTCTTCTACTGTGTACTTTCATTTGTGAGTTGAGGCCTCTACTTTGCATCTGTTCTGTTATTAACCATTATAAAGTATTCCTGCAGAAATGCTTGAACATGGGAAAATTGTCTTTATGCAAACTTAATGCTTGATCAAGGAGATACCTTTGGACGCCTTTGATGTCTTTTGAAAATGATAAGTTCATCGTTTTTTTCTCTTGACTTCACCTTTGAATATCTATAGAAATAGTGAATTTAGAACCATGACAATGCATAACCTAGGAGACCCCATATGACTTATTGGGATGTCCTTTGGAATAGGTCTTTGACTAAGAAGCTTGAATGAAAGTTTGGAGGTGAAGATAGGGTTTGACACACTTTTATGCATTTCCATCATAGACAACTAAAAGTATTTTATTTACCTAACGATCTTAGAAAGGGAGTTTAAAATCACCATTTCTTGAGGCATTTGGTGAGTAGAGCAAAAAATTTGGGTTACTTGGCAAACCAAGGTGTGAAAATAGAGGGCTTAGGCAAAGAGAGACAAAGTGTTATAGGAAAAGGTGGAAAACATAGTGAGAGTGAGGGACATTCGTCCATGATTTGGTCTCCGGGGAGTGATAGGATGGGCATGCCCTGACCAAGTAGTAAGATAGCGAAAAATTGGTCTTAAGGGTAATGAAGGTAGTCATATTTCTAGAACTTACATGATTATTGAATTTTGTTCTAGAAATCTAGGACAAAGCATTTCATCATCTAAACAGGTAAAAATTACTGATGACCAGCAAGCTTCACAAATTATAAATCTTTGAAGTTAGCATAGCATAGCCATGATCATAAGGAGTTAGGGAACTAGAAAAGATCCTAGAAATTGATGTAAATATTCACGTTCATTCCATGGGGATTTGAGTTTGAGTGAAATTTTGTAGTAGGCCTAGTACATAATAGATATGATATGTAAACATTAATTTCAATTGGCGTAAATTTCATACTACAATCCCCTTACTGGAATTTCTCCTTATGAATTTATGTGTGAAAGGGTGGGGCATGATGACATGGTACAACTTGTGATAATGTGGCAATCCATATGGAGGTCATTGTTGATGGGACTAAGACACTTGGGCCATAAGTTGAGCACCACATGGTACCATTGCTAACATTGAAGGATTTTTAGGCCAAATTTTAAATGGCAATAAATTTTGATCTAGGTGTTTAATTGAGACAAAATCTATATCGTCAAAAATCTCTCGAAAAAACAAGTTTTCACTGGTATTACTATATTGTAGTTTTGAGGAATATAAGATTTCTTATGACCCCATCTTCATGAAATACCTTGGAGATCAAGTTAATATTTATGTAGCACCTTCCACTACCCAAGAAGGACCTAAGGAATTGAGAGCTTGTTTTACACCTTAATAATTACTAGAACTAAATCGTTCTCCAATGTGACAAAATCTCCCATATTATTAATTTTGATACCAAAGTTTGCAACATACAACTTTAAGGCTCAACCTTCCCTATCTTAAAAATTCCTCCCTAGCTAGCGTTTCTATGGTTTCCTTTGATGCCCCATCAAAATTTAACACCACAAATTCCATTGGGGTAGTGTACATTATAGGAGAGTAATTTTAGGGGTGTATATCTTGGAAGGATGATTTTAGATCATTGAAGGTGAAATCTCCAGTTTTTTTAATATATTTTTTTCACGTTCACTCATTTTCCATACGTCCTTGGTCCATGCTTCTGAGAGGATCATATCTTGGTAATTATTCTTAATAATATTATAGATCAGCCCATGTTTGTTGGACTATTTGTGTTGCCATTGATATCACCTAATGAAGTGTGTACTCATGAGTCTCTATGTCATGTCTTGAATCTGTTGTATACTTGTTAAAAGTTTTCATGCTGATGCAACATGTTGTAATAAGTCTATAGGATAGGTGCGATGAGGTAACAATGTCTCATCTAAAGTTGAGCTACACTTTTTCTAGAGGTCTATTTGATGTTGTGAGTGATGTATCATTGAAGTCATACAACTATTTTCTCGATCACAAGATGAGTTTGGAGGGATGGTTTACATGTGTCTTCACTCCCCTGAAGCTCTGTTCCAAGCTTGATGACTAGATATTGTGTTTGAAGCTATTATTTTCCCCAATCGCGTGGATGGAGGCTCATAAAAGTGACTGAGACATCGAATTCATTGGGATAC
The DNA here is from genome assembly GCA_034641835.2 of Pinus albicaulis. NCBI lineage: Eukaryota > Viridiplantae > Streptophyta > Pinopsida > Pinales > Pinaceae > Pinus > Pinus albicaulis. Next base: position 346,394,810 of record CM076569.1, on the reverse strand, counting down.
AAGATTGTTGGATCAACTGGAGGTTGCTAGTCAACTTTTTATAGTGAAAAGGGAACAACTAAGATAGTAATGTCCCAATAACATAGATGCAGAGTTTTGGGAGTGAATGGTACTCTATAGTTTCTTGATTTCAGTTTTTTATGAGTGACCATAGTCAATTTTTTCTAGTGCTGTGCATATGACTGAGAAAAAACACAAAATTCTCTCCAGATTTCTTGTGCTAACTTGGAATTAATTTGTTTTAGCATAGTTTATTTTCATAATTTTCCATAAAAAGGTTAGGACAAGATGTGGGGCCTCCATAAAGTGATCAAGTTTGAAATGATCAAAAGGAATAGTGTAAGGAGTTGTTTAATATGGTGAAGATGCCAATCTCAATCAATTCTAAAGTGTGTGAAAAAATTTTGTGGGAGCTGACTTAACCATCTCCATATTATAGAAATATTAGAAGGAAATAATCTCATCTTTTGGTTCAAAATTTGTGTGTATGCATGTGTGTCTATGTGTGTGCTTGTGCTACGAGTGCACAATTAGTAATTTTTGCATTCAGTTCACAATTTCACTATTGCAGTGTGCTTTATAGAATAACCTTCAAAATAATTTCACAGAAGTGTGCAGTGATTGGAAATCCATTTTAGAGAGTGTGTGTGGAGAGAATTATTCTCTCAATTGGAGTGTGGATTATGGATGCATGTATGTGTCTATTTGTTTCATATTCTGTCTATGTGGCAATATTCTCATTTCTGAATCATATCATTTTAGAGAATAATTGTTTGAACTTGGAGTGCAGGCTTCAAGCAGTGCATGTTTTTTTTTTATTGTAGGACTATGTACTCCAAGTTGGTTATGGCCAACATTTCTCATTTCAATCGAGGGGTGGGTGCTCCATTGATAGTGGGTGTTAGATATTGTAATGTAATGAATTTTTTTTTTTGAAGCAATAGATAATAAAAGAATAAAGAAATAGTTATGTGGTTTTTTTCATTGTAGGAGGGTTTTTCTGCCTAAAATCTAAGTGTATATATGTGTTGATTGTTTTCCTTTTTCATATGCTTGATCGTGTTATATTTCTGAAGTTAATTTCTAAATAATTTTTATATTTATAGAAATAATTTTATATTTCTATAATTTTTATCTCCCCCCCCCCCCACATCTTAGTATTAATTTTTTCTAAAAATTGGTATCTGATCCAAGTTCCTATTTTGTAGCTTGATAGTTAGAAGAGGTATTTGAGAAGGACCCATGGCTAGCCATGATGTGAAAGTTCCTTTTTTTATGGTGAGAACTATAATCTATGGAGAATGAGAATGGAAGGGAATCTCATGAGTTTGGGTGTTGATGTCTACTCTATTGCGGTGACTAGCTATGTTGTTCCTGATGTTCTTCCTTCAGACCCTGATGGAAAGAAGATATTTCAAAACAATTCCAAAGCCATAATTGCCATCATTACAACACTTAGTGAGAATGGGCTAATAAAATTCATGCATTGCAAATCAAATAAATATTTTTGGACAAACTTGAGAATAACTATGAAGGTAAACCGAAGGTGAAGAAAGTGAAGCTCCAAAATTATAGGATGAGGCTTGAGAGCTTGGAAATGAAGGAAGGTGAGACTATTCCAGAATATTTCAGAAGGGTTGAAATAATGATCAATATGATCAAGAGAATATTTAAAATTTGAAGATGAAGTCATTATTTAGAAAATATTGAGGTCTTTACCATCAATATTTAACCCCCAAGGTTTCTTCTATTGAGGAAGAATTTCATTTAAGCACTTTCACTATGGATAAAATCCTTATAATTCTTACAGCTTATGAGATTCACACTGTAGAAGAGAAATTTGAATATATTGAGGCTACATTCAAGGCCTCCAAGAATGTCAATGCCATTACCAAAACTCTCAAGGAACTTCCAAAGAAAACCAAGGAGGAGGAAGAGCACTCCAATAGTGAATCCGATGGATAATTTCCTCAGTTTTCCAATAAAATAAAGAGAGGTACTAGAAAGTATAAAGGCAGGCTCCCTTTGAAGTACTTTGAAGGTGAAGAAGTTGGATATTTTCCTACAAAATTTCCACACAAAAGAAATAAACAAGAGAAAAATAAGAAAATCAAGGATAAATCTTAGCAATTTCAAAAGAGTAAAGCCCAAAAAGAGAAGGAACTACTACTCCAAGGAGGAAAGTAATGTTTCAGATGGAAGCAATGAAAAATATTCACCAGAAGAAGAAGAATAAGAGCATAACTAATGTGTTGATATGGATTTTGAGTCCAAATATGAATCAGATCTAGAAGATGGAGAAATTGATTATGAAGGTGAGCTCATTACTACACTTGATGAGATGAATAAAGATAGAGTAAAAAATAAGTAGATGAAAGGGGAAATTCACATATTAAAGGAGAATAAATCTTATTTGGTTGGTAATTTCTTGAAGACCCAATTTGATGAGCTTCAAAAAATCAAGGAAATTTTGTTGTAAAAAATTATGCTTCAATAAAATAATTTGGTATATTTCGAGAAATACAATAAAATTTTGAAGCAGAATATTGGAGGAGCTCCCATGAAATGCGCTCATGAATAAGACGTCATCTACTTAAAAATATAATTGAAATAAGAAAAAATGAAGGACAATGTGCTCACCAATCAACTAGAAGAATCAAAAGAGAAACGTTAAAATCTTAAGGAAGAAATTGTTGCATTAAGGGCCAATCTTTCAAAATAAAAAACAATTGCATGCCTAAATCAGAAATTTGTCAAGGGATTTGAAACCTTGCAAAATATTTTCAACATTCGAAATATTTTCAACATTTAAAGCTCACCGGATGATAAAACTGGTTTGGGGTTTAAGCCCGCTCTACAAAATGTCAAAGATCAACGAAGTTCCAGTTGTGTATATGATTTGAAAGAAAAAAAAAACTGAAAAAATGCTATTGAAACTAGTAATAATGAGCAAAAAAATGAAGCTAATATAAAATCTGAAAAACAGGAAGTGAAACAAGTAAGATCCTTAAATTTCACTTCTCCACCATGGCAACAAAAAGTAAGGTATCCTACACTATTTTATGGTTATTGTTTTGAATGTAATAATTTTGGACACAAAGCCATAAATTGTAAGTTGAATATGTTTCCTAGAAGAAATTTTGATAGATTAAGATTTTCTCAAGGTTCAAATACTTTGCATGCAAATGGAAATAATTCTTTTGCTCCACTAATGAATGATATCGAGTGTTTCATATGGAATAACTTTGGTCACAAAGATAGTGAGTGAAGATGTATCCTTCAAAATTCCTTCTTTCAAATCTCTCAAGAGAAATATAATAATCAAAACATTGAGAAAAGGTGGAAGAAAAAGGCTGAAAATTTTGAGGTTTATTTGATAGCTCAAGATCAGCATGAGAAATGGTTAATTTATAGTGTTTGGTCCAAGCACATGACTAGTGATAAAATAAAATTCTTCCAACTAAAAGAGTATGAAAAATGGAATTTCAGTTTTGGAAATGGTACAGGAGTTCCCATTAGAGGCAATGGAATAGTTAGATTGAACAAGAAGACCAAAGATCATTCTTTATGTTGATGGATTGAAGAACACTCTCCTCAGTGTGAGTTAGATGTGTGATAACGGGCATGAGATGACTTTCACATCTAAATAGTGTGAGATCAAAAGTTAAAATTCACAAAAGTTGGTGGAAAAGGTTATTAGAAGTGACAACAACATCTATGTTTTTAATGACACTAGACATAGTTGTTTCATGATTAAAATAGAAGAATATTGGCTATGGTGTATATTATTCGAACATTTAAATTTTTATAATCCAATAAAAATTAGCAAGAGTCGAGCAGTTAGAGGTTTACCAAGATTGGTCAAACCAGAAAGCACAATATGCAAGTCATGCCAATTTGTGAAACAAACAATAGTACATTTTAAATACAAGGAGTTCACTAAAATAAAACCATTAGAGCTAGTACACATAGATGTATATGGTCCTTCAAGGAAGAAAATTACAAGAGGTGAGAAGTATTTTATTGTATTTCTTGATGATTTCACTAGAGCCACCATGGTTATGCTTATGAAAGAAAAATATGAAGCTTTCAACAGATTTAAATATTTTAAGGAACTTTTTGAAAAGGAATTTGATTTAAAAATAAAGTGTCTTATATATGAAAGAGGAGGTGAGTTCTTGTCCAAATAATTTGTTGATTTTTGTGAAGAGCATGGGATCAAGAGGCAATATTTTGTAGATAGAACTCCACAACAAAATGGATTAGTGGAGAGGAAAAAAATGATCATCCAAAATATGCATATGCTATGATGGATGAATTTGGTGTATCATCTACTTTTTTGGGGGGAAGAAACTCAAATGACAACATATTTTGCCAATAGAGTTCTTCTTAAGCCTAACAGTGACAAAACTACATATGAGTTGTGTAAAGGAAGACTAGAAAAGGTTGAACACATCAAAATATTTGGGAGAAATTGCTACATCAAGAGGACTGAATAAAAAATTGGCAAGTTCAAAACAAGAGATCATGAAGGTATATTCCTTGGCTATTCCTTCAAGAGCAAGGGATACAAATGCTACAACAAGAGAACCAATAAGGTAATAGAAGGTATTGACATTGTTGTTGATGAAGATTTTCCTATTTCTAATGATTCCAAATATGACACAATTGATCATGATTTCATAGAATATGTGGACAAATAATTTTCTAATGAAAAGGAAGAAGAGAAAAAGACCTCCACTAAAAAGAAGCCTCCACGAAGTCAAATCCAAAAGAAGCACCCGGAAAGTCAAATTCTCAAAAGCAAAGAACTTGGAGTGAAAACAAGGTAAAAATTGTTAGATAGATTCTATCAAACACATTTTTCACTATTGTCTCAAATAGATCCCAAAAGCTTCAATGAGGCCAAAAAATATCAACATTGGGTCAAAGAAACGAATGAACAATTATATCATATTGAGAAGAACAACACATGGGAGCTTGTGTGAAGGCTAAAGGATAAAAACATTACTAGAACCACACGTTTGTTCAAGAATAAGCCATATGAAGAAAGAAAAGTGGTAAGGAATAAATCAAGGCTCTTTTGAAAAGGGTATAATCAAGTAGAAGGTATTGATTTTGATGAAACCTATAGCTAGATTAGATCTTATGAGAATGCTTTTGTCCTTTGCATGCTACAAGAAAATTACAGTTTATCAAATGGATGTACAATTAAATTTCTTGAATGGTGATATAGAAGACGAGGTTTATATCAAGCACCTTGAAGGTTTCTTATTGGGTGATGATGAGAATATAGTGCGTAGGTTGAAAAATGCTCTTTATGGCTTGAAACAAGCCTCAAGATTATGGTATGAGAAGCTAGACAAACATCTACAACATCAAGCCTTCAAAAAGGGATCCAAGAACAACAATTTATATATCAAATTTGAATATGATCACTTTCTAATTATTGTTGTGTATGTATATAATATTATATTTGCGAGCGATTTGGAGAATATGGGAAAACGTTTTGCAAAGGAAATGCAAAAACAATTTGAGATGTCAATCTTCAGTGACCTTACTTTCTTTCTTGGTTTGAAAGTTATTAAATATGAAAAATGAATATTTATTTCTCAATCAAAATATCTTAGAGAGAAATTAAAACAATTTGGCATGGAAGAATGCAAACTAGCATGCATTGCTATGGTTACCGGTTGTAATTTGAGTAAATATGATAAATCACTAGATATAAATCAATCCATGTATCATTCCATGATTATCATATTATTGTCGGATTGGTCTCTAGATTTCAAGCTAATCCCAAAGAGACTCATCTTAATGTTTTAAATAGGATCTTCAAGTACCTTCAAGGCACTTTTAACTATGGAATATGGTATCCCAAATGCAAAAATTTTAATTTGATTACTTTTACTGATGTTGATTGTGTTGGTAGTATTGATGAAAGGAAAATTACTTCAAGAGCATCTCATTTATTGGGAGATTGTATAGTTTCTTTGGAAAGAAAGAAACAAATCTCTATCTCTTTGTCCACAGTTGAAGAGGAATATATAGCATAAACCACTTATTGTACATATATATTATGGATGAAGAAAACTCTTCAATACATGCATGTTGAATATAAAGAGCCTCTCCCTATCATGGTAGACAATACAACTGCAATAATCATCTCCAAGAATATGGTTCTTTATTCCAAGACCAAGCACATACCAATAAAATATCATTTTCTAAGAGAACAATTGGTCAAAAAATTTGTGAAGTTTGAATGGATTGATTCAAATGAACAAATTGCATATATCTTCAACAAGCCAATTCAAAGGGTGTTGTGCCTTTTTGAAGGCATTAAGGAGTTTTTCATGGAGTTAGTTGTTGTCAAATGGCTTCCCCCAAGAGCACTTTCAGCTGCAAAATTTGGATAACGGATGGTGATTGGTTGTTTGCATGCTTTTTCAAAGAATTATGAATCATTTTCTTGATTCTTCCTGCATCATTTTGATATGGGTTTCTTCTTCATGTATATTTCTTCTTTAAGAAGGTGTGGTCTCATATATATTCAAGGGGACAATTTTTAGCAGCTCAGGGGGAGTATTTGTTGCACCTCTTAAGGGGAAGTTATTAATTTTTGGCCATGTATCACATTGGTGTTATGTAGTTTTCATTTCTATGTAAAACCCCTTGCCATTGATGTCAAAGGGGGAGACTCGTGTGACTTTTATATGTGCTCAACTTCATACTTTTGTATGTAAATTTCATATTTATTTTCAAAAGGTACAACTTCACATCATTGGAAAAGGGGGATTTCATCAGTCTATTTCATGATGTAACATGTTGTAATAAGTTTGTAGGAGAGGTGTCATGAGGTAACAATGCCTCATATGAAGTTGAGCTACACTTTTTCTAGATGTCTATTTGATGTTGTGTGTGATGTCTTGTTGAAGCCATATAGTTGGCTTCCTGATGTCAAGATGAGTATGGAGGGACGGTTTATAGGTCATTTCACTCCCCTAAAACTATGTTACAAATTTTAGGGTTGGATATTATTTTTGAATCTACGATCTACCCCAGTCACATGGATGGATGCTCATTAGAGCGACTAAAACAAAAAATTCACTAAGAGACAAGATTGTGGGAGATACTAGAGCTTGTTAGTAAAATTTTTACAATGCAGAGGGAGAGACTGAGAGATTAAACTACCAGTCGCATGGTAGAAATCTTATGGGAGTGAATGGAACTCTATAATTGCTTGCTTTCATTTATGTGTGAGTGACTAGAGTCAATTTTGTGCATGCGACTGAGGAAAAATAGAAAATTATCTCCATGTTTCTTGCTTTCTCTTGGAATTAAATAATTTTTTGTGAATTATATGTTCATAATTTTCCAAAAAAAAGGAGAGGATGAGATGTGGGGCCTCTATAAAGTGATCACTTTTGAAATTATCAAAAGTACTAGTGGAAGGAGTGGTTTGATATGGTCAAGATGTCGATCTCAATCAATTCTAAAGTGTGTGAAAAGCTTCTTTGTGAGCTCCATCATCTGAAAAATTAATTGACTTAACCATCTCCAAATTCTAGAAATATGATAAGGAAAGAAGCTCATTTGTTACTTCGCGTGTGTGTGTGGGTGGATGACTGTGCTTAAGTTCCAAGTGCACAATTAGTGAGTTTTGTAGTAAGTTCAGAATTTCAGAATTGGAGCATGCTTGAGATAATAATCTTTAGCATAATTTCATAGGAGTGTGAAATGATTGGAAATCCATTTTGAAGAGTGTGTGTGTGGAGAGAATTATTCTCTCAATTGGAGTGTGGATTGTGGATGCATGAGTGTGTCCATTTCTTGCATGTTATTTCTATGCAACAATATACTCACTTCTGAATGATATCATTTTAGAGCATAATTGTTTATAGTTGGAATGGGGGCTTGAAGCAGTGCATGTTATTTGTCTAATTTAGGAGGGGGTGATCCAAGCTGGTTTTGGCCAACTTTCCTTATTTCAGTCATGGGGTAGGTGCTCCATTTTTAGTGAGTGCTAGATATTGTAATGTAATGAGAAATGTTTTGAAGAAATAGATAATAGAAGAAGCAACAAACAGTTTGGTGGTTTTTTTTCCTTGGAAGAGGGTTTTTCCACCGAAAATATGTGTGTATACCTATTGATTTTTTTTTTTTTCATGTTCTTGATCATGCTATATTTATGAAGTTAATTTCTGAACAAGTTTAATATTTGAAGAAATAAATTAATATTTTCGTAATACTGATTCACGCCCCCCCACCCCTTCCTCCCTCTCAATATTACTATTGTCTAACATGTTGGGTTTGTGTTATATTATTTCCATGAATAGAAGCAGGCACAAAACAGGGGGTGGGATCACCCCTTCGCTTTCACGGGGTGCAGCAGAGGGTTCACACGAGGGACGGAAGCCCCCTCTATTGGCGGGTTTGTAGGGGCACGGTATCCCCCCTATACAAGGCTCAGGGAAACACCCCGAGAAGGTTTTTTGGACCTTAATTTTGGTGGGAAAACTCACCTATGGTTTTGTGCATGGGTTTGCACATGGTTTTTGGGCATGATGGTTTTCTGCCCCTGGTATTTTTTAGATATGGTCAAGGGAAATATGGTTATTTTCTAATCTAGGGTTAATTGATTGAGGTTTATGAATGCTTCGGTATGTATATATATGTGTTATAACACTAAAAGGAATATAATAAAAAATCAAGTTGGTAGTCCCGATTTGGGATCCAGGGGAAAAATCTCTATGTATATATGTTTTATGTTTAATTCTCTCACTATAGTTTTTTTTATGTTTTTAACAATTCGTTTGCAGATAATGTTTGTATAGGGTTAAAACCTACTTTCGGTATCAGAGTTGCTTTTGCTTCAAAGGGGTGCCTTTGTTGCTGAGGGGTTTTTTTCTCGAGCTTGTAGTAGACCTTGTTCAGTGGGAGATCTGTGGAATCGATTCTCATGGTGAAATAAGATGGCAAGCAGTGGAAAGATAAAGATCAAGAAATTTAATTGTCAGAGTTTTGAGTTGTGGAAGCTTAAGATGGAGGATTTACTAGTGGATAATTAGTGGATCACAGTAGATCTGGGTACTAAACCAATGGCAATGTTAGATGAAGGCTAGGCAAAGATGGATCGGAAGGAAAAGAGAACAATACGGTTATGTATCTCATATTCGGTATTGTTGAATGTATCTGGGGAATCTATGATGAAGACTTGGTGGGTCAAGTTAGGGACTTGGTACCAATCTAAGTCTCTAGTGAATATATTTTTCTTGTGGAAAAAGCTGTATAATCTAGTGATGAAGGATGGAGACTCAATGACAGAGCATTTGGATTCCTTCAATACTGTGGTAAGTCAGTTGTCATATGTTGATATTAAAATCTCATATGAAGATAAGTTCATCATTTTGTTTTGTTCTCTACCATATTCGTGGGAAAATATGGTTATTGCAATAGGTAGCAATACAACTACCTTGAATTTTGATGAAATTGTCTTAGCCTTTCTATCGGAGGAAATGAGACAGAAAAATATGGAGGGCCAGAATGGAGATGTCTTATCCATACGAGGAAGGTCCCAAAACATCAAAAAAATAAAAAATCATGTGGGAGATCTAAATCTCCAGGAAATCCTATAAAGGTGTGCTATAAATGCGGAAAGGAAGGGCACTTCAAAAAGGACTCAAATCTAAAGCTCCTGATAAAGGAAATGAATTTTATGATGCTCCTTATGTGGAGGTAAAAAACACCTCAAATGAAGGTGGGGATGTGCATTTGGCTTCTTCAAATATACATGTAGATCATGAGGCATGGTTGATTGACTCAGGTACATATTTTCACTTCACTCCCCATAGGGACTAGTTCTGTGAGTATGATAAGTATGATGGTGGTGATGTCTCCTCAGGGGATGATAGGAAGGCTAGAATCGTCGGAAATGGAAAATTCAAGCTAGAGCTATAAGGTAGAAGGATTAGAACACTTACTCATGTTCTGCATATTCCATCATTGGCCAGAAATCTGATTTCTATAAGCAATATGGATGACGCAGATGTAAAAATAATGTTCGAGAAAGATACTTGCAAGATGGTTTGGGGAGCACTATTATTAATGGAGGTATTTTGGATTGGCACTCTCTATAAGCTTCAGGGTAGCATTTTTATTGATCCATGCAACATTTTTTTGGTTCCTAAAAGTGGAGCGGAAAGCCTAATGGTCTCTAGAGAAAATATCATGTTATGGCATCAAAAGATTGGACATATTCGAGAGAAGGACCTTTGGATACTGCATGGTAATGGTATGGTAGAAAATATGTCTTATTTCTCTCATGATTTTGATTTCTGTGAACATTTTGTATATGGGAAGTAGAATCAGGTGAGTTTTCCTTTGGTGCTAAGAAGGCAAAGAAGATATTAGATCTTGTGCATAGTGATGTGTATGGACCTGTGCAGGTTCCATCACTGGGTAACTCTCTATACTATGTTTCATTCATAGATGAATTCTCAAGGAATAAAATGATATATTTCTTGAGGAATAAATATGAAGTCTTTGACAGATTTAAATAATTTAAGGCTTTGGTGGAAAACTAGATAGAGAAGAAGATAAATGTGTTGAGAACAGATAATGGTGGAGAGTTCTGCAAGTAGGAATTTGAAGAGTTTTGTAAGAAGTGTGGTATAGCACAACATAAGACTACTCCATACACAACTAACCAAAACAGAGTTGCATAAATAATGAACAAAACACTGATGGAAAAGGAAATAAGCATGCTCAGCGGTACTGGGTTAGGATGGGAATTTTGGGTAGAGGCAATGGAGAATGCATGTTAGCTGGTTAACAGATCACCTTCATCATCGTTGGAGGATAAGACTCCACATGAGGTATGGAATGGTAAGGAACCCTCTCTTTCATATCTTAGGGTATTTGTATATGATTCATATGTACATGTTCCAAAGGAGAAAAGGACCAAGTTGGATAATAAATCTGAAAGGTGCATCTTTATTGGGTATAAGGATGGTTTAAAAGCTTACAAGCTTTCGAACCCAGAAACAAGGAAGGTTGTGTATAGTCGATATGTGGTGTTTAGAGAGGTGAAATATGTTGTGAAATGTGAAGTCTTACCAAAGGAAAATAAAAATATAGAGTTTCAGCTAATCAAGGATGAATCAGACTCTACAAGATAACAAGATTCAGAAGATGAAGAGCCACAATCTCCAGCTCTGAGAAATCAGTTGAGGATAGGCAACAACTAGAAAGTTATAGTACATTTGCTTTCTTTTCAATTTTTCCCTTAACTATAATTTAATATGATCCCATAACTGTCAAGGAGATAGTGGATTCAGAGGATGGAAAACTCTAGAAGGAGGCCATGCTTGATGAAATGGAATCCTTACACAAAAATGAGGCATGGGATCTGGTGGAGTTGTTGGCTGGAAGTAAGCCCATTGGGAGAAAATGGGTGTTTAAGAAGAATATGAATGCAGAAGGTGAGGTGGAGAAATACAAAGCCTGGTAGGTAGTAAAAGGTTATTCCCAAGTGTCAAGAATTGATTTTGGTGATATTTTTTCTTATGTTGCCATGGTTACTTCTATTAGATTACTTTTATCTGTTGTTGTTGGGTGAAAATGTGAAGTTGGGTTACAATTTCGGCCCTTTTTTGAGAAAAAAATTTCCTTTTTTCTTTTGTTCTTCAACTTTGTGTAAGCTAAAACAATTTTTTTTGTTTAGAATTTCATTTTGAGATAAAAATAAAAGTTGTCAAAAATTTTATTAGCTTTCTATTACTTGTTTTTTGGAATTTCTTTATACATATTTGCTATGTGAACTTAGTGTTTCTTTGAGTGTGTGTTTTTTAGCAATCAAAGGATTAATAAGTCATGTTAATACACAATGTTGTATTCTTTGAAACTTTGTGTTTTTGAGAAACAAAATGTGTTACAACAATCTAGACAGGGTCTACTTCGGTTTCGTCATATTTACAAAGCCAACAGATGCATATCATAATTACTAGAATTTTTTGAACTGGTCCATTATGAAAAAACTGGATATTTTGAATATGTCTAATGACGCAAGAAATTCCTTAACATATAAGCTATAAACTAAAAACCTGAAAACTACCCATTAGAGATGACAGACCAATATAATGCACCATAATTTTTTCAATTTTTGTTACAATGTATTTTGGGAGATACAAAATTATGATTTCACTGAATCATAATGACCTTCATAATTGCTTGTACCCATTTTATTAAAAAATTAAATAGAATTAGTAAATATCTATGAAATTCCATAAAAGTTATATTTCCTAAAAATAGATTCAATTCTAAAAATGCTTGTCTTGCTTCCCACAGTTAATTCAGAATGTTTCATGGAGTTTAATCAGTTCAAAGTTGCAGATACGTATTCAGAGCTTGGGCCTCTGTAATTGCTGACGCGTTAGTTTGGCTGAACTCTAAAAAAATGTTCAAGCGAATTCTTTTTTGTGTCGATGGCCTGTCAGGTCTAATGACATAAAAGTTCGGTCGAATTTTCACCCAATTTACCGTTGGCTGGAAAATACCACAGAACCCCTCCACAAGAAAATTTTGTGGCAATATAAATTGCCACGAAATTGTTCATTATTTTCGCACATTTGGTCTGATTTTACAAAGTTCTTGGTCTAATTTTGCAAAGAATTGTCTGATTTTTCAAAGAATTGAATTGTTTTTGTTTAAAGACTTTTCTTGGAGGTACATTCAAAGAACATTTTTGCAAAAGATTGTTTTGCGTTTAAGGACTTTTCTTGGAGGTACATTCAAAGAACATTTTTACAAAAGATTGTTTTAGGTCTAAGGACTTTTCTTGGAGGTACATTCAAAGGGAATTTCTTCGAGGTATGTGATACATTTTTTACATGTTTTTGGGCTTCATTTTTTAAAAAAATATGGATTTGGGCTTCATTTTTTTTCAAAGTCTGGATTTGGGCTTAATTTTGAAAGGACATTTTTTGGAAGTATTTTTTAAAGTGATATTTTCTGAAGCATTTTTTAAATTAGTGGCATTTTTTGAACTGACATTTTTTTAGAGTACGTGTTTTGGGTTGAAGTAAATCTTTTATAATGATTTTTTAAAATGAGTTTTTGTCTAACTTTTTGAATGAAAATTTTTTGCAGGACTTGGAAGTAAATCTTTTGAGCTTCACTTCATTTTTATGAGACATTTTTTTCTCAAATTTTTAAAGTAAGTGTTTTGAATTGAGTATGTACTTTTTGCAAAAAATTTAAAATGAGTTTTTTTTTTTTTTAATTAAATCATTTGAGATGCTTTTTTAATTGTGTTTTTGTCTAAATTTTTGAAGGAAATTTTTTGAACTTCATACTGTATTATCATGGGAAATCAAAGGAATTGTGTGAGAAAATATGATTGAAAAAGATACCCTGAGGAACGTAGAGAAGAGACGAGACAATCTCGCAAAAGAAAGATAGAAGCACTCTCAAATATTGAAGTGGAAAATCAACCTCAACTAGAAGTTGAAGCAGGTATGTAAATGTAAATATTATAATTTTGATATATTTAAAATTTTCCTAGTGTAAAATGTGAAGCTTAATTTTTATTTGATCAACTAATTTGAAAAATATTTTGCAATGTAAACAAAGAGAGATATTCCTCAAAACATTGATGATGAGAAATTTTTTTTGAAAGAGATATTGAACCTGTAGATGGTGAAAATGTTCAAAGGAAATTCAAGTGAAGAAATTGAATCACAAGGTATATATATATATATGTTGAACACATGCACGTATTATTGAAATTATACATGTATATTTATTAATTTAGTTTTTTATTGAATATGTAAACTTATTATGTATTATTCATTCGAATATGTACAGATGAAATCAATGTCGATGATGAGATGTTGGAAAATGTTTACACTCACACATATGGAGATAAAAACGCTGACCATTATATACGATATCGTGTTAACCGCATTTTTAATAAGTAATTCATAAATGAACATGTGACAGTTCAAGCCCAAATTTTGAAAGGTCTCTTATCATTAAAGAAATTAAAAGAAGCTACGACTTTATTGGGTATTCGAAAATCAACCAAAGATAAAAAAAATTGAAGGAAAATGTGATACAAAATATAAATAATGTTATAAATTCAATCAGAAGATCTAGATAGAAAATTGTTTCAGTTGTATGTAGAGCAATACATGTGACAGTGGTTTCATCAAGTACTAAAGAGAATCGCTTAGTAAAATATATGGCACGAGCATTAGAAACCTCGCGAAAAAATTTGCAAAAACATCAAAATTTTGGTTGCAAATAGATGTAAATGATAACTCGCTTGTTGGAGAGCTATTTGTAGGCAACGATACAAAGATAGACTTGGAGAAAATGTTAAAAAAATAATATTGGAATATTGGAATAACAATTCGCATGTTTCTCCAACTGCAAAGCATGTGATGCAAAGAAGAATAGCACGAAATTAGCACGAACAACATGAAAAACATTTCTTGGAAACCACTCAGATAGAGTTTTTCAACAAGTTCAAAGAAGAGAATCCTGAAATTCATGTGTTAATCAGTGTTTTTCTTCAAAAAAAACCATGGTATGTAAAACCTATCACCGTATGCGACACTTGTTGTTGTCATTATCATGTGGAATTTGAGTTATATTGTGAACATTCCTTAATTTTGGTAGAAAATTTAGGAAGGATTCACCTCCTCCTTCCACTATTCATGATTTCATATCTAAAATTATATGTGAAAGACAAAGAGATGAACTATTTTACAAAAATAAATGTGTTGGTGATAAAATATGCAATGATTGTGGAAATTTGACTAAATTTTAAAACAAATATCATATTGATATAAATGATCAATCATTGTCCAACATGAAGGTGAGATGGAAGAGATATGAATATATCCATACATCGATTCAAGGTGCGAATAGTGTTAAAAGAATTGAATTACGAGAAGAAGAAATTTTTGTGATACAATTTTTGAGAAAGTTTGAGGCAGAAATTTATAAATATACCAAGCATTCCCATAGATCTCGATGGCAAGACTTAAAATTCAAAAAATCTCGTGAATTTTTTCCACCAGGGACCATTTTGTCCATAATTGGTTTTGCAGAAAACTACACATTTGTTCCACAAAAATAAATTTAGAGTGAATACTATCATTCTAACCAAGTCTCCATACTTGTCCATATTCTAAATAGACATGTTGAACAAAACATTGATCATATAGAAAGCACAAGTGAAAATCGACATATTATTAAAGAATATCATTTTTATATTAGTGACGATCATACACATGATGCATATTTTGTACAACACTGTTTTAGAAAAATTTATGGTTCCTTGAAAAATCATGGAATAACATTCAATGAACATTAGATATGTTAGATGGATCCACAGGTTAATTCAAATCTGCATGATCATTCTTTTAGTTGTGTTGTCTTCATAAGAAAACCTACATTAAACATCATTAGAATTTCTTTGAGACTAGCCATGGAAAAGAAGAACATGACGATGCAGGGGCATGCATAAAACAAGCACTTCAAAGATATCAAATGAACCCCTCTGCAAGCCGACTCATGGACGCTACAGAAGTTTTTCAATGGTGCATCATTGCTCTAAGCTATGAGACTAACTGATCAAGGAAAGTGCGAAGGTACATTCAATTTAATTTTTATTGTATATATAATTTTAAATAGTGTAAATTTATCACAATGATTATCTTTGATTGAATTTTGATATCATATTTACATTCTTCTTTGAATTTTCCATATAAATGTTTTTTTGGTAGATTGGGATCAAAGACCTAGATAGATCAATTGGAAATGACGTTGAAACAATAAAATGGACTTGAAAATTGCATTCAATTAAAACAAATTTGTCCAAAAATGTGTTTGCATTGGATAAAAGAAAATATTCTTGTTTTTGTCATGTTTACATAGAGAACACAGAATCCAATGACGTTTGTGAAAACAGAATGTATGTAAAATATTGGAAACATACAGAGCTAAATACAAAGGGAAAATTGTCTGTTGCAATGTTTGAAGAAATGTAATCAGAGGAGACTACAATATCATCTAATGGTGATTGAGTTTCAGATCTTGTTAGAGAAGGTAACATTTGAATTGCTTTCAAATGATAAAGATCTAGAAATAAATTTAAATACATAATTTTTTAAAGTTTTTTTTATTGTGTTGAAGATGTTCTTGTTGTAATTTCACCTACTGACAACGATGAAAATGTGAAGTATTATTTGATGCGTTGCACTGAACAAAAAATGAAATTATTAGAAAACTATTAGAAAACTATAATGATCAAATATTTCCATATGAAAGAGGATCTTGGTGTCAATATAGTCACTTGGTTTGTGAAGCACTCATAAAGTTGATAGAGGTTCAATCAAAGAAAAAAACAAAAATTAAGAAATCGAAAATGTCAAAAATCCAATCATGAACAGATCATTGAAGATGGCATTCCATTGCAATTTTTTTGGTTGAACTACCCAACAATTTCTTCTCTTTCGATTATGTTTTAGAACTTCCATAACTCAAATAAAAATTGAGCTGCCTTGTTATGTTATCTATGCAAGTGTGTTCACATGTACAAATTTGTTTGGTAATGCACACTAGTATCAACTGAAAGTAGCTTTTCTATACATGCATTGATGAAAAATGTTGCATGTATTGGTTATATGTATATATGTTCTAGAATTCAATTAACTGTTCAAGTAGTTTTACTATATGTGCATTGATGAAAAATGTTTCACGTACTGAATATATATGTTCTAGAATGCAATTGACTTAATGTCCTCAATTTACCAATTTATAAATCAACAAGGCTACCTGGTTAAGTGCATTAATAAAATTAACTCCAATTCAACAAACATATATCTACTTCTTATATTTCCAATCAAAACTAATGGATTTATATGGGAAAGAAGCAGAACATATAGCCCATCAACTAATTTTTAGAGGTCAATAAAGGTATCATCATGTGGGAAAATGTTTGGAACACTTGATTGTACTTGAAATTAATCTTAAGATTATTTTTTATCTCTACATACTCTTGTTTGAGTGAAAAAAAAATTCCAAGAAAAAGAACATATCTTGTCAATCCAACTAACCATATCAATTGAGCGCTATTTGAAAAAAAAGTTAAAAAAAAAACCAAAAAGCCAACAAAATAACATCCTTGGTTGTTATTATTTATTGGAATAGCTATATCATATTAAGGATTCTCTTCATTGAAATTGTTTTTGGATGGAGAATCCTTAATGTGATTTAGCTATTCCAATAAAAAATGACAATCACGAAGGTTATTTTGCTAACATGTTTTGTTGGCATCTTAGCCTTTCTTTACTCTTTCTTCAAATAGAGCTCAATTGATATGGTTAGTTGGATTGAAAAGCTATGTTCTTCCCATTGGAATTTTTTTCACTGAAACAAAAGTATGTAGAGATCAAAAGCAAGATCTTAAGATGCCAAATATACTTCGACCATCCAAAAATTGAGTTTTAAAAACTTTTTGATTATATCAAAACATTACTTCACATGTCATGCCAATTTTAGTTCAACTATCGAATAAAAACATTTAACATTATATCACATGCCAAATGTAGATCAACCATCCAAAACTTAATTTTAATTTAAAAAAAATTATAGATCAAAACATTACTTCACATGTCATGCCAATTGTAGTTCAACTATCCAACAAAAACATTTAACATTATATCACATGCCAAATGTATATCAACCATCCAAAACTTAACTTCTAATTTAACATAAAATTATAGATCACAACATTACTTCACATGCCAAATGTACTTCAACCATGCAACACTTGAGTTTTAAAAACTTTTTGATTATATCACAACATTACTTCACGTGCCATGCCAATTGTAGTTCAAATATCCAATAAAAACATTTAACATTACATCACATGCCAAATGTAGATCAACCATCCAAAACTTAACTTTTAATTGAAAAAAAAATTATAGATCACAGCATTACTTCGCATGCCAAATTATGTACTTCAACCATCCAAAACTTGAGTTTTAAAAACTTTTTGATTATATCAAAGCATTATTTCACATGCCATGCCAATTGTATTTCAGCTATCCAATAAAAACACTTAACATTATATCACATCCCAAATGTAGATGAACCATCCAAAACATAACTTTTAATTTAACAAAAAATTATAGATCACAACATTACTTCACATGCCAAATGTAGATCAACAATACAAAATTTAACTTTTATTTTAACAAAAAATTATAGATCACAACATTACTTCACATGCCAAATGTACTTCAACCATCCAAAACTTAAGTTTTAAAAATAAAACAAATTATAACACAACATTACTTCACATGCCAAATGTAGTTCAAAAGAAAAACATTAATTTATAGATCACAACATTACTAGTAGTTCAACTATCCAAAACTTAAGTTTTAGAAACCAAACAAATTATAACAACATTACTTCATATTCACATGCCAAAAGTACTACAACCATCAAAAAATTACCTTTTAAAAAAAAACAAATTATATTAACACAATGAAATATGTCCAAAAATTATAGATCTCACAAGTATCAAGTATCAAGTTATATATATATGATTGTGCATCTAGATAATATATAAAAAAGTAAAGTTAATACTACAAATCTCAATCAAATCTAGAAATCATCCATCAAATACAGATGGATGTAGTGTCTCTTCTAGCAGAGTCTCAATCCACGAGCTATCTTGCGAATCATGGTGAACCAGTACACAATGAACGTACAAACATTAAAATTTGATGTTTTAAAAATGAGTGAGAATATATAGAACTTCATGTGAAAAAAAAATAAAAAAAAATTATGCAATACTTCATGAGGTTCCCTCTCCATTTGTTGCTTTCCTGCTACAACTTCCCCCATGGGAGCATCTCCAACAGTAAATTGTACAATTGACAGAGATAGGAACATCCACACCATTTCAACCATTTGAACAAGTTGTCTAACCCTTTTTTTTAATATTATTGAAAATAAGTTTATATATACATGCATTTGAACATCCTATCACCGGATCTTAAGTTTAAAAAAAAACCAAAAATCCAACTTGTTCAAAAAGGTTAGACAACTTGTTCAAATGGTTGAAATGGAGTGGATATTCCTATCTCTCTCACTAGAGTCCGTGGACCAAACTTGACCATTTGAAAATATCCCATCGCCAGATCTTGACCATCCATTTCCAAGATCTAACGGTCAGGATTTAATCTGCCATTGACCCCATATAACTGTTCCACCCGTGCATCTTACCTCCTATCGCATTTCTTCCGCACCATTAGATATGTTTCTCTCCATCCGATGGTTGACAATCTGTTTCACGTTTTTTCTGCGCCGAAAGGACAACACTTCAAAAAAACGTGAAATAGGTGGTATTGAAGGGGACGCACGTCAGGCAGCAAGGCATATCATGTTTTTCTTGGCCAATTTTCCAAACTTCCTCAGAGCTACATGAAACCAGGAGTTTTCCTCGAAACACCACTCCTCCCCGATGTAGTCCTTCATTTAATCTTGACTGTCGATTGCTTTAATCAGACGACCCCTATTATATTGCGTTCCCATCCATTTTACATTCATCAGACCTTCCAAAGGACTTCCTCGCTCCACCATTGATCTTCTCCAATGATCTGACCGCCCACGTTCAATCTTCCTCTGCCCTCCCCGTCCCACCACCAAATTACCCCCGTTGTCGTTCATTTTTTATTTTTTTTCCTTTGTAATCACCCACGTCATAAGATTTTATGTTTTAACACTAAAAGCATTTTTTTTCATGCCAATTTATGTTTAAACCCCGGTTTCATGGTGTTGCGCCATGTAACCTTTCTCAAATGCACTTATTCCTCTGTAATCGCTCCTCCACCTCCACTAAAGCCTTATGAAGCAGTTTAAAGCCCGCGTAGGATTTCATAACATTTTTTCGTGTTTTGTAGGTTTAAGATCATGATTTATTGAAGATCAGGGTCACTAATCCTGAAGTTAGCCCTCCAGTGCATTTGTAGCCTGTGTATTTATAAAAATGGTCGGCAGGATTTCAAAGGTGTATCAGAGAAAGATTAAAGCATTAAAGGCCTAACATTGAAGATTAAGAGGCTTAATCCACAGTCAAAACAACTAAATACCAATCATTGGTCGGAGCAGTGCAGGAGATACATCAGTAGGACATTCCATTCACTCAAGAAAGAGCTGAAGAACTACTGCCCATTCTCTATGTCCTCATCAAGCTCCCGAGCAGTTACCATTCTAACCGAGAAGTCCAAAAACTGTCAGTGCATTTGTTATAGAGCATGGAAGCCCTGTAAGCCATTTATCTACCTTACCTAACTCATGAATACAAACAGAGTACAAATATCCAAAAAAGTACATCAAGGAACATATCTCTAGATTTATTATCAGCCTGTCGAAGATCCCTATTTCATCCAAAGAGTGCTAAAAATCAATACAGGGATATTAAGAAAGGATGGGCTTCGAAAACACCTCTCCCTCTGTTTTAATTTTCATTTAAATTTCCATCTACCATTACTATCACTCTTTTCATATATAAAGGCTCTTTGAAGTCGTATTGTAAAAGGTTGGCATTTTGTGAATTCTAAAGTAATACATATTGCTGCTATGAAGAAGATTTCGTGTTCTGAAAGAGTGTGAAGATCTGTGTTTTTTTTTTATGAAGGAGGCAAGACCATTGGATCCCTGAGCCTGGTTTCGGTGAAGTACTTCTATTTGTAAATGTTGTTTCCTATTTTTCCACTTTGTTCCATCATGCTTTGCTTACAGTAGGATAAAAAGTTTAGGCAGAGAAATGTATCTTGGAAGCACCTCTGACCTATTTATCCTTCACTTTTTATATGTTTTCTGCTACTGAATATGACAAGGTAGTCTAATAGTTCTCTTGAACATTCATTTTTTTTTTCCATAAATGGTTAATTTGGTTGTGCTAAAGAATGTTTAGGTGTTCCCTCTTTATTTGCCACTAAATCCTGTATCTAAAATCTCCCTTTGATTATTAATATTTTCAGTATTGACAGAGGAACTTGTTCTGATCATACCCTCTGTTCGTTATTGTTATTGTTGTGTTAAAGGTCCCTATAATTGCAATCCTAGATGTCTTAGGCATTCCCTCTTCTTCGAATGCAATTGTATGTCTTTGTTGGTTAAGCTCTCAAAGGTGAACTTGTAGGAGGAAATAGGGCGTTCCCCAAATCCTACAATTCATTTAGAAGGTTTAGTCTGCATTTCTCTTTTATTTGAGTGTTTATATTGTTTAAGTCCAAAACAGTGAGCTTACTAGAGGAAACAGGGTGTTCCCTGAATCTTTAAGCCATTGTGAAAGGGTTTAGCTTGTTTTCACTCTTAGTCCTTAATGTTCATCCCATTTCACCTATATTAATCAACAGATCCTTGACCAAGTTATATTTTCCCTTTTGTTTCCCCCTCCCTCTCATTTAGAACTATCATATTTTCACATGACTCCATTGCCTAATGGCTTGTAAATTCCCATGCTCTATCTATACCACATGAAACACATTTTTCCAACCAAACAAACAAAACAAAAAATCCTGCACATGATAACTAGCCTAAAATCAACTACTAATGCTTTCAAGACATATCATTATAACAACACAGAGAGATCCCTCTCTGGATCCAGGAGGGCTAGATCTTGAGATCCCAAAGCAGTTTTGATGTTGTCTTTTCTTTTGGTTAGCCAATCTAACAAAACACAGGAACCCCAACATAATGGCGATCTTGGTGGGACCTATTGAATCTATGATAGCCTAACAAACTATTATAAACTCTTTAGTCTTACAAATCTCTAAGAAAATTAGTTACTAAGCCATAGAGGAGACTCTGTTTGTTTGAGCACCTTAGCTAAGTGTAAGATCAGACATAGGACACTCTCATAACCAAAAAATGTTCAAAATCCAAAAATATCTCAGGTTTGCTTCATAATAAACATGGTGGTGGAACCATAGAACAATTTTACCTTCACAAAAAGCTAAAACTTTTCCACCTGGTGACTCCATTTAGCCCCAGTAGGCCTATTACCCATCTAGGTCTCTAGAACTCTTTAGGATTGTGTTAACCAGCCTTGAAGAGGTTGAGAAGCCTAGCCCCATATTAGATGAGACCTTTAGAGAGGAAAAACTTTCAAACAATCCCTACAAACTTCAGCCTCTCACATTTTTGAAACAGTCTGGCTTTACATAGGATCCACACTAGATCCTATCCAAACCTTAATCCTCCTAAAATAGTTGACAATTCGAAGAGAATTCTGTAGCAAATTTCTAGAGCTGGAAAGTTAGCTGCTAATAGAAACATTTCGAGAAAAAAATCTCTCCCTAAAAACCTTGTTGTCTTGAAAGATTTACACTTTGAGTTACATCATAATAAGACCATCTTTAGAACCAGATCTCAAAGTGATCTAAACCAAGTTTATCTTGAAACTGTAGGATGACAATAGGGCTTTAGTAGGGAAGCTTCACCCTCCACCCCTCTCGATTCACAACTTTTCCACCACTTTAGCCTTTTTCATAACCAATTTGCTCAAAACCAACTTGCCGGCCCAAGTGTTTCTTCCACTCCAATCTATACTACCACTACCCAAAACACTCCATTGCGACCCATTTTCCCTCTTGTAAATCCACCTTTCTTCCTAGCCATGGCAGCATGGTATGCCCCTTTAGTGTTACCACAGCCTTTGGTTCCCTTACCAAATGATTATCAATCTAAAATCCCACACTTCACCAGAAAAGAATCTACCTCATCTCAACAACATGTAGACACAATGGGAGATCCATTTGATTACATGGAGATAGATGATGAGACCATTAAAATGAGAATATTTTCTCATAGTTTAGGATGAGAGGTAAAGAAGTGGTTTAAGGGATTAACTCCTAATAGCATCCATGACCTTCCCTTGTTACATCAAGCATTCATAAACAAATGGGAAGTCAAAAGCAACCCTCTCCAAATACTAACAAAGTATTAGAGCCTTAAAAGGAATCAGGGAGAGAGTTTCCATGCTTACTCCACCAAGTTGAATAGCGTCTACAATGCTCTTCCACCTCACATGAAGCCACCCCAAGGCATGGCCTTAGTAAAATATCCTGAGGGCTTCGATGCTGATATGGCCTATCATCTAAGGGAGAGAGATTATGCAACTCTAGAAGACATGCAAAAGGGAGCAGTGAGTGTGGAAGCAAACTTAATTGAAAAAATAGCTAGGCTAAGATTAGAGAAGAGGGTAACTTATAAAGATGATTACGCACCCTCAACCTCGTCCTCTAATACCAAACTTGACAACAAAGTGAAGGTGATGGAGAGAATGCTTGAGAAGATGAATTTGAATGATAGAGTGCCACCAAGAGAACCTCAAAACAACCTCCAAAATAGAAACAGAGACCAGAAATTTAGAAGATAAAACAGTGAGGATAGGCAAAGAGACAATGATCATCAAATTAGACCTCTCTATTAGCCCCTTATAAATTTCTTGACAAGCAAGCAAGGGGCTAATTTGTTTTATAAGCCTGCAAGGAATGCATTTCCATTGAAAACACATCATCCTTGCAGCCTTTTCATGTTCCCTGCCCTGTGACTATTCCCTCTGTTGTTATGAGTAGCTAAGCCTTGCTGATAAAGAATTATGTTCTTGAAGGCTTTATTCTGCCCCTTATACCTTTGCAAATGCTTCATTCTCACCCCTTCATTCCTTTCCTCAAAGTCCCTTTTTCTTCCCCTAATTCCCCTTTCCATCCCAGAAATCCCTTCTAAAACATCCCTACTCCCTTCGATTATGCCTAAAATTCCCCTCATTCCCCTATCGTTACCCTTGGCCAGCTTCAAAATGTATTAAAACGGGCCAAAAATCATATTTTATTCATAGTCCAGGCCTAGCCCCTTTCGTCCTAGCCCCCGCACCTTTTCTCCCACAGAACCCAGCGTTGTGACTGAAGCGCTAGCCTCGAAGGCGATTGTCCCATATGTTTATCGGGTGTTGTATCAACCGTTGATCCATATAGATCGGACAGCGATTGTTAAACCCCGCAATGCTCGTGATTCACCCATTCAAACCACCAATCGCGCTGTCTCTTTCCATTCACCACCAGATCAACAGCTTGGAGTGTGTCCGCCACGATGGTCCCCGCCCGCTTTTACTATTCCAAAACCATATGGTTTCCATCGCACCGCTTATGGAGGTCGGGTGGTATTTTCCTTTCGGCCAGTGATTCCATACAACAATTGACGCGTGGCTCCTGTACGGTTCCAAAACTGCTTGTCCATCGCACGTTAACGTTCTGCATGGGATGCGTAGTGATACTCACATCAGCCGTCAGATCTTCCCTCGTTCATCCAACGGTCATCGCTCGACGAAGCCACGCAGGGTTTAATCCATAGTCTCCGTACCCCCGGCCCCCCGTTCGTCGCCCTCCACCATGTTTCGACCGTAGATCTCCTCTGAGATTTGACGGCCTAGTTTGGTCTTCCCGCATTGACTCTTTCGTCGTTTCCTGGTCATGCCACGTCACATCCACGTGTACCCACCGTACCTCTGCCATCTCATTACATAAATTCGTTCAAAGGTCAATGTTTATAAGGTTTTTGCATGTATTGTTCTAAATTCCGCCAACCCATGCCACCTCTGTTCGCCACAATTCCACAGCGTTTTCCACCATTTCTTCGTAGGTTCACTGTCATCCACATCATCCGCCCCCATCCATGGATTTCATAACTAGTTTCATGTTTTTTCAGGGCTATCAGAGGCAGAGAAACACCACGGTTCTCATGTACCACTTCAACAGCGTGCTACGCAGACAGAATCAAATATGAAAGCTGGTACTACAATAGAAATGCCCAGAAATGGTAGCGGCGTCATGAAGATTATCCAAGGATAGTTTAATCTTCGCAAGAACTCTATTTGACACCGTTAAAGCCCGTATTTTGTAGGTCAAGACATTTATGAAGCCGTGGAGAAAGACCAGTGTATGATCAAGGATTTCAGCATTCAGTATTGAGGGTTTTGAGTTTTAATACAGCAGTTTAGAGGCAAAGCACCAGATCAATGATCCCATAGATTATGCAAAGGTACAACACGCAGAAATCAATGCATATCCGGGGTTTATACAGCAGCAGAATTTTTTTCCCTCAATGAAGGATAGAGCGCCCATGTAGCATTCAATCTATGCCGTGTTCTGGAGAGATTTTCTACCCTGAAACAGCCCCAGTACTATCAGAGCATTTACTTCATCAGTATGGCAGATTTCTTTATCATTTCTTTATATTTTTTTTATTCACCAATAGCACCACACAGTACTGTAGTCATAAAACATTAGATTCATATCAGAGTAATCCCTATTCTGAAGAAGATCATTTGTTCACCCAAAGAACACCAGAGATTAATGCACAGGATTTATACAGAATGGGATTCGGCCCCCTTTCTTTTTAGAAGTTTAATACTGCATTTAGTTCTCCACCTACCTCCTCTGCTCCTCCAGAGCTATAAATTAATGAAGAACTCATTGTAATGGTTGTTGATCAGTTATCAGAAAACTGCAAGTAGTTTCTTTTGAGAAACACTCTCTCTATAAAGATTGTAAGATAGGTTGAAGGAAATATTTTCAGATTGAGTATTCAGCTATTGGAAAATGTTGTACTTGACTGGTATTGCTATTTAATATGACAAGCACATTTCCTTGGATCTTGATCTAAAGCAGCGGTGATGTTTTCCTGTCTTTGTGTTTACATTCATTTCGTTTCGTTTCTACTGGCTTGCATCAGAATATTGGCATAGGATTTACCCTGGTTAGGTACCCTATGTTTCTGCTCTCCTTGCCATTTATGTTTCTCTTCTAAATGTATTATACAAGAAATGATTTCAGTTGGATTAACCAGTTTAGTGGATGTTATTGCCTGCTCTCAGATGTATGAATTAAATGAATTCAGTTCTTAAATGTTTTCTTGTTATAGATTTAGTTGGAAGATTTGGGAACACTGGGGATCAGAGTTAGCCCTATCCACTAGGATCCTTGTGCGATGATATGATATTTAACTTTGTGCTCTGAATCTGTGTTATCTCCTCCCCTCATACTTTCCACATCACATAATCATCTTGAAGATCCTATGTTTCAGATGACTAGCCCAATCGAAAGTTGGCCTATTGAGTAGTAAGAAAATCCTTTACTGACTCCATTGCCCAATGGTTTTGAGTATTTCCTAGAATATTTCACCTCTGCCTTGTCCCTCTTTGCTCATTCTTGTCTTACATTGAATCCTTCTCTCCTGATAACCAGCAACCAAACAAACAATCAAACAGACAAACCCTGAGCCTTATAACTAGCCTAACATTTTAAACTTTGAGCTTCATAGACATAAATACTTTGCTCAGTTAGAAACATCCCTCTCTGGACCTAGGAGGGCTAGATCCTGAGGTTTGAAAGTGGTTCTGATGTTGTCTCATCTTTTGGTCTTTCCAATCTGGCCAAAACATGGGAACCCTAACATAATGGCGACGCCGCTGGGGAACTGAGTGCATTGCACCTTAAACATTCTTAGGCATTCAAAAACCTACAATCTCTGGTCAGGTTGGCAGTTAAACACTCTTATTCTCACATCAACCTCTATACCATTTTTTGTGTTTTCCCATACTCTTAGACAAAGTCTGGAGAGGGCCAGGTAGCCTCCAGATCTCACACTCTTTCAGAGGTGACATATCTAGTAAATGCCCTCCCAGTCAATCTCTGGTTATATTTTGCTGTGTTTTGGGAGATATCCTTGAAAAGGGATATCTCAAGAGCACTGTGGTGGATAGTGTACCTTCCAAAAAATATCCTAAACACTCCACCTAGCGACTCCAATATTCCCTAAACGTTTTAAAGACTCCACTGGTCATCAGTAGGCCTGCTGATTATCTTGGTTCACATTAGACTCCACTAGGAGACTAGCCTCTATAACAACATCAACCACGATAGAAGTAACAAGTTGGGTTAAGCTGCTTGGTCAGAAATCAACATTCTGGCTTCTAGAACCATTCATACAAGAGCTTACCCTAACCCAGACCCACCTGAAATAGTTGATAACCCCGAGAGCATCCTCAAGGGAGCTCCTACACTTAAATGATCAACTGTTTCCAATCACATCAATAGAGCTAATTCTGCACCAGAAGATCTTTCAACTCTATCACATTTTCATATTGACCTAGACCTACCTAACAGCTTACCTAGAACTAGGTCATTCAGTAGCTTAGACTAGCCAGACCTTGAGCTTCCTTATTCACCACAACAAAGTGGTAGACACCTTGGGAATAGACAGACCCCTCCATATACACCTCCTGATACACATTTCATACAAAACTTGGGGCTCAGTCACCCTAGGTCTGCTCATCAATTTTCCGCTGGTCATAATATCCTTGTCATCCATATACCAGTTGCCCAAGTTAACCCTTCACCTCATCAAAACATCATCATGGCAGCCTGGTATGCATGTCTAGTTTTACCTCAGCCTTTAGTACCCTTACCGAATGATTATCAGTCAAATATCCCACACTTCACTGTAAAAGAGTCCATCATGGCCCAACAACATGTAGATAAAATGGAAGATTCTTTTGACTACATGGAAATAGATGATTATACAGTCAAAATGAGAATCTTTGCCCAAAGCCTAGGGGGTGATGTGAAGAAGTGGTTTAAAGGCCTACCTCTGGGTAGCATCAACAATATTCCGGGCCTATATTAGACTTTCATAAACAAATGGGAAACTAGGGCAAATCCTCACCAACTCCTGGCAGAATACATGACCCTTAAAAGAAATGTAGGAGAGAGTGTTCACGATTACACAACAAGGTTCAACAGCATTTATAATGCCCTCCCTCCACATATGAAACCTCCACAAGGCATGGCCCTAGAAAAATACCCTAAAGGCTTTGATGCTGACATGGCCTATGAGCTTAGGGATAAGGAATACAACATACTAGAGGAAATGTATAAAGGAGCAGTGAATATAGAGGCCAACCTGATTGAAAAAAGAGCAAGATTGAAATCTGAGAGAAAGGTAACATACAGAGATGACAATGTAGCTTCGACATCTGACCAAAATTATGATAAATTGTCTAAAAACGTGGAAAGGTTATAGAAATTGATGGAAAAAATGGTTGTCACAGTCAATAACTAGAATAGAAACCAAAACCAGAACCAAAACTTTAGAAGAAACAATAACACTCCCAACAGACAAAGAGAATCAGATCAGCAAGTTATTCCCCCATTCCAAGAGAATTTTCTTGATGAAGATGAGGGAATCATAGAAGAGTCTAAGGGAAACACAATAAACATGTTTGAAACAGAATATTCAATCCATAATTGTTACTCAGAAGAAGACCAACCTTCACCCTCTAGTTGGGAGGAGGAATGGTTGGAATTTGAAGATTACAGATTAGGATTTGAAAATGCCATGATGCAAGTCAGAGAGAAATATGAACTTAGAAGCAAAAAGAGTCAAGAAACTGCCAAACCAAAAGCTTCTGAGGCCACCATCAAGAAGAGACCTGAGAAATATTCTAAAGAAACTACTGAAATTAGCAAACCATCAGCTGAAAGTTCTGGGAAAAACAAAAGAAAAGACAACCAAAAAAGTGATAAACAAAACCAACCAACTAGTAGCACTAGCACTACAATTAGTGCTCCTGGTAAAACTGTTAGTACATAATGAAAATCAGCCCACTGATTTAGCCAGTAAGGCAGTGGAAAATAGAACAGAGATGAGTATCCCAAAGAGTCAGTCCACTTTCAACTTGGAAAGTGAGATTTCAAGAATTAAAATCTCTGTCCCACTTTCTGAGCTGGCCACTCAAGATGTATATAAAGGCCAAATTTTGAGAGCTTTGAACCTAAGCGAGAGTGGGGACACTGTAATTCTAAATGATGATCAGCCTGCCCTCCTATTTGGACCTAAGATAGAGGGGAAGTTTCAGGAATGGGTAGTTCCACCTTTCTATATCAATCTGAACATTCATGACAAGATCCTGCATAACGCAATGCATGATTCTAGAGCATCCCACAACCTAATGCCTAAGGTAGTCATGGAGAGGTTAGGCCTAGAGATAACTCATCCCTACAAAGATTTATACTCTTTTGACTCTAGCAGAGTAAAATGCCTAGGCCTGATCAAGGACTTATGTGTGAGCTTAACTCAAATCCCAGCTAAATGTATGGTCATGGATGTTGTGGTGGTAGATGTGCCACCTAAGTATGGCATGTTATTATCAAGATCATGGGGAGCGAAGATGCAGAGTACAATGCATATGGATGGCTCATATGCCACAATCCCAATCTTTGGCCAACTTACAAAACTGTATAGGGAGGCACAGATGAAGTTCCTAGTCAGTATCCCTGAAAAACTAGAAAATTCACCTGTTTATTCTATACATACAGACCTTGACTCCTTCATTTTTTGTAACGATGAATCCTTAGAAGGGTAAGAGTCCCAAAACAGAGATACAAACAGAGAGGCAAAAGCTATTGACTTTAACATAATGGTTGCTCTGGATTTAGAGGACAATGAAGAAGAAAACCACAACGAAACCTGTAGGATATGCAGCAGAGACCTAACTCCGTGTGAAAAAGAAACAGAGCATAAACAGCCATCTCGCCAGATCCCTGAAACTAGTATATTTCACGAGGAACAAGGCGATCCACAGCCCCGCACAGACCCTGTAGAGCAACATAATGGCGAACCCAACTGTAGGAAAAGGAACGATAACAACAACGAGAGTGAACCCCTGTGGGAAATGAGTTTCGATGGGTCCTGCACAAGGAGAACTGTTGGGGCAGGATTGTGGATACATAACACAAAGAGCGATTACGCGAAGAGTCACGCCTGCAACCTGCACTTCAAATGTACAAACAATGTTGCAGAGTATGAGGCTCTAATCTTAGGCTTAAATCTGTTGAGAAAATTAGGAGCCCATAAGATAAACGTGCACGGGGACTCTGAGCTTATTATAAAATAGGTGAATGGTGAATATACAGCGAAACATTCTAGACTAAGAGTATATAGGAATGACGCTATGGATCTGCTGAAAACATTTGTTGAATACAAATTAGTGCTTGTTCCTAGGGGTCAAAATGTCATTGCAAATGGATTAGCTTGCCTAGCCAGTTCCTACCCCAAGACTCCCAGTGACCAACAGATCATCATTCAGACCAAATTCAGACCTGTTGTGCCAGACAACGAAAAATATTGGCAGGTCCTTGAAGGTGATAAACAGATTGAAGATTTCCTGGTAGGCAGAAACGATTTTGAATTTTCTGATTCAGACTCCAAATGTGACAGTAGCTGCCTAAGTGAAGAATCCTCAAATGAGGAAGAAACACCCTATAACATAGAAATAAACTCTTTAGATGAAGAGACTAGAAATTCAGAAAGAAAATGTGAAAATGTTGATAGTGAAGAAATGGAAGTGTTGCAGGCCAAAGATAAGAATATACCTAGAGGCCTGGCACCCTTAGAGGACCTTTTTGACTTTGATGATGTGGCAAAAAAGCCCACCATAGTACATGCAGACTCTGATGTGGAAGAATGCAACATAGGCACCAAAGATAAGCCCAAAATGATTAAACTGGCTAAGTCTTTACTGACATACATGAAGAAGAAATACATTGACCTTTTCAAGCAATTCATTGATGTGTTTTGCTGGAGTTATGAGGACCTAAAGGCCTATGACACAAATATCATACAGCATAAGATAGCCTTGAAAGAAAATCAAAAGCCCTTTAGGCATGTTAGCCCCTTATAAATTTCTTGACTAAGCAAGCAAGGGGCTAATTTTTTGTATAAGCCTACAACGAATGCATTTCCCTTGTAAACACATCATCCTTGCAGCCTTTTCATGTCCCCTTCCTTTAACTGTTTCCCTTTGCTGTTACGGAGTCTATGAGCCTAAATGATTGCTAAATATCCTGCTCCAAAAATCCCTGCATTACCCCTTATACCCCTGCAAAGTGTCCCTTTTCCCTTTTTCCCTCTTTCTATCAATGTGCCCATGCTCCCCTCTTTTCCCCTATTAACCCTCTAAACCTCCCGAGATCCCCTTTAAATCCCATTTTCACCCTTTGTTTAAACCTTTATACCCCTTTCCTTCCTATCGTTACCCTTTATAGGCCTCAAAATGCATTAAAAAGGTTAAAAACCCACTTTGAAACGTTATGTCAGGCCTAGCCACTTTTCTGCTAGACCCCGCACCTTTACTCCCACGTGATCATAACACTGGAACCACCTACCAGAGAAAAATGTGTTTATCTCCAATCCATATCGAGCGCGACACTAGCTGTTGATCTTGGTAGATCGGACGGCTTTCATTAAATCTTCGGCGCCAGTGTTTCTCCGTTCAAATCTCTGATCGCGCCATCGCCTTCCGTTTAAACGTTGATCTGACGGTCCGCAATGCACCCGCACCAGTGGTCCCCATACACTGTTCATAAACCCGGTGGTTTCTATCGCACCACCTTTGGGTGGTAGGCGGTATTCCCTTGTCGGCCAGCGATTCCATACACTTCTCGACATGCGTCCTCCTATACGATTTCAAAACCGCCGTCCTCACGCGTTAACACCGTCCATCACGCGCTATTATTCGGACACAGATGCCCAACGATATTGCCGTGGACCGTCCGATCTGGGGCAGGCCATCCAATGGCTATCACTCGCCGAAGATGCAGAGTAGTTAGCCCAGATGCACACGCGATAACTCAGGGTATGACCCGCCATCCATCGCCCTCCGATGCATCTTCCACGGTTGACTATTCTGTCACCGCCTGGTCCTACCACGTCACCCCCACGAGTATCCATTGTACATGTGCCCATTCCATTACATATAGTTGGTTCATTTTCGTGTTTTTTAAGGTTTTCGTTCAAATTTGCTCCGCAGACCACCAATCACCCACCAGATCGTTTTTCACCATTTCTCTGCAATTTTTCCTCCATTTCGTCATCTACACGGCCATTTCCTTCATCCACACTGCATCCATTATCCCCGTCCTTGGATTTTGTGGCAATTTTGATGTTTTTTAGGGTTTCAAGCACGAAAAACGGCCATGGCTCATTGTTCCTGTCACAGTGGCAGACATGCAGGAAAGGGCCATGTACAAAGATACATTTAATGAATAAAAGGCCCAGGGAAGTGTTTGACGTGATTATAATCAAAGGATAGGGTCAAAATTTTGTCACTCTCCTCTGGAGCAATTAAAAGCACAGAGTTCACGACCAGAAGGTAACTATGGGAGCAGCAAAGAGAAATCAGCAAGGAAATCAAAGAGTCAAAGCATTAAACTGGAGATTTTAAAGGATTAATCCAGTTTTTCAGAGGCAAGGTACTAGATTGAAAACCCCAAAGATCAATCAGAAGTTTAAAGCATGGGAAACCATACCACCATGGTTTTCTACAGCAGTAGAATGTTTTTCTTCATCAAAGGATAAAGTTCCCATGCAATTTTTATTATACATCGTGTTCCTGAAGTTTCCTACCCCAACAACAGTCCTACATGATCAGAAGCATTTGTTGCACAAGTAGGGCAGACCTCACTGTTTCTTATTTTTCTTTTGATTATTTCACCAAATGTACCACACAGTACTACAGTCAAAACACCTAATCCATACCAGAGATAAATGAAGAGAGTTAAAACAGAGTAGGTTTCGGCCCTCTCTCCATTTTCTGTGTTTAATGTTTCATTTAGTTCTCACCTACCTCCTCATTTCACTTTCTGTTATAAAATCCATGAGAAAATATTGTAAAGGTTTTTGATCAGTTATCAGAGAACTGCAAGTAGTTTCTTTGGAGACACAGTCTCTGTGTAAAGATTGTAAGATAGGTTGAAGGATATGTTCTCAGACTGAGTATTCAGCTATTGGCAATTTTGTACTTGATTGGTATTGTTACTTAATATGACAAGCACATTTCTTTGGATCCTGATCTGAAGTAGTGGTGATGTTTTCCTATCTCTGTGTCTACATTCATTTCATTTCATTTCTATTGGCTTGGTTCAAAAATTTGGCATAGGATTTACCCTTGTTAGGTACCCTATGTTCCTGCTCTCCTTGCCATTTATGTTTCTCTTCTGAATGTATTACCTGAGAAGTGATTTTAGTTGGTTTAACTAGTGTAGTGGATGTTATTTCCTGCTCTCTAATGTATGAATTAAATGAATTCAGTTCTTAGATGCTTCTTGTTATAGATTCAGTTGGAAGATTTGGGAACACTGGGGATTAGAGCTAGCCCTGTCCACTAGGATCCTTGTACAACCTACTGATCTACAACTTTGTGCTCTGAAATATGTGTTATCTCCTCCCTCCTACTTTCCATATCACATAATCATCTTGAAGATCCTAATTTTTAGATGACTAGCCCAATTGAAAGCCTGCCTGTTGAGTAGCAAGCAAATCCTTTCCTGACTCCATTGCCCAATGGTTTGAATATTTCCTAGAATATTTCACCTCTGCCATATCCCTCTTTGCTCATCCTGGTCTTACATTGAACCCTTCTTTCCTGATAACCAACAACCAAAACAATCAAACAAATCAAACAAACCTTGTGCCTATAACTAGCCTAAAATCATAACATTTGAGCTTCATAGACATAAACCTTTGCTCAAACATAGAGAGATCCCTCTTTGGACCCAGGAGGGCTAGATCTTGAGGTATGAAAGTGGTTCTGATGTTGTCTCATCTTTTGGTCTTTCCAATCTGGCCAAAACATGGGAACCCAAACATAATGGCGACTCCACTGGGGAGACCATCCCCCATAACAACATCAACCATAGTAGAAGTAACAAGTAGGGTTAAGCTGCTTGGTCAGAAACAACATTCTGGCTTCTAGAACTATCCATACAAGAGCTTACCCTAACCTAGACCCACCTGAAATAGTCAATAATCCTGAGATCATCCTCAAGGGAGCTCATACACCTAAAATATCAACCATTTCCAAACACATCCACAGAGCTAATTCTGCACCAGAAGATCTTACAGCTCTATCAAATTTTCACCTTGACCTAGACCTACCTAACAACTTATCTAGAACTAGGTCATTCAGTGGCTTAGACCAGCCAGACCCTGAGCTTCCCGATTCACCACAGCAAGGTGGTACACACCTTGGGAATAGACAGACCCCTCCATCTACACCTCCTAATTTACATTTCATACAAAACTTGGGGCTCAGTCACCCTAGGTCTGCTCATCAGTCATTTTCTGGTCATAATATCCCTATCACCCATATATCAACTGCCCAAGTTAACCCTTTACCTCATCAAAACATCATCATGGCAGCCTGGTATGCACCTTTAGTTTTACCCCAGCCTCTAGTACCCTTACCAAACGATTATCAGTCTAAGATTCCACACTTCACTGCAAAGGAGTCCATCACAACCCAACAACATGTAGATAAAATGGAAGATTCTTTTGACTACATGGAAATTGATGATGATACAGTCAAAATGAGAATATTCACCCAAAGCTTAGGGGGTGATGTGAAGAAATGGTTTAAATGCCTACCCCCAGGTAGCATCAACGATCTTCCAGCTTTGTATCACAATTTCATAAAAAAATGGGAAACTAGGGAAAATCCTCACCAAATCCTAGTAGAATACATGACCCTTAAAAGAAACGTAGGAGAGAGCGTTCACGATTACACAACAAGGTTCAACAGCATCTATAATGCTCTCCCTCCACATATGAAACCTCCACAAGGCATGGCCCTAGCAAAATACCCTGAGGGTTTTGATGCTGACATGGCCTATGAGCTTAAAGACAAGGAATACAACACATTGGAGGACATGTAGAAAGGAGAAGTAAACATAGAAGCCAACCTGATTGAGAAAAGAGTGAGACTGAAATCTGAAATAAGGGTAACATATAGAGATGATAACATAGCTTCCACATCTGACCAAAATTATGATAAGCTGTCCAAAAATGTGGAAAGGTTACAAAAAATTATGGAAAAAATGGTTTTCACAGTTAGTAACCAGAATAGAAACCAAAACCAGAACCAGAACTTTAGGAGAAACAATAACACTCCCAACAGACAAAGAGAATCAGATCAACAAGTTATTCCCCCATTCCAAGAGAATTTTCTTGATGAAGATGAGCGAATCATAGAAGAGTCTGAGGGAAACACAATTAATATGTTTGAAACAGAGGATTCAATCCATAACTGTTATTCAGAAGAAGACTAGCCTCCACCCTTTGGTTGGGAGGAGGAGTGGTTGGAATCTAAAGATTATAGATTAGGATTTGAAAATGCCATGATGCAGGTCAGAGAACAGTATGAACTTAGAAGCAAAAAGAGTCAAGAAACTGCTAAACCCAAAGCTTCTGAGTCTACCATCAAGAAGAGACATGAGAAAACTTCTAAAGCAACTACTGAAACCAACAAATCAGCAGCTGAGAGTTTTTGAAAGAATAGAGAAAAAGACAACCAAAACATTAATGCACAAGGTAAACCAGCTAGCAGCACTAGCACTGCAGTTAGTGCTCCTGATGAAACTGTCACAAACACTGTACATAACGAAAATAATCCCACTGACTTAGACACTAAGACAGTGTCAAATAAAACAGAGATGAGTATGCCAAAGAGTCAGTCCCCTTTCAATTTGGAAAGTGAGATTGCATAATTGAAATCTCTGTCCCACTTTCTGAGCTGGCCACTCAGGATGTACATAAAGGCCAGATTTTGAGAGCTTTGAACTTAGGTGAGAATGGTGACTCTGTCAATTTGAATGATGATCAACCTGCCCTCTTGTTTGGTCCTAAGATAGAGGGGAAGTTTTAGGAAGGGGTAGTTCCACCTTTCTATATCAGTCTCAACATTCATGACAAGATCCTGCATAATGCAATGCATGATTCTGGAGCATCTCACAACCTAATGCCTAAGGTAGTTATGGAAAGACTAGGTCTAGAGATAACCAGACCCTACAAAGATTTATACTCTTTCGACTCTAGCAGAGTAAAATGCCTAGGCTTGATCAAAGACTTGTGTGTGAGCTTAACTCAAATCCCAGCTAAATGCATGGTCATGGATGTTGTGGTGGCAGATGTGCCACCCAAGTATGGCATGCTACTATCAAGATCATGGGGGGCCAAGCTGTAGGGTACAATGCAGATGGATGGCTCATATGCCACGATCCCAATCTTTGGCCAACTTAGAAAACTGTATAGGGAGGCACAGATGAAATTCCTAGTCAGTAGCCCCAAAAAACCAGAAAATTCACCCGTTTAGTCTGTACATACAGACCTGGACTCCTTCATATTTTGTAACGATGAATCTTTAGAAGGGTCAGAGTCCCAAAATAGAGATACAAGCGGAGAGGCAGAGGCCATAGATTTTAACATAATGGCTGCTCTGGATTTAGAGGACAACGAAGAAGAAAACCGCAATGAAAATTGTAGGATATGCGGTGGAGACCTAACTCCGAGCGAATAAGAAACCAAGCGTAAACAACCATCCGAACAGATCCCTGAACCTCATACATTTCATGAAGATCAAAGTGACCCATAGCCTAGTACAGACCCCATAACACAACACAATGGTGAATCCAGCTGCAAAGGAGAAAACCATGATAATCATGAGAATAACCGCTTATGGGAAATGAGCTTTGACGGGTGTTGTACTAAAATTACTGTAGGGGCAGGGGTATGGTTACACAATACAGAAAATGACTACGCTGAGAGCCACGACTGTAGTATTCATTTCAAATGCACAAATAATGTCGCTGAATACGAGGCTCTAATCCTGGGTCTGAATCTGTTGAAGAAAAAGGGAGCCCGTAGGATAACCGTAAGGGGAGACTCAGAGTTAGTTATTAAACAAGTGAATGGTGAATACATGGCGAATCATCCCAGACTGAGAACATATAGGAATGACACTATGGATTTGCTGAAAACGTTCATTGAATACAAATTAGTGTTCATTCTTAGGGGTCAAAATGTCATTGCAAATGGATTAGCTTGCCTGGACAGTTCCTACCCCAAGACTCCCAACGACCAATAGATCATCATTAAAACCAAATTCAGACCTGTTGTGCCAGACAATGAAAAGTATTGGCAGGTTTTTGAAGGTGATAAGCAGATTTAGGATTTCCTGGTAGGCAGAAACGAGTTTGAGTTTACTTATTCAGACTCTAAATATGATAGTAGTTGCCTAAGTGAAGAATCCTCAGATGAGGAAGAAATACCCTGTAACATAGAAATAAATTCTTTAGATGAACAGACTGGAAATCCGGATGGAAAATGTGAAAATGCAGATAGTGAAGAGGCAGAGGTGCTGCAGGCCAAAGATAATAATATACCCAGAGGCCTGGCACCCTTAGAGGACCTCTTTGACTTTGATTATGTAGCAAAAAAGCCCACTATAGAACATGCAGATTCTGATGCGAAAGAATTCAACATAGGCACTAAAGATAAGCCCAAAATGATTAAAATGGCTAAGTCGCTACCTGCAAACATGAAGAAGAAATACATTGACCTTTTCAAGGAATTCATTGATGTGTTTGCATGGAGCTATGAGGACTTAAAGGCCTATGACACAAACATCATCCAGCACAAAATACCCTTGAAAGAAAATCAAAAGCCCTTTAGGCAAAAACTTCGCAGAATCAATCCCAAACAATTGCCTGTAGTAGAGAAAGAGATCAAGAAGATGTATGAATTAGGTATAATTGTTCCTGTGAGGTTATCTGATTTGGTATCAAACTTAGTGGCTGTGAGGAAGAAAACAGGAGAAATCAGATTGTGCATATACTTCAGGAATCTTAATAGAGCCTCACTCAAGGACAATTACCCTTTGCCTAAAATGGAACATATCCTTCAGAAGGTAGTGGGCTCTAAAAGAATCTCCCTGCTGGATGGCTTTTCAGGTTATAACCAAGTCTTAGTGATCCCATAAGACCAACTCAAAACAACTTTTACCACTCCATGGGGTACCTTCATGTATGTGAAGATGCCTTTTGGATTGATGAACACTGGAGCCACCTTCCAAAGAGCGATGGACATAGCATTTTCAGATGAGATAGGGCACTTCATTGTTATCTACTTAGATGACATAACAGTCTTTTCCAAGACCGAAGAAGAACACCTGAAACATCTGAGAAAAGTATTCGAGAAATGTGGAAGGTTTGGTCTATCCCTGAAACCTAAAAAGACTGTCTTTGGGCTACAAGAAGGTAAACTTCTTGGCCACATTATATCTGAGGAGGGAATCAGGATAGACCCACAGTGAGTTGAGGGAATACTAAAGATCATACACCCCAGAAACATCAAGGAATTACAGTCTTTCATTGGGAAGATTAACTTCCTTAGGAGGTTTATTCCAAATCTGGCTGAACACCTTAGGAACATGATTGACATGCTGAGGAAAGGTGTAGGAGTTAAATGGACTGTAGGAGCTAAACAATCTTTCGAATCAGTGAAACTTGCACTTACCCAAGCTCCCGTCCTAATCAGTCCAGATTTCTCCAAAGATTTCCTGATCTTTTCATTCACCTCTGAGCATACAGTGGCTGCAGTCTTGCTGCAGAAAAACACAGAGGGAATGAAACATCCAATTTCCTTCTTTAGCAAGGCACTCAGAGATGCGCCCTTGAAATATAACATCATGGAGAAACATGCCTATGCTCTGATTAAGGCCTTGAAAGACTTTAGGGTGTACATATTGCATTCTCACACGGTAGCTTATGTGCCCAACATCATAGTCAAAGATATCTTGTCCCAGGACCCAGATGGGAAAAGGGGTAAGTGGATATCCGTGATCTTAGAGTATGACCTTGAGATAAAACCCACCAAACTAATTAAAGGTTAGGGCTTAGCTAAATTAATGGTTGAATCCAACTTACAAGCCCTAGAAATTAACATGATAAATACCTTGGATGAGCAACAAGAATTGTCTGGTCCCACTGTTGAGGAAAAATTACAGAGCTCTCCTTGGTATTCTGACATTCTGTATGTGCTTACACACCTCAATGCCCCTCCCGGATTATCAAATACCAAGGCCAGATTCTTAAAGCTAAAAGCCAGAAATTATTGCATCTTGCATGAAAACTTATACTAGAAGAATCCTAATGGCCTGTTGCTAAAATGTTTGCCTGAGAATGAGGTAGAGAGGGTTAAACAAGAATTCCACGCTGGAGAATGTGGAGGCCACTTAAGTTGGAAAGCCACTGCAAAAAAAATACTCAGAGCTGGTTATTATTGGCCCACACTCTTCAATTATGTTCATAAAATTATAGTTACCTACCACAAATTCCAGATCTTTGAAGGCAAAAGAAAACTCCTCCCTTTACCCATACAACCCATCACTGTTGAAGGTCCCTTTCTGTAATGGGGCCTAGATTTCATAGGGTAAATTCACCCTGCTTCTTCTGCTCAACACAAATGGATCCTAACAGCCACAGATTATTTCACTAAGTGGATAGAGGTCGTGCCTACTAGGAATGCCACAAACTCAGTCATCATTAGTTTCCTATAAAGTCACATCCTCTCTCGGTTTGGCTTCCCAAGGAAAATAATCACTGATAATGCCACAGC
Source organism: Pinus albicaulis (assembly GCA_034641835.2). NCBI lineage: Eukaryota > Viridiplantae > Streptophyta > Pinopsida > Pinales > Pinaceae > Pinus > Pinus albicaulis. The sequence goes on along the minus strand of CM076569.1, from coordinate 346,355,216 downwards.
TTTCGGATCCAAAAAGATGGTCGATTTTTGTCACAGGTACCAAATAGCACTTGGTCATTAAACTGCCTATTACCCTCAAGGTAATGGATTAGTTGAATCATCAAATAAGAGCCTGGTGATCATCATCAAGAAGCTGCTGGAAGAGAACAAAAAATCATGGCATAACAAGCTAGTACATGCTTTGTGGGCCAACAGGCTTACAATAAAGAAGTCCATTGGCATGTCACCTTTTCAGCTTGTCTATGGAACAGAGGCAGTATTCCCTACCAGCCTTGGGATACCAGTTATCAAACTAATCCAGGAGATCCAAACAAAAGAAGACAACATGGTGAGGAGGATAAATCAGACAATCCATCTCCAGCAAACAAGGGAAGAGGTCTGCAATAGAGCAGTGAAAGTTCAGCAGAATGTAAAGAAACTGTTTGACAAAATAATCAAAGCTGCTGATTTCAAAGTTGGAGATAAGGTTTTGAAGTGGGATTCGAGAAGAGAGGATAAAGGAAAGCATAGCAAATTTGACAGTTTGTGGCAAGGTCCATACCTCATCCAGGCCACTGTGGGTCCCAATGCTTTCTTCCTACAAGAATTAGATGGCACTGAGCTGTTTGGGGGTCCTGTCAATGGCAGGATGCTCAAACATTACTTCTACTAATTTACAATTTCCAGTATCCATTTCCATTGTACATACCATTGCTGTTTTTATTTTCAAAGAAAAGAGAAAATGTTTCAAAAAACAAAGGATAGTAAGAGGTTCAGACATGCTTAAAACATGAATCTTTGATGTGCAGAAGATTGGCTCTAATAAGCTCAAAACTTGAGCCAAAGCAAGTAAAGCAGCTAGTCCTAACATGCTCAAAATCTGGGCCAACAAAGAAGAAAGAAGAATCAGCTCTAACATGCCCAAAACCAGAGCTGAGATGAAGAAAAAAGTGACTCTAACATGCTCAAATCTTGAGTCACAAAGGGAAAGAAGGATGTTTCAAGTTTCAGATCTCAAGCCTTCACAGTTTCGTTTTTAGTTTTCTGCAAATTTTTTCCATGTGCAATTGTCTTTATGCCTTGGACCCACAGCAAGTCAGACAGTCTAATCCTGGCTTGACTGTTTTTCAATTTCCTGTCTTAGAATGTAGAGATGGAATCTGCTGGACAGTTTAATCCTAGCAGATATTATATTAGGTAGAGAAACACATGAGACCAACAGTTTAAACTGGTCTCATGGAGAAATAATGGTAGATTTAGAATAGGTTTATTTTCTTTTTGAAAAAATAAAATAATGTAAAGGGTCTGCTAGCTCAAATGCACCCTTAAAGAAGAAAAAATGCTAGGATTGTAGTATGGGTAGGTATATTGATTGAGGAAAGTTTTTCTACTGATGTAATGTCTACATATTGTGGCAGCTGATCAAAGAAAGAAAAGGATGTGCCAAGCAGCAGGCAACTGGCCTACTCCAAAGATATTTTCTCTGAATTCTTGACTCCTTCAAGAAGAAGCCATCCCCATGTGGAGCCACTGTTAGCTCCTTATAAATTTCTTGACTAAGCAAGCAAGGGGCTAGTTTGTTGTATAAGCCTACAAGGAATGCATTTCCCTTGTAAACACATCATCCTTGCACCCTTTTCATTTCCCCTACCTTTAACTATTTCCCTCTGTTGTTATGGAGTCTATGAGCCTAAATGATTTCTAAATATCCTGCTCCAAAAAGCCTTGCATTACCCCTTATACCCCTACAAAGTGTCCCTTTTCCCTTTTTCCCTCTTTTTGTCAATGTGCCCATGCTCCCCTCTTTTCCCCTATTAACCCTCTAAACCTCCCAATATCCCCTTTAAATCCCATTTTCGCCCTTTGTTTAAACCTTTATACCCCTTTCCTTCCTATCGTTACCCTTTATAGGCCTCAAAATGCATTAAAAAGGTTAAAAACCCACTTTGAAACGTTATATCAGGCCTAGCCCCTTTTCTGTTGGCCCTCGTATCTTTCCTCCCACGTGATCATAGCGCTGGAACCACCCACTAGAGAAAAAAGCATTTATCTCCAATCCATATCGGGCGTGACACCAGCCGTTGATCTTGGTAGATCGGACGGCTGTCATTAAATCTTCGGCACCCGTGTTTCTCTGTTCAAATCTCTGATCGCGCAATCATCATCCGTTTAAACGTTGATCTGACGGTCCGCAATGTGCTCGCGCCAGTGGTCCCCATACACTGTTCATAAACCCGGTGGTTTCTATCGCACCGCCTTTAGGCGGTAGGCGGTATTCCTTCATCGGCCATCAATTCCATACACCTCTCGACACACGTCCCCCTATACAATTTCAAAGCCACCATCCTCATGCGTTAATGCCTTCCATCGCACGTTATTATTCGAACACGGATGCCCAGCAATATTTCCGTGGACCGTTCGATCTGGGGCGGGCCATCCAAGGGCTATCGCTCGCCGAAGATGCGCGGTAGTTAACCCAGATGCACATGCGATAACTCAGGGTATGGCCCGCCATCCGTCGCCCTCTGATGCATCTTCCACCATTGATCTCCGCCACAGTCGGACGGTCCAGATTTGTTTGCCTTCTGTTGACTATTCCGTCACCACCCGGTCCTGCCACGTCACCCCCATGAGCATCCATCGTACATGCGCCCATTCAATTACATATAGTTGGTTCATTTTCGTGTTTTTTAAGGTTTTTCGTTCAAATTTGCTCTGCAAACCGCCAATCACCCACCAGAGTGTTTTTCACCATTTCTCTGCAATTTTTCCTCCATTTCGTCATCTACATGGCCATTTCCTTCATCCACACTACATCCATTATACCCGTCCATGTATTTCATGACAAGTTTGTTGTTTTACAAGGTTTCAAGCGCAGAAAACCACCATGGCTCATTGTTCCTATCACAGTGGCAGACATGCAGGAAAGGGCCATGTACAAAGATATATTTAATGAAGAAAAGGCCCAGGGAAGTGTTTGACATGATTGTAATCAAAGGACAGGATCAAAATTCTTTCGCTCTCCTACGGAGCCATTAAAAGCACAGAGTTCACAGCCAGAAGGAAACTGCGGGAGCGGCAAAAAGAAATCAGCAAGGAAATCAAAGAGTCAAAGCATTAAACTGGAGATTTTAAAGGATTAATCTAGTTTTTTAGAGGCAAGGTACTAGATTGAAAACCCCAAAGATCAATCAGAAGTTTAATGCACTAGAAACCGTACCACCGGAGTTTTCTACAGCAGCAGAATGTTTTTCTTCATCAGAGGACAAAGTGCCCATGCAATTTTTATTATACATCATGTTCCTGAAGTTTCCTACCCCAACAGCAGTCCTACATGATCAGAAGCATTTGTTGCACAAGTAGGGCAGACCTCACTATTTCTTATTTTTCCTTCGATTATTTCACCAAATGTACCACACAGTACTGCAGTCAAAACACCTAAGCCATACTAGAGATAAATGCAGAGAGTTAAAACAGAGTGGGTTTCGGCCCTCTCTCCCTTTTCTGTGTTTAATGTTTCATTTAGTTCTCACCTACCTCCTCAGTTCATCTGCTGTTATAAAATCCATGAGAAAATATTGTAAAGGTTTTTGATCAGTTATCAGAGAACTGCAAGTAGTTGCTTTTGAGACATAATCTCTGTGTAAAGATTGTAAGATATGTTGAAGGATATGTTCTCATACTGAGTATTCAGCTATTGGCAATTTTGTACTTGATTGGTATTGTTACTTAATATGACAAGCACATTTCTTTGGATCCTGATCTGAAGCAGCGTTGATGTTTTCCTATCTCTGTGTTTACATTCATTTCATTTCATTTCTACTGGCTTGCGTCAGAAATTTTCCATAGGATTTACCCTTGTTAGGTACCCTATGTTCATTCTCTCCTTGCCATTTATGTTTCTCTTCTGAATGTATTATCTGAGAAGTGATTTCAGTTGGTTTAACCAGTGTAGTGGATGTTATTTCCTGCTCTCTGATGTATGAATTAAATGAATTCAGTTCTTAGATGCTTCTTGTTATAGATTCAATTGGAAGATTTGGGAACACTGGGGATTAGAGTTAGCCCTGTCGACTAGGATCCTTATACAACCTGCTGATCTAAAACTTTGTGCTCTGAAATTTGTGTTATCTCCTCCCTCCTACTTTCCATATCACATAATCATCTTGAAGATCCTAAGCTTCAGATGACTAGCCCAATTGAAAGCCTGCCTGTTGAGTAGCAAGAAAATCCTTTCCTGACTCCATTGCCCAATGGTTTGAATATTTCCTGGAATATTTCACCTTTGCCTTATGCCTCTTTGCTCATGTTGGTCTTACATTGAACCCTTCTTTCCTAATAACTAGCAACCAAAACAATCAAACATATCAAACAAACCTTGTGCCTATAACTAGCCTAAAATCATAGCATTTGAGCTTCATAGACATAAACCTTTGCTCAAACATAAAGAGATCCCTCTCTGGACCTAGGAGGGCTAGATCTTGAGGTATGAAAGTGGTTCTGATGTTGTCTCATATTTTGGTCTTGCCAATCTGGCCAAAACATGGGAACCCCAACAAGGCAAAGACTTCGCAGAATCAATCCTAAAAAACTGCCTGCAGTAGAAAACGAGATCAAGAAAATGTATGAAGCAGGTATAATTGTTCCTGTGAGGTTCTATGATTGGGTATAAAAATTAGTGGTTGTGAGGAAGAAAATAGGGGAAATCAGGTTGTGTATAGATTTCGAGAATCTTAATAGAGCCTCACTCAAAGACAATTACCCTTTTCCAAAAATGGAACATATTCTTCAGAGGGTAGTAGGCTCTAGAAGGATCTCCTTGTTGGATGGTTTTTCAGGTTACAACCAAGTCTTAGTAATCCCAAAAGATCAACTCAAGACAGCATTTACCACTCCATGGGGTACCTTCATATATGTGGAGATGCCTTTTGGATTGATGAATGCTGGAGCCACCTTTCAAAGGGCAATGGACATAGCATTTTCAGATGAGATAGGGCACTTCATTGTTATCTACTTGGATGACATAACATTATTTTCCAAGACTGAAGAAGAACACCTAAAACATCTGAGGAAAGTATTCGAAAAGTGTAGAAGGTTTGGTATGTCTTTGAATCCCAAAAAGACTATTTTTGGGCTACAAGAAGGTAAGCTTCTAGGCCACATTATATCCAAGAAGGGAATTAGGATAGACCCACAGCGAGTTGAGGGAATACTATAGATCACACACCCTAGGAACATCAAGGAATTATAGTCTTTCATTGGGAAGATTAACTTCCTTAGGAGGTTTATTCCAAATCTGGCTAAACACCTTAGGAACATGACTAACATGTTGAATAAAGGTGAAGGAGTTAAATGGACTGTCAGAGCCAAACAATCTTTTGAATCAGTGAAACTTGCACTTACCCAAGCTCTCGTTCTAATCAGCCAAGATTTCTCCAAAGATTTCCTGATCTTTTCATTTGCCTCTGAGCACATAGTGGCAGCAGTCTTGCTGCAGAAAAACACAAAGGGAATGGAACAGCCGATTTCCTTCTTTAGCAAAGCACTTAGAGATGCACCCTTGAAATACAACATCATGGAAAAACAGGCCTACACTCTGGTTAAGGCCTTGAAAGACTTCAGGGTGTACATACTGCATTCACACACCGTAGCTTACATGCCCAACATCATAGTCAAAGATATACTATCCCAAGACCCAGATGGGAAAAGGGCAAATGGATAGCTGTGATCTTAGAGTACGACCTTGAGATAAAACCCAGCAAACTGATTAAAGGTCAAGGCTTAGCTAAAGTGATGGCTGAATCAAACCTACAAGCCCTAGACGTTAACATGATAAATACCTTGGATGAGCAACAAGAATTGCCTGATCTCACGGTTGAGGAAAAATTTTAGAGCTCCCCTTGGTATTCCGACATTCTGTATGTGCTTACACATCTCAATTCCCCACCCAAAATATCAAAGACCAAGGCTAGATTCTCGAAGCTAAAAACTAGAAATTACTGCATTTTGAATGAAAAATTATACTGGAAGAATCCTAATGGCCTATTGCTTAAATGTTTGCCTGAAAATGAGGCAGAGAGGGTTAAACAAGAATTCCATGCTAGAGAATGTGGAGGCCACCTGAGTTGAAAGGCACTACAAACAAAATACTCAGAGCTGGCTACTATTGGCCCACACTCTTCAATGATGTCGATAAAATGATAGTTTCCTACCACAAATGCCAGATCTTTGAAGGCAAAAGAAAAATCTTCCCCTTACCCCTACAACCCATCACTGTTGAAGGTCCCTTTCTGCAATGGGGTCTAGATTTCATAGGGGAGATTCACCCTGCTTCTTCTGCACAACACAGGTGGATCCTGACAGCCACAAACTACTTCACTAAGTGGATAGAGGCCATATCCACTAGGAATGCCACAGATTCGGTCATCATTAGTTTCCTGGAAGGTCACATCCTCTCTCAGTTTGGCTGCCCAAGGAAAATAATCATTAATATTGCTACTGCTTTTGGATCCAAGAAGATGGTTTATTTTTGTCACATGTACCAAATAGCACTTGGTTATTCAACTGCCTATTACCCACAAGGTAATATATTAGCTGAATCATCAAACAAGAGCCTGGTGATCATCATGAAGAAGTTTTTGGAAGAGAACAAAAAATCATGGCATAACAAGTTAGTGCATGCTTTGTGGGCTGACAGGCTTACAACAAAAAAGTCCATTGGCATGTCACCATTTCAGCTTGTCTATGGAATAGAAGCAATGTTTCCTACCAGCCTTGGGATACCAGTGATCAAGATGGTCCAGGAGATCCAAACAGAAGAAGATAGTATGGTGAGTAGAATAAGCCAAACAATCCACCTTCAGAAAACAAGGGAAGAGGTCTACAACAGAGCAGTGAAAGTTCAGGAGAATATAAAGAAATTTTTTGACAAAAGAACCAAAGCTCCCAATTTCAAAGTTGGAGATAAGGTTTTGAAGTGGGATTTGAGAAGAGAGATAAAGGAAAGAACAACAAATTTGATAGTTTGTGGCAAGATCCATACCTCATCCAGGCCACTGTGGGTCCCAATGCTTTCTTCTTACAAGAATTAGATGGCACTGAGATTTTTGGGGGTCCTTTCAATGACAGGATGGTCAAACATTACTTCTACTAATTTACAGTTTCCAGCTTTCATTTCCATTGTACATACCATTGCATTTTTTATTTTCAAAGAAAAAGAGAAATGTTTCAAAAAACAGAGGAAAAGGAGAGGTTCAGACATGCTTAAAACATAAACCTCTGATGTGCAAATATTGGCTCTAATATGATCGAAACCAAAGCCAAAGAAAGTAAAGACAGCTGGTCCTAATACGCTCAAAATTTGGGCCAGCAAAGAAAAAGGAAGAGTCAGCTCTAACATGCCCAAAACCAGAGTTGAAATGAAGAAAAGGAAGTGACTCTAACATGCTCAAAACTTGAGTCACAAAAAGAAAAGAAGGATACTACAAGTTCCAGATCCCAAGCCTTCACATTTTTGTTTTCAGTTTCCTACAAATTCTATCCATGTGCAATTGTCTTTATGCCTTGGATTCATAGCAAGTCAGACAGTCTAATCCTGGCTTGACTGTTTTTCAATTTATGTCGTAGAATATAGACAAGAAATCTGCTGGACAATTTAATCCCAGCAGATATTAGATTAGGTAGAGAAACATATGATACCAACAGTCTAATCTAGTCTCATGGAGTAATAAGTGTAGTTGTAGAATAGGTTCATTTTTTGTTTGTAAAAAAATAAAAAAATGTAAAGGGTCTGCTAGCTAAAATGCACCCTAGAAGAAGAAAAAATGCTAGGGCTGTAGTGTGGGTAGGTAGTTTGTTGGAGAAAGTTTTTCTACTGAGGTAATGTTTTCATATTGTAGCAGTTGATCAAAGAAAGAAAGGGATGTGCCAAGCAGTAGGCAACTGGTCTACTCCAAAGATCCATTCTCTGAATTCTTGACTCCTTCAAGAAGAAGCCATTCCCATGTGGAGCCACTGTTAGCCCCTTATAAATTTCTTGACAAGCAAGCAAGGGGCTAATTTGTTTTATAATCCTGCAAGGAATGCATTTCCCTTGAAAACACATCATCCTTGTAGCCTTTTCATGTTCCCTACCTTGTGACTGTTCCCTCTGCTGTTATGAGTAACTAAGCCTTGCTGATAAAGAATTATGTTCTTGAAGGCTTTATTATGCCCCTTATACCTTTTCAAATGCTTCATAGTCACCCCTTCATTCCTTTCCTAAAAGTCCCTTTTTCTTCCCCTAATTCCCCTTTCCATCCCAAAAATCCCTTCTAAAACATGCCTACTCCCTTCGATTATGCCTAAAATTCCCCTCATTCCCCTATCGTTACCCTTGGCCAGCTTCAAAATGTATTAAAATGGGCCAAAAATCATATTTTATTCATAGTCCAGGCCTAGCCCCTTTCGGCCTAGCCCCCGCACCTTTTATCCCACAGAACCCAGTGCTGTGACCGAAGCGCTAGCCCTGAAGGTGCTTGTCCCATATGTTTATCGCGCTGTCTCAACCGTTGATCCATATAGATCGGACGGCGATCGTTAAACCTCGTAGCGCTCGTGATTCACCCATTCAAACCACCAATCGCACCATCGTCGTCCATTCACCGCCAGATCAACGGTTCAGAGTGTGTCTGCCATGGTGGTCCCCGCCCACTTTTACTATTCCAAAACCATATGGTTTCCATCGCACCGCTTATGGAGGTCGGGCGGTATTTTCCTTTCGGCCAGCGATTCCATACGACGATCGATGTGTGGCTCCTGTACGGTTCCAAAACTGCTTGCCCATCGCACGTTAACGTTCGGCATGGGATGCGTAGCGATATTCATGTTAGCTGTCAGATTTGTCCTCGTTCATCCAATGGTCATCGCTCGACGAAGTTGTGCAGGGTTTAACCCATAGTCTCCATACCCCCGACCCCCCGTTCGTCGCCCTCCACCGTGTTTTGACCGTCGATCTCCTCTGCGATCTAACGGCCCAGTTTGGTCTTCCCGTGTTGACTCTTCTGTCGTTGCCCGGTCTCGCCAAGTCACCTCCACGTGTACCCACCATACCTCTACCATCTCATTACATAAATTCGTTCAAAGGTCGATGTTGATAAGGTTTTCGCGTGTATTGTTCTGCATTCCTCCAACCCGTGCCACCTCTGCTTGCCACCATTCCACGACGTTTTCCACCATTTCTCCATAGGTCCTATTAGCGCTCAAATCTACCTCAGGCTGAAATGAGGTAAAACTCAAGGCCACATCAAACCACGCTCAGCCTCGTAGCTAGCCCTACGAGGACAGGAGAGGGCTCTCTCCGTCAATCTCGATAAAATGAGCAATAGGATGCGAGATGACTTACAATAAGAACTGATTTTAGGCTAGTAAAGAGATAGGTATGTTTGATTTTTGTTTTTTTTGAGTTTTCGCTGGAGAAATGGGAAAACAAATTTTGGGTCCGGGGATAAGGTCAGACCTTTGCAGATTTCAAGTTGGGGCGAGGTAGGTGAATGTCTTGATGCTTTTGATTGGATATATGGACAGATTAGACCGACGAGGAGCTAAAGAGGGCAAAGAAGAACTTGGATCCTCTCCAAACAGCTGAAAACATATAGAACTAACTGAATTCAAAGGTAGAGCATTGTAAACAATGGATTCAACCTCACTTACTCATTCAATTTAGTTCAGAAGCATATGAAAGGATGGCATACATTAAACATGAAGAAACTTACAGTAAACAAAGAGGAAACACCATCAAGAACATAACACCACAACGATCCCAACAAGTGCCGCAAAACCCCTGATCTTTCCTTAGCCAAAATATGAAAAATATGTACAATGATATCAAAAGTATCCCAAGAGTCGAACCTCTCCAACCTGTAGAATGCCTCAGAAATTACAATATATAGATCACTCTAACACCTTTCCCCACCTCTAGGGGTCGAATTCCCTCTTCAAGGATCAGTTTCAACCAATTCTATTCATGGAACTACAATCTAGGCAGCTAACAACTTGCCTCTAAAAGAGTGGAAACTGATCCATTACATGATTTTTACCCTTTTTGTGAGTGAATCTTCTAGAAGAGATAAAAATAAGCCAAAGTTACATGCCCAATATAAATTTACATCATAAAAAACCAAAAATTCCATCCACAAACAAAACTGGTCCATACTAGGCGAAAATCTGAGCTGGCAGTTGAATATTCAGCAAAAAATTTAAGTGGGTCGCATTTGAGCCGAGTGGGTCGCATTTTTTCCAGCCTGAATTTGAGGTACTTCCCGGCATCCAAATTGAGCTCATGATAGCTCGTTGGAAATCCCTGGATGTTGACTATCCAAACCAAGTGGAATTTCCAAATTTGGAGCTCATTTGACCCTCCAAAACATCTTTCTCCCAGAAGTACTTCCTGCTGGTGCAAAAGGTGGCAGCAAGGTGGTTTTCATGGTGTTTTTGAGCTCTTTGACCATCCAGATTTTGATGAAATGCTTAGGTAATGTCTGAGGATGCATAACTAACCATGAAAAATCCAAAAATGCAAAAATTTCCTCCAGCAAGTGTCCCAAAAAAAAGTGAGCATATGAGTGCGAGACCCACTTAACTGAAAAACCTGTTTTTAGACCCAAAAATTTCAAAATGACAAAATTTTCTCTGAATTCGCTCAAATTCGGAGCGAAGGTCCTCCATCATGTATCTTGCCCAGTCAACGAAGCCTCGGCCAAAATCCGAAGTGGATTAGGCCTTTTCCGTCGTCTTAGTGCTTCGCGCAACCTCCTCTTCAGAATCTTCATTCTCGCTTTGCAGACATGCATGCGAGCCCAATAATGGCCTTTCATGTGACGAAGCATGTCTTTGTCTCGATTGGCCTTCACCAACAATTTCTCCAGATGGATGTTCACATGTGTGAGTACAGTATCTCTGTCAGTTGGTGTCATGTCACCGGGTCTCTTTCGATTCCACTGTCTGTCCTCACGGATTTGGCGCAACTCATAAAATGTGAGCTCATCCTCAAGCTGTTTGTTGCGCTGCTCCAAATAGTTAATCACCCACTGAGCCTTCTGCAATTGATCTTTCAGCTTGTCATTCTCAGCCCTATGCTCCTGGATGACTTCCCTTAATTTCGAGCTAGGAGAGCTCGCATCAACATCAATGACTGTGAAATCTGTATCCCGGCCTCCTGATGGGCCCTCATCATGCATGGGCCTCTTGCCCCTGTCCTGTACCTGTACCTGCGCTAAAGAAGAAGGCGAGACCCCTTCCACATCATGTGGAGATAATACTCGCTCTGCTGATGAAGTCGGCAAGACCCCTTCCACCTCATGTGGAGATAATACTCGCCGTGTCGCTGCAAATAAGGCCCTGTGGCCTCGCTGATATGTCTGAACCAAAGGAGCGCTGATATGCTCAACCTCAGGCATGTCCGGCTGGTGTGAAGGCTCTCCTGTATCATGAACTGTCTCGGGAGGCGGTTGTGGCACTCTGAAAAAGTCTCTAGAAATGAAATCCTCCCAAGTGATGCCCTTCTCTTCCAATTGATGCAACACTATGATCTTGATCAAAGCATAATGGTATATACTCCTGTACTGCTGCGCTGGGCTCGTCTTCTTTTTCACAAAAATCACCATCCTCTCTATGTTGTGATATATGAAGTACGGAAGGTTCATCATACGTACCCTCGTGAAGTGCATCAACAAACGAATATGGTACGCAAAAAGACGAGCATACCTGCCCTCACAACTAAAATACTGAATGATGAGCTTCATCAGCGGTGCATACTCATCCCTCAAGAATCTGAATGGAAAAACTCTTCTCAAGTAACTCATATATCCAGTTTTCATGTATGGCTCATAGTGGAATTTCTCTAAATGCTGACGTTTGTTCCATTCCTCGCCTATGTTTGGTATGCCAGTGGCTTGAGCAATAGTCAAGGGTGACAAAATGAAATCAACCCCGGCAAGATTTACCCGACCATCCCGTAAATGTAGAACAAACAGACGGGCCAATTCACGATGAAGCCGGGTTTGTGCAATCATCTCACAAAATCTGAAACATGACAAATACCGAAAACAATCCATTGCTAGTGGACATGCCTGCAACCGAGCCAAAGAAGTAGGCTCCTCTCTGCGATGATTACCACCTCTGCTAACTCTATGAGACCCCCGTGGCACATTACCTTCAGTCATAGAATCATTGCCTGACCCTTGCTCATACTCTGACTCTGTCTCTGACATGGCTCTGAACAAGATATTGGCACTATGTATACTGATATAAATGCAGTGAAAACAAAGTTATGATGTGTGTTTTAACACCCAACAAATATCCCCCACCGTCAAAGCACCATAAGGAAACAAACAATGATAATATCTCTGTTTTAGGTGGATTGAAATAGAAGCACAGCCTCTGTTTTAATTGCAAGTGAAACTTGACCAAAGGAAGTAGGCAGCCTTTAGAATATTGGGCAAACCTTGTCAAAGGGAGCAATGCATCATATGAATGTGTTTGTCAATGGGCAGTAAAAACAGAGTTATAAGTGTCAATGGGCAGTGAAAAAAAAGTTATGAGAACGTTTTTATCATTGGGCGGTGAGATACAATATATCAATGATCATCATGGAACAAAAGTCATGACAGTGGTAAAATGATAATGATGACCACAGTGGTATAATGGATGTGTAAACAGTGGGGTTTTGATAATATATGCAAAGGTGGATATATCAATGATATAAGGTGGTAAAATGATCATAAAACCATCCATATGTATTTAAAACCCTAAGGAAAAAATCTGCCATGTATATAGGTTTTCACCTCTTCCTTTAAATAAATCATTTTTCCCACTTCAAGACATCACAACCATACTTAAAATCTACTGAGCAATGATTTGAAACCTGTTTGGAAGCAGCTGGAGTTGATTCAACACGAAACTGGGCACACAACATGAATTTTCTGAGCTCTGTTTTTAAGTGGGTCGCACCCCTCAAGTGGGTCGCACCCGTTCACTTTTACACTGGCTGAAATGCTCAAGTGGGTCGCACCCCTCAAGTGGGTCGCATTTCCCTCTTGCCACATAGTGCATTTTTCAGGAAGATTTTGGAGGCCTTCCCGGTGTCCAAATTGAGCGTGTGATAGCTCGTTGGAAAGATATTGGAGTCTAATTTCCAACAAAAGTGGAATTATGCAATTTGGATTTGATTTTCCCTATCAAAAATCAAATCTCCCAACACTAGTCAAAATGAGCAGAATGAGGCTGCCTCAAGGCAGAGCGCTGTTGCAGTCAACTTTTGAAGGTCTTCCTCAACTCCAAATTGAGCTCATGATAGCTAATTGGAAAGATATTTGTGTCTAGTTATCATTTGAATCATAATGCAAGTCATTTAGCCAACCATGCTAGGAGAAATCTTGATTTTCCCAAGGTCACTTCAGAGGTGCATTCAATTCTCCTGAGGCAACGGTATTTTTGACAGTTCTCTAAAACCATGATACCTGTGTAAAAAGTGAAAGAGGTTTTTCTTCCTTGGGATGTTGTGGACAAAAACCTCTCTCAGGTTTCCAAAATTCATCTTTTATTTCTCTGAAATAGCATTTTAGTGAAACTTATCCCGATGTGTGAAACAAGGGATTTTATCGAAATGAAGCGAAATGAAGGGGATAAGGGGCTTCTAAATTTTTGGGGAAATTTTGGGAAGTAGGGAGGGATGTTAGGAAGCAGGGGAAAGTGGAATATCAGAGTTTGAGTGAGGGGAAGGGGTCCAAAAGGGCAAAACACAGGCCTAGCCTAGAAAATTACCAAGTTGTGGCAAGAAACTAGGGTTTGTGCAAAAATGAGGAATTTGGGGGATATCAGTGATGGGAATTGTTTAATAAGGTACATTAAGGATAGGGGAAGGTGTATGAACATCAGGATACAAGTTTTTTCGATGATTTGACCATCCAAGAGAAATTACCTCCAAAACCCTAGGAGAGGGAAATGGACCTTACCAAGGCACAACTGAAGCATGAACAAGGTGTAAAATGACTAGATGGAGCTTGACATGATGATAACAACCCTCTGAATGATGGTACACTCAGTTGAATGGTGACATGGACCAACACTTGGACAACTTTGGAAGGAGTGAAAACAAACCCTAGACCTAATGCCTAGTGACCAAATTTTGCTTGAAGACTCTTTGAAATGACAAAATTTGACCTTGACACCTTAAAATCACTTTGTAAGAGCATGTTTTATCACTGAAGGAAGGCTGCAAAGGCTGACTCTAACATTGGCTCCAATGGGGATGGTAGCTCCTTGGAGGTGCCAAGAACGACAGATCTTTGGGAGAGCAGACCAGTGCCTTCATCCATTGGGCGATGGAATCATTATTTGAACGGATAACACAAAACCTTTGACACATTTATTGAATGAAAAATTGACTGAAAACTGAATGAAACTTGACTGAAACTTGACTCGATGGCAAACTGAAATAACTTGAAAAAACTGACTCAACAGACCAAACACAAATGACTCATGACTGACTTAAAACAAGACTTTACAAAGCTTTTGGAAAAAAGGCAGCAATCCATCAAGATTTGGAATCATGATGAAAACCACCTGCATATTGATGAAACATATACAATCATGTATAGTGGGATTTCCAATGTAACCAGACCAGCAGATGCCCTCTTGACTGATTCTCCCGATCAGATCTCCTGGTCAACAATACAAACTGACAACTGGGCATCCAAAAACATAATTGACTATGATCTCCTTCATCACTGAACACTGCAATAAACACCTTCACTGTTGACTGTAACAAATCTGCCATTGGATCTTGAAAAACATGAAGATTTACCTTCTGCTGAAGAAACAAGGTGTCTTTCTCTTCTGATTCTGATTTGTCTTTATCATGTACTTCAGTAAAAGTATGCTCCTGGGCTTCAAAAAACTCTGAACAGGTAGATGAGCAGATCTCCTCTTGTAAAAACATTTCAACACATGAAACATATGAAGAAGAAATTGAAAGGGAATCCTGAATGTTCTGATCTTCTGTAGTCTGAAAGTATGCTAGGTCATCTTCATATGATAGGACAGCCGGATTTTCATTACAGTCATCAATCATGAGAAAAGAAACTTCAGCTGATTCTTGATGCTCAAACATGATATCTCTATCATCTACCATAAATTCATCCAAAAGAACTATTTCACTTACTTGAACGAAGATCCCATCTTGTTTTTCATGAACTGACTGAATTACCTCCTCATGAAGGCTTTGTTCTAATGAACTGAAAACATTTGAGTCCATACCTTTGTCTTCTTCATTGCAGATGAACTCAACAACAAAGTTCTCCTTTTCAGGATTCAGCACAAGGTATTCTTGGTCATTATAATTTGAATCTGGATCTGAAATAGCTGGCTGATCATTATCACAATCTGAAACTGAAACTTGAGTTCCCGGCATGCTATCTTCTTCTGTGGACAGATCTGAAACAGGATCTTCTCTTTCATCACTTTCAACCATATAGACATCTTCAACCTGCTGATCTATAAGGCTGCTTACAAGACTGTCATCCTTTTCAGAAAAGGAAGAAGTTTCACCATCACCTTCTTGATCATGTGCACGCTGCGGATCTGCGTTAACATGCCCGTTCAAGAGTTGATCTATCTCATCTTCAGATAGAGGAGATAATACCTTTTGTTTTCTTTGCCTCAAAGAGTGATTTTCTTCATTGATTTCAAGTGAAGGAGTGATCAGATTTTCCTCATACTGCTGATCCATTTCATGTAATTCCTGTTCACTGTCAACATGCAAAATGGCTTCATTTTCCACCGTACTAAGATCTTGATCCTGCTGCAAATTTTCATGATCGTCTTTATGCTGCTGAAATGGATTTTCATACAGGGCTTCCATGATCTCATCATCCATGAAATTATCATCTTCATAATATTTCTTAAGGCTTTCAATAAAAGTAGAAGCATGTTTGCAACAATCATGAACTAAATTTAACGATGGATAAGATACTTGATATCTTTCAATGAACAGGGCATGAAAATCCTTTAAACAATAAATACAGGCCAGCGGCAAATTTCCATACCAAGATTGGGCTTCACCTTCCAGAGTGGCTAGGAATATCTTCATCAAACAATCTTCAGGAAAAGCCACCTTCAACTTGCGAATATGCATGTGAAATCTAATCAGATGTAAAGCAGCATCTTTCTTACCATCATCGTTAAACGTAGGCAGATTCCTTGACCAATCTACTTTGGGCATCTTATTCGGAAAACCTGGAATGTGATCTCGGCTCATGGGAGCGTATCTTCTTGTGATTCGGTCCATCTCAAAAATCTCACAGCTATTGATCTCCCTGCAGTGAAGTCACCATGAAGCATCGATTTCTGGATTGTTCAGTGAATGAAATCGCCAGGTGAATGATTTCAGCCTTCTTATGTCTGATCGTTGTTCACCATCAACGATCAGATCTGAACTTGATACACGTACTGGAGAAATTTATAAGTTAAGTGCTACGATTACAAGTTATACCAGAGATCGAGTGAAGCAGCGTTTATCTACTTCGCTGATGCATAGCAACAGCGTTTCGAAGGCTACCTGGCGTGACTTCAGACTCCGTCTATAACAAGCAAACGTTTTGAGTTTCTCCCCAGTATGGTCGCCACTATGTTAGCGCTCAAATCTACCTCAGGCTGAAATGAGGTAAAACTCAAGGCCACATCAAACCACGCTCAGCCTCGTAGCTAGCCCTACGAGGACAGGAGAGGGCTCTCTCCATCAATCTCGATAAAATGAGCAATAGGATGCGAGATGACTTACAATAAGAACTGATTTTAGGCTAGTAAAGAGATAGGTATGTTTGATTTTTTGGTTTATGGGTTTTCGCTGGATAAATGGGAAAACAAATTTTGGGTCCGGGGATAAGGTCAGACCTTTGCAGATTTCAAGTTGGGGCCAGGTAGGTGAATGTCTTGATGCTTTTGATTGGATATATGGACAGATTAGACCGACGAGGAGCTGAAGAGGGCAAAGAAGAACTTGGATCCTCTCCAAACAGCTGAAAACATATAGAACTAACTGAATTCAAAGGTAGAGCACTGTAAACAATGGATTCAACCTCACTTACTCATTCAATTTAGTTCAGAAGCATATGAAAGGATGGCATACATTAAACATGAAGAAACTTTCAGTAAACAAAGAGGAAACACCATCAAGAACAGAACACCACAAGGATCCCAACAAGTGCCGCAAAACCCCTGATCTTTCCTTAGCCAAAATATGAAAAGTATGTACAATGATATCAAAAGTATCCCAAGAGTCCAACCTCTCCAACCCCTGAAAATGATTGAGAAATTACAATATATAGATCACTCTAACACCTTTCCCCACCTCTAGGGGTCGAATTCCCTCTTCAGGGATCAGTTTCAACCAATTCTATTCATGGAACTACAATCTAGGCAGCTAACAACTTGCCTCTAAAAGAGTGGGAACTGATCCATTTACATGATTTTTACCTTTTTGAGAGTGAATCTTCTAGAATAGATAAAAATAAGCCAAAGTTACATGCCAAACATAAATTTACATCATGAAAACCCAAAAATTTCATCCACAAGCAAAACTGGTCCAAACTAGTCGAAAATCTGAGCTGGCAGTTGAAAATTCAGCAAAAATTTAAGTGGGTCGCATTTGAGCCGAGTGGGTCGCATTTTTTTCAGCCTGGATTTGAGGTACTTCCCAGCATCCAAATTGAGCTCATGATAGCTAGTTGGAAAGCCCTGGATGTTGACTATCCAACCCAAGTGGAATTTCCCAATTTGGAGCTCATTTGACTCTCCAAAACTTCTTTCTCCCAGAAGTACTTCCTGCTGGTGTAAAAGGTGGCAGCAAGGTGGTTTTCATGGTGTTTTTGAGCTCTTTGACCATCCAGATTTTGATGAAATGCTTAGGTAATGTCTAAGGATGCATAACTAACCATGAAAAATCCAAAAATGAAAAAATTTCCTCCAGCAAGTGTCCCGAAAAAAAGTGAGCATATGAGTGCGAGACCCACTTAACTGAAAAACCTGTTTTTAGACCCAAAAATTTCAAAATGACAAAATTTTCTCCGAATTTGCTCAAATTCGGAGCGAAGGTCCTCCATCATGTATCTTGCCCAGTCAACGAAGCCTCGGCCAAAATCCGAAGTGGATTAGGCCTTTTCCGCCGTCTTAGTGCTTTGCGCAACCTCCTCTTCAGAATCTTCATTCTCGCTTTGCAGACATGCATGCGAGCCCAATAATGGCCTTTCATGTGACGAAGCATGTCTTTGTCTCGATTGGCCTTCGCCAACAACTTCTCCAGATGGATATTCACACGCGTGAGTACAGTATCTCTGTCAGTTGGTGTCATGTCACCGGGTCTCTTTCGATTCCACTGTTTGTCCTCACGGATTTGGCGCACCTCAAAAAATGTGAGCTCATCCTCAAGCTGTTTGTTGCGCTGCTCCAAATAGTTAATCACCCACTGAGCCTTCTGCAATTGATATTTCAGCTGTTCATTCTCGGCCCTTTGCTCCTGGATGACTTCCCTCAGTTTCGAGCTGGGAGAGCCCGCATCAACATCAATGACTGTCAAATCTGTATCCCGGCCTCTTGATGGGCCCTCATCATGCATGGGCCTCTTGCCCCTGTCCTGTACCTGTACCTGCACTGAAGAAGAAGGCGAGACCCCTTCCACATCATGTGGAGATAATACTCGCTCTGCTGATGAAGAAGGCAAGACCCCTTCCACCTCACGTGGAGATAATACTCGCCGTGTTGCTGCAAATAAGGCCCTGTGGCCTCGCTGATATGTCTGAACCAAAGGAGCGCTGATATGCTCAACCTCAGGCATGTCTGGCTGGTGTGAAGGCTCTCCCGCATCATGAACTGTCTCGGGAGGCAGCTGTGGCACTCTGAAAAAGTCTCTAGAAATGAAATCCTCCCAAGTGATGCCCTGCTCTGCCAACTGATGCAACACTATGATCTTGATCAAAGCGTAATGGTATATACTCTTGTACTGCTGCACTGGGCTTGTCTTCTTTTGCACAAACATCACCATCCTCTCTATGTTGCGATATATGAAGTACGGAATATTCATCATACGTACCCTTGTGAAGTGCATCAACAAACGAATATGGTACGCAAAGAGACGGGCATATCTGCCCTCACAACTAAAATACTGAATGATGAATTTCATCAGCGGTGCAAACTCATCCCTCAAGAATCTGAATGGAAAAACTCTGCCCAAGTACCTCATATATCCAGTTTTAATGTATGGCTCATAGTGGAATTTCTCTAAATGCTGACGTTTGTTCCATTCCTCGCTCATGTTTGGTATGCCAGTGGCTTGAGCAATAGTCAAGGGTGACAAAATGAAATCAACCCCTGCAAGATTTACCCGGCCATCCCGTAAATGTAGAACAAACAGACGAGCCAATTCACGATGAAGCCGGGTTTGTGCAATCATCTCACAAAATCGGAAACATGACACATACCGAAAAAAATCCATTGCTAGTGAACATGCCTGCAACCGAGCCAAAGAAGTAGGCTCCTCTCTGCGATGATTACCACCTCTAACAACTCTATGAGACCCCCATGGCACATTACCTTCAGTCGTGGAATCACTGCCTGACCCTTGCTCATACTCCGACTCTGTCTCTGACATGGCTCTGAACAAGATATTGGCACTATGTAGACTGATATAAATGCAGTGAAAACAGAGTTATAATGTGTGTTTCAACACCCAATAAATATCCCCCACTGTCAAATCACCATAAGGAAACAAACAATGATAATATCTCTGTTTTAGGTGGATTGAAATAGAAGCACAGTCTCTGTTTTAATTGCAAGTGAAATTTTACAAATGGTAGCAGGCAGCCTTTAGAATATTGGGCAAACCTTGTCAAAGGGAGAAATGCATCAAATGACTGTGTTTGTCAATGGGCAGTAAAAACAGAGTTATAAGTGTCAATGGGGAGTGAAAACAGAGTTATGAGAACGTTTTTATCATTGGGCAGTGAGATACAATATATCAATGATCATCATGGAACAAAAGTCATGACAGTGGTAAAACGATAATGATGACCACAGTGGTATAATGGGTGTGAAAACAGTGGGGTTTTGATAATATATGCAAAGGTGGATATATCAATGATATAAGGTGGTAAAAAGCTCATAAAACCATCCATACATATTTTAAAACCCTGAGGAAGAAATCAGCCATGTATGTAGGGTTTTACCTCTTCCTTTAAATAAATCATTTTTCCCACTTCAAGACATCACAACCATACTTAAAATCTACTGAGCAATGATTTGAAACCTGTTTGGACGCAGCTGGAGTTGATTCAACACGAAACTGGGCACACAACATGAATTTTCTGAGCTCGTTTAAGTGGTCGCACCCGTTCACTTTTACACCGGGTCGGGGAACAAGCCTGGCGTGGTCGCACCTCAAGTGGGTCGCACCCCTCAAGTGGGTCGCATTTCCCTCTTGCCACATAGTGCATGTTTCAGGAAGCTTTTGGAGGCCTTCCCGGTGTCCAAATCGGGCGTGTGATAGGTCGTTGGAAAGCTCTTGGAGTCGACTTTCCAACACAAGTGGAATTATGAAATTTGGATTTCATTTGCCCTATCAAAAATCAAATCTCCCAACACTAGTCAAAATGAGCAGAATGAGGCTGCCTCAAGGCAGAACGCTGTTGCAGTCAACTTTTGAAGATCTTCCTCAACTCCAAATTGAGCTCATGATAGCTCATTGGAAAGATATGTTTGTCTAGTTATCATTTGACTCATCATGCAAGTCATTTGGCCAACCATGCTAGGAGAAATCTGGATTTTCCCAGGGTCACTTCAGAGGTGCATTCAATTCTCCTGAGGCGATGGTATGTTTGACATTTCTCTAAAACCATGATACCTGTGTAAAAAGTGAAAGAGGTTTTTCTTCCTTGGAATGTTGGGAACAAAAATCTCTCTCATTTTTCCAAAATTCATCTTTGATTTCTCTGAAACATCTTTTGAATGAAACTTAACCCGATGTGTGAAACAAGGCATTTTGTCGAAATGAAGCGAAATGAAGGATAAAGGTCGAATTTTTGGGGAAATTTTGGGAAGTAGAGGATGTTAGTCAAGTAGGGGAAAGTGGAATCACAAAGAGATTGAGAGAGAGTGGAAGGGGTCCAAAAGGGCAAACACGTGCTTAGCTCTAGAAAATTGCCAAGTCAGGAAGAAATCAGGGTTTGTGCAAATGAGGAATTTGGGGGATCTCGTTGATGGGAAGTGTTTAATAAAGTATATTAAGGATAGGGGAAGGTGTGTGAACATCAGGATACAAGTTTTTTCGATGATTTGACCATCCAAGAGAAATTACCTCCAAAACCCTAGGAGAGGGAAATAGACCTTACCTAGGCACAACCGAAGCATGAACAAGGCGTAAAATGACTCAATGGAACTTGACATGATGATGAAAACCCTCTGAATAATGGTACACTCAGCTGAATGGTGACATGGACTGACATTTGGACACTTTGAAAGGAGTGAAAGCAAACCCTAGACCTAATGCCTAGTGACCAAATTTTGCTTGAAGACTCTTTGAAATGACAAAATTTGACCTTGACACCTTAAAATCACTTTGTAAGAGCATGTTTGATCACTGGAGGAAGGCTGCAAAGGCTGACTCTAACAGGTCCATTGTCATCCACATCATCCACCCCCATCCATGAATTTCATAACTGGTTTTGTGTTTTTGCAGGGCTATCAGAGGTGGAGAAATGCCATGGTTCTCTTGTACCACTTCAACGGCACGCTACGCAGACAGAATCAAATCTGAAAGCTGGTACTACAATAGAAATTCCCGGAAATGGTCACGGCATCATGAATATTATCCAAGGACAGTTTAATCTTCACAAGAAATCTATCCGACGTCGTTTAAGCCCGGATTTTGGAGGTCAATACATTTATGAAGCCGTGGAGAAAGACCAGCTTATGATCAAGGATGTCAGCATTCAGTATTGAGGGTTTTGAGTTTTAATATAGCATTTTATAGGAAAAGCACCAGATCAATGATCCCATAGATTATGAAAAGGTACAGCACGCATAAATCAATGCATATCAGGGGTTTATACAGTAGAATAATGTTTTTCCCTCCATGAAGGACAGAGCGCCCATGCAGCATTCAATCTATGCCATGTTCTGGAGAGATTTTCTACCCTGAAACAGCCCCCAGTACTATCAGAGCATTTACTTCATCAGTATGGTAGATTTTTTTATCATTTCTTTATCTTTTGTTTATTCACCAATAGAAACACACAGTACTACAGTCAGAACACATCAGAGTCATATCAGAGTAATCCCAGTCTGAATAAGATCATTCGTTCACCCAAAGAACACCAGAGATTAATGCACTGGATTTATACAGAATGGGCTTCGGCCCCCTTTCTTTTCAGAAGTTTAATACTACATTTAGTTCTCCACCTACCTCCTTTGCTCCTCTAGAGCTATAAATTCATGAATAGCTCATTGTAATGGTTGTTGATCAGTTATCAGAAAATTGCAAGTAGTTTCTTTTGAGTCACAGTCTCTGTGTAAATATTGTAAGATAGGTTGAAGGAAATATTTTCAAACTGACTATTCAGCTATTGGCAAATGTTGTACTTGACTAGTATTGATATTTAATATGACAAGCACATTTCCTTGGATCCTGATCTAAAGCAGTGGTGATATTTTCATGTCTTTGTGTTTACATTCATTTCATTTCGTTTCTACTGGCTTGCATCAGAGTATTGGCATAGGATTTACCCTGGTTAGGTACCCTATGTTTCTACTCTCCTTGCCATTTATGTTTCTCTTCTGAATGTATTATCTAAGAGATGATTTCAGTTGTTTTAAACAGTGTAGTGGATGTTATTGCCTGCTCTCTGATGTATGAATTAAATTAATTTAGTTCTTAGATGTTTTCGTTTATAGATTTAGTTGGAAGATTTGGGAACACTAGGGATTAGAGTTAACCTTGTCCACTAGGATCCTTGTGCGACCAGCTGATCTTTAACTTTGTGCTCTGAATCTGTGTTATCTCCTCCCCTTCTACTTTCCACATCACATAATCATCTTGAAGATCCTAAGTTTAAGATGACTAGCCCAATCGAAAGCTGGCCTATTGAGTATTAAGCAAATCCTTTCCTGACTCCATTGCCCAATGGTTTTGAGTATTTCCTGGAATATTTCACCTCTGCCTTGTCCCTCTTTGCTCATTCTTGTCTTACACTGAATCCTTCTTTCCTAATAACCAGCAACCAAACAAACAATCAAACAGACAAACCCCGAGCCTTATAACTAGCCTAACATTTTAAACTTTGAGCTTCATAGACATAAATCTTTTGCTTAGTTAGAGAGATCCCTCTTTGGACCTAGGAGGGCTAGATCCTGAGGTCTGAAAGTGGTTCTGATGGTGTCTCATCTTTTGGTCTTGCCAATCTAGCCAAAACATGGGAACCCCAACACTCTCTTCCAAAAAAACTACGTAGATCAAGAGGAATAAAGGGAGATTTAAAATTTGGGAGAAAACCATGTGAACCTAATTGGATCAGATGGTGGGGATGATGTTTTCCTCACTGAAGAAGAACAAGGTTTCTTCTCCTCATAACCAAAGGAAGATACATATGGGGAGTCTGGGGATTATAGATTGGGGTTTGAGAATGCAATCATGGAGATGCACAAACATTATGATCTAAGAAGAAAAGGGAACATAGATAATCCAAGTGACAAAAACACTAGCTCTGTTGTTAGGAAAAACATAGAAAACCAGCCTAAGAAAACAGCAGAAAAAACCCGCATTTTGAATAAGAAAATAGATTTAAACAAAGAGAAAGGCATCCAGCCAAATTTTGAACTGAGTTTCCCTAGTACCTCTGCTAGTGGCCATGATAAAACAACTTAGATCAACAGTCATAATAAAACCCAGCAGGTCAAAATTGCTGAAAGAAACATAAGTGAGAAAACAGATGTAAATACAACAAAATCAATAGTTCCTTTTAGTCTTGAGGGAGATATTGCAAAGATTAAAATTAACATACCTATGGCTAAATTAGTGACCCAGGAAGTGTAAAGAGACCAGGTCCTAAAATATCTGAATATACATGTTGATACTGCTACTTTTAACTTAACAAATGATAAGCCAGAGTTGTTGTTTGGTCTGAAAATTGAAGGAAAGTATCAAGAAGGGGATGTGCCTCCCTTCTATGTCAGTCTAAACATACATGACAAATTGTTACACAATGCCATGCTGGATTCAAGAGCATCACACAACCTTATGCCTAAAGCAGTAATGGAAAGCTTAGGCTTAGAGATTACTAGACCCTACAAAGACTTGTACTCCTTTGATTCCAGAAAGGTCAAATTCTTGGGATTAATTAAAGATTTATGTGTTAACTTATCCCAAATTCCTGCTAAAAATATTGCAATGGATGTAGTAGTAGCTAACATTCCCCCAAAATATGGCATGCTTTTATATAGATCATGCGGAGCTAAGATCCAGGGTAGCCTTCAAAGGGATATGTCTTATGCCACCATACCAATATTCGGTCAAACTAGAAGATTATATAGGGAAACCCTCATGAAATACATGGTGAGCAACAAAGACAAACCTCACAACACTCCTGTTTATTCCACCCATTCAAATCTAGATTCTTTTATTTTATACAATGAAGATGAAGCCACTCAAACAGAGGAAGAAAACAAGCAGGACATTAGTGCACCAGACCATTTAGAATTGCCTTCCTCTCGACCTCTAGACATACCAACTTCTAGCAACCTAGAGCAACACAAAACAAGTGATAATGAAATATAAACTCTTTGGAGAATGAGATGTGATGGCTCTTGCAGAAAAAATAGTGCAGGGGTTGGTGTGTGGTTACACAACACAAACAAAGGACATGCCTGTGGATTAGATTTTTCATGCACTAACAACATTGCACAATATGAAGCCCTTCTCTTTGGCTTGCACATACTCAAGGATTTGAAGGTCAAAAATATTTCAGTACAGGGAGATTCTGAGCTAATTATCAGACAAATCAAAGGGGAGTATTCCTCCAAAAACCATAGACTCTGAGAATATAGAAACACTGTGTTATATCTCCTGAAAACTTTGGAAAAATATGAGCTTGTGTTCATACCAAGAGCCCAAAATCATCTAGAAAACAAATTGGCTTTTACTGCTAGTAATTGCCAAACACCACAGATCGATGAACAACTCATTATAAAGGTAAAGAATAGACCAGAAGTGCCTGATAACAGAGATTATTGGTAGGTTTTAAACAATGATAAACATATAGAGGATTTCCTGCTGTCAAAAAATGATTTTTCCACAGCATCACCAAGCTTCAACAATGAAAAGGAATGCTTAGATGGGGAACAAATTACTAAAACAGTGTCCTTTTCCCTTGGCGATATAAATCAGGTTGATCATTTTTTCGAAGAAAAATTATCTGATGATCCAAATCATAAGGACCTCGAAGTTCTAGAATGTAAAGGTGATACCATACCCAAAGGTCTAGCCCCATTAGAACAGCTCTTTGATTTCAACGATGTGGCTAAGTAACCAAAAGCAGAAACTATGGAAACTAATGTGGAAGAGCATAACATAGGCAACCCAACTGAGCCTAAAATGATTAAGCTATCTAGCATCCTTCCTACCCACATCAAACAGTAATACATAGCACTCTTCAAAGAGTTTATAGATGTTTTGCGTGGGAGTATAAAGACTTGAAATCATATGACACTAGCATCATTCAACAAAAGATTCCTCTGAAGGAAAATCAGAAACATTTCAGACAAAAATTAAGGAGGATAAACCCTATCTTATTGTCTGCAACAGAAAAATAAATTAGGAATATGTATGATGCAGGGATCATTGTTCCTGTCAGATACTCTGAATGGGTCTCCAATTTGGTATCTGTCAGGAAAAATACATGGGAGATTAGGCTATGTATTGACTTCAGACACTTGAATAGAGCCTCTCTAAAAGATAACTACCCCTTGCCAAAAATGGACCACATTATTCAAAGGGTAGTTGGGTCAAAAAGAATATCACTGTTAGATGGGTTCTCGGGGTATAATCAAGTGCTAGTCCTCCCAAGTGATCAGACTAAGACAACCTTTAACACACCTTGGGGGAAATTTATGTACGTCAAAATGCCATTTTTCTTGATGAATGTAGAAGCCACCTTCCAGAGGGCTATGGACCTATACTTCTCAGAGGATGTAGGCTATTTCATAATAATCTACCTTGATGACATTATGGTCTTCTCTAAAACTGATGAAGAACATTTGGAACATTTAAGGAAAGTTTTTGAGAAATGTAGAAGGTTTGGTTTGTCTCTAAATCTAAAAAAGACACTCTTTGGCCTCCAAGAAGGAAATCTTATTGGTCATATAATCTTTGAATAAGGGATCAAGATAGATCCTAAAATAATTGAGGGCATATTGAATATCAGCCACCCTATAAATCTCAAAGAATTACAGTATTTCATTGGAAAGATCAATTTTCTAAGGAGATTCATCCCCAACCTGGATGAGTTATTAAGGAACATCACTAACATGATCAGGAGAGAAGTAGGCATTAAATGGACAATGCAAGCTAAATAGTCATTCGAACTGGTAAAGCAAGCCCTTACTCAAGCACCAGTCCTAATCAGTCTTGATTTCACCAAAGATTTTTATATATTTTCCTTTGCATCTGAGCATATAATAGCTGCAGTATTGTTGCAGAAGAATAACCTGGGGCAAGAACAACCTATATCCTTCTTTAGCACAGCCTTAAGAGATGCCCCACCCAAATATAACATCATGGAGAAGCAAGCCTTAGCACTAGTAAAAGCGTTAAAGGATTTCAAAGTGTACATATTACATTCACATATCATTTCCTTTGTGCCACACACCATAGTTAAAGACATTATGAGTCAAGACCCTGATGGTAAAAGGGGGAAGTGGATTGCCACTATACTGGAATACGACTTAGAAATCAGGCCTACTAAACTCATCAAGGGACAAGGATTAGCCAAACTCATGGCCGAGTCTAATTTCAAAGTTCTAGATATGAATATGGTCGATGCCTTAGAAGAGATAGAAGAGTTCCCAGTACCATTTACTGAAGAAACATTCACAAACTCTCCATGGTATGTTGATATTATTTATGTGCTGCTTTACTTAAATGCTCCTCCTTCGTTGTCAAAAACAAAAGCTAGAATTGTAAAACAGAAGGATTTAAAGTATTTCATGATAGATGGAGTTTTATATTGGAAGAATGTTGTTGGGATACTACTGAAATGTTTACTTGAGAGTGATGCTGGAAAAATCATGTCAGAAATGCATGAAGGAGAATGTGGAGGGCAATTAAATTGGAAGACCACAACAAACAAAATCCTCAGATCAGGTTACTACTGGCCCACCCTTTTTCCAAACACCCACAAGCTAGTAATGTCTTGCCAAAAATGCCAGATTTTTTATGGTAGAAGAAAGCTCTTGCCCTTGCCCTTGAAGCCTATTAGTGTTGAAGCACCCTTCCAACAGTGGGGTTTAGAATTTATAGGGGAAATCCAGCCACCCTCCTCAGCCCAGAATAAATGGATCCTCACAGACACATATTATTTTACCAAATGGATAGAGGCCATACCCACTAGGAATGCTACTGACTTTGTCATTATTAAATTCCTTGAGACCAACATATTTTCCTAATTTGGTTGTCCTAGGAAAATAATCACAGATAATGCTGTTGCTTTTGAATCCAAGAAGATGGTTGATTTCTTCCATAAATACCAAATCGCCTTGGGCCACTCCACTACCTATTACCCTCAGGGAAATGGACTTGTTGAATTCTCAAACAAGAGCTTAATCAACATCATCAAAAATATGTTAGAGCAGAACCAGAAATCACGGCACAACAAGCTTGTTCATGCCTTGGGGTTGATAGGTTAACTACCAAAAATTCAATCAACATGTCCCCTTATCAGCTGGTCTACGAAATGGATGTTGTTTTCCCAACATCCTTGGGATTTCCAGTCATGAGACTCCTATAGGAAGTCCAAATTGAGGAAAATGATATGCAGAGAAGGATCAATCAGACCATCCACTTGCAGCAGACCAAAGAGAAAGTTTACCAGAGAACTCAAGTAGTCTAAGAAAACATCAAAAGGTAGTTTGAAAAAAAGACTAAAGCAAACAACTTCCAAGTCGGGAATGTGGTTCTCAAATGGGATTCAAGGAGGGAAGAGAAAAGAAAACATGGTAAGTTTTAAAATTTATGGAAAGGGCCCTATATTATTCATTCCTTAAGAGGGCATAATGCATTTTTCCTGCAAGAACTGAATGGTGAAGAAGTGTTAGGGGGTCCTGTCAATGGAAGGATGATTAAACACTACTTCTATCAAGAGTCTTAAGTTTCAGAGTTTTTCATCCGTTATACATACCATTTGCATCAAGAAAAAGAAATAAAATACAAAAACAATTAAGAAAAAAAAAATAGAAAAGAGGGCAGAAATAAAACAAGGTATAGCCCCATACCAAAAAGAGAGGTTCAAACATGCTGAAAATCTGAACCTAGAAACATAAGGGAATATGGCTCTAATCCTCTCAAAACTTGAGCCAAAAGAAGAAGAAGCAAGACTGGTTCTAACATGCTCAAAACTTGAACCAGCAAAGAAAAGGACACAACTCTAACAAGATCAAAACCAGAGCTGAAAGGAAGGAAATAGGTTTTCAGTTTGCAGAACTTCAAGCCTTCCCAATTTTGTTGTAATTTTTGCTAATTTTTAGTTCATGTGCAGTATTTTTTATGCCATGGACCCACAGAAAACTAGACAGTCTAATCTTGGTTTGACTGTATTTCAATTTCTGCCTTAGAATATAGAGAATGAAAACCTGTCAGACAGTTTAATCCTGACAGGTATTAAATTAGGTAGAGAATTAAGAGTCCAACTGTTTAATATGGGCTCTTGGAAGAAATAAGGGTAGCATTAGATAGGTTCATTTTTCTGTTTGCAAAATAAAATGTTGAAAGAGTTTGCACGTCCAAGTGCACTCAAAGGAAGAAAAAATGCTAGGACAGTAGGGATGGGTAGGTAGGGATGTTGTTCTGAAGAATAATAGTTTTTCAGGTTGCTACAAAAGTTATCAGATCAAAAGAAGACCAATCAAGGAAATAAAATTGTTTCCCAATGGATAAGGCACTGGTCTATTGAATACAGAGATTACTGAGGTTCTGGACACCTAAAGGGCAATATGTCCTCCCCAAGTGGAGCCACTGTTAGCCACCTATAATTCTGATATACCAAGTGGTGGCTAAGTTTGTTTTCAAGCCTTCAAGAGATAAATTTCATTTGAAAATCTATCATCCTTGAAGTATTATGTTTGCTCCATCCTAGTGTTTCATCTTCACTATTGTTCCCATCTTAAAGCCATGCTGATTCACCAAAGAAAATTGTTTTCCAAAGGCCTTTGAAACTACCCATTTTGACTCATTTCCCCTCATTTTCATAAAGCCTCCTTTTCCCCTTTGAGACCCTCATTCCCCCCTAAAAATCCCCCAAAATCATTTTAAGCCCCTAAAAACCCCTTTAACAGGCTTAAAACACCCTTTTCCCCTTTACCGAAAGCCAAGAAATTCCTTGAAAATCCCTGATTTTGACTTAAAAACACCCTTTTTGCACTAAGGCCTTAAGCCCCTTTTGGCTTTAGCCCTGGCCCCCTTTTCCGCACATGACCGGAGCTTTAACCAAGCTCTAATCACAAATCGCAAGCGGATAATTTCAGTTTATGTGTTCCCTTTTTGTGTTTCCCGATGCCGATCCCACGACTAGATCTGGGCCGTTGAATCCACAAGAACCAACGGCCAAATATAAATCGTGCTCCCTCATATCCTTCATTGTATATCACAAATCAGAGCCTTCCCTTTTCCTATTTTCCTTTGTTTCTTCCATTTCTCCCATGCGATGAACCTTTGCCCTGTCGACCTTCACTAGAATCTCCATCGTTAATCTTTCCAGATCCAACGGCCAGTGCTAAATCGCGTAGCGCCCTTTACCTCTTTTCATTACCCCTCCGATTGTGTATGGACCATTGATCTCCCCTCTAATCTAATGGCCCTCACATGATCACATCGCACAAAGTCTTAAGTGTTATCTCCTTTTCCCCCTCCGATTTGCAATCCCCGAACAAATCACAACCGTTGAACCATTCTAATCCGATGGCCCAGATCAAATCGCATCGCGCCCGTTCATCGTATTGCCCCTCCGCCTGTGTGATATCTGACTTAATCTATACCATTGATCTGCTTCTGATCCAACGGCCAGCGCTCAATCGCATCTCGCAAATATAGTGTCTTGTTCACTTCCCCTCCTCTGATGCCGATCTTGCGATTTGATCCTAGCCGTTGAATCCACAAGAACAAACGGTCGGGATTCAATTGCGTCTCATTCACAGCCCCCCATCATCACATCCGTCGATTAGATCTGGGCCTTGAAATCTACAAGAACCAATGGCCATGATCGCATCGTGCTCTGCTCATGACTTTCCACCATCCCGACCTCCGATTGAATCTCAGCCGTCGATCGAGATTGATCGGATGGTCCACATTGCATCCGCTCATCAAACCCCACCCGACTACATTCTTTCCCATCGAAAAATATTGACCGTCCATTTCCAATATCTAACGGTCAGGATTTAATCTTTGATTGACCCCATCTACCTATTCTTCCCATGCATCTTACCTCCTATTGTGTTTCTTCCGCAACGTCAAATCTGTCGCTCTCCATCCAACGGTTGACAATCTGTTTTGCATTTTTTCTGTGCCCGAAGGATAACACTCCAAAAAAACATGAAATAGGTGGTATTTAAGGGGACATGTGTCAGGCAGTGAAGCATATCGTTTTTTTTTTGGCCAATTTTCCAAACCGCCTCAGAGCTGCACGAAACCTGCAGTTTTCCTCGAAAAACCACTCCTCCATGATGTAGTCCTTCATTTAATCCTGACCGTCAATTGATTTAATCATACAACCCCTATTATATCACGTTTCCATCCATTTTACATTCATCAAACCTTCCAAAGGCTTCCTTGGAATATATCCATCGTTGATCTTCTCCAATGATCTGACGACCCCCGTTCAATCTTCCTCCGCCCTCCAAGTGCCACCACCTAAACACCCTCGTTGTTGTTCATTTTCACTTTTTTTTTCATGCCAATTTATGTTTAAACCATAGTTTCATGGTGTTGTGCCATGTAACCTTTCTCAACTGCACTTATTCCTCTCTAATCGCTCCTCCGCCTCCACTAAAGCCTTCTGAAGCAGTTTAAAGCTTGCACAAGATTTCATAACATTTTTTCGCATTTTGCAGGTTTAAGAGCATGATTTATTGAAGATCAGGGTCACTAATCCTGAAGTTAGCCCTCCAGTGCATTTGCATCCTGTGTATTTATAAAACTGGTCGGCAGTATTTCAAAGGTGTATCAGAGAAAGATTAAAGGATTAAAGGCCTAAAATTGAAGATTAAGAGGCTTAATCCATAGTCATCATAGTTAAATACCAATTATTGGTTGTAGCAGTGCAGGAGATACATCAGCAGGACATTGCATTCACTGAAGAAAGAGCCGAAGTACTACTGCCCATTCTCTATATCCTCATCAAGCTCTCGGTTAGTTACCATTCTGACCAAGAAGTCCAAAAACTGTCAGTGCATTTGTTATAGAGCATGGAAGGCCTGCAATCCATTTATATACCTTACCTGTCTCATGAATACAAATAGAGTACAAACATCTAGGAAAGTACATCAAGGAACATATCTCTAGATTTATTATCAGCCTGTCGAAGATCCCTGTTTCATCCAACGAGTACTAAAAATCAATACAGGGATATTAAGACAGAATGGGCTTCGAAAACACCTCTCCCTCTATTTTAATTTTCATTTAAAGTTCCATCTACCATTACTATCACTCTTTTCATCTATAAAGAATCTTTGAAGTCTCATTGTAAAAGGTTGGCATTTTGTGAATTCTAAAGTAATACATATTGCTACTTTGAAGGAGCTTTGGTGTTCTGAAAGAGTGTGAAGATTTATTTTTTTCTATTGATGAAGGAGGCAGGACCATTGGATCCCTGAGCCTGGTTTCGGTGAAGTACTTCTATTTGTAAATGTTGTTTCCTGTTTTTCCACTTTGTTCCATCATGCTTTTCTTACAGTAGGATAAAAATTTTAGGCAGAGAAATGTATCTTGGAATCACCTCTGACCTATTTATCCTTCACTATTTATATGTTTTCTGCTACTGAATATGAAAGGGTAGTCTAATAGCTCTCTTGAACGTTTAGTTTTTTTTTAATTTCATAAATGGTTAATTTGGTTGTGCTAAAGAATTTTTAGGCATTCCCTCTTTCTTTTCTACTGAATGTTGTATCTGAAATCTCCCTTTGATTATTAATATTTGCAATATTGATAGAGGAACTTGTTCTAATCATACCCTCTTTTCGTTATCGTGATTTTTGTGTTAAATGTCCCTATAATTGCAGTCCTAGATGTCTTAGGCGTTCCCTATTCTTCGAATGCAATTGTATGTCTTTGTTGGTTAAGCTCTCGAAGGTGAAATTGTAGGAGGAAATAGGGCATTCCCCGAATCCTACAATCCATTTAGAAGGTTTAGTCTGAATTTCTCTTTTCTTTGAGTTTTTATATTGTTTAATTCCAAAACAGTGAGCTTAGTAGAGGAAATAGGGCATTCCCCGAATCTTTAAGCCATTGTGAAAGGGTTTAGTTTTTTTTCACTCTTATTCCTTAATGTTCATCCCATTTCATCTATATTATTCAACAGATCCTTAACCAAATTATATTTTCCCTTTCGGTTCCCCCTCTCTTTCATTCAGAACTATCGGATTTTCACATGACTCCATTTCCCAATGGCTTGTAGATTCCCATTCTCTATCTATACCACATGAAACACATTTGTCCAACCAAACAAACAAAACAAACAATCTTGTACATCATAACTAGCCTAAAATCAACTACTAAAGATTTCAAGACATATCATTATAACAACACAAAGAGATCCCTCTCTAGATCCAGGAGGGCTAGATCCTGAGATCCCAAAATGGTTTTGATGTTGTCTTGTCTTTTGGTTAGCCAATCTACCAAAACACAGGAACCCCAACAAATCTGACACGTCTCCTAAGGAACTAGAAGGTGCATCTCCCAAGGGAGAAGAAGGTACCACCATCCCAAAAACATCGGACGGAATCAGAATGTGTTAAAACATTTTATTATATATGTACATGTACATGTGTGCACAATTATTTATTTTAAAAATATCACATAAAAAACACTAACATTTCTCAACATATCTTGACGGTGAGACCCATCTTAATTGTTTGAACCAAAGGGTCCAAACTTGATATTAACATTTTCGTCATTCATCATGCATGACAATTGCAAATGGTGTTTTAACATATAATGATACATTTTTGTTAGATTAATGTACATATAAATAAATGTAGACATATACATGTGTATTTATTACAAATTGTAAATGTATGTGTTAACCATTAACACATACCATTCCTATGCCCTCTTCCTCATGAAGAAGTAGGTCTTGCCAACCATTGCAACAATTATTTGCATATATTTTGAGATATTAAACACTCATGTTGTCAATCTCTTCATCTATACAGTACACAAAATTGGCGCATGCATTCTCACGTGCTCTTTGTCGATTTAGACAAACATCGACTCCGCCCAATCGACTGTGAACACTGTCGATGATGGCATCCCTTGCTTCACGACTAATTTGAGAAGTGGCTTCCATATTTGATTGCAGAGTTTAAACCCAAAAAGGTAGACTAACTGATGGTTTCTCAGGGTGAGGCAACTCAACATCATGCCTAGTGACCCTATGGTCACACAATCAACCTTTCCTAGGACCAAAAAATTATGACGAAAGGTCATTGTAATTGGGTTTCATTTCCAGAAAGAATTCTGCATAAAACAATTTTTCAAAATAAAGAGGAACCTTGTCATTCCATGGGAGTCTTCTATAGGCCACAAGGTGCCTATTATAAAAATAGTGAGCTATACCAGGGTGCTCGAAATATTGCACCTTTAACATCTTTATTTTCAGCCCTTCTTTGAAATTAAACATTGACTTCACCATTTCTTTTGTAACTCTTTGTTTTACATCCTCCCATTTATCGAGACCCATTCTTATTTCCTTTCCTTTTCTCATCACTTCTACAAATGTATCAGTCGTTGGCCCAAGATTTTGGTACATAGCTACTAGTTTTCCTAAATGATGTGTAACTATTTCGAGGCTTTGTTGACTCTTAGCAGGTAGAGTCAAAGCCACGAGATCTCTCTGCAATTTTGCATGAAATTGTTGACACCTTTCTAAGGTGCATTGCGCAATGTTTCTTTCCCATGGTATATCAAAAATGTCAGCCAGATAAGTCGTGGTGGTTGGACAACCTTCTTCTTGAATGTAATGTTTTTCCCTGCGTCTTTTTTTTTCAACATTTGGAGTATTTTCACCCTTTGCATCAATATATAAAAATTTTATATTAGAAAAAACACATGTAAAGAAATTTATACAAATTGAATGAAAAAAATATTGAAATTGATGGCAACCTCGACGTGGTTGGCTAGCATCCTCCCCACCCTGAAACTGTTGAGAACCAGAAAGACCCTGCTGAGAACCAGCACCACTAGCCGTTGATTATCCTTCAGGGGAATAAATATCAGCACCTTCACGCAACCTAGTAGCACTTATTGATGTTCCTCTAAGGGAATTTGAACCACCACCAACTTCTCGAGAGGAGAAGCAAGCTTCATAAATAAATACGAATTTATAATCAAGTGAAAAATACATTCATACATATAAATACACACATACATATTCATTGATTAAATTGCATTCAAAACATACCATGACTGGGTGAACCATGGGCATGCTCCATGGATGGAGTAGAGACCCTTCTCCTCTTATTAGCTCCTAAAAAATAAAAAATAAAACTTATTAACAACTAAGTTAACTCACAAAGTTGATAAAAAATCAATTCCATATGTACAGACATCTATGGAGATTTAAGATTATATTTAAATACCATGAACATCCCTCGATCCTTGATCCCCCCCTATCATAGAGATATGGGATTCTGTTGATCTTCTTCGCCGTTCTTCCTCCATGATATATATATATATATATATATATATATATATATATATATATATATATATACGGTGGACATTTACAATTATTTTTTTAAATAACTGATTTAAAATAAATTCAAAATAAATTTCAGAAAATTAATGTAATTTAGTGTACACAAATTATGTAAAACACAGCTTTCAAAGCACTAATTGATGTCTGAAAGTCAATTTAAGCAAAAAAGAATTATAAAAATGATAAATTCACCAAAATTCTCTTTACATGGTGGGAGCACACTTGTTATAAAATTGAAAAAAACACATTGTGATTAAAAAACAAGTGAAACTCCATTTAAACAAAAATTTGTTGAATTCCCCACATTTTAATTTCATAAAAATGTGAAGTTCTCCACCTATTTCAAATGTCAAGTTCACTAATTTGTGTTTTACATGGTGTGGTGGGAGCACACATGGTATATAATTGAAAAAATCACATGGTCATTAAAAAAGATGCATTTATAAGTACACAATACACACATATCCAAGATATGTTACAATGTCGATCAGTAAATTTTGAAGGAGAGTGTCTCAACACAAATTCTTCTTTGAGAGATGAATCTTGAATTTTTGAAGGAGAGCATCTCAAAACTAATTCATCTTTGAGAGATGAATCTTGAATTTTTGAAGAAGAGTGTCTCAAAACTAATTCATCTTTGAGAGATGAATCTTGCATTGGCATTTCCCCATATAATTCTAATTCATCTATTAATTCATTTTTGATAGATGAATCATGAATTTTCAATGCCCCATACAATAGATTAGCAGACATCTTATTCACATTTGTATAATGTCTTATACTAAAAAATTGAAATTGGCTAACAACATTGTTTTCTATTCAATGCAGTTTTTTTAGCCTCTCCTTAACTTGGCACACGCCATTCATCTCGTTGCACACAAGTTTAGAATTGGTGAAAACTACACTTCTATTTGATCCATACTCCATCGTTGTTCCCAAGCCTTCTATCAATTCAATATAATATTCCTTGTTGTTTGTTGTTCTTCCTGGTATATTCATTTTCCTTTGCACAACTTTGCTAGTCACATTATTAGAAAGCACATATGTAATCACTGCTTTCCCTAGATTGGGATAGCAAGAAATTTCTATGCATAATTTCCATTTTTCAACCATATTTAATGGTTTTCCTATCCCTGAAAAAAAAAGAAACAAAATCAATAAAAATATATATTAAATTGACATTTATTGCAAATGCATGGGAGTAATGACACAAGATCATGAGATAAATGAAGAACTTCTATTTAGATCTATTCCAAATCTTGACTGTAGGGAATTTTACTAGATATTTCACCTTTCATAAAATATGAGATCTAGAGGCTACCTGGCCCTTTACAGACTCTACCTATAGAACTTGTAGAAGGTAGTGTACCTGTAGAAGTTAACACTACCTATCCCAATTATACCCTATGAAGGGTCTAGAGGATCTATGGAATCACTCACACTACTTTACATATACATAAGGGTGTATAAGAATGAATTTGTTTTACATTTAATATTTTTCATTTTAAATTAAGAATCTATTTGAAACAATAACCTATATAAAGCTAAAACCTATATGTTAATGTGCATGTGTTTTACATTGAATATTTTTCATTTTCTTAAGAATCTATTTTCAAAACAATTAACTATATACTTGGTTAAAACCTATATGTTTTTTTATCAAATTACTTTTTGTTTCTAAATACTATATTTTTTACATTGAATATTTTTCATTTTATTAAAAATCTATTTGAAAAAATTACCTATATAAATTTAAGACCTATATGTTAATGTGCATGTGTTTTACATTGAATATTTTTCGTTTTCTTAAGAATCTATTTTCAAAACAATTAACTATATACTTGGTTAAAACCTATATGTTTTGTATCAAATCAATTTTTGTTTCTAAATACTATGGTTTTTACATTGAATATTTTTCATTTTATTAAAAATCTATTTGAAACAATTAAAGTATATAAGGTTAAAACCTATGTTTTGTATCAAATCACTTTTGATTTTAATGGGAAACTTTTATGGCTAATTTATATTTTACATGTTGAATATAAAAGGTTTTTTCTCTCTCTCATTGTTTGAGACCATGGATATGAAATAAAAAACTTCTATTTAGATTTATTCCATAGATATGGCTAATTTCTATTTTACATGTTGAATATAAAAGGTTTTTTCACTCTCTCATTTTTTAAGACCATGGATATGAAAATGAAAAACTTCTATTTAGATATATTCCAGAGATTGATTATAGGGGCATTTACTAAGGTTAAAACCTATGTTTTGTATCAAATCACTTTTGGTTTCAATGGGAAACTTTTATGGCTAATTTGTGTTTTACATGTTGAATATAAAAGGTTTTTTTTTTCTCTCTCATTATTTGAGACCATGGATATGAAAATGAAAAACTTCTATTTAGATCTATTCCAGAGATTTACTGTAGGGCAATTTACTGGATATGTCACCTTTCATAAAAAATGAGATCCAGAGGGTACTTGGCCCTTTACAGACTTTGCCTATAGAACTTGTAGAAGATAACACTATCTATCCTAACTATACCCTATGAAGGGTGTAGAGGACTCGTGGAATCACTCAAACTACTTTATGTAGACATAAAGGTGTTTAAGAATGCATGCATTTTACATTTAATATTTTTCATTTTAAATTTAGAATCTATTTAAAAAAATTACCTATATAAGGTTAAAACCTATGTTTTGTATCAAATCACTTTTGGTTTCAATGGTTTGTTTATTGGTTAATGTGTTTTTATCAAATCACTTTTGGTTTTAGTATATTCTGGAATCTTCTGTAACCACCTATTAGGCCTCTCAATATGTAATGTCAATATGTAATTAGAGCATAGTGAATATGATAAGTCGATAGGATTACATGATAAAAAATGAGTAGAGATAAGCAGTGTTTCCATATAAATTGATTTACTTGTCTCAATCATAAATCAATACTACTGAAAAAGTGGATGTATGCGGTTATAAAGTAGGAATTGTGGAACATTAAGGAAACTTCAATTAAACATTTTATAGTTTTCAGAACTAAATTTTATCTAAGAAGTAATGATGAAAAGTTTGGAAACTTTGACATTCTCATGAGGGAATATTTTTGGGATATTTATCAAAAAGTAACGCATATTGTTGCTATAATAAAAGAGTGAATAAGATTGTGGAATGCATATATTTAAAGTTTGATGAAGAGCTACTTGGTAATCAAAATAGCTTAAGGAGGAGGTAGATAATCCTAAATATGTTTGTAGGCTAAATAATGAACTATATGGACTTAAAAAACCACCACCAGCATGGTAGTATTTAAGCTACACAAGTACCTCAAAAAATGTGTTTCGAGGGGCTAATAATAATCTATGCATAAAGGCTCATGGTGATGAATTAGTAATTGTGTTTGTGTATGTGGATTATATTATGTTTAGAATCAATAAAAATCATCTAATAAAATATTTTGGCGAAGAGATGAAATTTAAATTCGAGATGTGAATGATTGGAGAACTTATCTTTTACCTAGGGCTACAAGCCATAAATTATACAAATTTCAATAGGCATATCCATTTCTCAATATAAATAACTAAGAGATATGTTGAAAATTTTGAAATGGAATACTATGAACCTAAGTGAATCTCCATATCAATTGGATGCAAGTTGTGTGTAGATTATGGATGATGAATAACCTAAGTGAATCTCCATATCAATTGGATGCAAGTTATGTGCAGATGATGGATGATGAATGAGTTGATGTTGATCATAACCTTTACATCTATATGATAGGAAACTTGATATACATAACAAGGTTTAGACTAGATATAATTGGAATTTATATTAGTTGGAATATTTCAATCAACAACTAAATAGAGTCATCTATTACCAACAAACATATATTAAGATACTTGAAAGAGACTACAAAAAATGGAGTATAGTACCCAAAAGGTGAGAAATTTACATTGAAAACATAGAGAGATTCAACTGGGCATGTGTGGATGACATGAAAAGTACAAGTGGACAATGTATAATTCTACTTAGAAGAGTCTTTGGCTACATGTTTAAGCAAGAAAGAGTCATTACTTGGACAATGTATAATTCTACTTATAATATTATTTGGTTGCATGTTTAAGCAAGAAAGAGTCATTACTTTCTCTATCTAGAGTAGAAGTGGAATACATAGTAGTTACTTCTTTTTGCAGACAAGTGTTTTGGATGAAATGGGCTCTACAAGATATTAAGGTAAATTTCAGTGAACCTATATCTATTAAGTGTTTCAATACAAGTGTAATAATAATTTCAAAATAAAATATTCTATGTCCTTAAATCACTAAACATATCATCATAAAGTACCACTTCCTCACACAACAAGTCTTTGAGAAAATAGTGAAGATGGAATACATACCCACAAAGCCTCTTGTTAGAGAACCATTTGAATATGTGAGAAACAAACTAGGGATAGTTATTGTAAATTATTGTCACTTATCTGACTTCAAAATAAGAGCCTAGAATATTACAAAGAATATGAAATTGAGTGCAATATCTATGTGGGATAGTACAGAATATCTAAGGGGGAGAATACAATATAAGGATTAAAAAGAGTAACAAGAAGCATATGATTGTGTCAATAATTTGAAGTAGTCAAGAAGCATAAAAATGGACCATCATCAAATTACAAGATCAAGTAGTCTTCTTCATGAAGAAGCAACATTAACTAGGTTCATCATTTAAAGGTTCATTTTTTAATGAAAATATTTATGAAAAAAAGAGTACATATGTATATATAATTTATATAAACATGTAAATAAATATTCTCAAATGTACACAGTAGTATTATAAATTTTCATATCTAATTTATAAATGTTGAAGGTGAGTCTAGCTCATTCTTTATTGGCATTATCATAACTTTCTCAAAAGCTCCTCTTGAATCTAAAAATGAATATGGAATGAATCATTGTGCATTATGATAAATATTGTATTTAAATGGCATTTTATCTATGAATAAAAAATAAAATGGATTCTCTTCATATATGTGAGAAACAAATTAGGGATAGTTCTTGTAAATTATTGTCACTTATTTGACTTCAAAAGAAGAGCCCAGATTATTACAGAGAATATGAAATTGAGTGCAATATCTATGTGGAAGAGTACACAATATATAAGGGGGAGAGTACAATATAAGGAAGGATTAAAAAGATTAACAATAAGCATATGATTGTGTCAATAATTTGAAGTAGTCAAGAAGCATAACAAAGGACCATCATCAAATTGCAAGATCAAGTAGTCTTCTTCATCAAGAAGCAACATTAACTAGATTCATCATTTAAAGGTTCATTTTTTAATGAAAATATTTATGAAAAAAAAGTACATATGTATATATAATTTATATAAAAATGTAAATAAATATTCTCAAATGTACACAATAGTATTATAAATTTTCATATCTAAATAATAGATGTTGAAGATGAGTCTAGCTCATTCTTTATTAGCATTATCATAACTTTCTCAAAATCTCCTCCTGAATCTAAAAATGAATATGGAATGAATCATTGTACATTATGATAAATCTTGTATTTAAATGACATTTGATCTATGAATAATATGGAATGAATCATTGTACATTATGATAAATCTTGTATTTAAATGACAGTTGATCTATTAATAAAAAGGAAAATGGGATCTCTTCATATATATATATATATATATATATGTGTGTGTGTGTGTGTGTGAGAGAGAGAAATAAAAGGAAAATATAATTCCACCAAGCCTAAAGGAGCATGTCCTAATACATTATTATGTTTGGTTTCTAGAAGCATTAATCATGAAGAGTCATGAGATCCACATTTCGACCATACTATTTGCAAGTTCTATATGAAGATATGTAGTCTAATAATTAATTAGTTATTATATTTGTGTAAATATGAAAATGATTCTATGATATCAAGGCCAACATGGGATCAAACTACAATGTTACATTTTATTCCATCACTACTATTCCTCTAAATCCTTTAGCTTTGTATTATGAAAGAAAATTTATATATGATATGCTACATTTGAATGCTAGATTTAAATGTATACAAATGGTGTATGGTTAAAATATTAAAGTAGAAATTTCTTGTAGGTCTTATAAAATATAAACTTCATTTGCAGAAGAAGAATTAAAATCACATTCTTCATATCTCTCCAAGATGACTATATTTATCAAAATGTTTTGAGTAGATCATGAAGATAATTAAAAAAAGACATTTGGAAAAGGAAAATAAAGATCTAAATGCATATGATAGTCAATAAGCTATTGCATAAATTCAAGAAAACAATGAAAAACAGCTCAAAGAAATACTAATATTGCAGGGGAATTTCATACATGCAATAAAAAAACAAGAAAAAGCGGGAAACAAAAAATTTCAGCATTAGATATCATTGAAAGAGACACCACTAGTATTGATATATTGAATAACTTCATACATTGAACTACTAAAAATGGAAATGAAGAAACAAACATCAATAGGCTCTAGTTGGCCTTTCATACAATTATTTTTTTGACAGAACCCTTTAATACTAAGACTAATTCCCTATAGTGAAGTTTTCGTATACATCCAAAAACAGTAAAAAACAATTTATGTTCTAAAGAGAAAGAAAGAACCAACAAATATGTATATATCTACAAAAATTCCCTAGAATAGAAGGCATAGAATGGGTGACATGTATGAGGTGACATAATGTAACATGAAGAATAGAGTTATAATTCTTTACTCTATAGAATTTATAGGTGCAAAGATAGCTGTAGATAGAAAGGAAAATAAAAATAAAGCTGATAATGAATAGTGTCAAGAAATATCGGCAACTCTGAAACCTTACAAGAATTTTCAGAAGTAGCAGAAGCTTGAAGAGAATGATTTTACCGACTCCAAATGGCCTTTCATACAATTATTTTTTTGACAAAACCCTCTAATACTAAGAATAATTCCCTATAATAAAGTTTTCACATACATCCAGAAACAATAAAAAAAAATTTATGTTCTAAAGAGAAAGAAAGAACCAAAAAATATGTATATATCTACAAAAATTCCCTAGAATAGAAGGCAAAGAATGGGTGCCAAGTATGAGGTGACATAATGGAACTTGAATAATAGAGTTATAATTGTTTACTCTATAGAAATCATAGGTGCAGAGATAGTTGGAGATAGAAAGGAAAATAAAAATAAATTTGATAATGAATAGTGTCAAGAAATCTCGGCAGCTCTGAAACCTTACAGAAATTTTCAGAAGCAGCAGAAGCTTGAAGAGAATCATTTTACTGACTCTAAATGGCCTTTCATACAATTATTTTTTTGACAGAACCCTATAAGACTAAGACTAATGCCCTAAAATGAAGTTTTCACATACATCCAAAAACAATAAAAAAAAATTTATGCTATAAAGAGAAAGAAAGAACCAAAAAATATGTATATATCTATAAAAATTCCCTATAATAGAAGGCAAAGAATGGGTGCCAGGTATGAGGTGACATAACGTAACTTGAAGAATAGAGTTATAATTCTTTATTCTATAGAATTTATAGGTGAAAATATAGATGGAGATAGAAAGGAAAATAAAAATAAAGTTGATAATGATTAGTGTCACGAAATCCTGGCAGCTCTAAAACCTTTCAGGAATTTTCAGAAGCAGCAGAAGCTTGAAAAGAATGATTTTACTGGGGACATTTTTGAAGGGAATTTTTGTGCTCCCCAAGAGTTTAAGGCCTTGGAAACCATGCCTACAAGGGCATAAATCTATTCCAAGATCTTGGGCTCACTGCAGAGTCCCACCATAAGACTTATCAGTACCCTTCAGGCTCCCGCAAGGGATTTAGTGTTTACGTTGAAGGCTTATGTTCAGAAGCTGGAGGAAGAATCTGGAAATGCAAGTAATTAATAGATGTTACTAATGGGTGAACGAGTCCTTTTCCTTTCAATTTGTAAGTACCATAAATTTTATTTTGGTTCATGAAACTAAAGTAATGTATAGCTTATGTATTTTTAATTGATAAAAGTTTAAAATGTTAATATCAAAATTTTGTTCTATGACCTGACATTGAACACCATGAAACCCAATGAGTAAGATGCTGGACAAAGTGGTGAGAAATAAGAGTGGTCATGGAAGGGTACAAAGATCAGCAAAAAATAATAATATAGTAGTTCATGAGTCAAACCAATGATAATACATTTAACCACAATTATTGCTACTAGAGGAAAAGGGGGCATAATAATAATACACAGTAGTGGTTTCTTTTTCAACTGAAAAATTATTGAGCAATAAAACGTTTTGAATTAATATAATGGTTTTTTTGAATTACATACATGGAAATTTGCTCGGCGCAACTCCTGACCAGCAATTCGCAAGTGCCAAATCAGCAACAGAGCAAAAACAACGCCACAGAAATCAAAACAGAAACCCTCGAAAAACAAAATATGCAAATAGAAACAAAAATCATAATAGAAACCTGTGAAAAACAGAATATGCAAATAGAGACGCGTGAAAATGA
Source organism: Pinus albicaulis (assembly GCA_034641835.2). Taxonomy (NCBI): domain Eukaryota; kingdom Viridiplantae; phylum Streptophyta; class Pinopsida; order Pinales; family Pinaceae; genus Pinus; species Pinus albicaulis. The sequence goes on along the minus strand of CM076569.1, from coordinate 346,311,465 downwards.
GAATTGTTCGCGAGTGATATATTTATAAGATATGAGTTTGGCTGAACTATTTTAAAAGTTCAACTGAACTAATAGTCTGGCTAAACTAAAAGTTCCACAAACTGTTGTTGCTAGTTTTCCCATCTCTAGCCAAAAATCTGTTTGCCCAAGTCGTCAATATGCCATCAATCTAAACGGCTGAACTTTCTCAAAATTTTGGCCGAACTATCTTAATAGTTCAACTGAACATTTTCAAAATTTCAGCCGAACTATTGAGGGAAAAAATTTTCCGCCCCTGATTCTCACAAAAGTGTAACCCAACTTCACATTTTCACTCTGTTGCATTTGATTTTGAGGCAGAACAAATGGATGTGAAGACAACATTTCTTCATGGGGATCTAGAAGAGGAGATCTACATGAAGAAACCTGAAGGCTTTGAGGTGAAGGGTAAGAAACAACTGGTATTCAAGTTAAAAAAATCTTTGTATGGGTTAAAATAGTAATTAAGGATGTGGTATCCGAAATTTGATACCTATAGATGGGGACTTTGCTTCACCAGAAATAAAGAGGATCACTGTGTATTTTAAATTAATTGGTGACCATGTTATTTATTTATTCTTGTATATGGATGATATGTTTTTCGTTGGAAATGACAAAGAAATTATCCAATATTTGAAGACCCAATTTTTCTCCAAATTAGACATGAAGGATCTTAGGGCTACAAACTATATTTTGGGCATGGAAATTAATAGAGATCGGGAAAAGAGGAAGCTCTAGTTAAACGAAAGGAAGTATGTCGAGGAAATATTGCAGAGGTTTAATATGAAAAATAGTAAACCGGTGAAGTTCCTATTCCTGTAGGTGTAAAGCTATTTGTAGAATAGTGTCCCAAGACACAAGAATAAGAGTATGATATGTCTCGTCTTCCATATGTAAGTGCAGTGGGTAGCCTGATGTATGAAATGGTTTGTACTAGACCAAACATTGCATATGCACTAGGAGTATTGAGAAGGTATATGCCATAACCAGGGAAGGATCATCGGACAATGGTAAAGTGAGTTTCAAATATTTGTGTGACACTAGTGATTATGGTTTTTACTACTAGGGAAGACCAGTATTGCACATAGTTTTGGACATCTGTGGTTTTGTTGATGGTGACTAGTTTGGAGATATGGACCAAATAAGGTCTACAACTGGATTTTTTTTAGCCTATTTGAAGGTGCAGTGAGTTGGATGAGTAAAATACAATATTTAGTGGCTCTTTCAACTACAACGGTAGAATACATGGTAGCCACTCACGCAAACAAGGAATCAGTTTGGTTGTTGATATTGTGTTCAAGTATGGTGTTGGTGCAACAAGCTATAAGGATAGAATGTGATAGCCAAAGTGAAATTTTCTTAGCTAAGAACCCTGCTTATGATTCAAATACTGTTATGAAACCAACTCCAAAAATAGAAGAAAAAAGAGATGAATGCCTTAGAAATCAGACACTTCGATGGGGAAACCTCCTTTATATTACATAAATGAACAATTCTTGGATGATACAAATGACGAAACCTCCTTTCTATATATAGGATTCCATGGGGTCACAATATAATCCTAGCCAACCTAACAATAATAATGTAAGGGCACAATAATAACAATATGGGGGCTAAAGGGGTACGAAAATAACAATAAGGGGGCTACACTAACAACAATAACAGACTACACTAGTAATATAGGGACCTAACATGACCCTCTCCTTCAAACAAGTGTTGTCCTCAACGCTTAATTGTTTCTTGATCCTTCTGTATAAAATTCTCATCCTCCCATGTGGAATATTCAACACGTAAGTTCTTCCACTTGTTGAGATACTCTGAAATTGATTTATTTTGTAGTTGTCGAGCTCTTGTTTCTGTGACTGTTTCAGAACTTCTTTTGTTGCGATGTTAATCTTCCTGTTGTTTCATTTGATTCTGCACCAAAGTTAGGTTATCCTTTGACAGTTGGAGAACTTGTTGTTGATGTTCGATGTGATATTCTAGTACTTTATCATCCATATTAGCTTTCATTTGATCCTTCAAACCATCCAAATTAGCCTTCATTTCTACTTTTAAACCATCTATGTCACCTTTGTTTTCTCTTTGTAAGATCGAAATTTGTTGCACTTGGTACCGTAATTTTTATATATCATACTACAATTAGTCCTCTTCATGCATCATAGTATAGCTTTCTGAGGGCTCAATGGGTGTGGAATTATTTTTGGGAGGCATTATATAGCTAAATAGTAATACCTATGCTTCAATATGCCCTTTGAATCACTTCAAACTAAATTTTCAAACAAATTTTATGCAAACTTGTTTAAAAAATACACACCTTTTTCTTACTTTTTAGGAGGTCTATATTGAACCTGATTTATCTCTGTTATTTCGGATCTTCATGATCTAAATTTATATCTTGTATTAGCCCTCTGAGTCCTCTTTCCAATGCCATAGCTCAGACCTGATTGGGATTATTCAAGACAAATTTATGCCCAATATCCCACTATGACCTAATTATGGATTAGTTCAGTAGAGAAAACTTGTAATATTCCAAAATGGAAAGGATGAGAATATAGAACATCTAAAGAATTCCAAACAAAGAAAAACAAGAATATAGCACTAAAGTCTGAAAAATGTTGGAAATATGCTGCAAGTGGAAGTTATATCAACACATCATAACCATGAGTAGAAACAGCTAGGTCATATCATTATAATCAAAAGTAAAATAAAGTACATAGTTCTCCAAAGATGATGCACTCAAGCCAATAAGAAGTGGCTCAAATAGCTCTAAATCCTAGCACTGGAAATGTGATTGCTGCTATTGCTACTAGAAGGCTATCTCTGTGCAGTGTTGTTGGAAACTATTGCTGATGGGAAGAAGACCCATGTGCAAGAGGCTACTTGAGTGCTCGAAAATACCAAGGATTTTAACCACAGACTCTACCCAAAAAACACAAAAAAACCCAAAAATGGTTTGGCCTGGTTTTGACTTTGGAAATTCGGCCCTCTAGGGTTGCAAAGCACACTCCTGTTGGTTGACTTATGCACTACTACTGGGTAATCTCTAGGAGATGGCTGAAATAATGATAAAACTATTGCAAATTCTCCCAATCAGCTCTATGGATGAAGGGTTGATACCCTCAATTGATTCCAAGCTAGGAAACTTGGATCCTTCCTCCTCCTTTGAAGTTGCCACCACTGGATTGCACAATTTCGGAAGGAAACTACGTTGCTAAGAGGGGAAATAGTATGGCCTAATTCTAGATGATGAGATATTGCTCTGGAATACTAAAATACACTCAATGGGGTGAAGGGTTAATCCCCTCACACAATTCCAATATGGAATGCTTGGAACTTCCTTCCTCCTCTGAAGCTTCCACTGCTAGACTGCAAAATGTTGAAGATGTTGTATATCGATATGTTGAGATGGTACTTTATATTATTATGTTTCTCTATCTATTGGTGGTACGCATAGGGCCTCTGGTACTTGTATCCAATTGGATAACAAGTGGAGCAAGGTGTTCCTCACATTGATTAGGATGGCTTGGGATCCTCGTATTGATAGATCTCTTTAGATTGGGTCAATGTTGAGACCAAGGATGATACAGTGGCGGATCAGGGATCCTATAAAATTTGGCCGTGACCATGGGGGAGTGCTAGTAGAAAGGATGCTTGTTTAGGAATTTCTTTAGAAGAAGATTTTTTTTGCGGGGAGGACTGTAATATTCCTAATTAGCTTTTATCTAATTGGAATATTAATTTTTGTTTTTGTTAATAAGATAGATGAAAAAGAGGGTAGAGGAACCCATAAATACCTTTCCTAGGAATAAACCACTTCTTAGTCTAAATGTGGATCAGTGCATATGGATGGCGTCCAGATGAATAAACCACTTCTTAGTGTGAATGTGGGTTAGTGCATGTGGATGGGGTCAAGATGACCAAATCAACAAGCGCAATCATGGAGGTAGTGGAGATAGTGGAGGAAAGTGCAGTCATTATGGAGATTAGTGGCCAAATGTGCAACATCATTATTGTGTGGGGCACAAGCATAAAAGGAAATGGATGGCAGCCATAGAAGGCATTCTGAATATTAATATTGTATTGTCATTTATGACTTTCTGCACGCTTCTGCAATTTAGCTAAGTCTGTTGTGTTGTTTAACGGATGTTTCCGAGCAAAAATCCCTTCCTTACCCTACGGGGACTTCGAGTGCCCACTGAGGAAAGGTAAATTCTCATTAATAGTTCAACATCTAGCATTAGGCCATCATTCTCTCCCTCCATGCAGCAACAGCCACTTGTAGGAATTACGCATTCCAGTAGTAGGGTTTCATAGGAGGAAGGAATTTCCAAGCATATCATCTTGGAATCCTATGTTGGGATCACCCCTTCACTTCTGAGTATATTCCAGCATCTTGAGAGAAAAATTATATCATCCAACAACATGCTATAATATTTATCCCATATTTGGTAGTATAGTTACTTCCAGCAGTTAAGTAGTCTAGCAGCTCTAGCTTCAGAGCAGGAGATAGAACTCAATATTTATAACTTGAGATCTGGTGAGGTATTAGCCCTTCATTCATTGAGTTTATTAGGTGTTGTAGCAGTCATTTTATCTTTATATCAATATTGTCATAGCAGCTACCCAACAGGATTGTGCAGTTCAGCCAGCAGGAGTGCAGTTTGCCACCCAAAAAGGGTTGAATTTCCAAAGTCAAAATTAAGCCGAACGATTTATAGGTTTTTCTGGGTTTTACGAGTAGAATTTGTGGTTGAAAGAACAAATTTTTTGGAGCACTCCAATAGCCTCTCGCACATGGTTCATGTTTCGAGCATCAATAGTTTCCAGTAGCACTATGCAAAGGCAGTCCTTCTAGTAGCAGCAACAACACAACATTTCCAATACTAGGATTTAGAGCTATTACAGCCACTTATTTTTGGCTTGAGTGCATTTTATCTAGAGCACTATGTACTTTATCTTGCTGTTGATTATAATGATATGACTTAGCTATTTCTACTCATGCTGATGAAGTCTTAATGTAATTTCCATTTGCAGCATATTTCCAGCATTTTCCAGATTTTAGTCTTATATTGCTATTTTGCTTTATTTGGAATTCTACAAATTTTCTATATTCATGTCTTTTCCATTTTGTTATATTAAAATGGTATCAGAGCATAATCTTTGCTCAGCTTGTGAGAAACCCTTCATTGTATGACAAGACAAAGATGAAATTCTCTAATGGCAAGAGAAATGATGAGAGAGTTTCTCAAACTCCTTCCCAAATCTATGCAGGATCTCGCTAGAGCGATCAAAGAGATGAGAGTAGAAAGGCAAACAGAAACCCCATGATGGTTACAGTATGGAGAGAAATCAAGTAATCTACATCAATGGTATGAGCAACCGGTAGTGAAACAAGTCTCACAATTCCCTACTATGCCCACCTTCCTAACAGTAGGAAATGGAGCTGGAGGACATCAGGAGTAGAAGACTCTTAGTGACTATCCTGCAAAGTATCGATCTCTGGCCCATAATTTCAGAAATAATCTGACTTTCTCAACATTTTTCCAGATCAAAGACAACTGGATACCATGCAGCAATAATAGAGGAGTAGAGTACATGCAGGGGAAGCAACGTACCTTGGGTAGATTATTTTTGCTTACATTCGATGGGTCATCCAAGACTACAACAAAGGCTTGGGTTGGGTTGAGAAGTTAGAAATCTATTTCCAGCTGCACCAAGTATCGAAATTGGAGTCTATTGAGATAGCAATGTTGCACCTTGAAGGTGAAGCACATGACTGGTGGTTCCACGAATTGGTCATACAAGAGTGACTATGTATGCAGATTTCACTCAAAGATTGGTGGACAGGTTTGATAGAAGAAAATTGGAGGAACATTACATTGAGGAATTTTCCAATAGTGAAGGAGAAGAGGAAGTGTATGAGAGAAGAAGGGAGATGCTAGTACTATTGCATCAGGAGGAGATCATGTACTGCCACCACCAGCAGTAGAAGGAGAATTTGCACCAATTGGTGGATATATTGCATATTTGCAAAGTGTTCCCAAGTATCAACTGATCTGAGGCATGCATACATATCCACCACAGATAGTCTCAGAACATCAGATGGAGATTTTTGGGGACATGCCACCAGGGTAGCTGCATGATGACCAGGTGTTGGATCACATGGTTGATTTGGAGTAGGGGACATTCAATGCATAGAGGACCCTTGACAGGATCAAGGAGAAGATGAGAAACTATTCCATATTGACATTGTTGTGTTGCACATAGCGCTTTGTGTTGGAGTGTGATGCTTCAGAGGAGGGAATATGCGTAGTTCTGGTATAGGGATACCATCCCAGAGCTTTAGATTAACTGAAGCTACCGTTGCATGAGTTTTTGTATTCTATATACGACAAAGAAAATTTGGCCATTAATCATTCATTGGCCAAATTTCGGTAGTATTTTTTAGGTAGCATATTTTGAGTGAAGACTAACCACAACCATCTCCAACATTTTCCTGAGCATGAGCAGTTACAGGAGAGGCAGCAAAGGTGGATCAACATAATTCAAGACTATGAGTGAGAGATTGATTATGTCCAAGGATAGGATAAGGTGGTAGCAGATGCATTATCATGGAGGCAAACAACACTATCCTTGATGAACAATGATGCATTCGAGAGAGCCCAGTTGCTAGTAGAGTATTCAGAGGACCGCTTCACTTGTGAACTGTTGGATAGTAGGATGAGATGATTAGAGTTGTGCAAGGTGCAGGATCCACATGTTGGGATTGGATGGTGAGAGATTCTGATTTGGAACCCCATGGAGTAGGCTAGGCTGTTCGATACATCCATGACCAAATTTCAGTAGAGTCAATGGATTACCAGAGGGTTCGAGGGCCAAATTACTGTTGAAATCCAGGCGAGATTTCCCATCACATCATAGAGTTATTATTTGATGGTAGTAGTTGCGTGATGGGTTGGATGTTTTGGTGCACACACATTTTCAAACCTCTATCATAATCCCAGACATCCCTAGTGACAGGATGGTTCAGCAGGAGGGTACACCCTTTTTAGGAGCTATCTAAGTATATTGTTGGGTGTGGAGCCTGATTATCTTTTTTATTTTGTATCCCAGCATTGGACCCCTATGCATTAATGGGGTGGAAATGCCATTCATAATTACATGCTGCCTAGGGGGTCCAAGGGGGGGTGACTACAACTTTATGGAGCCCCCACCTAGCAGGGGGTTTCGAGGGCAGCGCCCCTGAAGCTAAAAATAGATGTAAAATTGTCTTGTAAAAGTATATTAATTTCTAGTCAATGTTGGTCATTCATTAGGCGGACGATCTGATGGTAGAAGTTATGTTTTGTTTAGCATTCTTTTCCCTAGAAGGCAACCCCTCGCTTCTATGAGGGCATTGTATTGCGGTTGCGGATTGTATGTGTATTCTCAGAGAGATAAATAGGTAGGGAGACTGTGAGAGAGAATAGAGGATATTACAATGGATCTACTATAGGTTGTATATCTTCATTTTGCTGGATAATAGAAAGGAAGGATTTTATTTTCAAGGTGGATGTAGCCCAAACTGGGTGAACCACATATATCTGTGTCTCTCTAGATTTATGTGTTTTGTGTGCCTGTGTTTTTTCCACATATTTTTTGTGTCGCATTGCTCTATAATATATAATTTTCTAACAACTGGCATCAGAGCCAAAGGTCTATTTGGCTGATAAACTCGCAGGAAAGAAGGGTTTCTGGATCGAGTGGGAGAAATGGTGGAAGATGGTAAATTTAGGGTTGAGAAATTTAATGGCCAAAAATTCCCGTTGTGGAAGATGCGGATGGAAGATTATATGTATCAGAAATATATATACATACCATTGAGTGGAAAAACAGAGAAATTGACAGCTATGACAGACACAGAATGGGAGATTCTCGATAGAAAGGCACTCGGGTGTCGGTAGGCTTCATTATTTGAAAGGAAACAACAACAGAGGGTTTGATTAAGGAGTTGGCGAAACTATGTGAAAAAACCTCAGCCTCAAACAAGTTATTTGTTATGAAACAATTATTTAATATGAATATGTTGGAAGGTGGATCTATTGCTGACCATTTAAATGATTTTAAAATAGTTACCAGTCAGTTAAGTTCTGTAGGGGTAAAATTTGATGATGAAGTTAGAGATCTGTTATTTTTGTGCTCATTTCCAGAAAGTTGGAGTGGTTTAGTTATGGCTATTAGTAACTCCATCTCTGGATTTAGTCCTTTAAATTTTGATGATGTTGCCGATGATATCCTTAGCGAGGAAATGTGATGGAAAAGCTCCGGTGAGACATCATGTAATGATTTGAGTGCAAATTCTAGGGGAAGAAGAATGGAAAGAGGAAAGAGCTTGTGATATCACAGTAAATCAAGGAAAGGGAGATCCAAGTCCAGATCTGAGTTAGCCTGCTAGAAATGCATAAAGAAAGGACACCTAAAGAAAGACTTTAGATCTCGGAAGGGAAAAGAAGGAGATGCATAGCAAGAAAACAATCATGAAGCAAATGTGATAGGTGATGTGTTACAAGATTCTTTGATTATTTCTTTCGAAAATGTTAATGATTCATGGGTAGTAGGCTGAGGGGCTTCATTCCATGCCACACCTGATATGAAATATTTTCATGACTATGTTTAAGGAGATTTTGGACAAGTCCGTTTGGGTGATGATAAACCTTGTAAAATTGTTGGAATGGGTAAGGTTTTTGTAAAACAGTAGAATGGAAACCAATGGCTATTAAATGAGGTAAGGCATGTTCCAGATCTGAAGAAAAATATGATTTCAACAGAGCAGTTAGGCGATGAAGGTTGTGTGACAACTTTCACGGATAAAACTTGGAAGGTCACCAAAGGAGCCCTGGTAATAGAAAAAGGTGAAAAGGTTGGTACATTGTATTTATGAAATGGTATTTCTAACTCTGTTAATGCTTTAACTTCCAAAGGAGCAGATGAAACATTACGGCATCATAGGCTTGGACACATGAGTGAGAAGGGGATGAAGATTCTTCACTCAAGAAATTTGTTGCCGAGTTTGAAGAATATTGATTTTGATTTCTATGAGAATTGCAATAACGGAAAATACAAGAGAGATAGATTTCTCAGAGTTGGGAAATAAAAGAAGAGAAAAAATTAGAGCTTGTGCATACAGATGTATGGGGACCTGCTTAGGTATCATCTCTCGGTGGCTCTCTTTATTATATTACTTTTATTTGTGATGCAACTAGAAAAAATTGGATTTATTGTGTTCAGAATAAATCTGATGTATTTGATACTTTCAAGAAATGGAAAGCTTTGGTTGAGATTGAGAGAGGAAATAATTTGAAGTGTCTCGGATCAGAAAATGGAGGTGAATATTGCAGCAAATAGTTTGATAGGTACTATTCAGAGAATGGAATTCGCAGAGAGAAGATAGTTCCAAGAACACCACAAGAAAATAGTGTGTCAGAAAGGATGAACAGAACAATCATGGAGCGTGGAAGGTGCATGAGATTGCACGCAGGATTTCCTTTACAATTTTGGGTAGAAGCTGTAGATACTGCTATTTATCTAATAAACAGAGGGCCTTCAAGTTCCTTGGATGGTGGCATTCCAAAGGAAGCCTGGACAGGTAAAAAGATAAAGTACTCCTTTTTAAAGCCTTTTGGTTGTGAGGCCTTTATTTACATTAATAAACAACATAGAACATAGCTTGAGGAAAAATCAAAGAAATGTACCTTTATTGGATATGGTGTTAATGATTTTGGTTATCGCTTATATGATTATGAAAATCACAAAATCATTAGGAGCAGAGATGTAATATTCAATGAAAAGGCCTTGTATAAGAATCACTTGCCGGAAAATAAATAGGAAAGAGAATACAAGGAATACACAGTTCTTGATGAGATCACTGAAAAAGTAAAGGTGTCTGAAAAGAATAATAATCAGCAACCGCAACATCAACAACCACCACAATAGCAATAGGCACCTCAAACACCTGAAAGTGGTGTTACAAGATCTACCAGGATAATTAGGCCCCCTGAACGACACTCTCCTTCATCATATTATTTATTATTGACTGATTTTGGTCAACCCAAATGTTATGAAGAAACAATGTAGGCTGAAAGCAGGAAGAAGTGGGAGCTAGCCATGGAAGAAGAGATGGACTCCTTAATGCATAACCAGACTAGATGTCACTCTAATCATTGTGTTTATTTGAAAAAGAAAAATGATGATAGCTATATTATATTGTTATTGTATGTATCTGACATGCTTGTTGCAGGGTCTAACATGCAGGAAATAAATGTGCTCAAAAGAAAATTGGAAAATTAATTTTCAATGAAGGATTTGGGAGTTGCAAATGAAATCCTTGGTATGAGAATAACTAGAGACAGTAAAAATCACAAATTAACACTATCTCAGAAAGAGTACATACAAAATGTGTTGAAAAGGTTTAATATGCAGAATGTAAAACCAGTTAGTACACCTTTTGATAGTCACTTCAAACTTAGTGAGGAGATGTGCCCCAAGACCCAAGAATAAATGGACTATATGTCTAAAGTTCCATATGCATCAGCAGTTGGAAGCTTAATGTATGCAATAGTCTGCACAAGGTCTGCTATTGCACATGCAGTGGGAGCTGTAAGTAGGTACATGAACAATCTAGGAAAAGAACATTGGATGGCTATGAAATGGATTCTGAGATATTTGAGAGGTACCAGAAATCAAGCATTATGCTTTGGTGGTTCAAACATTGCTCTACAGGGATATGTTGATGCACATATGGTAGGTGACAGAGATAACAGGAGGAGCACTAAAGGATATGTATTTACTGTAGGTGGAACAACTATCGGTTGGGTTTCAAAAATCCAAAGTGTTGTTGCACTTTCAATAATAGAAGCAGAGTATGTTGCTTTTACAGAGGCTAGTAAAGAAATGATTTGGTTACAAAGGTGTATGGATGAATTGGGTAAGAAGCATGACATGGGCACATTATACAGTGATAGCCAAAGTGTCATTCATCTTGCAAAGAAATAAAAATTTCATTCTAGGACTAAACACATACAGCTCAATTACCATTTCATGCAGTCAGTATTGGAAGATGGACGATTGAAGCTCGAAAAGATACACACTAGCTAGGATCCTGCAGATATGATAACAAAAGTTATAACCAGGGAGAAACTGAGATTATTCTTAGTTTCAATTGATCTTCAAGGATGATGATGAAGATGAGAAACATCCAGGTCCAAAGAGTAGTCATTGTCGAGCAAATGAAGTAGTGGTAGAGTTTCTACAGTCAGTCTCCAAGTGGGAGATTTTGGGTGTGTAGCCTGATTATCTTATTTATTTTGTATCACAACGTTGGACACCTGTACCTTAATGGGGTGGCAACTCTTCCCATAATTAAACACTATCTGGGGGGTCTAGGGGGGTGTCTCTGACTTTATGGAGCCCCCACCTAGTAGGGGGTTTCGGGGGCAGTGCCCTGGAAGCTAAAAAAAGATGTAAAATTGCCTTATAAAAGTATAGTAATTTCTAGTCAATCTGGGTTGTTCATTAGGTCGATGATCTGAGGGTAGAATTTATGTTTAGTTTAGGGTTTTTTTCCCTAGAAGGAAACCCCTCACTTGTATGAGGACATTGCATTGCGGCTGTGGATTGTATGTGTATCCTCAGAGAGAGAAATAGATAGGGAGACTGTGAGAGAGAACAAATGATATTACATCAGATATTTTGTAGGTTGTGTCTCTTCATTTTTCTGGATAATAGAAATGAAGGACTGGCTGTTTGGGGTGGACGTAGCCCAAACTGGGTGAACCACGTATATCTGTGTCTCTAGTTTTATGTGTTTTGTGTGCTTTTGTTTTTTCCACATATTTTATGTGTTGCATTGCTCTATAATATATAATTTTGTAACACATATAAATCATGTGTGGAGTCATAGGGTGATTAGCATCCTTTAGCAGAAGCTAATGTGAGGAGGTGGCATTGGCAAGCCACTAGACAGTGCCTTGACACAGATAAGGCATGAGATGGTATAGATTTGTACAACAGTAGTAGGAGGTATCTAGTGGTGTTCAGGGGCAAGTTGCAAAATACAGTGGCATGTTGATCAATGTAGAGACACTTGGTAGTGTGCAGTTACCCATGATGCAGTGTAGAAGGCACTTGGGGCATTGCCTTCAATGATACTTCTGGATAGAGAATTATATGGAGACAGTGCTCTCTCATTGATGCATTGGGACTTAGATCTACTAAGTTTTGACATAGTAGCATTACGTTTGATTGCATGTGAGGATTTGAACCACTTAGGTGTACCTGGGAAGATGAGGATGTGTAGATCACATTGTAATGGATGCACTAGCAGAGTGGTGGATGCATGGGTACATGTGGGCTACCCTATGGTACTTGATGGAATTCACATCAAGTGGTGCATAGAGTTGTTCCATGGAGTCTAGATTTATGTAGAGGAGTGTTATTTCATAGTCAGAGTGGTACAACATAAGCATGGTGGAACTCTCATGAGACTGGCATAGGATCTGGGCATCACTCGATTTCATGGTTCATCTACCCTTAGGGGTGATTGGGTGCTTACAGGTGAAGATCATTTAGATCTTCCAGTGGGCTTTAGTGATTATTTTTTGGCGTGGTGAACTTCACCAACATGGAGTGATAATTAGCAGGGGGAGTTCAGGAGCAGCTCATGTAGGGAAGGACTTATTCACATAGGAATGAGATTCTATCTTTTGGATCTCACCCTTTGAGTACATGAGATGGATGATTTAGTAGAGCAGTTGTACGTAGAGACAGACAGTAATTTATATGACTATGACGCTCTATTTATTGGTGGTACGCAGAGGGCCTCTGGTACTTGTATCCAATTATATAGCAAGTGGAGCAAGGTGTGCCTCACATTGATTAGGATGGCTTGGGATCATGGTATTGATAAATCTCTTCAAATCAAGTTGATGCTGATACCAAGGATGATACAGTGGCACATCTGGGACATTGGAAAATTTTGCAGTGACCATGGGGGAGTTCTAGTAGAAAGGATGCTTGTTTAGGCATTGCTTAATTACAAGCAATGTTTGGCAAGGAGAACTATAATATTCCTTATTGGCTTTTAGCTAATAAAAATATTAATTTTTGTTTTTGTTAATAAGATAGATGAATAAGAGGGTAGAGGGACCCATAAATCCCTTTCCTAGTAATAAACCACTTCTTAGTGTGAATGTGGATCAATGCATATGGATGGGGTCAAGATGAGTAAACCACTTGTTAGTGTGAATGTGGGTCAGTGCATGTGGATGGGGTCAAGAAGACCAAATTAACAAGCGTAGTTATGGAGGTAGTGGAGATAGTGGAAGAAAGAGCAGTCATTATGGAGGTTAGTGGCCAAGTTTGCAGCATCATTATTTTGTAGGGACAAGGGTGTGAGGGCTCACAAGCATAAAAGGAAAGGGATGGAAGCCATAGAAATAATTTTGAATATTGATATTGTATTTTCTCTTATGAATTTCTGCGCGCTTTAGCTATTTAGCTAAGTCGGTTGTGTTGTTAAGCACACGGGTGTTTCCGAGAAAAAATCCCACCCTTATCCTCGGGGGACTTCGAGTGCCCACTCAGGAAAGGTAAATTTTGAGCATCAGTTCAACATCTGGCATCAGGCCATCATTATGTCCCTACATGCAGCAACATTCACCTGCAGGAATTACACATTCTAGCAGTAGGGTTTCAGAGGAGGATGCAAGTTCCAAGGATCTCCGCTTGAAATCCTATGTTGGGATTAGCCCTTCACTTTTGAGTATATTTTAGTATCTTTTGAGAAGTACTATACAATCTACCATTAAGCTATAAGGTGTATCCCCTCTTTGGCAGCGTAGTCACTTCCAATAGTTAAACAGTCCAACAGTTACAACTTCAGAGGAGGAGATAGAACTCAAGATTTACAGCTTGAGATCCAGTGAGTGGATTATATCTTCATCCATTGAGTTGATTGGGAGCTATAGTATTCATTTTATCTCCATATCAGTCGTGTCATAGTAGCTACCCAACAGGATTGTGCAATTCAGCCAGCAAGAGTGTAGTTTGCAACCCAAAAAGGATCGAATTTCCAAAGTCAAAACCAAGCCAAAACATTTATGGGTTGTTTTTGGATTTTCAGGTAGAATCCATCATTAGAATTTTGGATTTTTATGAGTACTCCAACAACCTCTCACACATATTTCTGGTTCCCAACAATAGTGATTTCCAGCAGCAGTAACAGCACAACATTTCCAATACTAGTATTTAGAGTTATTCTAGCCACTTCTTGTTGCCTTGAGTGCATCTTATTTAGAGCCCTATGTACTTTATCTTGTTTTTGATTATGATGATATGACTCAGTTGTTTCTTCTCATGCTCATGATGTCTTAAGGTAATTTCTAGATTCAACATATTTCCAGCATTTTCCAGATTTTAGTGCGATATTCCTGTTTTGCTTTATTTAGAATGTTACTGATGTTCTATATTCCTAACTTTTCCATTTTGGGATATTACAATGGTATAAAATCATAATCTTAGCTCAACTTGTGGGAAACCCTTCATTCTATGACAAGACTGGGATAGAGGAAAGTCCCCAGTGGCAGGAGCAATTGATGAGAAAGAGTTTCCCAAAATCCTTCTCAAATCCACGCAGGATCTCAAAGAGAGATCAAAGAGAGGAGAGTAGAAAGGAAAAGGGAAACCCCACAAGGGTTATAGTATGGAGAGAAGTAGAGTAATCCACATCAATGGTATGAGCAACCGGTGGTTCAACAAGTCTCACAGCGCCTTACTATGCCCATCTTCCTAGTAGTAGGAAATGGAGCTGGAGGACATCGAGAGCAGGAGACTCTTAGTAACTATCTTGCAGAGTGCCAATCTCAGACCCATAATTTCAGATATAGTCTGACTTTCCTAGCATTTTTCCAAATCAAAGACAACTGAAGACCACACAACAATAATAGAGGAGGAGGGTTTTGTCCAATTAAATCCCCTCTACGGACAGAGGTGATCCCTCTAGCCCTAGGGTGGGTCTAGCAACTATGGGAACATACTAACATCTACCTTCCTATATTTTAAATGAAATTCAAAGCAACGAAGATGACCTGCCTTGTTCTAATCCTATGTTGTCATCTTTTTTCTAAGCCTCTTGATCCGACGCTCCTCTTAGGCTCGATACATGCTACTACCAACATTTGATGACCTATGCAGACAGTCAAGACACCACGAAAAGCTTAAAATCATGAAAAACATAAAGAAATGACGACAACTTATCTAACTAATCAAGGAATGCTGGAAATCTCATTATAAATGAAAACAAGAGTGGAAGATAAACATCAGTTGCATTGTATTATGATAAAGACAAGGGGAGTTTACAACCAAGGCTTGATGTTGAGGCTGTCCTTCGGTAAGTCCATATCCAAGCATGTTTGCAACACCCTCATAGACAAAGGTCCAAGATCTCACTATGTTCCCAACACACAAAAACAATCACACTCTGCACTATTCTCCCGAAGCTATAATTGCTTCTCCTCTCTATGATAACTACAACTGTAGCTCTCTAGCTAAGGTAGCAAAGGTGAAAGAGATCTCCTTACATAACAATGGAGGAGGAGGATATGGACCCTCAAATAATGGGAAAAGATATTTATCCTTTGGAGTAGTTACTATTTCTTAGGAAGAAGAAGCCCAAAGGGGAATTCCTCAGTCATATCCTCAAAACAAACTTCCAACTCGCCGTGTCGTGAAGCTTCTATGTGTAGAAACTTCATTTCTATTTTTTGAAAATTTCCAAAAGAGGATTGGCACGGATCTGACATTAAGACAGAGCATAGATCGGTTCGGGCCTCAGTGTAAAAATCTGCTATTGGCGTAGGTCAGACATTGAGATAAAGCACTACCTTGAAAACCAGGTTTTTATAGGGATCTTCCAAAAAATTTGTAAAGGTAGATGAATTAGGATACAAAACCTGGTTCAGGGGTATGTATTCCATGCTGGGAAAGTACACAAGCATCACCGTATGTGTTCTCTAGGATCAAGGAACAAGGAGTACAGGGACAATGACAATTTTTTTGTATAACAGATGCCCCCTAAACTATGAAGTCTAAACATGAGTGAGGGGGGAAATACTTTAAAAATATGTGAAAGGAATGAAACGCTACTATCAGGAGACCTACAAAATCAAGCATAGATACATATACATAACTGAAATCCACGATGAAAATACATGAATCAAGGTATGGATGTAGCCATCCATAAAATATACCATTGTATGGTTGCAACCATCCATCTGAGAAGGATCACATATAGACTCATGGTATGGTCACAACCATCCATCTGAGAAGGATCACATATAGACTCATGGTATGACCACAACCATCCATATGACAGAATCATGTATCCAATCATGGACAAATCATATCGCCTCGCAACCTGGACTCTAGTGAATAAAATCTAGGGTCTTGTGCTCCATCACGACCTGATCAAGTACACTTTCAAGCAAATGAATAAATGAGCTGAAGTTGAACATGCAGGAAAATTTCCTGATTACTAGCCAATGATGAAATTTGTTAACATGTGTGAGAGAGACCACCAATGATAACAATGGCCCTCAAGGTACAACTAGTAAAATCCATGAAATGTGAACAGTGAGCTGGAGTCGAACACCCTTGAAATCACTCGATCATAGGCCAATGATGAGAACCTATCATCGAATGTGAAGAACTTTCCATTAGGGCATGCAAGCTCTAAGGTACCATAAAGGAGTCTCTAGATCAGCTTCTTGGATAATGAGCTGAAATCGATAGGAAGTGATCCATTGAAGGAGGGTCATAATGAATCCCACATCATTGACACGAAACAGAGAATGTAATATGAGTGTTCATCAATATTGGAATAGAGGATCAAGAAATGTATAAACTGCAGAAGGATTTTCTCTTGAACATATCGGCGACATGACTCTAGAATTTGGTAACATTTGACTCAAATAGGATCAGAGGTCATGTTTAGAATATTGGTAATCGAATGAGAGGCAAACGGTTTTCCCAAACCCATGGAGGTCATTTGAGAAAGTGAAGATATCCCAACCCGACACGAACTACAGATAAGTGTCATGTTCAAGAGTGACATACTGTCGACACAACTGATGAAAAAATTCCATTTTCCCCCACCATTTCTGGCGAGTACCTCTTTACTTTTACACAAGCTTGAAGAGGATATCATATGCTTGTCATATAAGTTTTTCCTTCAAACGAATCCATCATAGTACGTTTTACAAGCCCTAGGAAGGAGGAACTCGGTTACGTCAAGGTGATGATTTCCGATGTCATTTATATTTTAATGAGTCTGACAAAGGAAGAACTCGACATCTTTTCATGTTTGGATATTTTGAATAGAAGAGGAAAAGAAAACTCCAACAGATCCCTTTTCATAGGTAGTCTCACAGATCCAAAAAGGTAGAAAATTGTGTCTAAAATAATCTCTTAGTCATGATAGGCTAAGGTATTCCTTTTTCACAAATAATCTGTCCCAGCCCGAAAAAGGGGTAAACGTATACTAGGCAGAGGACATTTTGTAACCTTTAACGAGTTCAAAAGGATAAGAGTCTCAACAATATTTTCATGTTTTGGGAGTCAGAAAAAAGCTTAAAGCTGACTCCTCCTGGAGGAACGAGTGGTATTAAGGGTAGCAACTTGTTTCGGTGATGGTGGAACTTCTCAAACAAGTAAAGGTCAAGAGGTTGGCTCAAAAAACCACTCATTGTAGATGTTCCTCAAGAATGGGTGAAACAATCAAGTGAAGTTGTATGATCGGCCAAGCATATGGTGATGATGGAATGAGAAAACCAAGGTTCATCTGGCAAAACAGGCTGATAAAATGGCAATCACCAGAGGTAAAATAAGAATGGTTTCATTTTTACACAAGCTTGAAATCATGAAACTCTGTTTGAAATTGGTTTCATTTTTACACAATCTTGAAACAAAGATAAATTGTTCTTGAAGTTGGTTTCATTTTTACAGAAGCTTGAAACAAATATAAACTATGCTTGAAAAAGTTTACATGCCCCCAGCATGGTGACTCAAGTCAAGGTACATGCCCCCCAAGCTTTAGTGCATTCACTAGAGTATACTACTGGTTACTAACAAGTGGATGGAGTGAAGGTTCAGTTACGAGATCAAGTGATAGACTCGACTGGGATTTGATGAGATCTGATCATAGATTTGAATTGAACAGGAACGTGTTTCATTTTTTAACGAGGTTGACATAGTAAAATAACTATCCTCAAGACCTAATTCATTTTTTCAACGAGGTTGACATAAGAATAGAAACTATGCTCCAACACCTTGTTTCATTTTTTAAGGATCTTGACACAAGAAAACAAACTATGCTCCAAACATCTTGTTTCATTTTTTAAGGAGATTGACACAAGAAAATGAACTATGCTCGGAAGACCTTGTTTCATTTTTTAAGGAGCTTGACACAAGAAAATGAACTATGCTCTGAAAAAATAATCATGATGAATAAGATGTCATGGCTTCCAAGAGTTTCTCATTCGACGGGAGAACCACACTCTGGAAATCAGAATTCAATGCCCTCAGAACACGGTACATCGCGGCACTATCATTGGATATGGGCAAGGAACAAGTTCCCACATAATGGACCTATGGCGGGGAAGATACCACCGGTAGATAAGGACCAGGAAGGGACAATGGAAAACCATATGTCACATCAATACCAAAGAATTACACTTGATCAATGGTCACGATCTGACCTTCATGTGGAAAACAATTCACATGAAAGAGGGAAGAGACAAGTGCACCCATGGCATAAGCATAGTCATGCCCCAGGAGTAGATTAAAATCCAAGGGGCCTTGGACCACCATCACTCTCTATAGAAGGTTTTCCCTCCCAGAGTAATAGGCAACTTCAAAAGGATCCCTAATGGTTGATTGGTTCCTCTGTTAAAAGCCAACAGATTCTGAGTTACGTGCATAAGCTTCAGAGAACCGAAATCTTGCCAAGTAGTTGAGGACAGAATACTAACTGAGGCACCTTCATTTATAATTATCCCTAGTACGACAATATAGCAGGCATGTACAATGATCTCAAAAGGCACGTAAGAAGGAAGACATTATCCTGTGAATCAACTCCAATCAAAGGAAGCAACCAAACTACGTGGACGGGGTTCCATAGGAATGGAATGGTGATCCCCTTGTGTTACGAGAGTAAGAGGAGCATCCTCCTCGACTACAGGCATGGCGGTAGGGGGAAAAGCTTCCTAAACCATAAGAAAGTGAGGATCCCTCTCCAATTATGAGGAATCTAGAGAAACAATAAGAACCCAAGGGGTATGAGATCCACTCTTGACAAAAAAGACCTGATGAACTGTAGGTGGAATTAGGTCTATATTTCCCTCAACCAATGCCTAGTCAAGGATATACTCATGAGAGTGATATTTACCTCAACCAATGCCTGGTCTGGGATAGACTCATGAGAGTGACTTTCCGGGGGAGCAGGATTGACCAAGGATGAATCTCTACCAATCGCTTGATCAAATAGAAAAGGACTCAAAGACAGCTTATGGTAACCAACCAAAAGACAGGACTCAGAAGCAGTAGGGTTATCCAATACTTTCATGGTTTCATCCATGTATGGAAAATGGTGAATGGGATGGTTCCCTTTACACAACTTACAGGGAATCTTGATCTTACCGTGTTTCTTACGAGTCTGATTGTTACTAGCTGAAGACGTGTCACCAACATGATCTCTAGAGGTTGATGACAATACAGATGCCCATTAGACCACACTTCAAGCACCTTGGGAATACTAAGGAAATCATGAAGAAGGTGGTGAACCTAACATAGCTTTCAAAGGAATTTGACTCGGCGAGACAGAGTGGGAGGTTTATCGATATTAGCAGCATGGGTAGCAATGGTTTCTGATTCCCCCCCTAGCTTATTTTCCTTCTTCTTAACCACCTGGTTACTAGAATCCAAACTTTCACCAGGCGAAGAAGAAGAACGAGGTGAAGAAATAGGTGAAGAAGGTCAGGGGTCAACTTTAGGATCAACATGATGTTGTTTAGGTGAAGGAGATGGTTGAACAGAGGTTGGGACTCTCAGGACCACCAAGGTCAAAAATAACCAAACGGGAAAACTAGAAGTTAACCCAAGAAGGGAAAATGTTTCCATATAAGTAGCACCAACATTCGCAAAAGAAGGAAAAGGACCAGGATTCCCTTCGGAGGGGATTCCTTGGTTGGTAAAATCTGGAAATGTTTCCATGGGAAACAACCCTCAAAAAACACTAAGGGAGGTAACTTTAACCATGAATATTTCATGGGCAGTTAATTTTTTAAGACACTGAAAGAAAACTCTGCCTTTTCCTATTTTAAGAGTCGAGAAAAGGACAAAAGGTGACTCTAGTCACTTTCAATTTGAATGAGCTTGAAAGGAGTTGCACTCAATGATATTTTCAAATTTTAGAGAGTCACAGAAAGATCAAAATGACTATTCATGATATCTAGGCAAGAGGGTTTACCAAGCTCTCGTGAACTACAATATACACCTTGGTGATCAAATGAAAGAGAAATTACCAAGGAATTAACGTACATGCAGGCAATCCCCCCGAATGTTGTGTTTGGTGTATCACTGTTACAGGGTGGTAGACTCGACTTCCTATGGATAAAGGATTGGAACCTATAGGGATCTCATTTTATATATGCGATGGTACAGGGAGCACAAGTCCATGCTAGTGTTGTTTAATGCAAGATTGTGAGCGACAGCTGCTAGGTTTAACAACGTCGGAACACGTCACTAGCCTAGACCTCTAAGTGTGAGCATTAAGTTTCAATGCTTCCTAATATTGATTGAATAAATTTTATGGTTGATCTTGAATTATGTCTCAGTTTCAAGGCCCTACCATTGTTATCTAAGAACTTCTATTTCAGCTATATGAGAAATAAATCCTTCAATTCCATGAATGCTATCTAGTTAAAGGAAGAGTCTCAAACAATGATGCAAAAAATAATAATACTACAACAACAAAAAAATTCGAAACTAGATGACTTTCACTATTCGAAATTATCTAAAACATTCAACGATGCAAATTATGCATTGTACTCTATGCAAAATTCTCTTTTTGAAAACTATGCAATTGTAATCTGTGCACAATTTCCTTTTCTTTTTTAAATGAAAAATAATGCAGTCAATGCATTTTTCAATGAAATGAGAATCTACTTAATGCATGCTTTTAATGAAAGAGAATGCACTCAAAATAACTTTTATTTTTCAATCATTAAAGAATGTAATGTAAGTTCAATGATAAATTCCAAACATCACTTTTCAATGCAACTTGATCTAATGCATTTTAATGAAAATCAAACTTTTAGATGAAAACTAAATGAACGTAAATTTCATCAATGGAAGGATGAATGAAAAAGGGATGAAAAAAAACACTAAGAATGCAATCGTTGTTTTAAACATTTTGTAACAAAATTCTTCAAAAGGCTACAAGACATATTAGTTCAAGCACAAAGAGGACTTCCAAAGTGTGGGCTCAAAACAAGGCATTCATTCCCTTTTACATCAAGCAATAATAGAAAGAATACTCTTCAATTAAACAATGAGAAATGTAATCTATGCTCACAAGCGAACAAGCGGACCAAATGAACTCAGACCGATATTTGAGACTTGAAAACTCAATCAACCAAAAATCAAAAGGCAATCAGCTAGAGATGGCTCACCAAGCAAGGGGACTGACTCAGTCAGTAGGGAAATGTCCCACAAAGCATGCAACTAGGAAATTAATGCACAATCCTAAAAAAACCTAGCATGTTAGAATGCACGTCCCAACATAAAAAATAAAAAAACAACCAAACACCAAGCCAATGAGCCAATCAAACCAACTTGAGTGAAGGGGAGAACATGTAAATAATACAGATAAAAGGACCAGAAGGGCAAGACACACTGGTGAAGGACTTAGGGAAAAAACCTTAATTTGTCACACATCCTAGAATTGGCACAACTTTAGTGGCTGAAACTAGTGCTAGCTAGCACAACTTTAGGGGCTAAAACTAGCGCCAACGGCCCATCAACGCGGCTTGCTAACTGAAAACTAGCGCCAATGAGCGCAACTATCAGACAAATAAAAGCGCCAATCCTTGAAAAATAAAAAACAAAGAATCCTAACTAAGACCAGACT
This sequence comes from Pinus albicaulis, assembly GCA_034641835.2. NCBI lineage: Eukaryota > Viridiplantae > Streptophyta > Pinopsida > Pinales > Pinaceae > Pinus > Pinus albicaulis. The sequence goes on along the minus strand of CM076569.1, from coordinate 346,289,225 downwards.
CATGAATTCAAGAAAAAACTAAAAGATTGTAATTGATGAAAAACATAGGAACAAATAGGGAAATGGTTGTTTGACTATACTCTTCAAATGACTAAGACCAAAAAGAGTGATAAACACAAAGAAAACTCCCCAGCGGAGTCGTGAATTTTCTGTTCAAGTAAATCCCCTTTGCAGACAGAGGCGATCCTTCCTAGATTGTAAATGAAATTCAAAGCAAGGAAGCTGACCTACCTTGTTCTGATGCTATGTTGTCATCTTCTATCAAAGCTTCTTCATCCGCTGCTCTTCTCAAGCTAGATACATGTTGCTACCAATGTTCGATGACCTGTGTAGACTTTCAAGACACCACAACAAGCATAAAATCATGACAAACATAAAACAATTACAACCTATCTAACTAATCAAGGAATGCTACAAATCTCATTATAAATGTAAACAAGAGTGGAAGATAAGCATCAGCTGCATTTTATTATGATAAAGACAAGGGGAGTTTACAACTAAGCCATGATGTTGAGGCTCTCCTTTGGTAGGTCTGTATCCAAGCATGTTTGCAACACCGTCATACACAAAGGTCCAAGATCTCACTATGTTCACAACACACAAAAACAATCACGCTTCTCACTATTCTCCTGAAGCTATAATTGCTTCTCCTCTCTATGATAACTACAGCTATAGATCTCTAGATAAGGCAACAAAGGTGAAAGAGGTTTCCCTATAAAAATGGAGGAGAAGGCTATGGGTCATAAAATAATGGGAAAAGAGCTTTATCCTTTGGACTAGTTTCTATTTCTTGGGAACAGGAACCCAAAGGGGAATTCCTCGACGATATCCTCAAAACAAACTTCCAGCTCATCACCTCGTGAAGCTTCTAGTCGTAGAAACTTTGTTTCTATTTTTAAAAACTTTCCAAAAGAGGATCAATGTGGGTCCGACATTAAGACAAAACACTGAACGACATGGGCCTTAGTGTAAATCTCTGCTATTGGCGTGGGTCAGACAATGAGATAAAGTGCTGACCTTGAAAACTAGGTTTTTATAGGGATATTCTAGAAATTTTGTAAAGGGAGATCAATCAATAGAAAAAATGTGGTTTAGGGGTATGTATTACATGCTTGGAAAGTACACAAGGGTCACTGTATGGGTTCTCCAGGATCAAGGAATGGGGAGTACAAGGACAATGACAAATTGCTATGTAACAGAGGGTACATGAAGGGGAAGCAATGTACCTCGGGTAGATTATTTTTTCTTACATTCGATGGGTCATCCAAGAGTACAGTAAAGGCTTGGGATGAGAAGTTAGATATCTATTTCTAGTTGCACCAAGTGGCGGTGTTAGCGACCTATAAAATTTTGGCATAGCAAACAGGTGGCTAAGAATGTTTCTAAGTCTTCAAGAGAAACATTTCCCTTGAAAATCTATAATTCTTGAAGTCTTCATGTGTCTTCTGTCCTTTGAAGAAATCCTAATTGTTGTTTCAATTGAAAATCCCTGTTGTTTTGTGAAAGAAATTGGTTTAGAAAGGCTTCCATTTGCTCCACTTCATGCCACAAAATTCCCCATTTTCACCCTTCTTCCCTTCATAAATTTCCTCCAAAAACCCTTCATTTCAACCTCCATCTCATCCTAAGACCTTCTTTAAACCTTATAATGCCTTTTATTTGGTTTTTAAGTCCCTTATTTTGCCTACCTGAACCCCTCATTTGGATTAAAAAGCACTAATTTTGGGCCTAAAACAACCTTTTTACATTATAATACCTTTAAGCCCCTGAGGGCTTATATCCATCAGCCCCTTTCCTCATATAACTGTAGCCCCACAACCAAGCACTTAGAAGCACAAAAATCCGCTTATAAAACCCTCGAAATCCCTTCAAAAGGCAAAAAAAAGAAATTCTCCGCTCCATTAAAGAACTAAGCCCCCAAGGGCTTATTTCCATTAGCCCCTCCTCCACGCGACCTAAACGTTTTGTAGTCAGGCGCCAAGGCCTTAAAAAACCTTTCCCCGAACCCTTTTTCCTTTGTTTCTATCATTCCCCAACCATTATTATTAGAGTTAACAGGAACCATCGATCTCCACATATCAATGGTCCTCGCGCGCTCATCCTCCGCCCATGTCATTTACCTTACCTTTCCTCTTTTCAAATAACTCCTGCCCGATAATAAATCTCCACCGTCCAAATTTGAAGATCCAATGGTTGGAGACAAACCCGATGGCCCACCTTCCACCCACGCATCTTAACTCACATCGCGCATCACCCACACCATCAGATATTTTGCCCACCATCCAACGGCCGAGAATGAATTCTGCAAAATTTTTATGCCCGCGAGTTAACGTTCCAAAAAAACGTGAAATAGGCAGTTTTGGATTTCCATGTGGCGATCGCTGAGTGGAATCACATTTTTTTTTTGGAAAACCACATACCACCCCTGAGCCCATGCAAAAACCATTCCGGTTTTCTGCTTACGGCCCTCCACAATGAGATTTCATGTTTAATCGTAGCTGTTGATTTGGCCTAATCTGATGGTCCTAATCTAACCTTGCCTCCGCCCATTTTCCATTCACCTATACTTCCAAGGGACTTCACCAAGCAATTGCAGTTGTTGATCCCTGAAATCCAACGACCTCGATATAATCTCACCTCCATTCATTATTCATCTGTCTAACCTTCTAAACGACTTCATCGATGAATCTCGACCATAGATCACTGTTGGTTGATCTAATTAGATGGTCCAAAACCCATGACGCTCCAAGCTCTCATCAGACCAATTTTTCACCATTTCGCCATGATTTCACCATTTCTTCGTTGCATCCACTATTTTTCATCACCACGCCACCATTCCATCAAGCCTCCAAAGCAATCCTTCCCCACTCCCTCTGATTTTCTCTGTTATTTTTTTCCCTCTGTTATACATCATGTTTCACTTTCTCTGATAAGAATTAGTAATTTTAGCTTAGGATATACTACTGCAAGTACCCTAATTCTTCCTGCACTTTCTTATCTTTAATGTTTTCTACTAATTGTGTGTTTAAGAAAAAATTCAATATAGTTTAACCAATATAGAAGCTGTTTTATCCATGCTTACTGATGTATGAATTTAGAGTTGTTTCTTAGATGTTCTTGTTTGGTTTTAGCTAAAAGAATTAGGAAAATAGGAGATTTAGAGTTAGCCCTATCTCACTAGGTTCCTTTTCCAATAGTTAGCCTTTCTGAGATCCCTTTGAGTCGAATTCCAAAAGCAAAGAAGGTTAAAACTCTTTCTTTGATCTTAGACTTCACTCTGTGTTAAACTTAAATGTATTTCATTGTCTAAAAGTAGTTAGGAGGAATGCTAGATGGTTGTTTTCAAAGTTAGCCTCATTAGGAGTTTTGATTATAGAGGTTAAGGCATGCCCTGTCCATGGAATTACTCCTAAGTGGTCACCTTGGAAGGTTTTCCTTTTCATTCCCATTAATTTTCTTATTGTTTCATCCCATACTATCATCTCAAGAGATCCTCTGATATAGATGACTAGCCCATTGAAAGCCTTGGCTATGTGAATTGCAAGTAAATCCTTTTATGACCCCATTGCCCAATGGACTTGTGTTCTCTTTGAATTATCTCCCCATTTCTAAAATCCTTTACTACTCACTCATTTACCTTACATTGAACCCTTCCTTCATGTTTCCCAACCAAACAAACAAAATAAAAAAACCTTGTGCCTTCTAACTAGCTTAATACCTTCATTTGAACTTCAAAGACATATTATTCTTTACCTTTATAGAGAGATCCCTCTTTGGATCTAGGAGGGCTAGATCCTGAGATCCCAAAGTGGTTTGATGTTGTCTTGTCATTTGGTATTGCCAAATCTATGAAATCACAAGAACCACAACATAATGGCGACTCCACTGGGGAAAAATTATAAGTAGACAGGTATTTTAAACATCTTGGTGAACTCAGAAAGACTAAATTAGCCTTGATATGGTAGTTAATCACTGTGGTGGAAATTAAATCTCCTTTAAAACATTTTAAACCCTCCACCTGGCGACTCCATAGCTCCTAAATGACCAAAAGACTCCACTGGTGATCAGTAGGCCTACTGATTACCTTTGTTTTCACAAGACTCCACTAGGAGACCAGTTTCATTACAACATCATCCATACCAAAAGAAAACACATAGGATTAAGCTTCTTTGTCTAAATACTAACATATTGGCTTCAAGAACAATCCATACCAGAGATTATCCTAATCAAAATCCCCCTGAAATAGTTGACAATCTAGAAAGCATTCTTAGGAAGTCTCCCACCCCTAGAAATCCAAATATTATCAAACCCATTCATAGAGCTAACTCAACACTTGAAAAATTTGCAGCTCTATCAGATACTCAATTTGACTTAGACTTTCCAAGTGATTTACCAAGAACTAAGTCCTTTAATAGTATAGATCAGTCAGATTTTGAGCCTTCGAGTTCATCACCATAGTGTGGTCAACATTTTGGTGACAGAGAAACCCCTCCATCAATAGCTCCTGACATACATTTCATACATAACTTGGGTCTCTCCCACCCTAGATCTGCTAAACAGTTTGTTGCTAGTCCAAGCATTTCTGTCATTCACATACCTACTCTCCAAGCCACTCCTTTCCCTCCATAAAACACTATCATGGTAGCATGGTATGCTCCCCTAGTGTTTCCACAGCCTTTTTCTCCTTTACCTAATGACTATCAGTCTAAAATCCCACATTTCACTAGAAAAGAATCTACCACAGCTCAACATCATGTAGATAGGATGGACGATGCTTTTGATTATATGGAGATAGAAGATGAAACCATTAAGATCAGAATATTTTCCCAAAGCTTAGGAGGAGAGGTTAAAAAGTGGCTTAAAGGCTTAACTCCTAATAGCATCAATGACCTTCCCTCTTTACACAAAACTTTCATAAACAGATGAGAAATAAAAAACAACCCTCTCCAAATATTAATAGAGTATAAAAATCTTAAAAGAAATCAGGGAGAGAACGTTCATGATTACTCCACTAGGTTTAACAATGTTTACAATGCTCTTCCACCCCATATGAAACCTCCCCAAGGAATGGCCTTAGTTAAATATCCTGAAGGATTCAATGCTGACTTGGCCTATCAACTTAGGGAGAGAGACTATACAACTCTGGAAGATATGCAGAAAGGATCTGTGAGTGTAGAAGCAAACTTGATTGAAAAAAGAGCTAGGATGAGAGCTGAAAAGAAGGTGACCTATAGGGAAGACACCACAGCTTCTACATCTGATCCCATATTTGATAATCTAGCCAAAAAAATGGAGAGGCTAGAAAGAATTATGGAGAAAATGGTTGTCCAAGTAAATAATCAAAATAGGAATCAGTCCCAAAACCAGAACCAAAACATTAGGAGAAATAACCCTCCCAATAGGCAAAAGGATTCCGACCAACAAATCATACCTCCATTCCAAGAAAATTTCCTTGATGAGGATGACAGAATAATAGAAGAATCAGAGGGAACTGTTATAAACATGGTGGAAGTGGATAACCAAGATCACACCTTTTCCATAGAAGATAACTAGACCTCATACACACATTGGGATGGGGAAGGGTTAGATTCTGAAGACTATAGGTTAGGATTCAAAAATTCCATCATGCAGGTCTGAGAACAATATGATCTCAGAAGCAAAAAGAGCTTGGATACACCCAAACCAAAAACATCTGAAAACACCCTTAAGAAAAGGCCTGAAAAGACTCATAAAGAAACTGCTAAAAGTACCAAAACAGTAGCTAAAAGTTCTGGTAAAACCCAGGACAAAGACATCCAAACCATTGATAAACCAAGTAAAGAAACTAGCAGCACTAGCGTTGCAGCTAATGCTCCTAAAAGAACAGTTTCAACCAGTGTACACAGTGAAAATCAGCAAGTTGATGTTGCGAATAAAACAGTGACCAACAAGATAGAATTGAACCTTTCAAAAAGTCAGTCTCCTTTCAATCTAGAGAGTGAGATTGCAAAAATCAAGATTTCTATCCCTCTGACTAAGTTGGCCACCCAAGATGCATATAAATTTAAAATCTTTAAATCTTTAAACTTAGGAGAAAACAATGACACTATCAATTTAAATGATGATCAACCAGCTCTCTTGTTTGGCCCAAAAATTGAAGGGAAATTTAAGGAAGGGGTAGTACCTCCTTTCTATGTCAGCCTAAATATCCATGATAAAATCCTACATAATTCTATGCATGACTTAGGGGCTTCACACAACCTCATGCCAAAAGTGATCATGGAAAAGTTATGCCTAGAGATAACCAGACCATATAAGGATTTATATTCTTTTGACTCTAGCAGAGTGAAGTGTTTGGGCCTAATAAAATATCTCTGTGTAAATCTGACCCAAATCCCAGCCAAGTCCATGGTAATGGATGTGGTAGTGGCTGATGTACCTCCTAAATATGGCATGTTGATATCAAGATCATGGGGTGCCAAGCTACAAGGAACAATGCAAATGGACATGACATATGCCATTATCCTTGTTTCAGCTAGCTTAGAAGACTATATAGGTAAGCACACATGAAATTTATGGTAAGAAACCCTGAAAAACTAGAGAATTCCCTTCTTTACTCTGTCCATATAGATCTAGACTCTTTCATCCTTTACAATGATGAGTTTACAGATGAACAAGAGCTAGGGAAGAAAAATTTTAACAGCAGAGTAGAGCCCACAAATCTAAACATAATAGCAACTCTGGATATAGAGGAAAATGAGGGAGAAACATTTGAACAGTGTGATGAATTAAAAAACTAGAGTGAACAAAGCCATGACTGCAAACAACAGATTACCCATCACTCTAAACTCCATGAAAGTCCTAAAGAACAAAACATAACACAACATGGTGTTGACCCCAAAAAACAACATAATGGTGAACATGGTATTAAGGATGAAATTGATAATAAATCTGCAAAAAATCCCTTATGGAGCATGAAATTTTATGGGTCTTGCACTAAAAGGAATGCGGGAGCTAGGGTATGGTTGCATAATACTGAAAACAGTTATGCTGAGATTCATGCCTTCAAACTAAACTTTAAATGCACAAACAACATATTAGAGTATGAGGCTCTCCTCTCACGACTGCATCTATTGAAAAAACTAGGAGCTAAGAGGATAGTTGTCCATGGAGACTCTGAACTAGTCATCAAACAAGTTAATGGAGAGTACACTGCCAAACATCCTAGATTAAGGGCATATAGGAATGATGCCATGCATCTGTTGAAAAAATTTGTAGAATATGAACTTTTTTTGTCCCTATAAGTCAAAACATACTTGCAAATGGATTGGCCTGCACTGCTAGTTCATATTAGAGACCACTTAGTGAAAAACAGATCATTGTTCAAACAAAATATAGACCAGCAGTGCCAGATAATGAGAAATATTGGCAGGTCTTTAAGGGTGACAAACAAATAGAGGATTTCTTGCTTTGCAGGAATGAGTTTGAATTACCAGATCCAAACTGTAAGTCTGATGAAAATTGTCTGGATACAGAACCCCCTAATGAAGAAAAACCATTCCCTAGTGCGGAAATAAACATGATGACCAAAGAGTTTAAAAACCAAACAGAAGAATACAAGAACGCAGATAAAGAAGACATAGAGGTGCTATAGTCCAAAGACAAAAACATACCCAGAGGACTAGCACCCCTTGAGGACCTTTTTTATTTCAATGATGTGGAAAAGAAGCCCACTATAGAACACATTGAATCTGATGTTGAAGAATGCAATATAGGCAGCAAAGACAAGCCTAAAATGATCAAATTATCTAAAACTTTGCCATCACATATTAAATAGAAATGTGTTGATTTATTTAAATATTTTGTTGATGTTTTTGCTTGGAGTTATGAGGATTTGAAAGCCTATGACATAGAGATCATCCAGCATAATATTACATTGAAAGAAAACCAGAAACCTTTTAGGCAAAAACTACGCAGAATAAACCCTGTGCAGTTACCCCAAGTAGAAAAAGAAATTAAGATGTATGAGGCCGGAATCATATTTCCTATGAGGTTTTCAAATTGGGTATCTAACCTTTTGGCTGTAAGGAAAAAGACATGAGAAATAAGACTATGCATTTATTTTATAAACTTAAACAGATCATCACTTAAGACAATTACCCCTTGCCAAAAATGGAACACATCCTACAAAGGGTAGTGGGTTCTAGGAGGATTTCACTGCTAGATGGCTTTTCAGGATATAACCAAGTCCTAGTGCTCCTAGAAGATCAACTTAAAATAGCATTCACCACTCCTTGGGGCACTTTCATGTATGTGAAAATGCCTTTTGGATTAATGAATGTTGGTGCCACCTTTCAAAGAACCATGGACATTGCATTCTTACAAGAAATAGGTCACTTAATTGTAATTTACCTTGATGACATAATAGTTTATTCCAAAACTGATGAAGAGAACCTTAAGCATTTGAGAAAGGTCTTTGAGAAATGCAAAAGGTATGAGCTATCTTTAAATCCCAAAAAGATAGTGTTTGGCCTCTAAGAAGGTAAACTTCTTGGTCATATTATATCTGAAAAAGGGATTAAAATAGACTCAAAAATAATTGAGGGAATATTGCAAATTAGCCACCCAAGAAACATCAAATAGTTGCAATCCTTTATTGGGAATATTAACTTCTTGAGGAGGTTTATACCCAACCTAGAAGAACTCCTTAGAAACATGAAAAATATGCTTAAGAAAGAAGTAGGAGTTAAATGGACTCTAGAAGACAAAAATTCCTTTGAACTGGTAAAACATGCACTCACTTGAGCACCAGTTCTCATCAGCCCAGACTTTACAAAGGATTTCCTTATATTCTCATTTTCATTAGAACATACTGTGGTTGTTGTCCTTTTGCAAAAAAATCTAGAGGGCCAAGAGTACCCAATTGCATTTTTTAGCAAGGCATTAAGAGATGCACCCTTGAAATATAATATCATGGAAAAACAGGCCTATGCCTTGGTAAAGGCCTTGAAATATTTCAGAGTGTATATTTTACATTCTCATATTATTTCCTTTGTGCCTAACATAGTGGTGAAAGACATTTTGTCACAAGATCCAGATGGGAAAAGAGGCAAGTGGATTGTGGTGATACTAGAGTATGATTTCGAGATCAAACCCACTAAGCTCATCAAGCGTCAAGGCTTGGAAAAATTAATGGCTGAATCTAATTTACAAGCCCTTGACATTAATATGGTAGATGCTTTGGATGAAAAGGAAGGATTACCAGCTCCCATTGTAGAAGAACAGTTCCAAAACTCTCCTTTGTATGTTGATATCTTGTATGTGCTTGTAAATCTTAATGCTTCTCCTGATTTATCTAAGACAAAAGCAAGATTTTTAAATTTAAAGGCTACAAATTTTTGCATTTTAAATGAATGTTTATATTGGAAAAATTCCAATAGTTTATTGCTTTAATGTTTTCCTAAATTTGAGGTAGAGAGGATAAAACATGAGTTCCATGAAGGAGAGTGTGGAGGCCATCTCTACTGGAAAACCACTGCCAATAAAATCCTTAGATTTGGCTATTACTGGCCCACCCTATTCCAAGATTTCCAAAAAATGATAGTTACCTACCACAAGTGCCAAATCTTTGAAGGAAAAAAGAAAACTCCTTCCTTTACCATTACAACCAATCACTGTTGAAGCTCCCTTTCAACAGTGGGGCCTAGACTTCATAGGGGAAATCCATCTTGCTTCATCTACCCAACATAGTTGGAAACTCACAACCACTGACTATTTCAAAAAATGGATAGAGGCCATCCCTTCTAGGATTTCCACAGACTCAATTATCATAAAATTCCTTGAAGACCATATCATATCGAGATTTTTCTTCCCTAGGAAAATTATCACTGATAATGTTGTTGCCTTTGGTTCCAAAAAGATGATTGATTTTTTCCACAGGTATCAGATTGCACTTGGTCATTCTACTACTTATTATCCTTGGGGTAATGGGCTAGCAGAATCATCAAATAAAATTTTGGTGACCATCATCAAGAAGCTACTTGAAGAAAATAAGAAATCATGGCATAACAAGTTGGTGCTTACTTTATGGGCAGACATATTAACAACAAATAAATCCATTGGAATGTCTCCATATCAACTAGTCTATGGAGAAAATGTAGTATTCCCTACCAGTTTGGGACTAACAGTGATAAAATTGGTCCAAGAGATACAGTCAGAATAAGACAACATGGTAAGGAGAGTTAATCAAACTATACATCTCCAGCAGACTAGGGAAGAAGTCTACAATAGAGCTCAGAAAGTGCAAGAGAACATCAAAAAATTGTTTGATAAAAGGATAAAGGCTTGTGATTTCAAAATTGGAGACAAGATACTTAAATGGGACTCAAGGAGAGAGGACAAGGGTAAGCATGGAAAATTTGATAGTTTATGGAAAGGCCCATACATCATTCAATCCACCATTGGTCCCAATGCATTTTTCTACAAGAATTGGATGGTACAGATCTGTTTGGGGGTCCTGTCAATGGCAGGATGCTCAAGCATTATTACTGCTGAAGTTCAAATTAAAATTTTCATTTCCATTGTAAATACCATTGCTTTGTTTCATTTTATATATATATATATATATATATATATATATATATATATATATATATATATATATATATATACAAAATATATAAGAAGGAAGGTTTAGACAAGCTCAAATCTTGAACCTATGAAGTTCCAAAAGAATGGCTCAAATCAGCTCAAAACCTGAGCCAAAGAAAGTGAAGGGCTGGTTCTAACATGCTCAAAACTTGAACCAACAAAGAAAGAAGAAAAAAAAGCTCTAACAAACTCAAAATCAGAGCTAGAATGAAGAAAGGAAGGTGACTCTAACAAGCTCAAAACCTGAGTTACAAAAGAAAAGAAGGATGCTTCAAAGTTTCAAAATTTAAAAGCCTTCACATTTTGTTCAAATTTTTTGCAAAATTTTAGTTCATGGGCAGCCTGTCTTTATGCCATAGACCTACAGCAAATTAGACAGTCTAATCCTAGTTTGTCTATATTTCAATTTCTTTTTTATAATGTAGAGAATTAAAATCTGCCAGATAGTTTAATCCTGGCAGATAGTAGTTTAGGTAGAGAAGCTATGAGTCCAACTGCTTAATCTGGTTTCATGGAGGAATAAGGGTAGAAATAGATTAGTTTTTCTGCTTTCAATAAAAAAATGATGAATAAGGTCTGCAAGTCTTAATGCACCTTGAAGAAAAAATGTTAAGACAGTGGGATGGGTAGGTAGATTGTTTGGGGAACTATTGCTGCTAATATAATGCTTTCATGTTTGTAGTAGCTGATAAAAAAGAAGGAAAATATGGTCAAAGTACCAGGCATATGGCCTACTTCCAAAGATTATTTCTGAGATTCTTGACACCTTCAAGAAGATTCCATCCCCATGTGGAGCCACTGTTAGCCACCTATAAAATTTTGGCATAGCAAACAGGTGGCTAAGAATGTTTCTAAGTCTTCGAGAGAAAAATTTCCCTTGAAAATCTATCATTCTTGAAGCCTTCATGTGTCTTCTATCCTTTGAAGAAATCATCATTGCTATTTCCATTGAAAAGCCCCGTTGTTTTTTGAAAGCAATTGCTTAAGAAAGGCTTCCATTTGCTCCACTTCATGCCACAAAATTCCCCATTTTCACCCTTCTTCGCTTCATAAATTTCCTCCAAAAACCCTTCATTTCAACCTCCATCTCATCCTAAAACCCTCTTTAAACCTTATACTGCCTTTTATTTGGTTTAAAAATCCCTTCTTTTGCCTACCAGAACCCCTCATTTGGCTTAAAAAGCACTAATTTTGGACTTAAAACAACCTTTTTACATTATAATACCTTTAAGCCCCCGAGGGCTTATATCCATCGGCCCCTTTCCTCATATAACTATAGCCCCACAACCAGGCTCTTAGAAGCATAGACCTCCACTTGTAAAACCCTCAAAATCCCTTCAAAAGGCCTAAAAAAGAAATTCTCCACTCCATTAAAGAACTAAGCCCCTGAGGGCTTATTTCTGTTAGCCCCTCCTCCATGCGACCTAAAAGTTTTGTAGTCAGGCACGAAGGCCTTAAAAAACCTTTCCCCGAACCCTTTTTCCTTTATTTATATCATTCCCTGACCATTATGATTGGAGTTAACAGGAACCGTCGATCTCCAAAGATCAACGGTCCTCACGCGCTCATCCTCCGCCCATGTCATTTACCTTACCTTTCCTTTTTTCAAATAAATCCCACCCAATATTAAATCTCCACCATCCAAATCTGAAGATCCAATGGTCGGAGACAAACTCGATGGCCCACATTTCGCCCGTGCATCTTACCTCACATCGCGCATCACCCACAATGTCGGATCTTCTGCCTGCCATCCAATGGCTGAGAATGCATTTTGCAAAATTTTTATGCCCGTGAGTTAGCGTTCTGAAAAAACACGAAATAGGTGGTTCTTGATTTACACATGGAGATCATTGAGTGGAATCACATTTTTTTTTTGGAAAACCACATACCACCCCTGAGCCCGCGTGAAAACCATTCCAGTTTTCCACTTACCACACTCCGCAATGAGATTTCATGTTTAATCATCGCCGTTGATTGGGCCTAATCTGACGATCCTAATATAATCTCACCTCCGCCCATTTTCCATTCACCTTTACTCCCTAGGGACTTCACCAAGCAATCAAAGTCGTTGATCCCTGAAATCCGACGGCCCTGATATAATATTGCCTCCATTCATTGTTCATCCATCTAACCTTATAAATGAATTCATCGATGAATCTCGACCATAGATCATTGTTGGCTGATCTAATCAGACAGTCCAAAACCCACGATGCTCCAAGCTCTCATTAGACCAGTTTTTCGCCATTCCGCCATGATTTTCCCCATTTCTTCGCTACATCCACTATTTTTCATTGCCGTGCCACCATTCCATCGAGCCTCCAAAGAAATCCTTCCCCACTCCCTCTGATTTTCATAACGTGTTGATTGTGTTTTTGCAGGGTTATAGGTGGTGAATTAATTCTGTCTCTACAGTCACAATCATGGTGATTTAGAGTGCATAATGACTGTTTTAGAGCCAAAGATCGTAGGGGAGGACACCTGAGAAGGTTTTAAACATGTTTTTCATTGAAGATTGGGTTATAAACCCTAATTCAAACCCTCTAGCACCCATAAAACCTGTATATGCATAAAAACAGGTTAGAATAAGTGGCAATGTGTATCAGTGAGAGATTAGAAAGATTAAAGCCTGTTATTGAAGACTTAATGCTTATAATTCAATGTTCAAAGGAATAGAGACACAGATGAATACCATTAAAATGATCTAGAAGGCTTAATGAATCCTAAAGCACGTAAACAAGCCTTATCAGTGCTTTAATGTCAGCAGAATGTTCTTTTTCCAAGAAAGGACAAGCTCCCACAGTATTCTCCATTCCTCATCAAACTCCTGAGGAGTTATTACCCTGACAGAAGTCCCTAAACTCTGAGTGAATTAGTTATAATACATGGAAGATCTGAGATACGAATCTGCACATTTTTTTCCACAGAATATAGATAGAGTACTGCAACCATAAAGTACTTCAAGGAACATAACTTTGGAGTTATTATCAATCTGTCAAAGACCCCTAAATCAGCTAAAGGGTACTGAAATTCAATGCAGAGATATTAAGATAGAATGGGCTTCAAACACACTTCTCCCCTTATTTAAATGAATCATTTAAGTTCCATTTACCACTACTGTCACTCTTTTCATCTATAAGAACTCAAGAGAAATACTTTGTAAAGTTTGTTGTTGACTGATTTTAAGTTGTTTCACTGACTTAGAGTTCTGTGATTAGTATTTGTAAATAGGCTAGGAGATGATTTCTGGATGAATATAAAGCTATTGGACAAAGATGTATGTGACTGTTTTTTCTCTTCTAATATGACAAGCATGTTCATTGGATCCTGATCTGAATAAGTGGTGATTTGTTCTTTCCTTGTTATTGTTTTCCATATGTATGCATCATGTTTCACTTTCTCTCATAACAATCGGTAATTTTAGCTTAGGATATACCGCTGCAAGTACCCTAATGCTTCCTGCACTTTCTTACTTTAATTTTTTATGCTAATTGTGTATCTAAGAACAAATTCAATATAATTTAACCAGTATAGTAGTTGGTTTATCCATGCTTACAGATGTATGAATTTAGAGATGTTTTTTAGATGTTCTTGTTTGGTTTTCGCTGAAAGAATTGGGAAACTAGGAGATTTAGAGTTAGCCATGTCTCATTAGGTTCCTTTTCCAACAGTTAGCCTTTTTAAGATCCCTTTGAGTCGAATGCCAAAAGAAAAGAAGCTTAAAATTCTTTCTTTGATCTTAGAGTTCACTCTCTGTTAAACTTAAATGTCTTTCATTGTCTAAAAGTAGTCAGGAGGACTATAAGATGGTTTTTTTCAGAGTTAGCCTTAGTAGGAGTTTTGATCATAGAGGTTAAGGCATGCCCTGTCCATGGACTAACTCCTAAGTGGTCACCTTTGAAGGTTTTCCTTGTCTTTCCCATTCATTTCCTTATTGTTTCATCCCATACAATGATCTAAAGAGATCCTCTGATATAGATGAATAGCCCATTGAAATCCTTGGATATGTGAATTGCAAGTAAACCCTTTGATGACCCCATTGCCCAATGGACTTGTGTTCTCTTTGAATTATCTCCCCATTGCTAAAATCCTTTACTACTCACACCTTTACCTTACATTGAACCCTTCCTTTATGTTTCCCAACCAAACAAACAAAATCAAAAAAACTTGTGCCTTATAGCTAGCCTAATACCTTCATATGAACTTCAAAGACATATTATTCTTCACCTTTATAAAGAGATCCCTCTTTGGATCCAAGAGGGCTAGATTCCTGAGATCCCAAAGTGGTTTGATGTTGTCTTGTCATTTGGTACTGCCAAATCTTCCAAATCACAAGAACCACAACATAATGTCAACTCCGCTGGGGAAAAAATTTGAGTAGACAGGTATTTTAAACATCTTGGTGAACTTAGAAAGACCAAATTAGCCTTGATTTGGTAGTTAATCACTTTGGTGGATAGTAAATCTCCTTCAAAACATTTTAAACCCTCCACTTGGTGACTCCATAGCTCCTAAATGACCAAAAGACTCCACTGGTGATCAATAGGCCTGCTGATTATCTTTGTTTTTACAAGACTCCATTGGGAGACTAGTTTCATTACAACATCATCCATACCAAAAGAAAACACATAGGATTAAGCTTTTTTGTTTAAAGACTAACATACTGGCTTCAAGAACAATCCATACCAGAGCTTATCCTAATCCAAATCCGCCTGAAATAGTTGACAATCTAGAAAGCATTCTTAGGAAGTCTCCCACCCATAGAAATCCAACTATTATCAGGCCCATTCATAGAGCTAACTCAGCACCTGAAAACTTTGAAGCTCTATCAGATACTCAATTTGACTTAGACTTACCAAGTGATTTACCGAGAACTAATTCCTTTAATATTATAGATCAGACAGACTTTGAGCCTTTGATTTCATCACCACAGTGTGGTCAACATATTGGTGACAGAGAAACCCCTCCATAAACACCTCCTGACATACATTTCATAAATAACTTGGGTCTCTCCCACCCTCGATCTCCTCAATAGTTTGTTGCTGGTCCAAGCATTTTTGTCATTCACATACCTTCTATCCAAGCCACTCCTTTCCCTCCACAAAACACTATCACGGTAGCATGGTATTCTCCCTTAGTGTTGCCACACCCTTTGGCTCCTTTACCCAATGACTATCAGTCTAAAATCCCCAATTTCACTGGAAAGGAATCTACCAAAACTCAACACCATGGAGATAGGATGGAGGATGTTTTTTATTATATCGAGATAGAAGATGAAACCATTAAGATGAGAATATTTTCCAAAAGCTTAGGAGGAGAGGTTAAAAAGTAGTTTAAAGACTAAACTCCTAATAGCATCAGTAACCTTCCCTCTTTACATAAAAATTTCATAAACAAATGGGAAATCAAAAGCAACCCTCTCCAAATATTAGCAGAGTATAAAAATCTTAAAAGAAATCAGGGAGAGACTATTCATGATTACTCCACCAGGATTAGTAGTGTCTACAATGCTCTTCCACCCCATATGAAGCCTCCCCAAGGAATGGCCTTAGTGAAATATCATGAAGGATTCGATGTTGACATGGCCTATCAACTTAGGAAGAGAGACTATACAACTCTGGAAGATATGCAGAAAGGAGCTGTGAGTGTAGAAGAAAACTTAATTGAAAAAAGAGCTAGGATGAGGGCTGAAAAGAAAGTAACCTATAGGGAAGACACCACAGCTTCTACATTTGATCCCAAATCTGATAATTTAGCCAAAAACATGGATAGGCTAGAAAGAATGATGGAGAAAATGGTTTTCCAAGTAAATAATCAAAATAGGAATCAATCCCAAAACCAGAACCAAAACTTTAGGAGAAATACCCCTCCCAATAGGCAGAAGGATTCTGACCAAAAAATCATACCTCCATTCCAAGAAAATTTCCTTGATGAGGATGAGGGAATAATAGAAGAATCAGAGGGAACTGTTATAAACATGGTGGAAGTGGATAACCAAGATCACACCTTTTCCATAGAAGATAACCAGACCTCATACACACATTGGGTTGGGGAAGGGTTAGAATATGAAGACTATAGGTTAGGATTTGAAAATTCCATCATGCAGGTCCAAGAACAATATGATTTCAGAAGAAAAAAGAGCCTGGATACACCCAAACCAAGAACATCTGAAATCACCCTTAAGAAAAGGCCTGAAAGGATAGTGCCTCCTTTCTATGTTAGCCTAAATATCCATGCTAAAATCCTACATAATGCTATTCATGACTCAGGGGCTTCACACAACCTCATGCCAAAAGTGATCATGGAAAAGTTAGGCCTAGAGATAACCAGACCATATAAGGATTTATATTCTTTTGACTCTAGCAGAGTGGAGTGTTTGGGCCTAATCTAAGATCTTTGTGTAAATCTGACGCAAATCCTAGTCAAGTTCATGGTAATGGATGTGGTACTAGCTGATGTACCTCCTAAATATGGCATGTTGCTATCAAGATCATGGGGTGCCAAGCTACAAGGCACAATGCAAATGGACATGACATATGCCACATTTTTTTCAGTTTTTTTCATCATCTTAGGTATTAAGAAGATGTATTAAGAAGATTTCATGCAGGGGTGACTATGTAAGCAAGGTTCACTCAAATATAGGTCAAGAGGTTTGATAGAAGAAACTCAAAGGCACATTACATTGAGGCATTCTCCGATAGTGAGGGAGAAGAGGAAGTGTATGAGGAGCAGAAGGGAGATACCAGCATTGGTGCATCAGGAGGAGATCAGCTACTACCACCATCATCGGGAGAAGGATTATTTGCACTAGTTGGAGGAACTCTTGCATCTTTTCAAAGTGTTCCCAAGCATCATCCAATCCGAGGCATGCATACATATCCACCCGAGATAGTCTTGGCATATAAAATGGAAATTTTTGGGGGCATGCCACCAAGGCAGCCGCATGACTAGGGGTTGGAGCACATGGTGATTTGGATCAGGGGACATTCACTGTGCAAAGGACCCTTGATATGATCAAGGAGGAGATGAGAAACTATTCTAGATCTACATTGTTGAGTTTCATATAACACTTTGTGTTGGAGTGTGTTTCTTCAGAGGAGGCAATAGGCACACTTCTCGTATAGGGATACCATCCCATAACTTTCGAGAACCGGAAGCTACTGCCACATGAGTTTTTGTATTCTATATATGACAAATAGATGATGTCCATTAATCATGCATTAGCGAAATTTCAGCAATATTTGGTAGGCATTATATTTCGGGTGAAGACTGACCACAACTATCTCCAACATTTTCTTGAGCATGAGCAGTTACAGGAGAGGCAGCAAAGGGGGATCAACATAATTCAGGCCTATGAGTTTGAGATTGAGTATTTCTAAGGAAAGGAAAATTTAGTAGATGATGCATTATCATGAAGGCTATTAGCGTTGTCCTTGATAAGAAGTGATGCATTTGGAAAGGCCTAGTTGCTAGTAGAGTATTCTGAGGATCGCTTCACTTGTGAAGTGTTGGATTGCAGGATGAGATTATCGGACTTGTACAAGGTGCAACATTCACATGTTGGGATTGGATGGCGAGAGATTCTGAGTTGGTACCCCATGGAGTGGGCTAGGAATTTAGATACATTCATGATTACATTTTAGCAAAGTCTCTAGATTATCAGAGGGATACGAGGGCCAGATTATTGTTGGGATCCAGGCGGGATTTCCCATCACATCATATAGTTCATAGGTGATGGTAGTAGTTGCATCATGGATTGGACGTTTGGGCGCACACACATTTGTAGACCTATATCATAATCTCAGACATCCCTAGCGATAGTATGGTTCGATAGGAGGGTACACCCTTTTCAGGAGATATCTTAGCATATCGATCGTGTGTTGAGTCATAGGGTGATTAGCTTACTTTGGCAGGAGCTTAAAGTAGGAGATGGCATTGGTAGGCCACCAGAATGTGCCTTGATATAGACAAGGCATGGGATTGTACAGAGTGGTACAACAGTAGCAGGAGGTATCCAGTGGTGTGAAGGGGCAGGTTGCAGCATACAGTGTCATGTTGAAGAATGCAGAGACACCTGGTGGTGTGCAGTGACCCATGATGCCATGTATCAAGCACTTGGGACATTGCCTCCAAGGATACTTATGGATAGAGAATTATATGGAGACAGTGTTTTCTCATTAATGCATTGGGCCTTAGATCTACTGAGGTTTTACATAGCAGTGTTACTCATGATTGCACATGAGGAGTTGAACCACTTAGGTGTACCTGGGAAGATGAGGATGTGTAGATCACATTGTGGTGGATGCATGGGTACATGTGGGCTACCCTATGGTACTTGATGGAATTGGCATCAAGTGGTCCATAGATTTGTGCAACAGAGTCCATATATATGCAGAGGAGTTTTATTTCATAATCAGAGTGGTGCAGCGTAAGCATGGTAGCACTCTAATGAGACTGGCATGGGATATGTGCATCACTGGATTTCACGGTTCATCTACCCTTAGGGGTGATCGGGTGCTTACAGGGGATGATCATTTAGATCTTCCAGTGGGCTTTATTGATTCTTTTCTGGCGTGGGGAACTTCACCAGCATGGAGTGATAATCAGCAGGGAGAGTTCAGGAGGAGCTCGTGCAAGGAAGGACGTATTCTCACAGGAATCAGATTCTATCTTCTAGCTTCAACCCTTGGAGTACATGAGAAGGATGACTTAGTAGAGCAGTTGTATGTAGAGACAGATAGTACTTTATATGAATATGACTCTCTATCTACTGGTGGTATGCAAATGGCCTCTAGTACTTGTATCCAATTGGATAGCATGTGGAGCAAGGCGTGCCTCACATTGATTAGGATGGTTTGGGATCCTGGTATTTATAGGTCTATTCAGACCAAGTCGATGCTAAGACCAGGGATGATACAATGGTGCGTCTGGGACCCTGGAAAATTTTGTAGTGACTATGGGGGAGTGCAAGTAGAAAGGATTCTTGCTCGAGAATCTCTTGAGGATAAGCAATTTTTGGCAGGGAGGAATGTAATATTCCTAATTATCTTTTAGCTAATTAGAATATTTTTTTTTTTTTTGTTAATAAAATAGATGAATAAGAGGGTAGAGGGCCCCATAAATCATTTTCCTAGGAATAAACCACTTCTTAGTGTGAACGTGGATCATTGCATATGGATGGGGTCAAGATGAATAAACCACATCTGAGTTTGAATGTGGGTGAGTGAATGTGGATGGGGTCAAGATGACCAAATCAACAATTTCAGTCATGGAGGTAGTGGAGGTAGTGGAGGAAAGCACAGTCATTATGGATGTAAGTGGCCAAGTGTGCAGAATCATTATTATGTGGGGCCAAGGGTGTGAGGGCTCACAAGCATAAGAGGAAAGGGATGGCAGCCATAGAGGACATTCTAAATATTGATATTGTATTGTCATTTACGACTTTCTACACGCTTCAGCTATTTAGCTATGTCTGTTGTGTCGTTTAGAACACGAGGGTTTCTGAGCGGAAATACCACCCTTATTCATGGGGGACTTTGAGTGCCCACTCATGAAAGGTAAATTATGAGCATCATTTCAACATCTGGCATCATTCCATCATTATGTCCCTTCGTGCAGCAATAGTCACCTGGAGGAATAACGCTTTCAAGCAGTAAGGTTTCAAAGAAGGAAGGAAGTTCCAAGCATTTTAGTTTGGAATATTGTGTTGAGATAAACCCTTCACTTGAAAATATATTTCAGCATCTTGAGAGTAGTATTACATCATATAGAAACATGCTATAAGCTCTATCGCCTCTTTGGCAGCCCAGTCACTTCCAGCAGTTAAGCAGTCCAGCAGCTGCAACTTCAGAGGAGGAGATAGAACTCAATATTTAGAGCTTGAGATCCAGTGAGGGGAATAGCCCTTCACCCACTGAGTTGATTGGGAGCTATAGAAGTCATTTTATCTTCATATCATCCTTTTCACAGTAGCTACCCAGTAGGATTATGCAGTTCAACCACCAGGAGAGCAAGTTTGCAACCCAAAAAGGGACGAATTTCCAAAGTCAAAAATATGCCAAACCATTTCTGGATTTTTTTGGCTTGTTCGAGTGGAATATGTGGTTGAAATCCTGGATTTCTTGGAAAAAAATAGAAGCCTATCACACATGGTTCTTGTTCCTAGCAACATTAGTTTCCAGCAGCACTACACAGAGGCAGTCCTTCTAGAAGCAGCAACAACACAACATTTCCAGTACTAGGATTTAGAACTATTCGAACCACTTCTTGTTGGATTGAGTGAATCTTCTTTAGAGAACTATGTACTTTATCTTGTTGTTGATTATAATGATATGACTCAGTTTTTTCTGCTCACGGTTATGATGTCTTAATGTAATTTCCAGTTGCAACATATTTCGGACATTTTCCATATTTTAGTGCTATATTCCTATTTTGATTTATTTGGAATGTTGTAGATGTTATATATTCTTGTATTTTCCATTTCGGGATATTACAAAACTTATACGGCATGCCACGTCTCATTGTTTCCTCCTTCGGCTCTAAAATTGATACACAGAAAACTACAGTTTTTTACTTTTGGTTACTTATTAAAAAATTCCAATCTGATGCTCAGAGAGAGATTTACGACAATCTTCCCAAGGTCACCTCTTTGATATGAAATTCAGGAACCTGCAATAACCCTAACTTCCATAGATCATATCTCGGAAAATATTGTGAACCGGGATCTGCAATTTTTATAGGACATGCCTTAGGATTTATTCGCAAATGGGTTTTTTTTTAGCTTCTGGAACTTCATAGAAAAAAATTTATAGAAAAAATGTCATGATGACCTTTTTGAAGCAGCGAAACCCTAGAATCCAAAGCTATGATACCAAATATTATGAAACTAGCTCCAAAAATGGAAGAAAAGAGAGATTAATGCCTTAGAAATCAACCACTTCGAGGGGGAAACCTTCTTTATATTACATAAATGAACGACTATTGGATGATACAAATAAAAAAACCTCATTTCTATATATAGGAGTCCATGGGGTCACAATATAATCCTAGCCGACCTAACAATAATAATGTAAGGGCACAATAATAACAATATGGAGGCTACAGTGGTACAACAATAACAATAAGGGGGCTACACTAACAACAATAAAGGACTACACTAGTTATATAGGGAACTAGCAAAGGCAAAGAACATTGATGTTTAGTATCACTATGTGAGAGATATGGTTGAGGGTGAAAAGGTGTTGTTAGTAAAGGTGGACACTTTGAAGAATTTTGCAAATGCTTTGGAAAAGTCTGTGAACACTGAGAATTTTTCTTGGTGTATAGAAACAATGGGCATTGTAGGGTTCGACCAATGATTAAGCTCTCATGTGGCCCCCTATGGAAATAAAACAACAAGTGGGAGAATTTTGGGTTTGTGTTATATTCTTTCCACGACTAGAAGCAGTTGCGAAGCAGGTGGTAAGAGGGTGGTGAGAGTACCCCTTTTCTTGTTTTGGGCATAGCAGGGGGTTCACAGTGGGGGGTGGGGAAGGGGCGGGGGGGGGTATCCCTCCTCTACGGGATCTGGGGCAGCACCACGAGAAAAAATTTTGGGACCCTATTTTAGGTGGGCGGACCCACCTTTGTTTTTGTGCATGGGTTTCTACATGGTTTTGTGGCATGATGGTTTTATACCCCTGGTATTTTCTAGATCTGTTCAAGGGAACTGTAGTTATGTTCTAATCCAAGGTTAATGGATTAGGGTTGATGAATGCTTTTTCATGTATATATATGTGTTGTAACAATAAAAGGAGTATAATGAAAAATCAAGCTAGTAGTCCCGATTTGGGATCTAGGGGAAAAATATCTGTGTATATCTCTTTTATGTTTTATGCTCTCGCTATTGTTTATTTTATGTTTTTATGAATTTTTTTTGCAGCAAATTTATATACAAGGTTAAAACCTACATAACGATCTTTGTTTTCTTTCGTTTCAATATTATCTTATTTCTTTTCTTTTCAACGTCACCCACATGACAAAGCCATGAAAAAGACTTCATGGTCAATTCAATATAAAGTTAATGAATATGATTTTTCTCTATTGCTCTAAATTTTCCAGTAAGTTATTGTAATTGTATTCCAAGTATCCAAAAAGGAGTAAGACCCACTCCCAAACATGATGAACAAAAGGGAAAACATTCAAAAGATGGTCCATAGTCTCTTCCTAGTTCTAGCATAAGGGTCACATTGAAGGGCCCTGGAATCCATTATTTCATATTGGATCCCACTAGAGGATCTTTTTTCTTCCTATCAACCATAGAAATTGTGCAATACTATGCCAATTTCCATTCATCCAAAACAAAAAATCCATAGAGATTCCTAATGGATATCCTTGCGATTAGATAACAGGAAATAGGCTACCTTAAGAGTGAACATTACTTTGGTTTGATATCCCCACTAGATTTTTTCATGGTCCTAAGTAATATTTGTGGATTTATAACTCATGAACAATAATGGTTTAGGAAATCAAGATTGGATGTGCTAGAAAATCATTTATCACCTTCCATTATCCCAAAAGAATAGAATCTAATAATGGTTTCCAAAAATATTCTATTATAATTCAATGTTTCTCTAAAGTAAATTCCTCCATCACTCAAAGTTATCCATCATACCCCAACCATGGAATTTGTTTCCAAACATGTTTCTAGAAGAGGCTAGCACATTCATTCCTAATATCCTAAAAGGAAGGATTTTGGATAAGACTTTGGTTTTCCCATGCCATGTTCCATATAAAGGAACCTAATGGATACTCTATAGCTCTTAAATTTTCCTACCGAGAAAATATTTGACAATATTTCCTATCCCATATTTGTTTCCAAAGTTCATTACCCCCTTGAATACATATCCACCATATTTTAGCTCACAATGCCTTGTTCAATATCTTTGAGTGTCTCATAATCAAACCATCCACTAGCTTGGGGATGCAAAGCTTATCCCAAGTGACGAATGAAATTATTTTTCTTTCTTTTCTCCTCCCTAGAGAAAATTTATATAAATTGTAGTGATCGATTTAAATATGACTTTGGGAGTTGCTAAAGTTTATGGTTAGCATATTTGATTAGCTTGAATGACAAACTTAACGAGTACTAGCCTACCTGCCAAGTTAAGAGAGTAGAACACCCAACTTTCCAGCTTATTGGAGAAATTTTAAGTACGCCCTACTAATATTTTGATATGAAATAATTTTCTACTAGTTGATCTCCCAAGTACTTTGCAACAACTTTTCCTATCTAGAATTTGATGAGGCATGCTAGATGTCTCTCAACAACCACATTAGTGTTAAAGAAATATATATTCAATTTGTTTTCATTTAACACCATACTTGAGGCCTCCATGAATTAATTGAGGATAGATTTCAAATCCCTAGTCTCCCCCACAATGGGAATACAAAAAAGAATAATATCATCAACAAATTTTGATGGGTGATAGGTAGATCATTACAATAAATGAAAATTTCCCTTATAACTTCCCGTCACCAAACAACTTTAAGATACCTTCCCAAACCCTCTATTTACAAGATGAATAGAAAGGGGGAGATAAGATCACCCTATCCTACACCTCTAGAAGTATTAAAGGTCATGGTTAGGGAACCATTCAAAAGGATGGAGAAGAAGGGAGTAGATATTAGGGACTTGATCCATGTGATCTACTGAGATGAAAAACCAAAGGCTTGGATACTTTGGAGAATATAATCCTAATTTAAATTGTCATAATATTTATAAAGGTCCAATTTTAGAAGCAGTGTGTCCCTCTTGGATCTCTTTAGAGAGTGTATAACCTCCTGAGCTACCACAATCCCGTCAAGGATTTGTCACCCTTCGATACAAACCAGTCTACTGTCGACAAACGATACTATTAAACAAAGGTTTACGGTGACGGAGGATGATTCCTAATATAATGTTATAAACAAAATTATAAAGGAAAAATTTTCTAAAAGTGTTGGGATTATCCACTCTTCCAGACATAATAATTAATGGTGAATTAATGTAATAAAAGTAGCATTAAGACCGTGCCATACCTTTTGGAAGTGATGTGATGTTTCAAGCATAGCATGCACATTTGAGCCTATAAAGGGCCAATAGGCCTTAAAGAAGTGCTTTTTGAATCCATTAGGACCTAGAGATTTTTTTTTGACATAACTATCAATACCTCTTTCACCTCTATGGAAGATATGTCTCTCATCAAGGAATCATTGTAGCCTATATGAAGAAGGCTAGGTATATGCATTTAATTCATTGCATAGTGCTTGATCTATTGCGTGTGGTTTTCGTAAGAAAGGAATGATAGTATGAGACAATTTCTTGCTCCTAATTCACATTTTGCGCCAAGCATTTCTCGTCATTAGAGGAAATTTGTTATAATATCCTATTCGTGTAGTGATGTTTTATCATATCCTTATGGAAACATTTTGAGTTCCTCTCTCTTTCCTTCAGCCATTGAACATGAGATTTATGTTTCCAAATTATCTCCTCCTACATCTATCACTACTCTATTTTTTTAATTAGTTTTCCTTCTTCCATTATCATAGGCACATGTGTATCCTTCCAGAGTAATATGTTGTTGCACTCGTTGCATGAAAGTCTATAGGACCTATTTTTCTTAAGAGATATGATGAATTCCTTTATATTTTTTTCTTTGGGTTTTACATTAAATTTCTTGAGGTCAATTTGGAATGTATGGATGTGGTTTCATCCTTGGACCTATAGTTCTTCCTGCTAGTTTTTGGATTTAGACACGAAATCCATATCATATAACTAGAAGCCTTCAAACCTAAAGGTTAATTTATGAGGAATCACTTTGAGATCTAACTCCAAGTGCATTGGCTAATGGTTTGAGACAATTCTTGGTAGAATAATATTTTTAACAAAAATATTAAGTTTAAGTAAGGCTTCAAATACTTCAAATTGAACTAGTATACTAGGTACTTGATGTCTCCCTCCACTGTGATTATTCCAATTATAAACCTCATCACTAGTATTTGGATTGGCCACTTGAAGTTGATGAAGAAGATTGGAAAACTACTACAACTCAAGGTTGAGTCTTCGCCGCCCACCCCCCCCCCTTCTCCTCCTTCGGGGATTTAATAAGGATGAAATATCCACTAATGACCCAAATCTCATCATTGTGGAGGGATTTTATTATTTTAGTGTCTTCCAAAAATAATGTGTTTTCCATGAGGATATGGGGGATGTATACTGCTATTATACATTCATATTCCTTGGCTCCTATATATTGAAAATGTCACAAGAGAATTCAAGGTAGTGCAATCCAATCTTCAAATGATACCCCTACGAGGTTCCAAAGAATGGTGTGATCCTCTACACTTCCTTTGGCATCAAAAGCGACCACTTCACATCCACTCCAACATTGAGAGGTGATTTCCATGAGTTTATCACCTTGTTATCACTCAGTAATTTCTCAAGGTTAAAGAAAGAAATAGTCCTAGGTAACCATAGACCAACTTCAAACTCTAGGATCTAGCCTTCCTAGGGTTCAGAGAGGGCTCTCTCTATAAAATTTATCTTTGTTTGATTTGTAAATGTTAGGCTAGTTACGAATGTGCAGCTTTGGTTTTGGTTTTGATTGATTTGGTGGGAAATTACTTGAAGGTATGGATAGTGGGAAATATACTTGTCAATTGGCCTATGGAGTCTAAATCAAGCTAACAGGACTGGGATCAAGGCCAAAAGGTCAAATGTATTCAGGGCAAGATAGATAACCCTTGGAGATCTTGGAAAAATGGTTTTGTGAGGTGGTATGATTGGGATAAAGGGAACTTAAGAATCCTTTGATCTGGAAAATGGAAGTAGAAGGTAGAGGTCAAACAAGTGAGAGAGAAATTAAGAATTATCTACACTGGAAATCAGAGGAAAACATAAAAATGATAACTAGTTAAAAACAGGGTGCTTTTAACCAATCTTGTAGTACTACTCCTAGTTATACATTCAAATTTAAAATAAACATAGATGGATGCATGTAACTAAGAAAGAAAATAGTAACAAGTAAGGAAATACTTCACTCCAGATAGCTCATCACAGGGATCCTGAATTATGATGCCAATTGAATTGATCCAGTTTGCTATTTGAAATTTGAAATGCAAAAATCCTTCAATATCAAACATAAATGACTATAATAATCTCCAGCAATTTTATTCCACAAAAATACTTCAAAGAGTGAAGTATTTATACAAACTCTAAACTAAGAATATCTTGAAAAAATATCAAGATTGGTTTACAAATATCTCAAACTGTTTTACATAAATAGAACTTTAATAAACGACACTCAAAACTAATGCATATATTTGGCACTATACTTATGGATTGATGATGACAAAGAAAACAATTCGAATTTGATATCAACTCTTAGTTGATGATGAGGCATCCAAGTCACTAAATGTTTTCTTTCTTTGTGCATTCTGCTCCAGAAATTATACAAACTTGGGGTCTAATGATACCTCTTTATATATCAATCCGAAATAGATATGTAAAAATTGAAAGAGGTTATTGTAGATGAATATGTTGGGGAGATAAACCTCTCTAAGTTACCTAAATTTCTGCTGCAGCTATTCAAATAGGCTCTGTAACAATATGTGTAAAATAGAGTTTTGCAAAGTCTCAAAAAAAGGTTGTAAAGATGTGCATTTATATCTCATTCTATAATGCTTGTCCAAAAATTGAGATATTTTTTTGTAGACGGGTCTCTTATGAACAAAAACCTCCTTCAGTTTTGTAAGATGTATTTCTTATTGGCCACAATCCTCTCCGCAAACGGATGACTTAACAAGAATTTTCTATAAAACATGCGTTCAAATATTGTTTAATATTTCCAAACCTATAATGGTTGTTAGAAAAGTGAGAGAGGTTTTGTATTTGGACATCTTAGGAACATAAACCTCCTTATGTTTTTCAAATTGGTCACACTAGTTTCTGCAAAATAATGACTTAAGCAAGAAATTTCTGCAAAAATGTGTTTTCTTGCTCAGTTTTCATCTTTTAAACTTTTTGTTCTTTTAACTACTTTTACTTTCACTTTAGATAAACTTCATTATTGTTGGTGAAAGTATTTTAATCTCTGTTAACCATTATTGCCTCCATGTTTACTTTTATTGTTTTACCTTGACTGCTTTGTAAATTTTTTTAAACTTTCAGTCTAACTTTTACCCAATACACTTTAACCACTAATTCTCTTCAACTGTTATGTTTTCACTGTCCCTGTGAATTCTTATTTCACTTTTAACATTCACTGTTATGAATGTCTTGTTTTAATATTTACAATAAGATGCTCTTTTATCTTTCACAGGATGACTGTTGTTTAACTCTGATGCCTGGAATCTTTAAGGAAAATCCTTCGAATCCATCTCCTTGTGAGTTCTTGGAGTAAAACAAATCCTTACCTAGTATTTAGATTATTTTATCCAAATTTTCCTTTTGCTAATAACCTACAAAAATAAAATAATTCATTAATGAAATCCAGGTCTGCAAGGAGGGATTATTGCTTTGATGATTTGGGAAACCCTGTGGAATGAATTTTGACTTTGGAGGTTTGATTCTATTGGAATTGAGTAATTGAGTGTAATAGTTAGGGATTGTAAGCATTGGTAAAAGATTTTGAATCTTTCAAAGGGATTCTATAACAAATCCATTCATTGAAGGAAAATATAGGTCTTTTTGTGGGAAAACAGGGTTTATGGCTATCAATTTCATAGAAAACACTTTTTCAAATAACATGAAGGTTGATTTTCTTAAGGAACACCTATTCTTGCAAGTATATGGTCTTAAAATAGGTTCTGAGGCATCGGATAAGTTTCTGATGGCTTTGGAGGTTTCTAGAAATGAACTAAAGCTTCCATTGGTCTTAACAGTAAATGTGTGCCTTTTTACTGGTTCTAGGCTTAAATCAAAACACAGGCTTCATTTTCTTCAGTCGGGGAAGCTTTGTAGGGTTAAGGTTAATACATAGAAAATAAGGAGTAAAATGCATTTTCAAAGGTTTTACATACATATTGGTTAAATTCTTTATGCATTGAATGCAGGTCGCATCGGCGGGGAGGGCAGTTTCGTGATTCAACAGATCTTAAAACTGGTGGTTATCGCACAACAATTGGTGGTAAGCTATATTGGGCTCAACCCATGTGATTGAATAGAAAGAAGGCACATAGAGGAGAGAGGAATGTGAAAAACCACCCATTTTGCACAGCTCTAGTGTTTAGGTGATCGTGCATCTATTCTCTGCGATATCAGATTTGTGCCGTCGGATTTGGGGAATCAATGCGAAGGGTCTAGATTCATTCGGGAGTTGCATTGAAATGGGAGTGGGGGCAGGTTGATTTATATGCACAGATGGGTTAAAGCTTTATAAAAAGGTATTTAAATCAATTTTTTTACACCTTTTAGCTTTATATATAATATGTGGCGGGGATTAAGGTTTTAAAACATATATACAATGTTTTAATCAATGTATTTATTTAAAACATTTGTAAAAAAAATTTATATGCGGGGGCAATAATATTTATACAGTTTTCAAGCTTTCAAATTTTTTAAAAACTATAGGGGAGGGGTATTTCAATAATGATAGGTTTAGACCAAAGGGTAGGTGGGGTTTTTATTTTATGCACGTGGGGATAATAAACTATGGTCTAAACTTTAAAATAGTGGGTTTATGGGGGTTATTTAGATATAGGGGATTTAATATCTACAGGTAGGTGTAGTTAGGGATTTACTACAATAGGTTAGGTGTTAATATGAAATAAAAGGATAATAAAAGGAAACAAAACACATATTATCTCTAAGTAAAGTATAAAAATAAATCATTGCTCGGCTTTTACATTACTTTACTAATTGTTACACCATTTTTTGGTCATCTAACCTATTATCATTAGATGGACCCAAGTACACCATGTAAGACCAATTTTACCCTAACTAAAATTGCTTTCACTATGTAAAATAACTTAATAAACCACATTTATTAGGTTGTTTATGGTCAAAACAAGAAACCCCAAAAGGAAATATTAAACAAACCCATTTTGTTTAATTTTCCTCATGGAATAATTAATTAAACCATAATTTAATTATTATTCCTAGTCATGCTTAACCCAAAAACAAAGAAATTAATTAGATAAACCTTTATTTATCTTATTATTTTCTAGGAATAATTATCTAATCTTATTTAGATAATATTCCTTGTTAAATATGACCAAATCACCCACAAATAATTAAATAAATCATTATTTATTTGATTATCTTCTAACCGCTTTCTTAAAAAGATAAATAAATCATTTATTTGTTTATTTTTGACAAATCAAGGGATTTGACCCAAGTCAAATACCTTTTCCCTCCAACAAATATAATAAAATATTCCATAAAAGGTGGATCTATATTTGGTTAACATTATTTTAATCATGCACCAAGATCTAGAATGACCCAATATTTTGTTATAAATAGGAGGGTTTTTCCTACCATTCTTCACCTTTTGTTGCCTATTAGATCACTCTGGATCTATACACTTGGTCACATTTTTCCATCATTCGCTGTGTGAGCTCCCATTGAGCTCTATTCTTTGCATTGGGTTTTCTACACTAACAAGAGAGAGAAATCTTAGATCTGAAGTGCTGAGGACTTCCAAGAACCCATCCCACTGAGGAGAATGGGATACGCCTTCTTTTTTTCCTCCCAGGTGCCCGATTAATACAAAAATTCTTTCAAAAATTGTTCTTGTCTTGTCTATTGGTATATGAAGCAAACCCTTGTTTTTACTGTTTAATGTCTTTCCATGCATAGATCTGGTTTTTTTCAGCTCTTTTCTGGTTCAACTAACCGCAGATCTAAATATATTGGCAGCCACTTTTGTTGTTAGGGCTATTAGTTATGCGTAGCTAAAGTGGTCCTTTTTCGTACACTTCGACAAAGGATTCATACTAACAAATGGCGACTCCACTGGGGATCGAACCCAGAATCTCTGGTTTCATAGACCAGCACCTTATCCATTAGGATTTACTACAATAGGTTAGGTGTTAATATGAAATAAAAGGATAATAAAAGGAAACAAAACACATATTATCTCTAAGTATAAAAATAAATCATTACTCATCTTTTACATTACTTTACTAATACTTAGGATAAATGTAATTTGAGGGTTTTATGAATGATTTTGAAGGGATGAAGTTAATCATTTGGGGTTTAGCTTTACTAAGTAAGAATTTGTCTTTACTTAGGAAAAAGGGGTTTTAATGTATGAATGAAGGGTAAATGTTGATGAAAATCGGGTTTTGTGTAGTAATTCAATATTTTTAACTAACCAATCATTGAACCTTGGGTCTGGTCCCAACAAAATTTAGAGAAATTCTCGAGCCTTTTTTACTGATAGTTTAGAATATTGAATCTTTGTAGGGGAGCAGAAATTAGTGATTTTTTCCCATTGATGCTTTATTACATGCTTGATCAACTTCTTTCTACTTACCCATCTTTATTTCTAACATTTTTTACTTTATTTTCATGGGTGCATTTAGGCTTGCAACCCTAAATCAATTTTATTTCAAAGCATAAAACTATCTAAGTCTAACCTTATTTCATCCGAAAGCTCAGATTAAACTATTGAGCTCCTCATTATTGTCTACCTATCTACTGATTTGTCAAGATTATACTATTTGACATATCTTTATTCTCTATCTAACAACATGAAATTTAAACCATGAAAGGTAAAGTTTAAGTTGTTTGACCCTCATGGATTGTGGCATTTAGGACAAGCTGTACACAATCTTATTTTCAAAAATTAAACTAAAGTAGTGGGATTTAAACTTGCAACACTTTCATGATCTATTTTTTATGGGGTTCATATTTAATATTCTTTTTATTTTTGTTTCTTTTTGTCCTTTGATATTTCTTTTAGGACTTTTACCCTCTTTTCGTTTTTTAATTTGGGAATACATTTGCAGAAAGTAAAGGTGTGTGAAATAATTAAAGAATTTAACAGAGTCAAATCAAAATTATGAATCCTATATTTATAGGACCCTAACAACAGCTTGACATTGGGATGGTATCTCCTTGTGAGATGTCATGAACACTGTTGACTAGTTAGCCTAATCCTTTGAGCCAATCCCAAACATGCATTTTATTTGTTATAAAATCTCTGTAACTCAAACTCTTGAACTGAATTTACACCTATTTCTACAACCTAAAATTTGATCTAAGGCTAAAAGGTGCTGCAACCTTCAAACAAAACTACTAAATCATCAATATCTTAGGGTGTTTTCCTTGGCTTCAAATCTTAATGAATTATTTCAAACTAGTTGAAAACTGAAAATTGCAATAAGTTGAAATCCTACCTACTTACTCTAATCAGCTATCCAAATCCTGGTTAGGTAAAATGAAATAGCCAATGCAACCATTCAAGCATCATGTACTTTGATAGATTTTGTTGCATTTTCTTGTTAATTATCAAAACTATAATTCTGCAATCTATTAAAAACTTGTCAAAAAATGAGATGATAAGGAAATACTTGATTTCCTTTGTTGACTCTAGAAAATTTTCAGAGGGATCTTCCAAGATATATACACTAATTTTTAACTGATCTAAACAACCGCGCATCTATTCTGGATGGCCTCCATGACATGAAATTGAAATGTTATTTTCATCTTTATCTCCCTGCAAACTTTATGATAAGATTTGTGAGGATATTTTCAATGACAGAAATGTTTGTTTGAGTAATTTTTTATCATCTTGATTCTGAAATTCATAGTTATTTAATGAAGAAAGTCTTTGAATGCATTCATTATTCAACATATCTGTTATTGGATCATGAAAAACTTGTGAGCATGGTTGTAATCTATTGGATATGGAAATCCATGGGACTTCATAAACTTCAACAAGTTGCTCATCCTTTTCTTTAATGATTTTATACCACATTTCCTTTAAAATATGAAATGATTCAAAACATAGTGGTATGGAACTTTCTTGTGTCATTTGATCATGTATTTAAGTGGGAACTGATAACTACAATTGTGAAATTGAAATATCCTGATCAAGAGTTTGATTATCTTTTTTTTTGTCAATCATAATTCCTAAATATTGTTGATTATTGATGGCATGAAAGTTGTCTCTAATGAACTGAGATGAAGCAAAACAAAGAGGTAAAGAACCTTCACTTATTTCCAAATTTTTTTCTCTTTCTTCCTCACTTTCATGGTTGATCTGTATTAGCTGATCACTGTATTATGGGTGTTTAAATTGAGTTTCCTCATCCCACAAACTAGCTTCTGATTTCTCTGTAAAGTTAGCTTGAGTTTGGAGAACATAAATATCATCATAATGATCATACTTAGGCAAATCATTTGAAGAAGGAATGTCATCAAACATACACATTAGATTAGTATATTCCTCTTCCACATATTGATTTGTAAATCCATTTTCTGATCTATGATAATTGGAATTAGCAAGAATTTGTTCATGGCTATCAACCTCTTCTATTTCTTCATGGTGGTCTTGAATAAAAAATTCATCTTTCATAATTATATTTTGTATGATTTCATTGAGTTTTCTTACCAAAAGGCTGAGTTTTACCTTTGCAATGTTTTTCTTCTCTTCTTCTTTCACTTTCAATTTTTCCTTTCTGATTTGAAAATTAACTTCTACATCAACTGCAATGTTCTACATCAGTATAAGTGTTTCCAGCTCTCTTTCTTTTAACCTAAATTCTATTTCTGGATCAAAACCACTTGGATAATGCAAGAGAGTTGAATCATGAGGAGGTCTAATATTTTCTGGCATTGAATAATAAACTTGATTAAATCTGTCAGAAAATTGTTGTATTGTTTCATTTGGATGTCTTTTTAACTGATTTTATTCTTTTATGATCACAAAAGGATTGAATTTAATTATCCATCTATGAAGGAAAAGTTTGACAAGCTACTGGAAAGTTGAGATGCTTGCAATAGATAGATTCTTGAACCAAATTTTTACTCTATTTTGCAAAGAAAGAGCAAAAAGTCTGATTTTAACATCATCTTCATCAATCTCACATAGGTCCAAATAATTCTCAAAACCTTGAATATGTTTTTGGGTAGTGATGTTATTATTTTCTCCATCAAATCTAGGAAGATGTTTGTAGTAGTTATTAGGAAAATCATGGAGTATAGGAGGTAAAATAAGGGGCTTATATCTATCTGGAACTTTATATGGTATAGGAATATGTACAGGGATTGTAAGATCAGCCTTTATTATTTGATTCTTCTTAATTGGAAAATTATCATCATTAGATTCAGAAGAAAGCTTCTCAAAGAGATTAAGAGAATTATTACTTACAATCTTCGAAGGAAAATAATTAAAAACTAATCTATGATTTTCTATAAAATACAATATACATTGAAAAATTTTCTTAATAAAAAAGAACATGAT
Organism: Pinus albicaulis; assembly: GCA_034641835.2. NCBI lineage: Eukaryota > Viridiplantae > Streptophyta > Pinopsida > Pinales > Pinaceae > Pinus > Pinus albicaulis. The sequence continues at coordinate 346,255,170 of CM076569.1, read as the reverse complement.
GTCTTGGATTATGATCCAAGTTAAAAACATGATCTTTCCATATTGTTCTTTCAGGTTCATTCCTCCAATGGAGTATTGATTTTGAAATTGATTTGGAGTCGCAAGCTAGATGATTTTAACCTTTGTGTGTCTAATCACTATCCACCATCATAGATTAGATCTGAACCTGCAAAATATTTCTGAAGAAAATGTTAGTGTCCCCAGCAGAGTCGCCAATATGTTATCACTCAATAACTTCTCAAGGCTAAAGAAATAAATAGTCTAAGGTAACCACAGACCAACTTCAAACTCTAGGATCTAGCCTTCCTAGGGTTTAGAGAGGGCTCTCTCTATAAAATTTATCTTTGTTTTATTTGTAGATGTTAGGCTGGTTATGAATGTGCATCTTTGGTTTTGGCTTTGATTGATTTGTTGGGAAAATCACTTGAAGGTATGGATAGTGGGAAATCTACTTATCCATTGGGTTATGGAGTCTAAATCAAGCTAACAGAACTGGGATCAAGGCCAAAAGGTCAAACGTATTCAAGCCAAGATAGATAACCCTTGGAGATCTTGGAAAAATAGTTTTGTGAGGTGGTATTATCGAGATAAAGGGCACTTAATAATCCTTTGATCCAGAAAATGGAAGTAGAAGGCAGAGGTCAAACGAGTGAGAGAGAAATTAATAATTCTCTACACTGGAAATCAGAGGAAAACATAAAAATGATAACTAGTTAAAAACATAACACTTTTAACAAATCATATAGTAATACTCCTATTTATACATTCAAATTTAGAATAAACATAGATGGATGCATGTAAATAAGAAAGGAAACAGTGACAAGTAAGGAAATACTTCACTCAAAATAGCTCATCACAAGAATCCAGAATTATGAAGCCAATTGAATTGATCGAGCTTGCTACCTTAAATTAGAAACACAAAAAGCCTTCAATGTCCAACAAAAATGACTACAATAATCTCCAAAAATTTTATTCCAGAAAAATTCTTCAAAGAGTGAAGTATTTATACAAATTCTAAACTAGAATATCTTGAAAAAATATCAAGATTGGTTTACAAATATCTCAAGTTGTTTTACATAAATAGAACTTTAATAAGGGACACTCAAAACTAATGCATCTATTTGGAACTATACTTATGGATTTACGGTGACAAAGAAGATAATTCAAATTTCATATCAACTCTTAGTTGATGATGAGGCATCCAAGTCACTAATTGTTTCCTTTCTTTGTGTATTCTACTCGAGAAATTCTACAAACTTGGGGTCCAATTATACCTCTGCATATCTCAATCTGAAATAGATATGTAAAAATTGAAAGAGGTTATTGCATATGAATATGTTCGTGAGATAAAGCTCTTTCATTTACCTAAAATTCTACTCCAGCTGTTCACAATAGGCTCTACAAAAATATGTGTAAAACAGAATTTTGTAGAGTCTCAAAAATAGGCTGTAAAGATGCGCATTTATCTCTCATTCTGTAATACCTATGCAAACCGTGAGATAGTTTTTTGTAGATGGGTCTCTTATGAACAAAAAAATCCTTCAGTTTTGTAATATTTATTTTTTATTGGCCAGAATCCTCTCTGCAAACGGATGACTTAACAGGAATTTTCTGTAAAATGTGCTTTCAAATATTGTTTAATATTTCCAAACCCATAATGGTTGTTAGAAAATTGAGAGAGGGTTTTGTAGTTGGACATCTTAGGAACCTAAACCTCCTTCCTTTTTTTCAAAATCCATCTTGGATTGGTCACTATAGTTTTTGCAAAACAATGACATAAACAAGAAATTTCTACAAAAATGTGTTTTCTTGCTCTGTTTTCATCTTTTAAACATTTTGTTCTTTTAACTATTTTTACTTTCACTTTGGATAAACTTCATTATTGTTGGTGAAAATATTTTCATCTCTGTTAACCATTACTGCCTCCATGTTTACTTTTATTGTTTTACCTTGACTGCGCTATAACTTTGTTTTAACTTTCACTCTAACTTTTACCTAATACACGTTAACCACTAATACTCTTTAATTGTTACATTTTCACTGTCCCTGTCAATTCTTATTTCACTTTTAACATTCTCTGTTATTAATGTCTTGTTTTAATCTTTACATTAATATGCTCTTTTATCTTTCACAGGATTACTGTTGTTTAAATTTTATACCTGGAATCTTTAAGGAAAATCCTTTGAATCCATATCCTTGTGAGTTCTTAGAGTAAAATAGATCCTTAGCTAGTATTTATATTGTTTTATCCAAATTTTCCTTTTGCTAATAACCTACAAAAATCAAACAATTCATTAATGAAATCCAAGTCTACAGGGAGTGATTTTGGCTTTAATGAACTGGGAAACCCTGTGGAAAGAATTTTGACTCTTGAGGTTTAATTCTATTGGCACTGAGTAATTGAGTGTAATAGTTAGGGATTCTGAGCATTGGTAAAAGAGTTTGAATCTTTCAAAGGGTTTCTATATAAAATCCATTCTTTGAAGGAAAATATAGGTCTTTTTGTGGGAAAACAGGGTTTATGGCTATAAATTTCACATAAAACCCTTTTTCAAATAACATGAAGGTTGATTTTCCCGAGGAATACCTGTTCTTGCAGGTATATGGTCTTAAAATAGGTTTTGAGGCATCGGATAAGTATCTGATGGCTTTGGAGGTTTCTAGAAATGATTTGAAGCTTCCAGTGGTCTTGACAGTAAATGTGTGGCTTTTTGCTAGTTCTGGGCTTAAATCAAAACACCAACTTTTTTTTCTTCTGTTGGGGAAGCTTTGCAGGGTTAAGGTTAATACATAGAAAATAAGGAGTAAAATGCATTTTAAAATGTTTTACATACATATTGATTAAATTATTTATGCATTGAATGCAAGTCACATCAGCGGGGAGGGTGGTTTTGGGATTCAACGGATGTTAAAATGGGTGGTTATCACGCAGCAATTGGGTCGTAACTGTATTGGGTTCAACCCATGCAATCAAATAGAAAGAGGGCACGTGGAGGAGAGAGGAATCGGTGAAATCACCCATTTCATGCAACTTTGGCATTCAGGTGATCATGCATCTATTTTGCATGATATCAGATATGTGCCGTCAGATTTGGGGAATCAATGCGAAGGGTCCAGATTCATTTCGGAGTTGCATTGAAATGCGAGTGGGGCCAGGTTAATTTATATGTGCGGATGGGTTAACACTTTATAAAAATGTATTTAAATCAATTTTTTACACCTTTCAGCTTTATATATAATATGTGGGGGGGGGATTAAGATTTTAAAACATATATACAATGTTTTAATCAATGTATTTATTTAAAAAAATTGCAAAATGTTTTTATATGTGGGGTCGATAATATTTATATAGTTTCCAAGCTTTCGAATAGTTTAAAAACTATAGGGGAGGGGTATTTCAATAATGATAGGCTTAGACCAAAGGGTTTGTAGTCAGGGTTTTTATTTTATGCACGTGGGGATAATAAACTATGGTCTAAAATTTAAAATAGTGGGTTTATGGGGGTTATTTAGATATAGGGGATTTAATATCTACGGGTAGGTGTAGTTAGGGATTTAATACAATAGGTTAGGTGTTAATATGAAATAAAAGGATAATAAAAGGAAACAAAACACATATTATCTCTAAGCAAAGTATAAAAATAAAGCATTGCTCATCTTTTACATTACTTTACTGATACTTAGGATAAATGTAATTTGAGAGTTTTATGAATGATTTTGAAGGGATGAAGTTAATCATTTGGGGTTTAGCTTTACTAAGTAAGAATGTGTCTTTACTTAGGAAAAAGGAGTTTTAATGTATGAATGAAGGGTAAATGTTAGTGAAAATTGGGTTTTGTGTAGGAATTCAATATTTTTAACTAACCATTCATCGAGCCTTGGGTTTGGTCCCAGCGAAAGTCAGAGAAATGCTCTGAGCCTTTTTGATTGATAGTTTAGAATACTGAATATTTTTAGGGGAGGGGAAATTAGTGTTTTTTGCCCGATGATGCTTTATTACATGCTTGCTCAACTGCTTTCTACCTACCCATCTTTATTTCTAACATTTTTTACTTCATTTTCATGGGTGCATTTAGGCTTGCAACCCTAAATCAATTTTCTTTAAAAACATAAAAATATCTAAGTCTAACCTTATTTCATCCGACGACTCAGATTAAACTGTTGAGCTCCTCATTATTGTGTACCTATCTACTGATTTGTCAAGTTTATACTATTTGACATATCTTTATTCTCTACCTAACAACATGAAATTTAAAGCATGAAAGGTCAAGTTTAAGTTGTTTAACTCTCATGGATTGTGGCATTTAGGACAAGTTGCACACAATCTTATTTGCAAAAAGAAAACTAAAGTAGTGGCATTTAAACTTGCAACAATTTCATGATAGATTTTTTATGGGGTTCATATTTAATATTCTTTTGATCTTTGTTTCTTTTTGTCCTTTGATATTTCTTTTAGGACTTTTACCCTCTTTTCATTTTTTAATTTGGGAATACATTTGCAGAAAGTAAAGATATGTACAATATTTCAAGAATTTAATAGAGTCAAATCAAAATTTTGAATCCTATATTTATAGGACCCGAACACACCTAATATTTTTGTTTATTTTGTCATAAAAATGTGTTACAGGTAAATTTGGGCATCATCCAAAAACACATATCAATATTAATTAGGTTCTATGATACTCTAACTTGGTTGTTGCATGCCCTAAACAAGTCATTACATTGATGGTTTTCCTTCATGAAAGTTTCACAGCTTAGATGCCAGTTGAAGTGCCCCATTAAGCCATCAGTGCACCCCTAGACAACTATAACTACTTTGCAGAGCATCTAATCCCATGCAAGGTTGCATTGTAGAGGATCTAGGCCCACTTTAAGGTGTGTTGGTCAACTGGGAGCAAATTATTCATTGGATTCCATGAATCTTCCCAACCCATAATGACTTCTAGAAGTTGGTTCAGCTTTCACCTCATCTGATAGCTTCGAATTTGGAACCCATGAATTCATTAAACCTCTTATCCTCCTATTCCCATGAAAAAAGAAAACCTCTTCATCCATTTTTACGAAAGGCATTCAATGATTCATTTATGTCAAGATACCTTCATCTAATTATAAATAAAGCACTAAACATAGTGTACAGAGAGCAATAATTTGTGTTAAGTAGAGTTATGCTGGTGAGATCACAGCTCTTGGAGTTTTTGTACATGTACTATGATGTTTCTTGATTTTTGATGTTGGATGTGATGAGGATGGGACTCAAGCTGGATGAGTGATAGTGAATTGATCAACTAGTCGTACTCTTCCTTTTACTTCATAGTAAAGACATTTGGTCCTTTACTAATGCATGTGTCAATGATGTTATATGTGTGCTTATGAATTTAATTGATTCAGTTTGTTTAACTTGAATATATCATATTGCCTTTATTTTGTTTTCTGTCTTTTGTTTGCCATGCCAGCTACCAATCAACCAAATTAAGTTGGACTGAGAGAGACAAAGTGATGAAGGGAGGTGAGAAGAAGTGAATATATTACAAGTAGGTTTTCTTCCCTTTATCTATTCAGTTAAGGAAAAGGTCATGTATCTTTATTTCTATTTTTCTAAGTGCACCACCACACTTAGGGAAATAATACTTATCCGTAGGTTTGTATTTCTATAAAACAAATTTCCAACCATACTGGGGATTGACGGGTCATCCTTGGTGGTTTTTTCCTTGTCCATAAACATCTAGTAGACTTTAAATTTTTATTTTCAATCATTTGAATGTGTTTTAGCAAAACTAGTGTTTATGATTTCTTTTTCAGAGAGTCCTCTAGCACCAACACACTGTTGGTCTTCACAAAATGCTCTGCATAGCACTGTTGGCTTAGAGACAGTGCTCTACAATGCACTGTCTCCCTCTCACATGTGCATTACCCCTGTGACCAACCAAAATCTATCTATTTTTTCTTTTTCCAATTCATGCCAGAGTTTGCTTGTTGAGGTTTTGAGTGATTGAATGCCTCTAGAGACCAGTTTACCTCTACTCTTCTTGCCTGACTTTGGATTTGTTTTATCAATGTTTCTTTTTGTTTTCTTTATCATTGTTGAATAATTCTAAAGTTAAATTTACATTTGTTCAATTCATTATTTTCAGAAAGAGGAATTGTCATTTCAGTCTTCATTTCTCTTGAAAGTTTTGAGTGATTGTTTGTGCATTAGTTTCCTTTTTGTTCATCTAAACTTAAAAGAAAATGAAAATAAAAAGATGCATTTGCATATAGGCATTTTGAGTGCTGCTAAGGAAAATTTTAGGTAAAAAATGCATTTAGGTGTGCTCATTGTTGATTTCGTACAATTTGATTGCTCTATCCCTTGTAGCTAGTTTTTCATTGTCAAAAATCAATTTGAAATGAATGCTTATCATTACAATTTCATTCTAGGAATGTTCAATACATCTCACGATGAACATAAAATTCAAACTAATAAGCAAGATCAACATAAAATTTATCTAAATTTATCAGAGGACGCATTGTAACATTAACGATAACATTTAGAGGTCTAGGCTAGAGACGTGTTCCAACATCGTTAAACATAGAAGCTGTAGTTAATTGTATGTGATACATTCTGAGTTTGATACCTCATTCCACGTATTTTCTGGTATATCGGGTAGTGCTATAGTACAAAAAGTATAAGGGGATGCTCTCACTATGCAGTTTCGCATTAGACAATGCTAATACAGATTGGGCCTCCACATACCTTCACGTATATTTGGGAGGTCAACTTTAGGTTGATTACCATCCATAGGTAACCGAGTCGGCCACCTTGTACTTATGATACACCGAACACAACATTCAGGGAGATTGCTTGCATGTGCATAAGTCCTTGGTTTTACTGGGGTGGTATATTGCAGTTTGCAGTTTCTTGGTAAACCTTTTGCCTAGCATTACCCTCTTTTTGTTCATTTGTTTTTGTATAAAATCAATCAGCAATCATGGAAGAAGATCAACCCTTTCCCCGGTGTTCACGTAGGACAACTAATAAGCCACATTTTCCTCCATAATCTACACCTATTAGATGAAGGCGCACTTGTCCTACCGAGTCTGGTACCTCTGGAACTCTTAGTGCTACATTATCTGATATACCAAAGACATATGATCCTTTAAGTACCGAGTCTCGAGACATTTCGACTGTTCTCGGTTTATCTACTATTGTCCAGACAAAACCCTCATGGTTACCTTGGGACACTGAAATTCAATCCAGTGAAATGGTAAATCCTAAACCCGAGCTTCTTCAAATGGAAGTTGATCCATAAGTTGATCGTGAAGGCGAACAACAAGAATTTTTTTTTGGTGCAACCATCTAATCCTCAACTATCTGTAACCTTCGAGTATTCCTCTTTACTGTATATTTTACCACCTGAAATTGAACTCGGGCCTGATGGTGAAGTGCTTCCACGTAGTTTGATTTCAATAGAAGAAGAACCACAGGAAGAGTCAGCCCCTTCAACTTCCTCTCATTTTGGGTCTGGGGCTTCATTTATATCCTTCTTTTCCTCATTTAACCGACTCTTATTCTGTTGGTCCTTTTCACTCTCAAATTCCTGTAGATTTGTTAGATTAATTGTTGGGTTATTTAACCATGGTAGAGACAGAACCACAGACTAAACCATCTGTTTCAGCTACGAAAACATTTACTGTTGCTTCATCTTCGATTTTTTTGATGACCCCCGAGTCTCATATCTATGGTGGTTTGTCCATCCCACTAGGTTACTAGTCTTTAAATGGAACCTGATCTAGTGTCTCCTCTAGTCAATGGACTTCACCCATGTCATCATCTGGAATCCTGTCTGGTTCCTCTCTTACAAGTACTTAACGGCTTGATCCCTTATTGTCACCATGAAATCAATATTTGGCTATTATATGGGGATGGTTCTATCATTGTGTCAATCTCGTTAAAAAAAATGAATCAGGTGTTTAGGATAGTTCTTTTACTGTGTCAACCTTGTTAAATGAAACGGGTTCCCATGAGGATGGTTCTTTTAATATCTCAACCTCGTTAAAAAATGAATAGAGTGTTGAGGATAGTTCTTTTACTGTGTCAACCTCGTTAAATGAAATAGGTTCCCATGAGAATGGGTCTTTTACTGTGTCAATCTTGTTAAAAATTGAATCAAGTATTGAGGATAGTTCTTTTACTATGTCAACCTCGTTAAATGAAACAGGTTTCTATGAGGATAGTTCTTTTACTGTGTCAACCTCATTAAAAAAATGAATCAGGTCATGAAGATAGTTCTTTTACTCTGTCAACCTCACTAAAAAAAAATTGAATCATGTCATGAGTATAGTTATTTTCATGTGTCAAACCTCGTTAAAAATTGAAACAAATCCTCTCCTAAATAAGTCAATTCTTTGATTTGATCTCGTAGATGATCTTCATTCCATCCACCAGTAGTCTACCTAAGTGAATGAAATGAAGCTAGGGGGGGAATGTTCCCTTGAAGGTTACGCTTGGGGGCATTGAGCTTATTTCAAGCATGATTTTTCCTTTCTTTAAAGCTTGTGTAAAAATGAAACAAACCTATTTCAAGCACATCTTTCAGTGTTTCAAGATTGCGTAAAAATGAAAGTACTCTCAAGCATATTTTTTCTACATTTCAAGCTTGTGTAAAAATGAAATCTATCTCAAGCACAATTTCCTTTGTTTCAAGCTTGTGTTAAAATGAAACCGCTTTCAAGTATAGTTTTTCTACATTTCAAGCTTGTGTAAAAATGAAACTTATCTCGAGTCCATTTTGGTTATTATTTTCAAGACTTGTTAAACTCAGGAAAACCCCTAGCTTCTTTTGCTATTCTTTTCATGCTCGTAAAACACATGAAAATGTAGAGTTCTTTCTATCTTTTCCTGCTCGTAGATTAAATTGAAATTCAACCACAAAGCATACTTTTATCTCTTTTTCAAGATTTGTTAAACATGAAAAAGGAACTCAAAGCATACTTTTATCTCTTTTTTCGATCTTTGTTAAACATGAAAAATTAATTCAAAATGAAATTTATCTCTTTTTCGAGCTTTGTTAAACATGAAAAAGGAACCCCCCTGGAGTTCTCTTTCAGCTCTTTTCAGACTCCCAAAATATCAATAGATTGATGAGCACTTGTCCTTTCGAGCTCATAAAAGGAATTGAAACGACATCTACTCAGTATAAGTTTAACCCTTTTCTGGACTAAGATAGATTATGATTACGAAAAAAGGAAAACCCTAGTCAAACATGGCTAGGAGGTTCTCTAATGTATCATTTTACACCTTTTTGGATCTAAGGTACTATTATATGAAAAATAACATGTGGATTTTTCTTTTAGTCCTCTTTTTCAAACTCTCTAAACATGAAAAAAACACCGAGTTTTACTGTCATTAAACTCGTTAAAAAAATCAAACAGTGATGGACTTGTCCATCATGACAAGATTGAGTTTCACATTCGCTAGACTCGTTAAAGCATCAAATAGCGATGGATTCACCCAAAGTGTGGAATTATACATCAAGCACATTTTATCATCCTCAAGCTTGTTAATAAAAAAAAGAGGTACTGGTTTGCAATGACTGGAGAAAATTGGAAACGATAAAACACTTTATGGCAGAAATTCACTCTTGAACATGACACTTATTCACCTCATCTCTATGATTTTTGGTTTGGGTAATCTACTTGACAGTCTATCATACCTATGGTCTATCATACCATATGTTGGGTGTGGAGCCTGGTTATATTTTTTATTTTGTATGACAACATTGGACCCCTGTACCTTAATGGGGTGGCAATGCCGCCCATAATTTTTACGCTGCTTGGGGGGTCCAGGGGGGGCAGCTGTCCTTTATGGAGCCCCCCCCATGGCGGGGGGTTTCAAGGGAAGTGTCCCCGAAGCTAAAAACAAATGTAAAATTGCCTTGTAAAAGTATAGTAATTTCTAGTCAATCTAGATCGTTCATTAGGCGGATGATCTAACAGTAGAAGTTATGTTTAGTTTAGGGTTTTTTGCCCTAGAAGGAAACCCCTCACTTATATGAGGGTATTGTATTGCGGTTGTGTATTGGATGTGTATTCTCAGAGCGAGAAATAGATAGGGAGGCTGTGAGAGAGAATAGAGGATATTATAGTGGATCTACTGTAGGTTGTGTCTCTTCATTTTGTTGGACAATAGAAAGGAAGGACTGGCTTTTCAGGGTGGACGTAGCCCAAACTGGGTGAACGACGTATATTTGTGTCTCTTTGGTTTTATGTGTTTTGTGTGCTTGTGTTTTCTTCATATTTTGTGTGTTGCTTTGCTCTGTAATATTTAATTTTCTAACAATATCTATTACTTTTTTTTTGGGTCAAATGTTGCCAATTCATTCAGTGTCGTCGATATGTTCAAGAGAAGTCACTTATTTATTCCCCATCCTTTGCAATGCTCATAAACCTTCATTTCATGACCGCCATCCTTGGAATTGTTTCATCAATCACATTCTGTCTCCAAAATCATTACTCCCTTTTTGTATCGTTGATGGGGGAAACATCAATTCCTTCCTGTGACAAGTCGCTTCCTATTGACATAAGCTCATCATCCAAGAAGTTGACTTACAAACAACCTTTCAGTACCTTAGAGCTTTCTTACATCAAGGATAGGATTCTCACTTCCAGCGACAGGTTGACATCACAAAACTTCAATTGATATAATTTGTATGGTGTTCGAAATTAAATCATCTATTCACACCATGCAGAATGTACTGCAGTACCTTGAGATCCATTATCATCAACAGTGGTTCCTCTTGCATCTGTTAACGACTCACATCATTTGCTGGTAATCAAACAGTGTCTTCCCATGTTCAACTTCAGATCGCATATTCACATGGTTATACTCGTACTTTAGGTGATCGATTGAATGAGATAGAAGACCCCGAATCTAGTTTCATCCATCGACGTTGCAATTCCAGGATAAGTACCAAAATCATCTGTACGATGGTCATTATTCAGATGGTCATCCTATCATGGGTCTATATTTGTAGACAAGTCTATATCTGTAGATGATTTTTTCATGTTATGATATTTTATGTGTTGAGTATGGGATATGCCTCCCTCAGTAATTCATGTCCAAGATGAAAAAATATCATGATGTAATGTATTGTAATTGATCGAGGTCATCGTCTGCTTTAGTTCCTCCTCATCACGTCGTAAATCTTTCACTCAACATTATTATTTTTGACTTCATGCTTTAGGGATCAACTATTACAGGTCAATTTGGGCATCATCCCAAAACACACGTTATTATTCATTAGGGTCTATCATACTCTAAATTGGTTTCTACATGGCCTAAACAAGAAATTCCATTGATGGTTTTCCTTCGTGAAAGTTTCACTGCTTAGATGCCAGTTGAAGTGCACCATTGAGCCATCAACGCACCCCTAGACATTTGTAACTACTTTGGAGAGCATCTACTCCCATGAAAGGCTACATTGTAGAGGATTTAGGCCCACTTTAAGGTGCGTTGGTCGACTGGGTGTGAATTGTTCATTGGATTTCAGGAATCATCCCAACCTCTAGTGACTTCTAGAAGTTGTTCTAGCTTTCACCTCATCTGATAGCTTCGAATTTGGAACCCATGAAGTCATTAAACCTCTTATCCTCCTATTCCCATGAACAAGGAAACCTCTTCATCAATTTTTAGGAAATCCACTCAATGATTCATTTATGTCAAACTACCTTCATCTACTTATAAATAAAGCATTGAACATAGTTTATAGAGAGAAAGAATTTGTTTTAAGTAGAGTTATGTTGGTGAGATCACAAATCTTGGAGGTATTGTGCATGTACTGTGATGTTGCTTGATTTTTGATGCTGGATGTGATGAGGATGGGACTCAAGCTGGATGAGTGACAACGAATCGATCAACTGGTTGTACTCTTCCTTCTACTTCATAATAATTTTATTTGTTCCTTTCCTAATGCATATGTCAATGATGTTATATGTGTCTCTATGAATTTAATTGATTCAATTTGTTTAACTTGAATAGTTCATACTTTCTTTACGTTTTTTCTGTCTTATGTTTTCCATGGCAGATATCAATCGAGCGAGTTAAGTTGGATTGAGAGCGAATAAATCGATGAAGGGAGGCGAGGAAAAGTGAACATATTACAAGTAGGTTTTCTTCCCTTTATATTTTCAGTTGAGGAAAATGTCATATATCTTTCTTTCGATTTTTCTAAGTGCACCACCACACTTAGGGAAATCATACTTATTCGTAGGTTTGTATTTCCGTAAAACAAAATGGTAGGGCTATCCTTTTTTTTAATTTGTTCTCTAATATATCTTTGTTTACACCCGCTATTGAGACAGTCAAAATTCTTAGTGATAATTTTCATTGTGTAGAGTGTTTGGTCGATGAAAACACCTCTAATAACACATTCAACTACCTTGTATGAACTAAATGTTCCTCGAGTATCCAAATATAAGATTTTTTGGTCCTCCTTCCCTTTTTTGAATTCCTTATGCATTTGGGATTTTCCTTTCCCACTTTGTGCAAGTACTGCAAAACCCTTTCTTGATGATCCTGCCTCCCCATTTTCTTCCTATAATTTATCCTTCACTGTTAGATAAATTCATTGACATTGGAATTTATAGTGCACTAGAATCATTCTTGAATCCTTATTTTTCCATTCTTCACGAAGATTTAATAGGATTTTCTCATATATATTTAATATTTCACTCTACTCCTCTACATCCATTTTAACCGCACCTGACATGATTACCTCCTCCTGGTTCAGTATTTATGGGGGGTTTATGGACTCTTCCTTTTCATGGAATTTTTTGCCTAAGTATCTTACAAATTTGATTCCATATTCATAAGATTGTCAGGCAATTATATATCATTCTCTTGAATTGTAAGTGGCAAATAATTTTTTTTAGTTGAAATTGAGGTTTCTTCTATTTGAGTAGATAGGTTTTTAGGGTTTCTCTTTCTAGTTACAACCTTTTGAAAACCCTCAAAATTAACTATTTGATTTTCCTTTTTCATTTCTTCTCAATAAATCAGGAAAACACTAAATAAAAATCTATATCAATGGCATCTCTGGCACCTAAAAGGGACATGTACATAGTCCAGAGGTTGACACCAGACTTTGTCTTGGTAAGAGGTTTCTATAGACTTTGTCAAAGGCTGGGAGATATTTATGTATATACATGTTTTTGGATATGAGGTGTACCTCTCGGTTCTACTGACCTTCGAGATATTAACAAAAGATCCAATCAATATTCCAATTACTTTAAGAATATTTGGCTCCTAAAATTCTTTGAGCAAAGAAAAAATTCTCACCCACACCAATGCTGCTAAAAATTGTTCATTTTCAGGGTGATAAGATTCCTCCCAAAATATCATCAATTGACTTGCATTATTGTAAAAACAAGGACCATTTTTAAATACTTTAACCATGTCTCCTAATATGGTTAAGATTGTTGTAAAGAATCCTTGGGCCCCTAGTTCCAAATCAATTTTCCTTTTAGCTATTATTCATTATAGATCCATTTTACCAAGTTCTCTTCTCAAGACCAGACCTCAATAAACTTATAGATGATGTTCAAAAATCTTTCATATATTGTCTATATACTTCCAGCTTATTGGGTCAACCCTAGTATTTGGGTTTTTTTTTTGTTTCTTTGGGTAGGCATATGATTTTGAATTAGGATTTCCATTGCTCCAATAATCATAGTGTCTCATGTATCTCCATCTCCATGTGAATCTCTATGAATCTCTAGATCCTCCCTCACCAAGCTAGTTTTCCCAAGTCATAACTTTTTTGTAGGAGGGGCTCATGCCTCTCCCAACGTGGACACTCATAGAGGAAATAAAATGTGGTTGAAGTGATGGTATCCAAATCTAAAACATCTCCTTACTGGGTAAAGTTGGCTGACTATGGTGGACAGAGATTGTAGAATGATTCTGCTAAACCAAACCTTAACTCACTATAAAGCTCTCTCATTCCAATATAATATTCATTACAAAAAAATATAATAAGAATTAACTAAACTACAATTATATTTAAATGAATAATTGTTATTATTAATGATAAAAAGAATCACTTATAAGTTTTAAACATAGGAGTTTCTGGTAGATTTTTGGCTAGAATATGATGAAAAAATATGTGGCCAAATCTTGATTTGTTTTGTTTAAACTAGATTTTTTAGTGCCTATATAGATTTAGCACACTCAAAATTTCGTGGCACACTTGGATTGTGAAGAGTTCACATGTCAAACTTCTGATTTCACTTAATCCCTATTGTATTCTAGACAAATTAGATCGGAAAATGAGCTTGAAAAATTTCCAAAAGTAGCACTTAAAGAATACTCGTTAAACATATATACATTTTTAAAAAATATCTAATAAGATGCTTAACCATGGAGATTCTTAATCTATAAATTGACTTTGTTGCAATCTCGTGAGCCAATATCATGGCTCATCTGTTAGGTCCCTATATTACTACTATAGTCCCTTATTGTTATTAGTGTAACCCCATTATTGTTATTATTGTACCCTTGTAACCCCCATTTTGTTATTATTGTGCCCTTAAATTATTATTGTTAGGTCGGCTAGGATTACATTGTGGCCCACTAGGATTACATTATGCCCACATGGACTCCTATATATAGAAAGGAGGTTTTGTAAATTGTATCATCCAAGAATTGTTCATTTATGTAATGTATTGGAGGTTTCCCCCTCAAAGTGGCTTATTTCTAAGGCATTGATATCTCTTTTCTTCTATTTTTGGAGCTGGTTACACAACATTTGGTATCAAAGCTTTGGATTCTAGGGTTTCGCTGCTCCAAACATATTATCGTGGAATTTTCGCTATAATTTTTTTTCTACGAAGTTTCAGAAGATGAAATTTTTAGGGTGAGAAGATGAAATCCTGAGGAAGATCATCTAAAAATTTCAGAGCTTGGTTCACAATATTTTCAGAGATATGACCTGTGGAAGTTAGGCCTTTTTTCAAGCTCCTAAACAGGTCATCATGGCATTTGCGCTATAAATTTTTTTCTACTAAGGTTCTGAATCTGAAATTTTTAGGGTGCGAAGCTAAAATCCTAAGGAAAATCGCAAAAATTTTAGAGCTTGGTTCACAATATTTTTGGAGATATGATCTATGGAAGGTAGTGCTTTTTCAGGCTCCCGAATTTCATCTCAAAGAGGTGATCGTGGGAAAAGTTCAATAAATATCTCTCTAAGCATTGGATTGGAGTGCCGTAAAAAGTGGTCGCAAGTACATGGACTTTAGTTTCTTGTCTATCAATTTGAAAGGCAAAGGACGAAACAGTGACACGTGGCAAGTCATACAAGTTTTCTCTACTGAACCAGTCCATAATTAGGTCATTGTGGGAGATTGGACATAACTTTGTCTTAAAGAATCCAAATCAAGTCAGAACCGTGGCATTAAAAAGAGAATTCATAGGGATACTTCAATGCTGAATTTCAGATATTGAAGAGCCGCAATCATAGAGATAATCCAATTTCAATATTGAGCTCCTCAAAAGCAAGAAAAAGGTGTGTATTTTTTCCGAATTGCATAAGTCTTGTTTGAAAAATCAATTTGAATTGATTCCAAGGGCATATTGTAGAATAGATATCAGTATTGGGTTTTAAAAAATGCCTCGCAAAAATAATTCAACACCCATTAAGCCTTCGGAAGGCTCTACTATGACTAATGAAGATGAAGAATTGCAACATGATCTATCAAAATTACAAGAGCAAGTGCACCAAATTTCGCTCTCGCAAAGAGCAGCAAAAAATGAAATGGAAGTTTTGAAGAAAGGCGTGGAAGAAAAGATGGATGGTGTGAAGAATAATATGGATGGTTTGAAGAAAGGTGTGGAATCTAAGATAGATGGCATGGAAGCTGGCATGGAATCTAAGATGGATGACATGGAAGCTAAGATCGATGAAAAAATGGAAAACATGAAGAATGATCTAAAAGCAGACATGGAAGGTTTGACAAAGTTGATACAAGAAATGTTTCTTAATGGTGAAAAGATAGTAGAGGAAACTCATGATGAGAACAAAATAAATTTTAATCATGATTTCATAAAATCTAATGTTGGCGGGAAGAACCACCATATTCCAAAAATGGATATGAGGAAGTTTGATGGAAAGGATCTTGTAACATGGATACTATAGATGGAGAAATATTTTGATCTCCATAATGTGCAAAACACACAAAAGGTACGCATTG
The DNA here is from genome assembly GCA_034641835.2 of Pinus albicaulis. NCBI lineage: Eukaryota > Viridiplantae > Streptophyta > Pinopsida > Pinales > Pinaceae > Pinus > Pinus albicaulis. The sequence continues at coordinate 346,238,946 of CM076569.1, read as the reverse complement.
CAACTTTACATTTAGAACAAAGTACATTTGTATCGTATCGATGACTTTGCTCCCGTAAAAAAATTGTCACTTGGTCAATTTTTATGGAGGAAATGATAACACATTATGAGGATACAAAGAGCAACACCTCATTTAGCCAATTGATAAATCTCAAACAAAAGGGTTTAGTGGGAGAGCACATTGAGGACTTCCAAAAATTGAATATAAGGGTAATTGATATTCCAGAGGAACACAGGATTGATCTCTTCATAGTAACTTTAAAGGATAACATCCAACATGAATTTCTCATTTTGGAACCTGATTCATTGGAGAAGTCATTTAGGTTTGCAAGAAAAATTGAATGTAAAATTATGGCGACAAGGAAGCCTACCAGTCACTTCTATAAAGAAAGAAGTGTTTCTACGCCTAGATTTCCACAACCTACAAGGTTGACACCACAACAATTGGAAGAAAAAATAGCAAGAGGACTTTGCTACAGTTGTGATAGCAAATACACTAAAATTCATAAGTGTGCTCAGAAGAAATTATTTTACATAGATTGTGAAGAGGAAGAAGAAAATGAACAAGAAGAGGATATACACCAGGATCAAGCCCTAGAAGAGGAAGAAATGAATCTGCCCATATCGTGTAATGCACTGGCAGGAATTACCACTCCTCAAACTCTCAAGATAGAAGGACATATCAAAAAGAAAAAGGTAATAGTGTTGATTGATTCAGGTAGCACTCATAATTTTATTCATTGCAAGGTAGCCAAGGAATTAAATTGTTTCCTATACCCAGCACCAGAATGTCAAGTGACGGTTGCAAATGGAGGAACTATAAATTTCTCTGGAAAATGCCATAATATCAAGCTAACCATCGGGGAATATGTATTGACTAGTCCAATTCTTTCCATTCCTATGGGAGGTGTTGATGTTGTACTAGGAGTACAATGGTTACAATCTTTGGGGACGGTAGCTTTTAATTTTCAAGAACTTTTCTTGAAATTTTTTTCAGAAGGAAAGGAAGTCAAATTACGGGGTATTGCAGGGAAGCCAGGAAAGATAATAAGCTCTAATGTAATGACAAATCTTCTAAAAAAAGAACAACGAGGTGTAAATGCACAATTATTCTCACTAGAAGTTCCAACATCAAAATCATCTATTTCTGCAGATCTCCAACAAGTCTTGGACAATCATTCTAAGGCGTTTGAAACTCCCAAAGGACTCCCACCTATTCGTGATCATGATCATGCTATTCATTTGATTCCAAGAATTGTTCCTCCAAACATCAGGCCTTATAGATATCCTTACGTCCAAAAAAACGAAACTGAACGTATGATTGCAGAAATGTTAGAAGCGGGTATAATTCAACCTAGTCAAAGTTATTTCTCTGCTCGTGTAGTATTGGTACACATGAAAGATGGATCATGGTGAATGTGTCCGTATTATAGGGAGCTCAATAAGCTCACCATTAAAGATAAATTTCCCATTCCTATGATTCATGAATTATTGGATGAATTACATGGAGCAATTTATTTTACCAAGTTGGATCTTCGTTCAGGATATCATCAAATTAGAATGAAGACTGAAGATATTCCAAAAACAGAATTTCAAACTCATGAGGGTCATTATGAATTTTTGGTCATGCCTTTTGGCCTTACCAATGCACCTTCTACATTTCAAGGGTTGATGAATTCCATTTTCAAACCCTTCCTTAGAAAATTTGTGCTAGTATTTTTTGATGATATACTAATCTATAGCAGGTCTTGGAAGGATCATGTTGAACATGTTGACGGGGTGCTCAAACTATTGCAGGAGAAACAATTATATGCAAAAATATCCAAATGTTTCTTTGGAGTACAAGAGGTGGAATATCTGGGTCATATTGTATCTCATGAGGGTGTTAAAGTAGACCCTAACAAGATTAAAGCCATTAAGGAATGGAAAGTCCCCACAACCATAAAGCAGTTGTGAGGATTTCTCGGGTTAACAGGGTATTATCGTAAGTTTGTTAAGAATTATGAGAGAATAGGAGCACCTCTAACAACATTATTGAAGAAAGATGCATTTTCATGGTCTCCTGAAGCAACTAACGCCTTTGAACATCTTAAAGAGGCAATGTGCCTAGCACCGGTCTTAGCTACGCCAGACTTCACAAAAACCTTTATTGTGGAATGTGATGCCTCAGGAAATGGAATTGGTGTTGTTTTAATGCAGGAGGGAAGACCCATTGCTTTTGAAAGTCGTCCAATCAAAGGAAAGTATTTACAAAAACCCATTTATGAGAAGGAAATGTTAGCAATACTGCATGCACTAAAGAAATGGAGAACTTACCTAATGGGAAGACACTTCAAGGTAAAAACTGATCATGATAGTCTTAAACACTTTTCGAACAAAGACTATCTTCAGAAGAGCAGCAAAAATGGGTCACAAAGATGTTGGGTTATGACTTTGAAATAATCTACAAAAAAGGAAAGCTTAATGTTGTTGCAGATGCACTCTCAAGAAAGAATGAAGAGGTGGAAGCCTTGCTTTGTGCCATTTCTATTATCCAACCAGATTGGATAACCGAAGCAAGAGATGAATGGAAGAAGGACAAAGATGTATGGACACTCATTCAAAAGTTGCAGCAAGATCCTAGTACATCTGATACATTTAGATGGAAAAATGATTCCTTATGGTACAAAGATCGCTTATATCTTTGTAAGAATTCCCAACTAAAACAAAAGATTCTTCTGGAATTGCACACTTCTCCTTTAGGAGGGCACTCAAGATTTTTAAAAACTTACCACAGGGTGAAGAAAGAATTTTTTTGGGATGGCCTTAAATCTGATATTCGAAAGTTTGTGGCGGAATGTTTGGTTTGCCAGCAGAATAAAGTGGAAACAATTAAGACCCCAGGACTTCTACAACCTTTATCCATTCCAAGTCAACGTTGGGAGGAGATTTCAATGGATTTTATCACGGGTTTACCTAAGTCCGAAGGAAAGAGTGTCATCATGGTGGTAGTTGATAGACTTACCAAGTATGCACAATTTTGTGCATTATCTCATCCATTTAAAGCAAGTACAGTTGCTACTATATTTATGGACAGAATTCAAAAGCTACATGGAAGCCCAAGGGTTATTGTGAGCGACGGAGATCCCATTTTTACTGGAAATTTTTGGACGGAGTTATTTTCTTGTTTGGGTACTCAATTAGCTCATAGCTCATCTTATCATCCTCAATCTGATGGTCAACCTGAGATAGTAAATAAATGTTTGGAAGGATATCTTCGTTGTTTTGTATCTGATAAACAAACACAATGGGTCAAGTGGTTACCTCTCGCTGAATGGTGGTATAACACTTCCTTCCATACTGCAGCAAAAATGACCCCATTTATGGCACTTTATAGATATCATCCACCATCCATCACATCATATTTAAGAGAAAATTTGAAGGTTCAAGCAGTGGAAGATCACATCGAGCATCAACAAGAAGTTCTCCAACTCTTAAAGGATAACCTAAATTTGGCACAAAATCGAATGAAACAACAGGCAGATCAACATCGCAGCGAGAGAAGTTTTGATGTAGGAGATTGGGTATTTTTATGGCTAGAACCATACAAACAAATGTCCCTCAAGCAAGCTAAGAAGGATAATAAATTATCGTCAAAGTACTATGGTCCTTACAAGGTGTTGCAAAAGATTGGTACTACGGCATACAAATTGGAGCTTCCTGATTCTTCGCGAGTGCATCCAGTTTTCCATGTTTCATGCTTAAAGAAGGTTCTAGGTGAAAATATTCTAGTTCAAACAATATTGCCAGAACTTGATGAGGAAGGAAAAATCATATTAGAACCTGAAGCAGTCAGGGAAACAAGAACTCGACAGCTACGAAATCGATCAATTTTAGAGTATCTCATCAAGTGGAAGAACTTACCCACTGAAGATTCTACATGGGAGGATGAGAAGTTTATACAGAACCACCCAGAGCTACTCAAGCGTTGAGAACAACACTTTTTTGAAGGAGAGGGGCATGTTAGGTCCCTATATTACTAGTATAGTCCCTTATTGTTATTAGTGTAACCCCATTATTGTTATTATTGTACCCTTGTAACCCCCATTTTGCTATTATTGTGCCCTTAAATTATTATTGTTAGGTCCGCTAAGATTACATTGTGGCCCACTAGGATTACATTATGTCCACATGGACTCCTATATATAGAAATGAGGTTTTGTAAATTGTATCATCCAATAATTGTTCATTTATGTAATGTACTGGAGGTTGCCCCCTCGAAGTGGGCTTATTTCTAAGGCATTGATATCTCTTTTCTTCTATTTTTGGAGCTGGTTACACAACATCATCAAAGACACATGCCCAAAACAACCATAACTCATTTCAAATGACACTCGTTCAAAGATAATTTTTTTAATTAATGAATTTAATTAAAAAAAAAAGAAAAAACATAACTACTTTGCAAATAACTCTCACCCTTTAATTTATCTATACTTCTAAGAATATTATAAAATATTCTATGTAGATTAAATTTAATCAATCATATATTGGTCATCGAGAGTTAGAACATGAAAGTATTGGTATTTAAGAGAAAAAGGTTCGATATGTGGTGTGTATTTTATGTGGTTAAGGGAACACTCCCAAATCTATCGCTGCAAAGTTCAACCTCCTCAGTCTATACCGAAAGTACTTGTAAGTTCAACTTCCTTAATATATATCTAAAGAATCTTTAATGTGCGGTGTGTATTTTATGTGGTTAAAGGAACACTCCCAAAGATAAAACCATGAAAGTTCAAAATTTTGAAAATTAATACAACCATGGGAAAAGTCCGTTCTGCTAAATCGGCTGGATGGGTGGCTGTAATACTGCTCTCGCGTTTATTGACTGTTATTGCTCAACCAGGTTAAATATTCTATCATTATATATAATGCATGTGGACACGGTCTTTGAGTTTTGCTTATAATCGAATCATTCTTGCAATTTCGTTTTTCTTCGATCGCAATAGTTTAATGTTTATATGCATTGCCTAACAAGATATCCTTGAGGATGCAGGATTTCTCAGTATCGCTTGTGGAGGCAAAACAAATTATACTGACGAAAACAATATAGAATGGGTCACTGATGCTACTTTCATAGACGTCGGTGAGACAGCTCACATAGGAAACTCTGTCCCCGTTTCCTCCGTGCATAGTCTACGGCTTTTCCCTAAGCCTCTCAGGAAGTCTTGCTATCAATTGCCTGTGGCTCCCAATGTGCCTTACCTCTTAAGGTTATGGTTTGCCGTTGGAAATTACACAGGATTTACGCTATTGCCAAGCTTCCGTTTCTCTATTGAGACACTGGGTATGTTAACCACGAGAAACGTAACGATTACGAATAATACGATACCAGTGAGAGGCGAAAAAGTGTTTGTTAGTTCTGGCAATATGTTGTTCATTTGCTTGATCAGAACCTCTGAGACTTTTGATCCCTTTATCAATGCTATCGAGTTGAGGACCCTCCAGAGTGGCATGTATCGACATGCTAAGCCAGGAATATTGTTGAGTTTATCTGCGAGATTTGATGTTGGTGCACATTCATCTGTCAGGTAAACATTTAGAAGTTGATATGTTGTAGATTTTTTAAATACCTAGTAGGACAAAGAAGACATGCTTCCTATGTGCAGACCATTTTTTGTAGTCTGAATATCTTTTCATGGTGAATTGATCAGGTATCCACTTGACAAGTTCGACCGTCTGTGGCTGCCAGATTTGGGTTTAAAACAGACAATGAATGCAGACAATATACATTATATACACTATGTAAAATCTGAAGAGCCCATTTCAACGAACAATACCCAAGACCTTCCTCCATCTGTTGTGATGCAAACAGCGTGGGTGAGCAACGCCTCCGTAACACTCAATCTAAATGGATTACGGGGGACCAATTCAATACTGCACTTATATTTTGCAGATATACAGCCGGTTAAAATGGGTGAAACGAGATCATTTTCCCTTGAAATAAACGGTCAACCATATGGTAAACCCATTACTCTGGTGCCAAATTCTTCTGCTGTAGAGCTACAAATCCCGTTAGACATGGTACAATACCAACTGAGATTCGTCAGTAATGTTAATGGTATTATAATCAACGCTTTCGAGTATTACGTGATGGTTGACACAGAACCAGCAACAACTTTAGAAGACAGTAAGTACTCTTTATGTATAACCCTCCTCAACATGTTGAAATTGATGAATTAGCCGTAACCACGTAGTGCTTTACCTGCAGTTGGAGCTCTTAACGCAATCAAAACAAGCTTCAACATTAAAAGCTGGATTTCTGATCCTTGTTACATTATCCAGTGGGAAGGAATCGGCTGTAGTAATAGCTCTTCGGTGAGAAGGATTTCGGAAATGTAAGATCAGTTTTCATTTTTACGTTTTATAATTTCTAGCTGAAATTGCAAAGACTTACCAATTCGTCTTGTTTCCAGCAATTTGGCGGGAATGAATCTTACAGGATCGCTACCTCAGAGTATTGGACAGTTGACTGCATTAGTTAACATGTAAGTAGAATTCTCTGTGTATATCCGTTGCCTAAATTTTCATATTAGAAAATACGCAGACGGTTTTGAATTACCTTCGAAGTCCAAACATTTTACTTTATGAAATCCTCCATTTCGGTTGAAACTAGATCTATAACTTTTGTTTACACTTCCAGCAGCGTTCTCTGAATTATTCAAATGTAAAATAAAACGATTGTAAGCAAGCTTTGACGAACTACAGTCTTTCGTGCCGAAGAGCTTATGATGGCAGCATAGCTTATCTGTAAATATCGTCTGTTCGTATTGAAATTACCAGGTCACTTGCGAATAACCATCTGACAGGACCATTGCCAAATTTCTCCAATTTAACCATGTTGGAGAGACTGTAAGTACTTTGTTCTCAATCAACGTAAACCCTACGCTTTGACGAAACCATGATAGATCATCACTTTTATAAAGCATCCACTCTGTTCGCTTATTGTGTAAATACATACAAAACAAATTAAACCCTAACCTTTGACAAAACTTCTACTTGTGCAGACATCTACAAAACAACAACTTAAATGGTAGCCTTCCAGACTGGCTCTGTGGACTTAAATACCTGAAGGAGTTGTACGTCTCTCTCCAACCCTGTTATTGTAAAATGTTACTTCATTTTTTTTCTTTTCTTTCACTTTTATGGTCACAGGTTTATAGAGAGCTCAATAATTTCACAGATTTATACAAAACAATAGCTTCAGTGGTGTAATTACTGCCCAACTTCTGCCCAACCCTTCATTGGACTTCAGGTAATCTAAATTTTGATTGCCTCTATTACTTGTGTTCAACGATGGATTCTCTTTCTCTTGTTTTCAGGTTCGATTTTGCTGCAGACAGAAACGCAACTGAATTATCTTGATCTCAGGTGTTCTTCATTTCATGTGTTGCAGATACTCTGGGAACCAGAACCTGCACGTCCGGAAAAGACATAGACTGGGGCTTATCCTCGGAATAACAATCCCTGGGGCCATAGTCATCCTTTTAGTGTTTATAGTGGGCTTTGTCTTGCATCGCAAGAAACTGAGGAGAATACAGAGCAGCATGCTGGAAATGGAATCAAAACATGCAGTAGACGAAGGTAGGGAAATATCTTGAATTTTAGGACTTTGAATAGTGGGAGTGCAGAAAACTCATTAAGGCATTAATCTAAGCCTGTCCTATAATGTGCAGACGACTCCATGATCATCCGGCCAAATACAACAAAGTCCCGCGCCTTTACTCTAGAAGAGATAACAACTGCCACTCAAAACTTCACTCAGAAGATTGGGCAAGGGGGTTTTGGATCAGTCTACTTTGGAAAATTGCAACAAAGAAAAGATATAGCCGTAAAGGTTCTTTCCTTGTTTGGAGGACAAGGAGTTCAGGAATTCCTGAATGAGGTAATTAGCATGTAACATGGTTTAATATTTTTATCAAATCTAATAATGTCTAATCATTATTGACATTAGTTACGCTGCTCTCATGACTAATCAGAAAAAGCACAAATTATATAACTCGTGAAATTCATGGGTGGCTTCACTTGATGAGCAGGTTGATCTTCTTTCCAAAGTCCACCATAAGAACTTGGTGTCATTACTGGGATACTGTAATGAAACAAGCGAACTTATGCTGGTCTATGAGCGCATGTCCGGAGGGTCCTTAAGGGATCACCTTTACGGTAAATATGTTGCCGAGAGATTCGTTTGATTGAGTTGGTGCATATTAGATAGAACATAGACAAAGCAGAGAAAATTTAATTCTCTGATTTGTTTGTTAAAGTAACCTAATTGCATGAAGTGTTAGACAGTCAGTTAAGTAAGTGTTGAGTAAATTGAGTTGTGTGATAGATATATTTGGTAAGTAAGTTAGAGAGAGTCGAGTTGTGTGATAGATGAAATTGGTAAGTGAGTTAAAGAGACAATTAAGTGAGGGTTGGGTAAGTCTGGGTAAGTCTAATTATGTGATAGATAAATTTGGTAAATATGCATGTCAAGCTACTAGATTCATTGTATTTAGAGATTAAATTCCAATCAAGTTTGTATGATCAATAGAAGAGCCCCAGCTCATATAATTTATGTGAATTGTTTGGTGTTTCTCTTTTTACCTTTCCAACATAATTGATGTCTACTAGATGCAGACAAAGCAAAGAAAACTCATCTGTTTTCTATTTTTCCTTTCAGGTCCTACTTCAGAACGTTCTCAATTGAATTGGAAAACCAGGCTCAAAATAACCTCAGATGCAGCACAGGGTAACTCTCTCATTGTCATATAATTTCATGAGATATGTTTTGTGATAGAGCTCATCGTATTATCTAGTGATTATCATGTTTCTGATCTAATCCACATGCGGTTTCTGTTTGAAGGACTGGAATACCTCCATGTAGGTTGCACCCCAAAGATAATTCACAGGGATATCAAGACGGCCAATATCCTTCTAGACAAGAATTTCAATGGAAAACTGGCAGATTTTGGCCTCTCAAAAATGGCAATTGAGGGAGAAGCTTCTCATGTTACCACTACAGTGAAAGGAACATTAGGATACTTGGATCCAGAGTAAATGACACATTTCACTTTTTGCAATATTTTTGATGTTGAAGCAATTGGATCACTTGCTGATAGCAGAGGTAATTTCATTTTTGTTTGAACCGCTTTGCTACCTTTCTTATGGGATGCTTTCACAGGTATTTTAGCACTCAAATGTTGACCGAGAAGAGCGATGTTTATAGTTTTGGAGTTGTTTTGCTGGAGATTATTTGCGGTAGACAGCCCGTAGATTCAAAACTATCTGAAGAGGAAATGAACCTTATTCGATGGGTAAGCAATCTGATTACCGAATTCCCATCATTTAATCTCAACAACGGACTATGCTTGTGGTGTATCTTGTTCTACAAAATAACAATGACTGTTTTAATCATAGGTTACACGGTATGTGGAGATGGATGAAAATCGACGGTATGCGGAAATCGTCGATAAGAGGTTAGGTAAAGATTACGACATCAAATCCATCACTGTCGTTACCAAATTAGCGATTCGATGTGTTGAAGCAGTACCATCCTCTAGGCCCCACGTCAGTGAGGTAGTGGCAGAGCTTAAAGAGGCTCTCCAATTTGAGAAGGATAGGGATCCTCTAATTTCGAAGACTGATATCGAATATGGAGATTTTACTACCAGTCAGCTCTCTTTATCCGTAGATTCGAGTGGACCCAAAGAAATGGAATCTGCTGAAAGCAGCACCTCGAACAGACCTACAGTACCTGCAGAAGGACGATAAGCTCAAACGTCATGGATATCGATAGGCAGGAGAACTAAACATTAATTCACCTGAAAGTCAGCTCGAGAAGCTGAAGCCTGAAACCTGTTTACAATAAGCTTTAATTGGTTGTTTTGAAAGCTTAAATCTCTGGATATTTCAACTATTAAATTATACTGAGTTGAGATCGATAGTTAGTTTGTTTATTGATGTTAGAATGCTTTATATTATAATCCTTTACACAATTATCGGCGAATTACTTATTTAGCTGGTGCTTGCAATCTGTCGATTTGCCTAGTTGCACAAACTAACCGCTATCTAACACCATTTTTTATTTTTCTGCGGCATTTGCAACTGTCATGGTTACTATTATTAGTCATGGTTACTATTATTAGTCAGACATGAATCTTTATGGCAACTCAGAAACAATGTACAAGCAAGTAAACATTCTAAAGATAATCATATATGATAAATTTTGGGCTTCACTGCAACGACCGCTCAAGGTTAGTGAGGATAACAATATCAAGGCGCTCCAGGGGACTATTAGCTTTTATGATTTCGTAACTTCGCAAATATGCAAGGATGAGAACACGTGGATACGAAAAGGAGCATTCTCGAGGAATAATTTTATGTTGAACATTTCTATGTTATCCTGCAATGCCATTCACATTTTGGATTCATCTTTAAACCTCCTTGAAAACATCACTAATCAGTTATGTTTTTTTATCTAAAACTTTTATTTTATTTTATTTTTAAGACATGTCGATTGTTTTATGCAATGTTATTCATATTTTTGTTGTTCTTACATAGTTTTCATAAACATAGCTAGCTATGTTTACGATGATGGATCTCTTTGCTTTATTTATGTAAATTTTATATTTTGTTTTTGGAAATTAAATAGAAATTTTATTTAAAATCAAAATTAAAATTTGGAATAAATTTATTTTTTTAAAGAATAAGTAAGTGTTAATGATGAGTTTGATATTTTAATGGATAAGATTTACTTTATTGTTATTTTTTAATCATCATTAATGTTGTTGATATTTCACAAAAATAAAAGAATATGGTTAAAGTAGATGATTTCTTACTCCAATTTGGTGTTGAGTATACTGAATAAATTAATTTTTGAGATCACTTCTACATCATGCTACAACCATACAACTACTTTTCTCATGATCCGTATATAATTATAGTAGTGAAAATCATATACATACTTTCTTAATTATATGGTGTTTGAAATTGTAACACCCACCCCCTTGGGCCTTCTAAGTTGAAAGTGAGGTGTTACGTTGACCTAACCGAACTTCTAAGGTCTCATTATGGAAATGGGTTTACAAAATCCCTCCTTTTCCAAATGTATTGGAATTAACTTTGGATTACACCATTGTGTTTACCTCAACAAGAGCTATCTAATGATATAAATCTTATCATAATTGAACACCCGGATCAGAAGTTATAGCCATTTAAATATTAACGAGTAAACCCTCACCACCCAAACTTGCACTGACACATGGAATCTCAAACTAGTCTATGTGGTACTGCTATACCACTTGCGACCCCCAGCATGGCTACTGTCACATCATCGTGACCCCACCCTATGAAAGTTTGCACTAGTACATTGGCATTACCCTAGTAGACCTCTAGGGAACAATATAGAATTTAAAAATCCTCTATTGGATAGTATTCTCATCCCATAGCCTGAATTTACTATGGCCTCCACATAAAACAGACGGTTTCATCCTCTTGGGGTTCGTGTCCATGATGACAATTTTTCCATCAAGTGCTTGGGAGATTGCACATCCCCTTGCTTTGTCAATCGCAACCCATCTCCTAAATTATACACATGAAATTCCCAAGCTATGTGAACCATGATGATTTCATGTTAACCTCATCTCGTAGTGACATCTTGTTGATATCACAATGGTGAATTATCTGTCAATTGAAAAAAACATTCTCATTCCCCCATCCCCCTCTATCTTGGCTTAGCCTGTGAACATGCACTTTGAACCTCTTGAGGTCCACAAGCCTAAGATGAGATCATGTTTTTATGTAGCTTCTCGTAAAGGTTCCATGTATCACTCAATTATAGACCATATAGCCCTCCAAAAGGGCCTCTTTTGCTTGCCACGTGTCATGCCTCCCATGTGCCACATCATCTCCTCATCCACTTCATTTCTCCACGTGGACTCAGTCTTGGGACCTACTAGGGTCCCAAATCCTCATACATAGTAATAATTCCTTGTTATAATGTTCTTAGATCTATTGTTGAGCCCATCCTTTAGCCCTCGACGTAATTGCACCCTCACTCACTTCCATTGCAGCACCAAAGGGAAACCCCTAAGGTCGCATGGAAGTGACATAATTTCTCAACCTGTGGGGTAAGAATGATAAATCCCATGGTTATGTGATGGTAAGAGTCTCTCCGTAAAGGCCCTTTGACACTTGGATATTTTTGTGTCTATCCCTCATGAGTTGTGGATAACCACTAAGTCGCAATCTTGTGGTTATAACACTGATACACAAGGAGCACACCTTCATTGTGAACTTACAAAGCATAGGGTCTCTATCAACTGCAATAGGTCCACAAGTAAAATCTTGACTAGAACCTCTTGATTATTAATTCACTGGCGCTCTCATCCTTAAATCGCAAAACACACTTAAACATAGGAAATTCAATCCTTAATGTAAACGAGACAATTTTATGGGTGATTCTACCAAGATTAAATGTAATCATAGGTACATAAGTAGGCCTTCCCCTTAAGCATTAGCATAACCATTTCATGGAAATTAGCACTTTGTAATCTCATTAAAAACCACACCACACTTTATTGTTCCATTCATGAACAACATGTAACTCCATGACTAAGAAAAAGTAAAGACCAGAATATAATTCAAAGTCCATAGAATCTATGATAAACATGTTTAACACATTAGCACATCCTTCCCCCAACCATAGAGGCTCCATGCCACTCCTGACATGAAGGCCATGGAACTCACACACCACACTAGCACATATGAATTCTTAAAACATACATCTTAGTCATGTGATTACTATGAAAATACCAGCAGGTACACCTCTTACAAAGATCCACAACCATGCATATAGTTCTATAACCATTGGAACAACAGAAACCCATATATCATAATTTGTATCATGTCCATGAATTCATATAAGTAAACAATCATTCAACAACCTCTTTAATCCAAAGCTACCCATATATGCATAGTACATAAATGCACTACTCACAAAATCACATGCAACCATGGTCACAATAGTGTGTTTCCTAGACCTTCTAGACATAGAGATAACTAAAACATAAGATGTTGTGATAGTCAAGCAATCCCATATGCACCTCGATCATACATGTTAGCTACCAAGCTTATACTCATATCAACTAGCGATAAATAAGAAATCATAAAGTAATGAAAGAGTTCCTGAATGTTGTTAGACCAGTAGGAATAGACACATCAGAACTCCTACAATGATTCAACAAAATTAAATCCACCTAACTCAGATATCTCATAATCACCATAACACATTACATAGCCAGTCATCTTCGCTATATGATGAACGAGACATTATTACTTGAATGTTGCAGGAGATAATTATTGGTCATTCATAATAAAATTATTTACAAGAAGTAACCACTTATCTGAATTAGATAAAGATGTTGAAAACTATAGGAGGTACTTTGACTCTGCTCCCAACTATAGGTTATTCTCCACTACAATATTTCGTGTAGATAATGAAACCCAAGCTAGATTCATAGTCTGAGTAGTGAACCGCTCAAGGGAATATTCCTTAGCCAATCAATGAAACACATAGGGTTCTAAGGATTCCACAATGATTCCACATGCAAACCCAACATGACTTTTTTCCAACCATTGTTGCTCTTTCTCCTTAGAAACAATTTGTTGTTCTTTTCTATTCCTTAGTCAAGCATACTCCCACGCCTTGAAACCAATACATATGCTTCTGTGTTCTTTTCAACAATCGTTATGCCTACTCTCCATAGAGAAATACATTTTTCCTGTTCTTGTCTCCTCTCTGCTTGTTCCGAACCATTCCTTCCATGCCTCATTTTGCTTGAGAGTTTTATTTTTCTTCATCCCATATGCTCCCCTTGTGTGTTTACCATGCTATAATGTTTCACAAGAATAGGCAAGACCCATCCTCATGCATAGGTGTCTATAACACATTTTAAATGTGTGTACCAACTTGTCTTCAATTTCTATACGAAGATAGGTAATATCTTAAATGCACTTTTGAGATTATTCTTTTCCCAAGCACTTTCCCCAGCAACTTCTCCACTCAAGTTATGAATATGGTCCTCTCCTCATACAATCAATGTGTTACATTTCCACATTACTTACATGATTACAATTCATAACGTAATTACAAGAGGGATTAGTGTAAGTGGTTGCTACAAAACCCACCCCTCAAGCTATGAATATGGGTCCTCTCCTCATACAATCAATGTGTTTCATTTGCACATTATTTACATTATTACAATTCATAATGTAATTAAAAGAGGGATTTGTGAAAGTGGTGGCATGAAAACCCACCCCCTTAGAGGAATATTTTCCTATGTGCTCTTTTCCTAAACACAATTTTGACAGTGAGCTTTATGACACAACTCATTTACAATTATACTTACATCCATAATTTCTTACCTAACAATTCAATGGGTTTAGCACCCCGTTAAATCATCCATTTTCACAGTGACTCTTTCTAGTTAACAACGCTCTGAATACACCTTGTCTATTTGATTAATTGGCATCAAGAGTGATGTTTGCCTCCCGTGTTTAGCCATGTTTTCCACTATGCTCAATGCTTTGTCAGTGAAAAATTTTAGCTCATTAATACTCAAAAAATACCCAATATACCTATGATCCCAATTAGCATTCCCATGTCTTTTTAAGACCAATTCAATTTGAAGTTCCAACATTCCCTTCTCTGCTTCCTCGGTCCCTCGGGTGATGTAGTTCCTCTTTTTGTGCAATCACTCACCTTCCAATTTCGGGCATCCCCTTTGAACTTTTTAGTCTCTCAAGCAATCCATCCCTTGGAAAAGCTTCCTCACTTCAAAAGAAAAGTCTTCATAACCAAGGCACCTTCCTGCCTTAACACACTCATATCTATAGTGGCATACCTCATGGAAGAGTGTGAATATAGAATTCAATAAATTAATTAATGTAAAGCAAATAAAATTATGTACTTTATAAAAATCAAATTTCCTAAATCTAATTCAAAAAACTAACCGTCATAAAAAGTAAATTATTTTTAACCATGTTATATACTAATGACCTTAGCTAATTTCATAACAAAACAAATTTTAGATATACTATACCATGCAAATATATATGTCAAAATGTTATAACTTTATGAATATTAAAACATATCAATTCATAAGAACTATTTCTCGGTTCATAGTTTAGTATAAATAGTAGTATAGAAAATAAATTTAAATTCTTAAATTTATATACTTCAAATATTTAATAACTTAAAAATAAATATATATTTTTATTTAAAATTATAATTTAAAAAATAAAAAATATAATATTTACTGTTTAAAAAACAAAAAATATTCGAGTAATTTCACTTAAACGATGGAGTCGCATTAGATCTACCCATTGATACCATGACGTATTTAAGTATGCAGGGAGGGAGAGGGAGAGGAAGTGGGAATGGGAATGAGAAATTCTATTTTCTTATTTAAAATAGTTTAAGTAAGTGATAATTTTGTTTTTTCTTTTTAATTTAGCAGAAATTTAAAAAAAAAATTAAGTGTTGATGTTAAATTTATTTCTACTAAAATATATGTAGGGAGGGAGTGGGAGGTTCTATTTTATTTATTTAAAAATATTGTGCACAATGTTTTTAATAGAAGAGTTTGAGTAAGTGATAATTTTGTTTAGAAAATATGACTTTTTTTTTTTTCATTTTTTTGAAAATTCTAGTAGAAATTTTAGAATTCTTTAAAGTTTGAATGTTAAAACTATTTCTAGAAATCTCTATTGAAATATTTATAAATCAAATTATTGAAAAACAAAAACATTCAATTTTAATGAAAAAATTACCAATGTGAAATTTCGTTTCGTTGGACAACACCCTCTTTAATTGCCATGTGTTTAAGGTACGGTGCAACGAGACGAAGAACGATCAACTTAAGCTACCTCTTCCACACGAGAGTACGACAAACTATCCCTGTGACCTTTTGGAATGCGAATAAAATCACGGAAAATAGAACACAAAAGAAAGACGGAAATGCATATCTCATTGTCACAATCACCGATGGACAAGAATAAGCTTTCCATCTGGCATCATTACCGATTTATCCATAATTGATAGAATTTGACCGTTAAATTATTTGTCGTTGGATATTTCAAATTGAATTTTATTGAAATTCATGAGGTGCTAGATAAATTGGTTTGTATGAGTTTATCGTATTATCAAATTGAAAGTCATGAGGGGTTAGATAAATTGGTTTGTATGGAGTTTAACATATTATCAAATTGAAAGTCATAAAGTTACAAGGTGTTAGATAACTTGGTTGGTATGGAGTTTAGTTATAGCTTTTAATTTTATAGAAGAGTCTAAAGATAGAAGTTATTTTGGAAAGGTTAAACTAGAAATGTAAATTCTCAATTAAATTTTGCACAATTTTTTATCTTCAATGATATTTTATAATGCTTTTTTTTCAAGTCAAATTTCATACATCATTATATTTACACAACATTATTGTAAAAATAATATGTTTTTATAAGTTTAAAATTTAATGTTTCCACATGATTTTTTAACTTTATGGACATAATTGATGGAGAACTAGAATCCTGTAACTTAACAATTTGAGGGAAAAAATGTAGAATTGTACATTTGACGTCCATGCATTTACAGTAGACATTCATGCATTTAGATTAGTCTTCGTATGTTTTGGTACTTCCTATTTTTTGTCAAATTTAAACCATCATCATATTTACACAGCATTATTATTGTAAACACAAAATGTTTTTACAGGCTTGGACATTGATGTTTCCACATATTTTTATGTCGATAAGCATTTTATTGTGAAGTTGTTCTTAGTGACATTGTTGAGATTCGTCATCCTTAAGAAAAATCTCAACAATGTCACTTCATTAATTATCATAAATAATGTCACTTCAAATTTTCAAGCCAAGTAGTGATGCATATGGATGCGCAAACTGGATCAAAGATAGTCTACCTGAGAGTATCTTATTTGAAAATGAGTTCCAAATTCGCTAAAGGCGACGTTAAGCTAACTTCTTGTCCCTCACCTACCGAAGCAATTACAGGTGGAATTCAAGCCCCGAATGGTGGAAGTTGTGATATTATTGGATGGAGTGGGCGGAATTCCTCCTACACGGGCCTTTGTTGTTTATACTACACAATCTATCTGATATAGACTAAAATGGAACCAAAATTCATTGCAATGGAAAATATCGATGATCGATGGGGAATAATTATAAGAGAGAGAAAAAGAAACAAGAATTTGTTTAGGAAAATGAAAAAGATAAACAATTGGACTCTCTTGAAGAAAAGGGGTATACTTCCAGGGCAACAATTGAGGAGTCTCTGCAAAAGAAGATCACTGAAGTAGTTGAGACACGTCACAATCTACCCTAGAATAAGAAATAACATGTTGTTGTGTGAGAAATCTAGAACAATGTAAGAAGGCCTTAGAATTTTTGAAGGTTGACGATAATTCTAAAAATGATCTCTTAGAGGAGGACTTTGAAGCCAAAGTTGAATCTGAAGTTGTTTAGTCCACAAATTCTGAAATGGTTGAGGTATGGTAATTCAGTTGTTTAGTCCATGGATTCTGAAACAGTCGAGGTATGCTAATTCCTTCCATCTCTTATAACGTCCAATTGGGGGATAAATGATATTTTTTTAAACAGATGCAATACAGGTTGATTTTGTTGTCTCATAAGCTTTGGTCATATGTTTAAACCCCCTGGAGTTGTCATTTAAATGCGCGATATTTATTTTCATGTGATAGCGGATTCAAAACCCTTGATTGAATGCACAATTTTGATAGTGACCCTATTGAGGAATTTTATGGGGTGATTTGGGGGTGTTCCTTTTAACACGGTGTGTCCCATGCTTAGGTTAATGCTTTCTAAATCAATATTTATTTATCACTCAGATATGCTTCAGAGTGTGGTGGGCAAGCTTTCAAGATGATTTGAGCCTCGGCCTTGGCATAGTACATGCTTCCTGCTTACCACTCAACCATGGGCCAATGGAAAACCACTAATGTTGTCTTTTTCTAGTTTTCTAGAAAAATCTATCCAATCGTAAATCTAATATTTTTGGTACTAGTCCGTTGTTACGTCTACATATAATTTGTTGTGGATGTGGCCTAAATAATTGTCGCTTTCATCACTTAGCTTTTAAATGGGAACCGAATCGCCAACATTAACCTTTCATCTGATATTGCGAAAGGGATAATGTAGACCCTTGTAATCCTCTGCTCAATCCATGAGCTTGCAACTTGTTTGCATTCGATTGGCTCTAGTTTTTATCCTGAATCTATAAAGATGCAATACGAATTGGAATATATCAAAAATAAAATCTTTAGTACTTTATTGGGTTGTCATTTAATGTCATTAGGATGATAAGGCTTCATATGGCTGTTCAAATGAGACTACCCATGTGCTCATTTGCGAGTCCATTGACAAGTGTATTGCCCTTGCATCAGGTGGTGATACCACCAGAATTGACCTGCCAAAATGGCATTCTCTCATATGATTTCTATTATGTTCTTTAGGTAACTCTTTGTAATGAACACACTGATTGAGCAATAGTTAAAAATGTACATTTATAGTTTAGTAGAGAAGTTAATGCAGCATATTTCTAAGTCTTACAATCTACTATTCATCTCTATATTTTCTGAATTACTCTTCCCAGGTTATTTTTCTAACATCGGTATTGACCCATGCATAGAATTGGAATTTGTAGAATGTGTTGAAATTTTTGAGAACATGACAAAAAATTGTGGGAGAAAATTTTAGTATTCGAAACTTGAGATGAAAATGATTAACTAGAGAAAAATCATGCGAGTCTTGAATGTTACTCCAAACCTTCGAACTCAAGAAAAGTTCATTGGTATATAGAGATTACAAGAGACAAGAGGTTGTTGTTATAATGCTTATAGAACCATGATGACTCATGGTAACTCCATACTAGTGATGCAAAATCTGCCAAATATGCACAGGACAAGCTAAGCAGCATGTTTGAGACAAACAATGGAGCGAAGAAGTTTGTGTTTTGAAAATTCTTCCACTTGAAGATGGAAGGGGATAATTGCCCATATAAGTGATGTCAGATCAATAGTTTATCAACACACTGCAATTGGCCCAAAACTATCTGAGGAAAATATTTCTATGGCTATGATTAGTAACCTATCTAAATTGTAAAAGAAATTAATGATTTCTGTTGGAAGTAAAATGGAAAATCTAACAATGGGAGTTGTGAATAGACTTATACTTAAATAAAAAATAAGTCAGAAGGAAGTAATGAAGTTGAAGCAACAATCGACTTTTTTTTTTTTTGGGGCTGACTAATGAAGTGAAATCAAGGACTCAAATTTAGAAATTTTTAGATTAGAAGAAAGGTAAATTTTGTTATTACAAAAACCATAATCATATAAAGGAAGACGCATATGCAAAACCATAATGTATGGGTCAACCAACACCTTGCCAATGAAGAAGCACATGGAAACCATAATGTATGTGTCAATTAGGGGTACTGAATCATGATATTAGATTTGTTGATTGTTATATATCTCAAGTGACTCAACATATGACACTTCATAGATAATATTTTCTACTTAGGAAAAATTAGTCACAATTTGAAACGATTGTATTCTAATTGTTTGTTTACCAAGTGGAATCTAGAATATTGTACATGTTGTGTTGCTCGAACTGGGTCTTGCAAATAATTTTTCATTTTTAATTAAGGCATTGGATGAGCATTTTTGGTTGAGTTTAATTGCAAAGAGCTAACCTTCATAAAATAAGGGTGACTGGCTATTAATGTCATTCGAGGAGGAGGTTTGTAAATTTGGTTTTCTCAACACAAGTTAGTCTAGTTGTATTAGACAGATTAAAAACTTAAACCTATGGAGACCGTTATCACACAAACTTTCACCCCCTAGTGCCAATCCCTCACAAGGTTAGCTTGAGTGTAACTTGGAAGTGTTGAATGTAAATAGTGAGTGTAATTGAGTGCCATCTCTATAATTAGAGTGTCTACATGAATGTTATAATGCAAATTCAATGATTAAATCCTTTGTGTTATTCTTGTTGGATTTTAATGTTCTTGATAGTTAAGATTTCAATTTTATGATGAATTTTTGGATTTTAATGTTTTTGATAGTTAAGATTTAAATTTTATGATGAATTGTCGGAGCATAACACTCTAAAAAGCTTAAAATTTAACAACTTATGTATATGTGTTGTTGAAAGTGACTTTCTAGTTGACATGAGGAATTCTTAGAGATTATGGAAGATGTAATGCTAAAAACATCTTCTATGAGGATGCTAAGCATTGTTGGAATTTTATGTTTTAATCCCTAATTAGAGTTTGAGCCATGGGAGGAAGTTGCTCCATATTATCTTACGATGCAACCTTTAAACACCTTGAAATAAATGCAAAATCTAGTAAAGAATGGTGAAACCTTGAAACACCCTAAACTAAATGCACGTATCCAGTAAAGAATGGTAAAACCTCAAAAACCTTGAAATCCCAAACCTCCCGACCCTCAAACACCTTGAAATGGATGTAAATTTTCAAAATAATGAAACTTCAAACACCTTGAAATGGATGCAAATATAAAAATGATGAAACCTCAAATGGATGTAACTTCTAAATAATTTTGAAATGGATGCAAATATTAAGAAGGATGAAACCTCATTATGGCTTGAAACGGTTATAGACTCTAAAGAATACTTAGAGGATAACACAACCATTACAATATCAAGTCTTAAAACACATTGACCATGCGCTCTGTTAGAATCATTTTAAATGTCTTTAATTTTCTTCATATAGAGCATTGACCACCTGCTGAGGTGCCTCTTTAGTTGGCATGAAGGGATTGTCATAGATTATTCAATTTAAAGGTGGAGTATGTAGTGTTAAATGCATCATGTACGAGGATGCTAAACATTCTTGTAAGCTTAAAATTGCATCCATAATAAAATTTATGTTGAGCTATAGGATGAAACTTCTAGAATTTCCAAACATTGCAACACTTTGAAATGGATGAAAACTCTCAAGAATACTTTTGAAGATAATAAGTTTTTGAGGTTGAGCCATGAATTTAGGTGGGATAAGTGCATTGTTATTTTAGAAATAGATAGTCAAATGGTTGATTTCACTCATAACCATTTCATTTCTAGAATATTCCAAAATCATGTTCATTTTATTTCTGGAATATTCCAAAATATGCAATTAACATATGTACAAGTGAAATCCATGGCATGGAGTTGATGTATTATATCTAATGATATAAGATTGGTAATAATGCCTTCAGGTTGGATTTGCCTTCATCTATGAAAATATATGCAGTTGTTAATGTTAAGAATTTAAGGTTGTATGAGCTTCCTTTGATTGAAGATCAAGGATAGAATGTTTATATTCCTTCAATTGAATATTTATCTCCTGAATATCTTGAAGAGTTGCATCAAGACACCATACTTCATAGGAAGAAAAGGAATTCTAAACGAGGGAATGTGGAGTACCTTCGTGTGGAGCTCAAGGGAAAAAATCCAATAAAATCCAAATGGATTTAAATTTGAATGGTGAGGAAAATATGCCCTCATCTTTTTTTTATCTGAAAGTGATCTTTTGGGGTCCAAAATATATAAGTGGGGAGGAATGATCAAGTGGATCAATAAAATGCTCAAAATTAAAAGTGCTCATATTGTCTCAAAACCAACCCCAAAGTGAAGATATCGTCTCCCTAAATCCAATGCAACTCATTTCACTCAAAGTTGGCATTAGATGCTTAAGATATCGTGTTCTGATTGATTTGGAAAAAAACTAAAAATTTTAAAATGTGGTTGCACGAATACCCATTTAGCAGTATGTACGCTGACTAGGAAATGATTAGACAAGGTCATTATGCTTCCTATCAACCAATGGCATTAGGACAAGTGGCATGTGATTACTGGTTCGATTTGTTGAGATTCTATTAGTTCGGATTGCATTGGTGTGGACCAATCAAGAGTTGCCACATGGGCCAATCCCTGGCTTCCATGTGGCCTCCTAGTAGCCATGTAAAATTTTTGTATGAGGCAAAAATACCTCCACATGGTTTGAAACTGTGATCTACAACCTGCTAGCAAAGCCCTCCATCGGCCCACTTATGGTGTTCCTTGATTACTATGCATTAAAAGTTGTATTTGAAGTTTGAGAGCGGTGGAGTCGGGGGTCGAGAAAATTGTTAACCCTAGACTCCAGTCCACCCAACCACATTATGTGGTAAACAGACAGGGCCCGTGGTTAACCCTGACCCCAACCATATATATTAATGCAATATGAAAAGTTGTGAACCATGTGTTATATCGACGAGTATGCAAAGTTCCCCAACCATATATATCAATGTATAAACCAAATGTTAAAAACCATATGAAACTGATGGTGAATCCCAGTATTCGAACTATATGTTAAACCATAATCCAAAGTATGTAGCAGCCAAAATTTCTACCTTTGGCAATTAGGTTATGCACAAAATATACCATGGTTTATATGAAGATGATGTTATGGCTTAAATCGGCGGGGGAGTGGAAACTGCCTTGGGTAGGGTTTTGGCAAACCAAACCACAACAGACATAAACCAACCTCAACCCATCCATGCTTTAAAAAAATCAGCATGAATCGTCGTTTCAAACCACCAAATCCATCAATGAGAGTTGTGCCACTTGGCGCCTTATTAGTCGGTTCAAGGCCGATTGAGTGCAATTAAAGATTTGAAAATTTGCACCCAAACCAATGGGAATCAGGGAAAAATTGTCACTCCGCGTGGCCATAAAAGGTGGAATTTGTAGAATAGTTTGTGGGTGGGTGAAAATTGAAGGACAGTTAACAAAAAAGCTTTTATTGAGCATAACTCACTCATTTTTTGACCTTTTTGATTACAGAATGAGCCCAACTAGGGGTTTTTGATTATTTTGTAGCCATTGGAGACATTGTTTTAATATTTTAAGCACTGTAACTTGATGTAAACACATATTTTTTAGCATAATCAAGGAGGCCCAAATGGGAAGTTAGATGAGGAGATGTAGCCCAGGAGGGGTGAACTACTTCATCATTTGTTGTCTTGTGTATATTTTTATGGTACTTATGTCTTCTTTATTTTCTGCAAAAATGAGTTTAAAATCATGTTTATGTGTTAATGAAATTTTCATAATTGTCTAAAAACCATAAACATTTCACTTGAAATATCCTCTATAAACTCTCAAGTTTACATATACAGATCAATACCCTGCACAAAAATATAAGAATCGGGGACAATATTCTTCTAGAGGAATAGGTGGTCGAAGAGAACAAGGAAGGAATAATTTTAGAGGTAGGGGAATATAAATTTCTAAGGAGGAAGGTATGATCTTAATTGCATGTGGTGTAATAGAAATGGTCATGATTCTTCCACATGTAAGCTCTCATGGGATATGATTAGACAAGAAAGGGATGAATAAAAATGAAAATGAACAGATAAAGGGAAAGGTAAAGCACCTGAGTCCACTTATTATGTTGTGGCACATTGAAACATTGGAGTAATTGAAGACTTATTTAATGCTTCACTTGATTCATGGAAATATACATAGGTGTTTGATTCAGGATAAACTTGCAACTTGACTTTTAGAAGAGATTTATTTGAAGAATTAATTGACAATGTTGATGGAGCAATATAATTTGTATACAAGTCAAAAATCAAGCCATCGAGACTTAGAAACTTCAGTCTTAAATTTCTTGGTCTTCCAAACTTTCTTCTACACAATTTTCTTTACCTCCTGGAGCTGAGGAGAATCTTGTTATCCTTGGTTCACATCCTTTACCAAGGACACTCCATTCACATATTTAATAGTAAGGTTGAGGTCATACAAGCATCAGATAACTAACTTGTCATGACTGGGATAGAAGAAGTAAGAATTATGAAGCTACAAGGAACCTCTGTTGTTGCACAAAAATTTTCATATAGCTCTCATTATGATGAGGGTACACTTACAACAAGCCTTTTATGAAATGTTGTTGAGCCTTGAAATTGTCTTCTCTTTTGCCAAACTTCACTTCATTTCATCATTCCTTTATCATTTCATAAACCTAAAAATCAATGAGAATGATTAAGATTGCATAAAGGTTGCATACAATGATTAACTTATTGTACTTTTCTGATTTTTGCCATCTTAATTATTTTTGAACAGTTTAGCTACAAAACACAGTCATTCTGTATCCATTCAAGTGTTCTGTAGTTGTTTTGGTGTTTAAGTATGTTAGAGGTGTCATCTGGAGAAAAGGCACACATGGGTGGATTCCAAATATTCCCTACATCATTCCTTCCCATCCACGACGACTGAATCGATAGCTAGAGGTGTCTAAGCATGTGGTCAAAGAAAAGGTCAAAGAAGTTGTTTTCTACAGCAATTAGGACTCCTGATTTGCTTTACAGCAAATCAAGAGTCCCAAAAGAATTTTAACTTGATTTTAACTTCTACACCTATACCTGTTTTTGTTCAATGTTAGTTATGAATTTGCATATAAATTAAGCTCTGTAATACCAAGAAGGATAGTTCATACATATTTATCATTACGGTGATACTCTATTTTCAAGTCTTGTGTAAATAAAAAGGAGTTTTAGCCTTGATGTTGTTCTGAATACAATCTTGAGGAGTTAAAGGATTAATGTTGAATTGATAGTAGAGGGCCCTTGCTATTCGAGGAGGTTTTACATGTTTTCTAGATAAGTCATTTTCAACTATGTTTTTTCATATTTCCTTACTTAGACTGCTTTCTAAAATCATAGCATTTAGCATTATGTTTCATGTCATTTTCTTAGATAAAGGATCGTCATGATATTGCAGTTAGTCTCTCTCTGAAGCTCTTCCAATACATCTCTATTAAATGAATGGGATTCAATTGTAATATTCTGAGTTATTAGCATTTCATTTTCTGTTATTTAGTTAAAAAAAGAAGATCCTCATTATACTACAGTTATTCTCTTTCAAAAAAAATTCCAATAAACCTCTAATTCACGAATGAGACTTAGTTGTAATATTGTGAGTTATTGATTTTTTTATTTCATAGAAGATCCTTGTCAAATTATGATTAATCTTTTTCAAAAGCTCTTCCAATAAACCTCTAACTCATGAATGAGATTTAGTTGTAATGTTATAAGTTGTTTCAACATTTCATAGGATATCCTTACTACATTATAGTAATATTTTTCTCAAGCTCTTCCAATAAACCTTTATCAAATGAATGAGATTTGACTGTAATGTTCTAAGTTACTGTTTGTTTCATCATTTCCTTTTATGTTTTAGGAGATCCTCATTGCATTAGAATTAATCTTTTTCACAAGCTCTTCCAACAAATCTCTAACTAAATGAATTAGATTAATTTATAGTGTTTTTAGTTACTTTTCATTTCATGAATGTTCATTTAGAAGCTGTAATATCCATGGATTAGGACTCTTTGTTTTCATCATTTTCTAGTTAGGAACAGAACTTGAAAATAAACTTTGTTTTAATTCATTAACATTTCCTTTTCTCCCTCTTGACATATATTAACTTCATCTTTTTAGCATAGAGTAGCATAATAAGAATCAAACATAAAAACCCCGAAACATCAATAAAACTCTAAAAACAATGAAGTAAATAAAAGGGATACTTAGGCACATATAGTGCATTGCACTTCATCAATTTACTAGCCCTGGTCGATAATTTATGCTATCAATTTAGGACACTAAATTGAATAAACATTTTGGCGTTGTTTCCGGGGAAGTGTAACTAGGTAGCCTTATTTCTTGCATCTCAAAAACAATGGCATGCGTAGAGAAAGAGATTCTAGGGGTAGATTTATAAGAGACAGAAGCTTAATTCCCACAACTCCACTCACTCCACCAAGACCAAGAAGTAGCACACCTCCAACTCAAACGCATATTCCATACTATACTGGTCATAGGCTTCTAGAAGTTTCAATATCAAACATCCAATCAGGAAGATCTCCCACTTCATCCACTGAAGCATTCTAGAGGAAGAAGATCCAAGGACTCCTACAAAAGGGATAACCTTTTTCACTTCCACAGGAGAATATATTCCAACAGAAGAATTACAAATCCCTAGTGAAGAGGAAGAAGAGGACTATTTCTTCAATATACCCTTGATAGAAGAACCAATAGAACAACTAATTCTCCAAACTGAACCCTATATCAGTACGGAAGAATTTATCATGACAGGAAGAGGTATAGAAGGAGGAGAAGGGGAAGGAGAAGTTTTTAATGGAGAAAACACAGTCTTTGGAGGAGGTAGAGGTAGAGGAGGAGAAAGAGGAAGAGGTATAGGTACAAAAGGAAGTGAATGTAGAGGAAATGCAGAAGGAGGTAGAGGTAGAAGGGAAAATGAAAGCTCTTTTGGATTCCCTATAATAGATGAAGAGACCAATGCAACTATGAAAAATATCTCACCCTCTATTCTTCCAAACTTTCATGGACTGAAAAGTGAAGACTTTGAGAAATTCTTATTTGAATCTGAAGTTCTATGTAGAACCTATGATTACCTACAAGATGCTGAGAAACTTAAATTGTTCCCTTCAACATTGAAATGAGAAATATTAAAATGGTTTATGAGTTTAATCACTAGGTCTATTAGGACATGGGATGATATAAAAAGAGCATTTTTAGAAAGATATTTGGATTACTATATACTAGTCAACCATAAGAAAGAAGTGTTCAAAATGATGAAAAAAGAGGATGAAAATCTGGAAGATTTACTTGAGAGATTTAATTATAACATTAAAAGGGAAAAAATTCAAAATTTAGATCAAGACACCTTGAAAATAATTAGGGAAGAATGGATATATATCCTGAACATGATGGGAAAAGGAGATATATCTCAACTTTCATTACCTGATATAGCAAAACTATGTATTAATATCTCAAGAGGAAAATCTAAGATTCTAAAAGGACCAAGAGATCTTGCTCTTGCAAAGGCAAGAAAATCTGCAACTGAAACAATAAGTAGGGTAGAAATAGGGAATATGCTTGATGAATTCAAAACTGACATTCTAGGGAGTCTTAGTGAGCAAGTAGACACCCTTAAGTTATAAAACAAGAAGAAAGTTGAAACTGATGCCTTAGCAATATTTTGTCCCAAATGTAGGAGGAAACATGCCTTAAGAGAGTGTCCTTTGGATGCAAAAGTAATAGAGACTTGTGCAATTTGTTCAGAAAAACATGAGACTAAGAATTGTCCCTCAATCCCTGGCCTTAAAGTTGTCTTTCAAGAAGAAACAACCACAAATTCCATAGAATCTCTTAATTTTGTCTCTAGACAACCTTGGCAGGGACCTCAAACACAAGGGTTTAGTAATAAAATGTATAATCAACCCCCACCTAATTGGAACTCTTGGTAGCAACCTTGGCCCCAATTTCAAAATCCATCTCAACCTTGGGCTCAAGGAGCACAAAATCCTTATGGAAGGTTCTCCTAGTATTATCAATATCCGTAATCTTATCCATCATATCCAAACTTTCCTCCTCAACAAAATCCTCAGCAGAATCCACAACATCAAAATCAAAATCAAAATCCACCACTTGCATTACCATTTCCTCAAAAAGCAAATCAGTTACCTGCCTAGCCAATACCAAACCCCAACAATAAAAACCCTCAGAATACATATATGATATAAGGTCAACAATTTCCAACCTATTTGATTACTCCTTTAGACATTAATGATGTTCAACTTAGGTCTGGAAGAATATTTGAAAGAAAGAAACCTTCAATAGTTATACAAGAACAAAACAATTCTGAGGAAGATTCTCTATAGGTAAATAAAAGTTTTGAAGAAAACACATCTCTTCAAGACCAAAACATTGAAAAATAAAAACAGAAAGAACCAATAATTTCAACTCCTATGTTAGAGCAACCATCAACATCTACTACTACACCTCCTTTTCCTGAAAGATTACAAATTGATAGAGGTGTAGAGAAACAAATTATGATGCCTAACTATGATCTCCTAGATGAGTTAAGAAATGTTTTTATTAAGATTCCGTTATTACAGGCCATCAAGGAAATCCCAATTTTAGCAAAGACAATGAAATATTTGAGTATGAAAAAACCAGGAAGAAGAATAAAAGAGATAAAGAAAATACAACTGGTAGGAAAAATAGCAGACATAATGATGGGAAATATTTCCATTCCAAAATATCTAGATCTCGGAAGTCCGGTTGTTAAGATACATATCAATGGAATTGAAATTCCAAACATGCTTATTGATCTAGGAGCAGCAATCAATATCATGAGTAGGAAAATCATGGAAAAACTAAAACTTCCTAATCTTCTATTTACACCCACATTACTACAATTAGCAGATAGATCTATAATCAAACCAAATGGGGTATTAGAATGCATTCTAGTGTCCTTATATTCTTGGGATTATCTTGTGGATTTCATGATCCTAACTCCTAAAAATGATCTAGGAGGACATCCTATTATATTAGGAAGACCTTGGTTAGCTACAACTGATGCTTTCATTAGCTGTAGATCCGGCGATATGTACATCTCTGATGGTAGTTAAACCAAGAAATTCACCTTGTATCCTCCAGCAATAACAATCACAGAATTAGATGATACTCAATGGATTGATGATGAAGAAGATATACAACCTCTCTTCACTATTTCATAAATTAGTGAAGATAGTCAGATTTTGAATGCCTTAGAAAATCATGAATCTTCTTCAGAATACAAACATGAAAAATTCCAAGAAGAATGCAATATTAATTTTTTTTCATCAAGACAAATGTCTCTTTACTCCATGGAAGAATTTGGAAGCTCTACAATTGAGATACTTCCAGGAAAAACCTTAAACATAAACAAAAACCTAGAAAAATTTCAACAAGAAAAGCTAGTCAAAATATTACAGAGACATTCTTCTACATATGCATGGGAGTACACTGATATGAAAGGGATCAACCCTAATATTTTCACTCATCATATCTATATAGAGGAAAATTTTAAACCAATCAGGCAGCCTCAGAGAAAGATGAATCCAAACCTTAGGGAGATTGTTAAAGAAGAGTTGCAGAAATTGTTAAATGTCAACTTTATTTATCCCATTTCAGACAGTCAATGGGTTTCTCCTTTGGTGATTCTACCCAATAAAAATGGTAAATGGATGGTATGCATTGAATACCAAGAATTAAACAAATCTACTCTTAAATATCATTTTCCTTTACCCTTCATAGATCAGGTGTTAGATACATTAGCAGGAAAAAAGTACTTTTCATTTTTGGATGGTTTCAGTGGTTACAGCCAAATTCAAGTTTCACTTGAGGATCAAGATAAAACCACATTTACCTATCCTTGGGGTACCTATTCCTACTGAGTATTGCCTTTTGGATTGTGCAATGCACCTGCAACATTCCAAAGGGCAGTATTGGGAATCTTTTCAGATCTAATACATGACTGTGTAGAAGTATATATGGATGACTTCAAAGTCTATGGAAACACATTTGAAGAAGCCTTAGAAAACTTGGAAAAAATTCTAAAAAGATGTAAAGAAGCAAACCTTTCATTAAGTCATGAAAAATGTTTCATGATTTTCACTGAAGGGATTGTCTTAGGACATCATATTTCAGGAAATGGGATTAGAGTTGATGAGTCAAAAGTTGAAGTCATCTCTAGATTATTAGTTCCAAGTTGTCAGAAACATGTTAGGATTTTTCTAGGATTCATAGGATATTACAGAATATTTATAGAAAAATTCACCATGATAGCATCTCCACTTTTCAAACTACTCACCAAGGACTATGAATTTAATTGGAATCCTGACTGCTAGTTAGCATTTGAAACCCTGAAAACAAAAATCTCTGAAGCACCTATTTTAAGGGGACCTAACTGGAAATTACCTTTTCACATCTCGACAGATGCCTCAGATACAGGTTTAGGAGCTGTGCTGGGACAAAAAGACCTGATTCCTTATGCAATCTACTATACAAGTAAAAATTTGACTCCTTCAAAGTTGAATTATATTATAACTGAAAAAGAGTTCTTAGTTGTTGTTCATGCCATAAATAAATCTAGACACTATATAACAGGCTATGAAACCTTTTTTCACACAGATCACTCTACAATTAGGTATTTAATGAATAAATCAATTACTAATGACAGAGTCACAAGATGGTTATTGCTTTTACAAAAATTTAACATCACCATTCTGATACAAAATAAAGTGGCTAATTTCCTATCTAGACTCCAAAAAATTAAAGACAATACTCTAGTTGAAGATAAATTCCTTGATGAATATCTCTTTGCAATTACTACTCAAACTCCTTGGTTTGTTGATATTGCCAATTATCTAGTTTCAAAAAAATTCCTTCAATTATGAATGCAAGAGACAAAAGAAAAATAATTTATGATAGTGCAAAATATTCATGGATTGCTAATTATTTATACAAAACAGTTCCAGAATTTATTATCAGAAGATGTGTTCGAGAAGACGAGAGGCCTGAGATTCTCAAGGCATGTCATGAGGAACCTTGTGGTGGACACTTTGCTGATAAGAGGACAACTTATAAGATCCTTCACCTAGGATATTATTGGCCATCCCTATTTAGATATGCTAAAGAGTATGTCAAAAGTTGTGACAGTTTCCAAAGGGTAGGGAAACCTTCCCCTTCAGGTGAGATGCCATTACAACCTCAAGTACATATTGAACCTTTTGATAAATGGGCTTTGGATTTTGTAGGATCTATTAATCCTTCATCAAAACAAAAGAAATATATATTAGTTTTCACTGATTATGTTACCAAATGGGTAGAGGCCAAGCCATTACTTTCTGCTACTGAAGCATTTGTAGTTAATTTTCTTTTTGAGGATATTTTTACTCATTTTGATGTCCCAAGAGAAATTTTTACAGATCAAAGAGCTCAATTCACATAAAATATGGTGGGGAAAATGGTAGAGAAGTACAAAATCAGACACAGGAAATCCACTCCCTACCATCCACAAGCAAATGGCCAAGTAGAATCTACCAATAAGGTGATTGAAAGGATCCTAACAAAGATTGTTCATTTACATAGAAGACATTGGGTAGAAAGACTTCTTGAAGCCTTATGGGCCTACAGAACTATATGGAGAAACACAACATGACACACCCCTTATGAACTTGTTTATGGAAAACAAGTCCTATTTCCCATAGAGTTTCAGATTCAAACTTTCAAAATGGCAGTCTAGTTAGGTCTTGATTTGACAGAAGCACACACTAGAGCAGATTAATGAATTGGATGAGATCAGACAAGATGCAGTGCAGAGAAAAAGCATAGTCCGACAACAAAGGACTAGATGGCATGACAAGTATATCAACGAAAATAAATTTAAAGAAGGTGACTGGGCACTCTTGTTTGATTCAAAGTTCAAGGATTTGCAAGGTAAATTTCAAACTCATTGGCTTTGGTCATATGAAATTGTGAAAATCTTTGAAAATGGAGCAATAAGAATCAAGAAAATAGATGAAGGAAAGACAGCATTTCTTGTAAATGGACACAGACTGAAATTGTATCATAAGCCACTTTCATGAGAATAATTTGTCAATAAATTCAAAGATAACATTGATATGAAGTTAGTGAAGAAGAACTCTTCTTCTTCACTAACTTAGTTGTATTTTTCTTCAATAATTAATATATATATATAAATATATATATATATATATATATATATATATAAAATAAAAATAAAAGTATAAATATGAAAACCAATCATTGATTGGCATTTTTATACGGAAAGTGTAGGGTAAAAATCAGAATTCTTTTGACACTTTATACTTTCAAATTGTTCTTTTTCTGCAATTAAGTATCATAAAAATCACAAGTTGCAGATTCATTTTTACTCCATACTTAATTTCATTCATATTTCATTCGATCTCATGTTTCACTAAATTCATATTCCATTCCATTTCATACTCATAATCCATCTCATTCCATTCCATACTCATGATCCATTTCATTCCATATCCATATTTCATAATTTTTAATAGGTACATTCTGCAGCTATCCGTTTTGTAGCCAATATTGTTCTACAGCCAATTTGACCTTGCAAGCCTACTTCAATACACAAAGGATGATAGTCAAAGGAGATTATGGAGCTTAGAAGATCAACATTTTACATAATGAAGGACAAATACAACAAGCAGCAAAATCAAAAGGGCTGAGGTAAAATGTGTGAAATCATTTTGATAGCAAAACATGGAAGATATAATATGGTTAAATCATATGTTTCCTAAAGTTAATCTATCATTCGAATTGATCCTTGCCTATCATAAAAAAAAAAATTCCTCGACCAAATCCCTTACCTTCTGCTCCATAACAGTTTATCATTAATTGAATGATTAAACGGTTAAAAACTTAGATGTGACCTATTAGGTCACGTCCTTAGATCATATCATTTATTGATGATTTTTGAAAATCATCATAAAATCTCTTCGCGGTATTTCATTCCATATCAAAATCTTAACCCGATCATTTTCATCATTTACCATTACCTTGTTCATTCATCCGTATCCACTCATTGCCATTACATTCTGTAGCCATTTTCATCTGCAAAAACAAAGAATTCATTTTAAGGGAAAAACAACCTTCCACAGCTACTCTTTCTTCAGGCAGAGGATCAGACACAGATAAGTAGACCTAAGCCAAGGAAAGGAAGCAATCAGTACCAAGGAGAAATGGGGCTAATTGTGAGAATAGAGCTAATTGGGATCAAATATTTAGAAGGATACCCTCAGGTTAAGCATCTATTACAATACGCTGGGTGGATGAAATTTGTGGATAATTTCAATGGATTCCACAAAGAAATCATGAAATCATTTTCTAAGTCATTCGATGGATCAGAGGTAGAAATTGGGGATATTAAGTTCACCATCACAGAGTCATTCATAGCTGAAGCCAAATAATTGCCAAGATAAGGAGAACATTGGTTTAAAAACAAGGAGTTCCATAATGAAACTCGGAAACAAATGCTAAAGAACCCAGGTATGGACATTTCATTGTTTAGAAAGGGTATTCCTAGTACAACTCTGAAAAATAAATGGAGGAATATGTTGTTAATTTTACAAAAATTCATAACATATGAGGGTAGATTCAGCACCTTGTATTTCTATCATATCAGACTGATGATGAATTTCTTAGATTATGAAATAAATCTATCATTCTTCCTACTTAAAAGTTTGAAAATAATGGCCTATAATGTTCAGAAAAGACTCCAATTCCTAGAAACTACTCTGCACCATCATGGTCTAATTAAAATAATGATTGAGTTCCATTTGAAGAAAGTAACAGATAGCTGGGAATAATTTCTTCTAAGAAACCATTTTGAAAAACCAGAGGAAACAATATCTAAAAAATAAACTGTAAGAGGAAGTAGGAGGGGAAAAAATGATAAATCTATTGAAATCAAACTTGATACATCAACACAGGAAGATAGTGAAGAAATAATCTCTAAAAACTTGACAAAGATCAGGAGACAAATCAGGGTTAAAAGAAAAGATAAATTAACAAGTGAATGTGCTGAGGAGAAAAATTAAAATCTGACTAAGTTAAGGAGAAGCTTTGGGCTTAAAGGCATGGTGAAAAAGACATGGATTAAGGAAACATGAGTAACAAACATTGAAGAGGAAGAAACTCCAATCCAAACACCAGTTGATAGATCTCCTTTAAACTAATATGAAGAATACCCTAACAGAGGAACCCCAGATATAGATCCATCCCAACAACAGATTTATGACTATGTGGAATCGCTAGAAAAATGGCCTCAGAAAATCAAGAAAGATCTCTCATTCCACAAGAACTGTTGTGAAACCAGCTCCAAAAATAGAAGAAAAGAGATATCAACACCTTATAAATAGGCCACTTCGAGGGGGCAATGTCCAATACATTACATGAATGAACAATTCTTGGATGATACAAATTACAAAACCTCCTTTCTATATATAGGAGTCCATGGGGCCGTAATGTAATCCTAGTGGTGCCACAATGTAATCCTAGCCAACCTAACAATAATAATTTAAGGGCACAATAATAACAATATGAGGGTTAGAAGGATACAATAATAACAATAAGGGGGTTACACTAACAACAATAAGGGACTATACTAGTAATATAGGGACCTAACATGCCCCTATCCTTCAAAAAAGTGTTGTTCTCAATACTTGAGTAGCTCTGGGTGCTTATATATAAAATTCTCATCCTCCCATGTAGAATCTTTAGTGAGTAAGTTCTTCCTATAACCTTCTTTAAACATGAAACATGGAAAACTGGATGCACTCGTGAAGAAGTAGGAAGCTCCAATTTGTATGCCATAGTAGCAATCTTTTGCAGCACCTTGTAAGGACCATAGTACTTTTGCGATAATTTATTATCCTTCTTAGCTTTGCTTGAGGGAAATTTTTTTGTATGGTTGTAGCCGTAAAAATACCCAGTCTCCTACATCAAAACTTCTCTCGCTATGATGTTGATCTGCCTATTGTTTCATTTGATTTTGTGCCAAATTCAGGTTATCCTTTACGAGTTGGAGAACTTCTTGTTGATGCTCGATGTGATCTTCCACCGCTTGAACCTTCGAATTTTCTCTTAAATATGATGTGATGGATGGTGGATGATATCCATAAAGTGCCATAAATGGGGTCATTTTTGCTGCAGTATGGAAGGAAGTGTTATACCACCATTCAGCGAGAGGTAACCACTTGACCCATTGTGTTTGTTTATCTAATACAAAACAACGAAGATATCCTTCCAAACATTTATTTACTATCTCAGTTTGACCATCAGATTGAGGATGATAAGATGAGCTATGAGGTAATTGAGTACCCAAACAAGAAAATAACACCGTCCAAAAATTTCCAGTAAAAATGGGATCTTTGTCGCTCACAATAACCCTTGGGTTTCCATGTAGCTTTTGAATTGTGTCCATAAATGTAGTAGCAACTATAATTACTTTAAATGGATGAGATAATGCACAAAATTGTGCATACTTGGTAACTCTATCAACTACCAACATGATGACACTATTTCCTTCGGACTTAGGTAAACCTATGATAAAATCCATTGAAATCTCCTCCCAACATTGACTTGGAATGGATAAAGGTTGTAGAAGTCCCAGGCTCTTAATTGTCTTAACTTTATTCTGTTGGCAAACCAAACATTCTGCCACAAACTTTTGAATATCAGATTTAAGGCCATCCCAAAAAAATTCTTTCTTCACCCTATGGTAAGTTTTCAAAAATCCTGAGCGTCCTCCTAAAGGGGAAGTGTGCAATTCCAAAAGAATATTTTGTTTTAGTTGGAAATTCTTACAAAGATATAAACGATCTTTGTACCATAAGGAATCATTTTTCCAACTAAATGTATCAGATGTACTAGGATCTTACTGGAACTTTTGAATGAGTGCCCATACTTCTTTGTCCTTCTTCCATTCATCTCTTGCTTTGGTTATCCAATCTGGTTGGATAATAGAAATGGCACAAAGCAATGCTTCTACCTCTTCATTCTTTCTTGAGAGTGCATCTGCAATAACATTAAGCTTCCCCTTTTTGTAGATTATTTCAAAGTCATAACCCAACATCTTTGTGACCCATTTTTGCTGCTCTTCTGAAGATATTATTTGTTCCAGAAAGTGTTTAAGATTATCATGATCAGTTTTTACCTTGAAGTGTCTTCCCATTAGGTAAGTTCTCAATTTCTTTAGTGCATGTAGTATTTCTAACATTTCCTTCTCATAAATAGGTTTCTGTAAATACTTTCCTTTGATTGGACGACTTTCAAAAGCAATGGGTCTTCCTTCCTGCATTAAAACAACACCAATTCTATTTCCTGAGGCATCACATTCCACAATAAAGGTTTTTGTGAAGTCTGGCGTACCTAAGACCGATGTTAGGCACATTGCCTCTTTAAGATGTTCAAAGGACTTAGTTGCTTTAGGAGTCCATGAAAATGCATATTTCTTCAATAATGTTGTTATAGGTGCTGCTATTCTCCCATAATTCTTAACAAAATTGCAATAATACCCTGTTAACCCGAGAAATCCTCACAACTACTTTATGGTTGTGGGGACTTTCCATTCCTTAATGGCTTTAATTTTGTTAGGGTCTACCTTAACACCCTCGTGAGATACAATATGACCCAGATATTCCACCTCTTGTACTCCAAAGAAACATTTGGATGTTTTTGCATATAATTGTTTCTCCTGCAATAGTTTGAGCACCCTGTCAACATGTTCAACATGATCCTTCGAAGACCTGCTGTAGATTAGTATATCATCAAAAAATACTAGCACAAATTTTCTAAGGAAGGGTTTGAAAATGGAATTCATCAACCCTTGAAATGTAGAAGGTGCATTGGTAAGGCCAAAAGGCATGAAAAAAAAATCATAATGACCCTCATGAGCTTGAAATGCTATTTTTGGAACATCTTCAGTCTTCATTCTAATTTGATGATATCGTGAACGAAGATCCAACTTGGTAAAATAAATTGCTACATGTAATTCATCCAATAATTCATTAGTCACAGGATCTTTAATGGTGAGCTTATTGAGCTACCTATAATCCAGACACATGCTCCATGATCCATCCTTCTTGTGTACCAATACTACAGAAGCAGAGAAAGAACTTTGACTAGGTTGAATTATACCTACCTCTAACATTTCTGCAATCATACGTTCAATTTTTCTCTTTTGGACATAAGGATATCTATAAGGCCTGATGTTTGGAGGAACACTTCCTGGAATCAAATGAATAGCATGATCATGATCACGAATAGGTGGGAGTCATTTGGGAGTTTCAAACACCTTGGAATGATTGTCCAAGACTTGTTGGAGATCTGCAGAAATAGATGATTTTGATGTCGGAACTTCTAGTGAGCATAATTGTGCAATTATGCCTCGTTGTTCTTTCTTTAGAAGCTTTGTCATGACAGTAGAGCTTATTATCCTTCCTGGCTTCCCTTCAATACCCTGTAATTCGACTTCCTTTCCTTCTGAAAAAAAATTCAAGAAAAGTTCTTGAAAATTAAAAGCTACCGTCCCCAAAGATTGTAACCATTGTACTCCTAGTACAACATCGGCACCTCCCATAGGAATGGAAAGCATTGGACTATTCAATACATATTCCCCCATGGTTAGCTTGATATTATGGCATTTTCTAGAGCAATTTATAGTTCCTCCATTTGCAACCATCACTTGACATTCTGGTGCTGGGTATAGGAAACTATTCAATTCCTTGGCTACCTTACAATGAATAAAATTATGGGTACTACCCGAATCAATCAACACTATTACCTTTTTCTTCTTGATATGTCCTTCTATCTTGAGAGTTTGAGGAGTGGTAATTCCTGCCAATGCATTACACGATATGGTCGAACTCATTTCTTCCTCTTCTTGGGTTGGTTCCTGGTGTATATCCTCTTCTTGTTCATTTTCTTCTTCCTCTTCACAATCTATGTAAAATAATATCTTCTCAGCACACTTATGACCTTTAGTGTATTTTCTATCACAACTGTAGCAAAGCCCTTTTGCTCTTTTTTCTTCCAATTGTTGTGGTGTCAACCTTGTAGGTTGTGGAAATCTAGGAGTAGCAACACTTCCATCTTTATAGAAGTGAGTGATAGGCTTCCTTGTCGCCATAATTTTACATTCAATTTTTCTTGCCAACCTGAATGCCTTCTCCAATGAATCAGGTTCCAAAACGTGAACTTCATGTTGGATGTTATCCTTTAAAGTGCCTATGAAGAGATCAATCCTGTGTTCCTCTGGAATATCAGTTACCTTTATATTCAATTTTTGGAAGTCCTCAATGTGCTGCCCCACTAAACCCTTTTGTTTGAGATTTATCAATTGGCTAAAGAAGGTGTTGCTCTTTGTATCCTCATAATGTGCTATCATTTCCTCTGTAAAAATTGACCAAGTGACAATTTTTTTACGGGAGCAAAGCCATCGATACCATACAAATGTATTTTTTTCTAAATGTAAAGTTGCAATGCGTACCTTTTGTGTGTTTTTCACATTATGGAGATCAAAATATTGCTCCATTTGTAGTATTCATGTGATAGGATCCTTTCCGTCAAACTTAGTCATATCCATTTTTGGAATATGGTGGTTCTTCCTGTTAACATTAGAGTTTATGAAGTCACGATTAACATTTATTTTTTTCTCATCATGAGTTTCCTCTACTATCTTTTCACCTTTAGGAAACATTTCTTGTATCAACTTTGTCAAACCTTCCATGTTTGCTTTTAGATCGTTCTTCATATTTTCCATGTTGTCTTTCATTTTTTCATCGATCTTAGCTTCCATTTCATCCATCTTAGATTTCATGCCATCTATCTTAGATTCCACACCTTTCTTGAAACCATCCATCTTCGCTTCCATGCCTTTCTTCAAAACATCCACTTCATTTTTTGTTGCTCTTTGTGAGAGTGAAATTTGGTGCACTTACTCTTGTAAATTTGATAGATCATGTTGCAATTCTTCATCTTCATGAGTCATAGTAGAGCCTTCTGAAGGCTTAATGGGTGTTGAATTATTTTTACAAGGAATTTATTTTGAACCCAATACTGATATATATTCTACAATATGCCCTTGGAATCAATTCAAATTGATTCTTCAAACAGGACTTATGAAATTCGTAAAAAAAATACACACCTTTTTCTTGCTTTTGAGGAGCTCGATATTGAAATTGGATTATCTTTTTGATTGCAGCTTTTAAATATCATAAATTGGGCACTAAGGTAGCCTTCTAAATTATCTTTCGAATGCCACAGGTTTGACTTGATTTGGATTCTCCAAGGAAAATTTATGTCCAATCTCCCACAATGACCTAATTATGGATTGGATCAGTAGAGCGAACTTGTACGACTTGACACATGTCATTGTTTCATCTTTTAGCTCTGAAATTGATAGCAAAGAAACTACAGTCTGTGTACTTGCAACCAATTTTTACGGCACTCCAATTCGATGCTCAGAGAGAGAGTTATGAAGATTTTCCCACGATCACCTCTTTGAGATGAAATTCAGGAGCCTTAAAAATCACTACCTTCCACAGATGATATCTCCAAAAATATTTTTTTTTTTCTAAGTTGAGCTAATTCTATTTATGTAAATATAATAGTACAAAACTGCCTCAGTTCAGCTGCGTTAGCCTGAGACTGGGCTTGAAAGTCAAGCATAGTTCTGAAAATAAGCTGCCCATATAGGGAAACCATCTCGGTAATAGCAGTCTCACCGCCCTTGTATAGGGAAACCGGTGGAATATTTATAATTGTTATGAGACAGTAACAAAAAACTGGCACTATCATTAACGAAAACCAGTAGGCTGCTATGTATTGAAGAAGACTAGTATCTCTAAGAAAATAAACAGGTTCAAGGACCATACTGCGCCTTGTCATTGCTGAGTCAGTTGGTGTTGGGGGGAGAGGGTTGTTCCTCCTCTATTGGGCAACCGAAATCATCTGCAGGGTCCTCAGCTTCATCTTCTAAGCTGTGAGCCTCTGTGCCCTATTCAACAGCTGCTTTCACCTGCAAGGAAGAGAGACCTGGGGGGGATTGGCTATGACAGAAGGCTCAGCCAAGTCCTCTTGAGGCGTTGTAGCAGATGTGGACCGAGGCTCAACGAAGGCGGGATGAGGGTCGAGAGAAGCAGGAGTGGACTCAGACCAGGAAGGAGGGTTAAGAGTGGCATCCTCACGCAGAGTTATAGTGATAAAGGCCGTTATGGATGGGCAATTGAAGGCACTATCAAACCTCAACTCCGCTCTCTGAGTGGTCTGGCGAATGAAATGGCTGCCAGCGGGCTGAGGGGCGGAGGTGGAGAAGTGCTGAGTAGCTACAAGCGGAGGGGGGGCAGGCGGTCGACCAGGGGCAGAGTCGGAAGGAAATTCAGAGGAATGTCTTCTGGAGGAGGGGCGCTCCCCGACCGAGCTTCCGCAGGTGCCTCCTCGACGGCAGGTCATGCGTTGCCTGAGTCGAGGCATGGCGGGTTCTGCTTCGTGAGACTCGTGAGCCTGGAGAGGAGCCGGCGCAGCGAATGAACCAGGAATAATCTGAGGCACCCCAGTATGATTCGGAGCAATGGTCGGGCTAGGAATGCGCTGAGGAGCAGTGGACACACCAGGGAAAATTTCACTATTGGAGAAATGCACCTCAGGTAAAAACTCAATACAGTTGTAGAGCGAGCAACGCCGGCCTATGACTGTGCGAGCGCTTGGCTCAGCACAGTGGACAGGGCACGCACCGCCCAAAGGAACCAGACAACCTCGCAAAGTGTCGGAGAGCTCGTCAAACATAGAACTGGCTTCCATAATGCACATAACCGGCGGACCAGAGCAGTTGTAATGCCATCGCGGGGGAGAGTAAATGCCACCAGCATGCGGAGTGAATGCAGAGTTAATGGAGCCGTGGAGGGCCATGTGGCTACCACGCGCTCTGTGCTTTGGGAAATGGCCGGGGCTAGGTGTCCCAATATACCTATCGACCATCCGCATCCGGAGGATATCTCCGAAAATATTGCAAACCAAGCTTTGAAATTTTTCTACAAGTTTCCTCAGGATTTCAGCTTCATGCCCTAAAAATTTTAGATTCTGAACCTTCGTAGAAAAAAAGTTATAGCGCAAATTCCACGATGATCTGTTTAGTTTAAATTGAGGAGCATGCAAAAAGACCTAACTTCCACAGATCATATCTCCGAAAATATTCCAAACCAAGCTCTGAAATTTTTTGAAGATGTTTCTTAGGATTTTAGATTTGCACCCTAAAAATTTCAGCTTCTGGAACTTCATATAAAAAACGTTATAGAGAAAATGCCATGATGACCTGTTCGGAGTAGCAAAACCCTAAAATCTAAAGCTCTGATACCAAATGTTGTGAAACCAGCTCCAAAAATAGAAGAAAAGAGATATCAACGCCTTAGAAATAAGCCACTTGGAGGAGGAAACCTCCAATACATTACATGAATGAACAATTATTGGATGATACAAATTACAAAACCTCCTTTCTGTATATAGGAGTCCATGGGGCCATAATGTAATCCTAGTGGGGCCACAATGTAATCCTAGCTGACCTAACAATAATAATTTAAGGGCACAATAATAACAATATGGGGGTTAAGAGGGTACAATAATAACATTAAGGGGGTTACACTAACAACAATAAGGGACTATACTAGTAATATAGGGACCTAATAAGAACCTCCAATAGATATTTTGAGAAGAGACAATTATGAATTTGAGATACTGAATAAACATATCAAAAATGAAAATGAAATCTTAAGAAAGTAGGTCAAATTGAAGAATGGCATGAACAACCCTCTCTTTCAGCAAATGAAAACATTGTATAAATCAAATAGGAAGCTAAAGAAGAGAAATAAGAAACTGAACAGGGCACTCATTGATCTTAGGTTCAAATTATTCATGAGGAAACCCATAATGGTATTGACTACCAAAAGAAGTAGAAAAAGGAGGCTGGATGTTCTTGCAGAAGTTTCAGATCACATGGAATAAAGTTTTGATGAAATTGCATGAGGACATGTAAGAGTTTTGCAATGGGGGTATGTTGAGCCCTGAAATTGTCTTCTTTTTTTCGAAACTTCACTTCATTTCATCATTCCTTTATCATTTCCTAAACCTAGAAATCAATGAGAATGACTAAGATTGCTTAAAAGTTGCATACAATGATTAGCTTATTGTACTTTTATGATTTTTTCTGTATTAATGATTTTTGAATAGTTTAGCAACAGAACACGGTCATTCTGTAGCCAGTCAAGCGTTCCATAATTGTTTTGTTGTTTAAGTATGTTACAGGTGTCATATGGAGAAAAGGCACACATGGGTGGATTCCAAATCTTCCCTACATCATTCCTTCCCATCCATAAGTACTGAATCGATAGCTGGAGGTGTCTAAGCAAATGGTCAAAGAAAAGGTCAAAGTAGTTGTTTTTTACAAGAATTAGGACTCCTGATTTTCTTTACAGCAAATCACGAGTCCCAAAAGAGTTTTAATTTGATTTTACCTTCAAATCTACACCTGTACTTATTTTTTTTCAATGTTAGTTATGAATTTTCATATAAATGAAGCTTTGTGATACTGAGAAGGACAATTCATACATATTTTATCATTACAGTGATACTCTGTTTTCAAGTCTTATGTTAATAAAAAGGAGTTTTAGCCTTGATGATGTTCTAAATATAATCTTGAGGAGTTAAAGGATTAATGTCGAATTGATAGCAGAGGGCCCCTGCTATTCGAGGAGGTTTTACATGTTTTCTAGATAATACATTTTCAATTATATTTTGTCATATTTCCTTACTTAGACTGCTTTCTCAAATCATGGCTTTTAGAATTATATTTCATGTCATTTGCTTAGATAAAAGATCCTCATGATATTGCATTTAGTATTTTTCTCAAGCTCTTACAATACATCTCTATTAAATGAATGGGATTCAATTGTAATAATTTGAGTTATTAGAATTTCATTTTCTGTTATTTAGTTGAAAAAAGAAGATCCTCATTATACTACAACTAGTCTCTTTTAAAAACTTTTCCAATAAAACTCTAATTCATGAATGAGACTTAGTTGTAATATTGTGAGTTATTGATTGTTTTGTTTCATAGAAGATCCTAATCACATTATGATTAATCTCTTTCAAAAGCTCTTCCAATAAACCTCTAACTCATGAATGAGATTTAGTTGTAATGTTATAAGTTTTTTCAGCATTTCATAGGATATCCTTACTACATTATAGTAATATTTTTCTCAAGCTCTTCCAATAAACCTCTATCAAATGAATGATATTTCACTGTAATGTTCTAAGTTACTATTTGTTTTAGCATTTCCTTTTATGTTTTAGGAGATCCTCATTGCATTAGAATTAATCTTTTTCACAAGCTCTTCCAACAAATATCTAACTAAATGAATCATATTAACTTATAGTGTTTTGAGTTACTTTTCATTTCATGAATGTTCATTTAGAAGCTATAATATCCATGGATTAGGACTCTCTGTTTTCATAATTTCTAGTTAGGAACATCACTTGCAAATAAACTCTATTTTAATTCATTAACAATTCCTTTTCTCCCTCTTGACATAGATTTAACTTCATATTTTTAGCATAGATTAGAATACTAAGAATCAAACATAAAAACCCCAAAACATCAATAAAACACTAAAAACAACGAAGTAAGAAAAAGGGATACTGAGGCACATATAGTGCATTACACTTCATCAGTTTACTAGCCCTGGTCGATAATTTATGCTATCAATTTAGGACACTAAATTGACTAAATACATGCTATATTTGGAAATTTGAATTCTGAAAACCTTCATTTGTTGAAGAAAATTGGTGCTAATAGTTTTCCTACAATTCCTAGGAAACTTAATCAATGTGATGATTGCATCTTATGAAAGCACAACAAACATTCTTTTCATGATTCTCATTCTAGAGCACATAGAAATCTTGAGCTCATTCATTTGGATTTTTGTGTCCCTATTCTCGTTCCTTCTACAAATGGTACTAAATACATGATGCCATTTTTTGATGACTACACTAGAATGTGTTTGGTTTATTTATTGATGAAGCTTTTGAAACATTCAATAACTTTAATGCACAGATCGAAAAAGCTACAAAATCTCATATTGGCTCTATTCATAGTGAAAATGGAAAAGAATATACCTTAAAGGAATTTGAAAACTACATTTTCCAGGATGGGATCAAACATCAAACAACCATGCTTTATAATCACTAGCAAAATAAAGTAGCTAAAAGAATGAAGACGACAATATTTAATATGGTACGTTTAATGATGATTTTCAAGAATGTTAAGGTGATGTAGTTCTATGTGCTATGTATATAAAGAATAGTTGTACATGTCATGCTCTAAGGCATAAGACTCCCTATGAAA
The DNA here is from genome assembly GCA_034641835.2 of Pinus albicaulis. Classification (NCBI taxonomy): domain Eukaryota; kingdom Viridiplantae; phylum Streptophyta; class Pinopsida; order Pinales; family Pinaceae; genus Pinus; species Pinus albicaulis. Next base: position 346,194,997 of record CM076569.1, on the reverse strand, counting down.
TGTGGTATGGCTGGATTCCTTTGGTGAGGCATCTTAGGGTTTTTAGTTCCACCTGTTATGCCTTGATACCTAAAGAACAAAGAAAAAAATCCGGTGCAAGGAGTTGCAAATGTATCTTCTTGGGTTCTCAAATACCTCCAAAGCATACCATCTCTATGATGAAGTAAATAAGAAGTTTATAATATCTAGAGATGTGAATCTTTCTTGAATATTCTAATGCTAATAATGTTGTTGAGCGACAACTTGATTTCTTAGATAGATTAAGGCATGAAAAAAATTTCAAGAGTTTGATAATGAGATTCCACATCTTGAAGGGGAGATTCATATACTTGATCAATCTATGGGGTCTCTTTCTGAAGCACTAATCTAGGTGGCTTTGGAAAGGCTCAAAATTGGAGTCTTTATATTTTGTTAAAACTAGGACCACAATGAAGAGCTCGTCATCTTGATTCTAATGACAAAGGCAACACTCAAATTTGACCTTGTATGTGAAATTTATTGACAGTCAAATTTCAAGTCAAAGGGAGAAATAGTTTTTTCGCCAACTAAATTTGGAGGCTCGCTAAATTTGGTGTTCCTCCTAAATATGGAAAAATCTTCCAAAATTGTTGGTCAGTAACCGAGAAACAATTTGGCACTTATCAACAACAATAAATGACCAAATTGTCACCTATATAGTTTTTTCGGTGACCTTAGAAAAATTCGGCAGACGGTTGTATATTGTTAATTAAAAAAAAAAAAATAGAAAAAAATTTGATTGGCATGCCACCAACCCCGCCAATTGTTGACTATATATTAAAAAATATATATTTTAAATATGATTGGTATGCCATTGGTTGACCTGCCAAAAAAACAGTTTAATAGGGGGCCTGGCAGGGATCAAACCTACCCAGTTAGTTGGTCGAATCGCCCAACATGCGCTCCCATCAAACAAAAAACAACAAAATTAAAATACCATACCATTACAATATTTAAGGAAAAAGAACAAAACAAAAACACTTTGTTGTAAAGTCCCACGAGGGGTGGGGGTTGACCTCGGAACCTCCAACAACCCAACGACCCAAAAAATGAGTGCAATTGAAGATACCAGTAGGGTTGGCTTTGACATTAACACCCTAAATATATATATATATATATATATATATATAATTGAATTTTGACTTTTTCCATGTGATGGGAAGGAGGAACAAAAGTGAAATCAGGAGCACGGAGACCAAGAATATGGGGGTCCCATCCAGGGACGATTTTGAAGGTGAAATATTTTGTAGGATATTTTGTAGAATATGCTAAGAGAATATTATATATTCTGAGGGAATATTCCTATAAAAAAATTCTTAAATAATCTAAAATATTCCATGGGGTTTGGGGGGGGGGGGAATTTTGATGGTGTTAGAAATATGCCAATTTTATGCTCATTTGAACTAGTTTTTTGCTAGGATTTTGATGGTGTATTATGTTTCTTTATCTGAGTAGCCATTTTACCTCCCACCTTCAGAAGATAATCTTGTGAGGAATCTAAAATATTCTCAGGGAGCTCATATTTGACTATGAAAAAAAATGGACATGTTTTACTCAAATTTCATGATCTTTCACCAATAATTTGATTAAACATAGGATTTTTGTTCTAAGAAACACATTTCATCCCAAGATTTGGAGGTATAAGGTGTATTTTTGCTGTGTATTCATTTGATTTTGATGTTGATGAATAAAGAGGCCTTCCCACTTTGTGTAGGGCTCGAAGATGTAGTCCAAATTGGATGAACTCCATTATCAAGTTTTGTGTGTTCCCTGTCTTTATGGTTTCCTTTGATTTTCCTCTTCTTTAAAGTGTATACACATGCGATTTTTATACTCTTTTTACATGGAATTCAGAATACATCAATGAAGTAAAATATCTCAAATCAAGCTTGGTATCAAAGTGGGTCTTTGGCTGATGTGAATTGCAAGTGAAAATGATAACGAGCAACAATCTCCAAAAGGGTGAAGGTAAACTTAAGTCATTTGATCTAGAAGAAGGGAATGTAACACAAAGAAGGAAAATGGTAGATCATGATGCTCATCTAAGGTAAGAGAAATATTTTAGCAAAGCATTTTACACCATGGTTAACAAAGTGGATTTTTTTTTTGTAGAATAAGAGAATATAATGGTAAAGCAGAAGAAGAAAAAAGAATCAACAAAAGAACATGCTTCGGTAAATCATGGGAATGGAGAAGAACCTATTGATACTCAATATACCTCTTCTAGTGAATTCTCCACCTCGTCTCTATCTTCTCATCATTTTAACAGTAGAAATTATCATAAAAATCCTTTTTTCAAGTTGGATGTAAATTCTGATTTTCCCATGTTTAACGAAGAGTCCAATGCAGAAAAGAAGAATAATTCGATCAGATATATTAAAGTGTATTGTTGGATTCATAAGATTGAAGAAGATAAGGCCAAGAGCTAATTAGCATCTCTTCAAATGGGAGGAATTGTTTTCACATGGTGGGAGAAAAAACTTCAGAAAGGAAGTAAGCATATGGATAAAATCCTTTCTTCCTGGTATGAATTTGTTTATTTTCTAAAAGGAAAGTTTTATCCATTAGCATATTGGTCGAAATCCATGATAGAATGGAAACATTTGAAACAAGGCAAAGGTCAATATGTTCAAAGATTCACAGAAGAATTTAGAAAACAAGCTTTAACATTAGGCATTCCTTTGGATTCACCTGATACTATGATGAAGTATATTGGGTCTTTACATGATTATCTCTCACATTCTTTATTATTGTTTGAACCCACTACTCTTGAATCGGCTAGTGTGAAACCCATTCACCTCGAAAGTAGGGGAAAGTATGAAGTTGGAAACTATGAAAAAATGGCGTCGAAAATGAGGAAAAGGGAAGCAAACCCCTTATGCACTCATTTTGAGAAAGAAGGGCATGATGAGGACCATTGTTGGAAAATACACCCATAATTGAATCCAAAGAGGAATTGCATAAAATAAAAGCTAAATGTGGTAGCCACCATTCAACAAGACTAAGAATATGATTCAGAGGATGAGTTGAGGGTGATAGTTTTCGTATTTGCAAGTGTTGTACCAATTGACTTGGGATTTGATTTAAGTGATGAGACGAAGATTAAAACTCTTGGGATTGCAGGTGATGGACCTATTGAATTGGGTTTTGATGTAGGAAATGAGACGAAGATTGAAGTAGAAGTTTTACCAAAGATGAGAAGAGCACTAAAGACTGCATGGCTCCAAGAACCTGAGGAGATCAAACAAAGCATTCAAATGGAAAATTTTGAAGTGATGATACTCCTAAAGGAAATATAGGAGGAGAAATAAAGTTTGCAACATCAATTACAAGCCAAGGAGGAGGCCTTGGAAAATTTACGACGTGAAAAACCATCATCACCTACTTCAAATTCAGAACCTGAGGGAATTGTGAATCCCATCAAACTAGATGATTTGCCTCACTATATAGGACTTGGTTATGTCAGAAAGGAGGATGGGGAATGCTCTAATACAACTAGTTACCAATCAATGACGAATGTTGAGAGCACATCACAACGTTCTAATGATAGTGAGGATTCCATAGGAATAGCTAAGGAAATTTCTCCTCACAACAGACACATGATAAATAGTCATTCAAGGATGGAAAGGAAAGTTAGGAGGAGAAATAAACATTGTAGTCATTGAAATAAGAGTCGAAATTGAAGAGCCACATGTTACAAAACATTTTGTCACTATCCTTGCAATCCCCATCCCCAACATTGGAGGATCATTTCTGTAACCAAAATAAAGTGTCATGCCTTGCAAATACCATTATTGCATCCCTTTCCATGAGCACAACATTACTTGTGTTAACAATTTCCTGAACAAACCACTAGAAACACCTGTTTTTTCCTTGGCGCTTGTAGACTGTTATGCCCTAGCATTGATTAGGAAATTAACACTAGGCCCCATGCCCCGTAGTGCTTTGTCCCAGTTAGCTACACATGGCAACCTGTTTATGGAATGTTTTTTAAAAATAGAGGCGAATTTTCCATCATAACAAACTTCATGGGTGAGTCATCTGGAGTGGTTCGATTGAATAATCACAGCCTTCCTCCTTTGGTCTCTTGTTTCCACCTTTTGGGGAAACCTCCCAAGGGATAAGGCCTCCATTCCACTATTGTAGGGATCCCAACCTCCTGCTCTCCCTCTATAAATACATCCATCTTCCGTTGATGTGCTAGATGAACTGAACATATTATAGCTGAAACGTTGAAGAGATTTCTGTACATTTTGTGAGAAAAGATAGAATGGAAGAGACCCTCATTAGGATATCTTAGACTTTTCTCTTCATCCCGTCCAAATTCCCCGATGATCCATCGAGACATGCTTCGACTGAACCCCGTTGTAGGAGGTTGCGACTTCAAGGCTTGGTTGTAACTCTTTCTTATATTAATACATATACATGACTATTGTTTGGTTCCCATCTTGTGTTATGTGTTTTATTTGATGCAATATGCTTAACCCTCCTTGATTGGTTAGTTGATTATGAATGAGATCATTACTTCATATGCTTCTCTTGTTTGCTGATCTTTATGCAGGTATATTAGCATCGTAGCAGAAGGATTGTGACCAGTCAAAGCTGAGATCAAGAGGCCATCACCACCATAGCCACAACAACGTTGGACTCCAGGTAGGTCGATCTACCTGTACTCATTCATTAATTAAGGAACCTACACTTTATTTTGTCCCTTTGTTACTAGACCCACTCTAGGGCTAGAGGGATCATCTATGTCCGCAGAGAGGATTTACCTACATAACACCACATTTTATGATCTCTATGACTAGAAAGCACTTGTGTAGGAACCAATCAGTGAAGAGAGAATCAACTATATGAAAAATTCCCATTCACCTTGTTGAGTAAGAGATAGAGACATCAATTTTTCATTTTTAGCATGGTTAAATTTGTAAATCACATGTTGCAAAATGTTTGTAAAAGTGGTGAAGTGTTTTCCATCAATTATGAATGCAATATGGTGATAATTTTTGCCTTTTATAGCTTTGGATATGGTTTCTATTATAATTTTGATGTAAAATTTACCATGAGTGTGTTATAAACTCTTGGAAAGTATGAGGTTTTCTTGAGTCATTTTTGGTATTGTAATTGAACATGTATTAGAAGTTATGGGCTTGTATATGATATAGGTGTTAGTTTCATCATTCCTAGTTCCAAAGAGAAAAGGCGAAGGAAAAAGAGGGTGGCCTCTTAGAGGCATTTGTTGTGCATATCGAAGTTACAATCATATTTATGCTTTTGGATTCCAAAAGCTCCTCAATGGGGAGGAATGATATATGTAGCTATGGAGAGGCTCAAAAATTAAATTCTTTGGATTTCATCAAAACCAAGACCAAAAAAAATATTTCATCATATTGATTCCAACGATGCAGATGACACTCAAATCCAACCTCGTTTGTGCAAGTTATTGACAATAAAAGTTCAAGCCAAAGGGAGTAGTATGTTTGTCACCAACTAAATTTGGAGGCTCACTAAATCTAGAAGTCTAGCTAAATCTGACGAAATTCACTAAAATTGGTGGCCAATAATAGAGTGACAATTTGGCACTTTTCAGTGGTCGAAAATGACCAAATTATTTTTTGTTTAATTTTTACCGTGACTCCAACAAAATCTGACGAACAATTGTATATTGTTAATTAAAAAAAAAATTAAAATAACAAAATTTGGTTGGCGGGCCACCAATCCCACCAATTGTTGACTATATATTAAAACATATATATTTCAAATATGGGTGGGTCGCCATTAGTATACCCTCCAAATGAACCATCGTTTAATATGGGGGATAAAAGGGAATGAACCTGCTCACTCAGTTGGGTGACACACCCAATGGGCTACCCCATGACACAAAATAACCAAAACTAAAATACCACACCAACCATATTTAAAAAAAATAAAATGTCAATACTTTTTTGTAAAGTCCCATGAGGGTGACCCTGGAACCTCCAACAACCCAAAAACACAAACAATGAGTGCCACCAAGATTCCAAAAGGGCTAGCTTTGACATTAACGCCCAAAATTTATATATAAAACTCACTTCTTCCATGTGATGGGGAGGAGGAACGAAAGTAGAATCAGGAGCACGGAGACCGAGACTACAGGGGTCCCACATAAGCATGATTTTTTAGGTGAAATATTCTGACAGAATATTCCAAATTCGGAGGGAATATTCTTGTAGCACAATCCTAAGGAATCTAAAATATTCCCTCGAGGCCATATTTTGATGGTGTCAGAAATATACCAAATTTATATTCATCTCAATTAATTTTTTACCAGAAGTCTGATGGCATAATCTATTTCTATATATGATTTGTCCATTTACCACCCACCTTTAGAAGAGAATATTGTGAGGAATCTAAAAGATTCTTGGGCAGCCCATATTTGACCGTGATAGAAAAGGGTCATGTTTATACTTAAATTTCTTGATTTTTTTCCAAGAATATGATGGTGTAGACCTTTTTCTGATTGAAGGAACACAAATTTCAGGCCATCCCAATATTTTCAGGTATAAGGTGTATTTTTGTTATGTATTCATTTGACTTTTTTGTTGATGAATGAAGAGGCCTCCCCACTTTGAGCAGGGACCAGAGACGTAGTTCACATTGGATGAACTTAGTTATCAAGTTTTATTTGTTCCTTATATTTATGGTTTCCTTTTATTTTCTTCCTATTTAAGGAATATGCACATGTGGTTTTCATGCTCCTTTTACATAAAATTATCATTACATCAATGAAGTAAAAGATATTGGATCAATCACTCCCTCCCCTCATGAAGCTTTAACCATTGGTCACGAAGACACTTCAAGTGATGTGATTGAGAGAATTGGGAGGCTAAATCTTGATTTAACCCTATCTCGGTCCAATGAGAAGCCTAGGATAACTCAAAACGGTCCTCCAAAATGGATCACAAAGACACTTGAAAGTGTTCGTCCTGATGAGGTTGGAAAGAGAGGAACAACAAACTCAACTAGAAAAAATGGAGGTGATGTAGACGATCCTTGTTCACCTCTTGATGTGGATGTTTCTTATGATTGTAAATTAAATTTGCTTATATATTTTGAACCAAATTCCTTTAAATAAGTCACTTCTAATGATAAATGGAAAGAAGTGATGCTGAAATAATATGATTCTTTCATAAAAAATGGCACTTGGAAGCTAGTTGATCCTAAATTGGGAACTAAATCAATATGATACAAATTGGTCTTCAAGAACAAGTATAAAGTATATGGCACACTTGACAAGCATAATTCCAAGCTTGTAGAAAAAGGTTTTGCACAGAAGGAAAGGGTCGATTATGAGAAGACTCCCCCCCGCAACAAAATGGGCTACCATACAAACTCTCTTTTCCTTAGTAGCTCAGAATGGTTGGAAAGTCCATCAAATGGATGTAAGAACTACTTTATTGAATGGAGATATGAAAGAGAATGTTTTTATGTCCCAACCAGAAGGATTTGTTGTGAATGTTCAGGAACACAAAGTATGCAATCTTTTCAATCCTTATATGGCTTGAAACAACCATCATGAGCCTGGTACAAGAAATTGATTGAGAATCTTCTGAAACTCAATTTAAAACATTATGATCTTGTTGATTCAACTTTGTTTGTCAAGAAAGTTGCCAAAATTTTTTTATAACTTGTGGTATACGTAGATGATATTCTAACGAAAAGGAACAGTGAGGATTGCCTTGCATCCATAAAAAAGAACTAAGGAAACATTTTGAAATGAAAAATTCGGTCTATGTTCTCTACTAACTTGGTATTTAAGTAACCCAACATCTGAAATTTATATTCCTCTCTTAGAGGAAGTGTAATATATATATCTATTGAACATGTTTGGCATGATTGAGTGAAATCCTTTGATTACTCCAATGGAAATTTAAAGCTCGCATCCACTAAATGAAAAGAATTTGAGGATGCAATGAAGTACATAAAACTTGTAGGAAGTATCAACTACCTCACTACTACCAAAACACATATTTCATTTGTTGTTGGAATCCTCTCTAGGTTTATGCAAAATCCTTGTGACGGTCATTGGTTTACTGCAAAATAGTTCTAAAGTACTTAAAGAGAACTCAAGGCTTTGGACTTAAGTATACATAGGTGGATGAATTCTGCTTGATTGGATACTTTGATTCAATTTTTTATGGAGACAAAGAAATTAGAGTATCTACTTCATGTTATGTTATGAGTCTTCGATCAAGAGTTTTCTCCTACAGGTCACACAAACAATTAATTCCAATAGATTCCACAACTGGGTAAGAATATGTGCCAACAACTAAAGCAACAAAGGAAATTGTCTGGCACAAGAAGATTTTGGAAGATTTTCAAGAGAAACAAGTGCATTCAACTACTCTTCTGATTGAAAACACTTCTACAATAAACTTGGCCAAGAGCCCAAATTTCCATAACTAAACCAAGCATATTAATGCAAAGTATCATTTGATTTGACATCATGTTTAGGCCAAGACAATCCATCTAAGACATTGTTCCATAAATGGGTGATCTGGATTTATGCAGGAACGCAACAGAATACAGAAATAACCATAAACATAGAGATGAAGCAGAAATAAGGCTTAATTTCATTAATATCAAATAACAAAAATATGCTTACAAACATAATGGAAATAAAATAGCTAGGGTGCTAGTAGTGAATCTCTGAGAAGAGATCTGGTGGCTATAGACCTCTAAACTATGTTACAATGAGGCTTGAGGGCCTATTTATTATTGAGAAGTAATGGAGAACTCTAACCTTAGGAGATGAAGCGCCAAAACTATGGGCCTCGTTTGGGTAAATTGGTGTTTGAACTTCTTGGCGACGTAACTTCGACATATTATCTCTGTTTGACGCACATGATACATCATTAGAAAGATCTATCCGAGGACTACAACTGTCGCCAAAAATATTGATTCTAGAATGGAAACATATTTTTTGGACAAAAGATGCCCAAAAAACATCGTTTAGGGCCTCAAAATGGCTCCAGAAGTTCAGAACCCGAAAAACTACTAAAAATAGTAAGTTGTGAAAAAAATTGAAAGAGACAATGGTGGGGCCCCAAGTGAAATAGGTGGGTGGCCACTAATATCCACCTGGATCATTCCACCCCCCTTAGGAAGAAATGGTCCTCATTGCATTGAGTTCCTCCATGAGATGAGGAAACTTCTACTAAACTTGGTCCCTAGTTAACCACTTGCCTTGGTGAAGGAGTTGGCCAGCTTTGACAACCCTATATAGTTGGATCTTCTGTTGGCGAGTGTTCTTTATTTGCATGTCCATGATACGGTTTGTGGTGGCCTATTCCATGTAGTCTAGGTTTAACTCTTTTGGTGTGAGTTCTTCTGCAATGTCAAAGGTGTCCAATAGAGGTGGGAAGTAGGGATGAAGGTGGTCTACATTGAATACTGGGTGCAGACCAAGGAATGGTGGAATACTGAGCTCGAAGGTAGTGTTCCCTATAGCCTTGGTGATGGTGTACAACCCATATTGGAGCAGTTGAAGCTTGTGGTGGGGTCTAGTGAGGCGCTTCTTCTGCAAATGTAGCCACACTTTTTCACCCACCTGGAAGTTGTGTGGCACCCAATGTTAATCATGTAGTTGTTTGTACTTAACATTGACTCTGTCCAATATGTTATGAACTTGTTGGCGGATATGCTGAATGCGCTGGATGAAGTTGTTTTCTTTGTTAGCTTTAGACTGGACATGAGGCGAATTGGCCTCAGTAGCCTCAAATGACATGGCTATGTCAGTGGGACATAGTGGCTGGAATCCCAAGCCCACTTGAAAGGGGTTGTGGCCAATTGAGTTGTGGAGAGCTCGGTTATAACTGTGTTGTACATAGGGGAGGCTCTCATCCCATGTGCGAGGATGCTTTGAATTATACATGCGCAGAATGTGTACAATCATCCTATTGACGACCTTTGTCTGGCCATCAGTTTGGGGATGGAAAATTGTGGACTTGGTGAGCTTGGTGTCTAACATTGACCAGAGGCTGGACTAAAATTTGCTGAGGAACCTGTTGTCGCAATCTGATATGATAGACTTTGGGATCCCAAAGCGCACCTAGACTCGTTCAAAGAAGAGTTTAGTGGTGGCTTCTGCTGTGATATTCTTCTTGCACGCTGCCATAATGGCCATCTTGGAGAATTTGTCGATATCCACAAAAACACAGTCGTTTCCATGCTTAGTAGAAGGAAGGCCTGACATTTAATCCATCGAGATGGACTCCCAAGGTTGACTAGGGGTAGGTAGCAGAGTATAGAGCCCTTGCTTCTTAATGGCCGGTTTAGCAATGGCGCAAGCAATGCAGGATCTGATGTACTTCCCGACATCTTGTCGAAGGTTCGGCCAATAGAAATACTTCTGCAGTATTGCCATTATTTTCTCAACCCAAAAATTCTTAGTGACTCGACTGTAGTGCGCTTCCCATATCATCTTGGCATGCTCACTTGAAGGAACACAAAGGTGTCCTAGGTGACAAAAAAGTGCATCTTGGAGGTGAAAATTTGGAACTTGCATACCCCCTAAGAGTGCCATGTATGTGTGGCTAAATTCTGGATCACTCTTGTAGAGAAGTGACCAATTAGAATTCTCATGTCCACAAGAGTTGAGAATGGTGGTTATGGCCACGATTGGTGGTCGGTTGAGGTAGTCTGCAACATTGTTGGTGCTACCTTTCTTGTACTTGATGTTCAAATGAAATTGTTGCAGATATGTGGACCAATTCTGATGGCGATCGTTCTACAACTTCCCTTGTGTCTATATGAACTGCAAGGGTTGGTGGTCTGTGTGGATGATTGTCTCCTTCCCCAAAATGTAATGCTTCCATTGTCGACAAGCCTGCACAATAGAATACATTTATTTGTCATAAGTGGGATACTTTCGAATTTTGTGGGACAATGTCTCACTACGATATGCCACTGGATGCCCCTATTGAGTAAGAACTTCCCCAATAGCATAGTCAGAGGCATCTGTCTCGATCTCATATGGTTTTTGCAAGTCTGGTAATGTGAGCACTGGGGCAGAACAAAGGCGATGTTTCAATTCTACGAACGCCTTCTGTTTAGATTCAGACCAAAATAATTTTTCTTTCGCTCCTCCCTTGGTTACTTGACTCAAGGGCCAAGTGATATGAGAGAATCCCAAGACGAACCTGCGGTAGAAATTAGCAAGACCTAGAAAGCTGCGAAGCTCTGTTAGGGTGGTTGGGGTTAGCCAATCTCGAATGACTTGGATCTTGGCTAGATCCTCATGCACCCCCCTTTCATCAATAATGTATCCCAAATATTGAACCTGGGTCATGCCAACAGTGCACTTCTCCAAATTGGCACACAATGTTGAAAATGCAGCAAGATGATGGAGCTTAGTGAAATGAAGTCGCCTTCACTAAGTGGGCCCGCAGGCTATTTTTGGCGCAAAGTCTATTTTTAGACTATGTCTATTTTTAGACATATGGAGCATGGTCCAAGGGTTGCAGTATGTTATTCTTGGAGTATTGGTCATGTTGGTAAAAATATATGGGACTCTATTTTTGTGACCTATAGGTCGATAGGTCGAAGTCTATTTTTAGACTACCTATCCTAAAAATAGGGAAGTCAAATATTATTTACCCTTAATAATATTTGGACTCTAAACTTCAGTTTACTCTCTTGGAGCACTTCAGTTCGAGCTACAGAAGTGGCTCATGCATCTGACAGAGGAATTACGCTATTCCTAGGGGTTTGGTGAGCTTATGCATGGTTGACTTCAGTTAGGACTTTAGTGGCAGAAGTTTGGTGGAGTTGATGAGACAGTTGGTGGAGTTGTGTTCGGTTTAACTTAGTTGAACTAGTTGAGATTAGTTTAACTAGCCAATCAACTAGTAATGAGTGGAGTGAATTAAATATTATTTAATTCACTAATTAGTAACTCAGTATTCAACTCAAGAACACATCAGTTCACTACAGTGCATGGACAGTTCAGTGGAGACCAGTGAAAGAGGTAGATGAAAGGGTTGAGATAGCTATCACTTGTGACATCAGTTGTGCATGAGATTTGCACCACACTTGGAGGAATTGCCCATGATGATTGCGCTGTCAAGCCAAGGAGATTCGAACCTTGGATCTCTTATTAGACCAGCCTTGATTGCGCAATAGAGGCAGGCAATTAGTGGATGTGTTTTGAACCTGTGACTTGTTCAAAACCAAGCTAGTTTTGTGTGTAACTTCATGAGATAGTACTGAGTACTTGTGAGGAGTATTGTACTGAGTTTGTTACATGTTTTCTCCATTATAATATACACAATAGCTGCGGGGTTTTCAGCTATAAGCTTTCCCCATACATACTGTGTTAATGTGTATGATGAATTGATGTGCTATCGTTTGTTTTATTTCCGCATGTGTGATGATCTGAGTGGAAGAGATTATGTGTTGCATATGAATTCGAATTGATATGTGATCAGGATAATCTCGGTGGATAAATCTTCATTATTCAGCAAATTTCTACATGGTATCAGAGCTATCGGAGTAGAGATTGATCATCACAGTGATTACAAACTTATTTCGGTAGACAGAGTCTGCATGCGGGCCAGGTAGCCTCTGGATCCATCCTTTCTTTGAAAGGTGATATATCCAGTAAACGCCCCTTGCAGTCGATCTTTGTGCTAGAAATAATTTGTTCTCACAGATCTAGAGCGGTTGAGCTTTGAAGTGGAATTCGAATTTTGCAGCAGTTTTGTTTTCTTGGTGCCGGTGTTGAAAATGTCTTTCAACGGTTTGCAACTCGAATATGCTCTTGAAGGCAGTTCGAATTATGTTGCATGGAAGGATCGCATGGAGGCAGTATTAGAAGATAATGGTCTGAAGGAGTTCGTAGATACGGATGTCCAAAAGCCCACTGATCCTATTGAAGTCGAAGCTTGGCAAAAGAAGATGGCGAAATGTCGAAGGATTCTATTGGAGGGCGTCAAGGATCATATTGTATCCAGCCTGCATGGAAAAGCTTCCCCATATTTAATGTGGAAAGCATTGACAGATCTATTCCAGAGTAAGAGCGACCAAAGGAAGCTGGCACTCAAAGATAAGCTCAGAAACATCAAGATGGAGAAAGGCGACAGTATCACCAAATACCTCACGAAGTTCACTTAATGCAGAGATGAGATGGGAAGTGTGGGGGTGACTGTCAAAGAAGAGGATATGGTGGACCTGGCTCTCCTTGGTCTTCCGAAGGCTTGGCATTCATATCAAGATAGTGTCAATGGTCGGAAGAAGTTGCCGGGATGGGAGCGCCTTTGGGCGGATCTCATGCAGGAGGAGATAAGGAGGACTACCAGGGATGGATCTTCATCCAAGGTATCTGATGAAGAAAATTACGCTTTGGATGCCAAAGCAAAGAAGGGGAAGAGTAAGAAGGCTTCTCAGTCTGGTGCGAAAGGCAAGAAGCAAGACATGTCCAACGTGAAGTGTTTTCACTGTCACCAGCATGGACACTATGCCACAAATTGTCCGTAGAAGAAGAAAAATAAGAAGGCTGCCGGATCTGCAGCGGGAGAGGCATTAGCTTCTCAATTCGAACTGGATTTTTCACTTATCGCATGCTTGGTTTCAAGTGTGGCTGGATCAGTATGGTTCTTGGACAATGGTGCGTCATTTCACATGACCGGAGATCGAGATCTGTTTTCAGATCTGGAGGAAAAAGATCTTGGAGTGCACATCGAGATGGGCGATGATGGTAGATACAGTGCGACTGGTATCAGTACCATTTCCTTTGAGAGGGAGTCTGGTAAACCTTTCATATTGAAGGAAGTTTTGCATGTTCCAAGATTGATGAAGAACCTGATCTCTGTGGCGATGTTGGAAGACAAGGGGTATGATGTGGTCTTCAGCGAAGGAAAATCTTTCCTGCGCAGTAAGACTACTGGTGAGACCCGGAAGATAGGGGTTCGAGTCAAGAACCTTTATTAGTTGCAAGTAGATGGCTGCGCAGCAATGGCATGCAAGGCAGGAGAAGTGGTGAGTCGGGATGATGAGGGCGAACTGTGGCACAGGAGATTGAGCCACCTTCACAATGGAGCTTTGAATATACTGCAACAGATTTCTACTGGGCTTCCTAAGGGCACTCTTGCGCAGTCAGATCAGTGCAAGGGGTGTACCTTGGGGAAGTATGTGAAAGCCACCTTTCACGAGAAGGATAGTCGCGCCACGACGATCCTTGAGAGAGTTCACACAGACGTGTGTGGTCCTTTCTCTGTAGCTTCGACAGCAAAGTACAAGTACTATGTGATCTTTGTTGATGATTTCTCTCGGAAGTGCTGGATCTTCTTCATGCAGAAGAAGAGCGAGACATTTTCTAAGTTCTGTGAATTCAAGGCGCTGGTAGAGAAGGAATCGGGGAAGCATGTGAAGGCTCTTAGGAGCGACAATGGTGGTGAATTCATCTCGGTTGAATTCAAAGACTTTTTCAGCGCAGAAGGGATTCGGAGAGAGCTCATCGCACCCCATAACCCACAGCAGAACGGGGTGGCTGAGCGGAAGAACAGAACGATCGTGGGTGCTGCACGGGCGATGTTGCATGATCAGGGCCTACCCCTTCACTTGTGGGCTAAGGCATGCAATACAACAGTGTATGTGCAAAACCGTTGTCCTCACAAGGTTCTTGGCATGAGTACACCGGAGGAGGCTTATTCTGGCAAGAGGCCTGATATTTCCCATTTGCGGATTTTTGGTTCTCCTGTCTACATGCATGTGACGAAGGATGTGAGAAGGAAGCTGGATCTGATCGCAGAGGTTGGAATATTTGTGGGGTACACCGATACACCTCACAACTATCGGGTGTATTTGTCAGACAGTCAAAAGAATGTTGTGCGACGGGATATAAAATTTCAGGAGGAGAAAGCCATGCAGTGTTCGCTTGAGAGGGAGCTACACTTGCATGCAGATGAGGAGCTGTTAGTTCCTAAGGAGGAGCTTCCGGATGTGGATCAGCCATAAGAGGAGGTTCAGGAGGTGGAAGAAACCACCCATGCAGCGCCAACCATCAGAGGGCGCATGCGCACTACAGAAGCTGAGCGACTGGCTCGGGATGCAGATAAGGTTGTAGGACCACCTACAGCACAGCGCAGACAGAGACAGTCACCGGATCGGTACACTGGATACATGGCTCTTGTGAGTCAATGTGTTGTGACGGAGCCATCCTCTTTTGAGGAAGCTGTGGAGGAACCCGCATGGGTAGATGCCATGATCGAAGAATATGATTCGATCGTTAGAAACAGTGCATGGGAGATTGTCCCAAGACCGGAGGGGAAATCAGTGGTGGGTTCGCGATGGATCTACAAAGTGAAGCAGGCGGCTGACGGGAGTGTGGAGAAGTACAAGGCGAGATTTGTCACCTGTGGCTTCTCACAGATCGAGGGGATCGATTATGAGGAGACCTTTGCACTTGTCGCAAGGTACTCTTCCATACGGATGATCCTAGCTCTCTCAGCGCAGATGGGATGGCACATCCATCATATAGATGTGAAGACTGAGTTCCTCAACGGAGTCATTGAGGAGGAGATGTACATAGAGCAGCCTGAAGGTTTCGAGATCTTCAGCAGTGAGTCGCATGTGTGCCGACTCAAGAGAGCACTGTACGGGCTGAAGCAAGCACCTCGTGCTTGGTACACATGGATTGACAGTTATTTCATCGGGCTTGGATTTTCCAAGAGTGAGGTGGATCCTAACCTGTACCAGATTGTGGTGGAGGGGAAGCTGCTGATAATTGTACTATATGTAGATGATCTGATTTTGACGGGTGATGAGCTGTTGATACTTTCATGCAAGGAGGATCTTGCACGAGAGTTTGAGATGAAGGACTTGGGCCTCCTTCATTATTTCCTGGGATTGGAGATTTGGCAGCGCAGTGGAGGACTGTTTGTTTCTCAGGGCAAGTATGCCCGGGAGATTCTGGAGAGGTTCAACATGCAAGGCTGCAAGCCTGTTGACACTCCTCTTCCTGGTGGTTGGAGGAAGGAGGATGCTACTTCGACGGAGGTAGTGGATGCCACTGTCTATCGACAGTTGGTGGGGTCGCTTATGTATCTGGTCAATACACGACCCGATATATGCTATGCAGTTAACCAGCTTTTGCAAGCTATGGTTAAGCCTACCAAGCTCTTTTGGAAGGCAGGCAAGCATGTATTGCGCTATATCAGAGGCACATCGGGATATGGTATATGGTACAGACAGGAGGATGGAGTGAAGCTTTCTGGCTTCACTGATGCAGATTGGGCAGGGAGTCCAACGGACCGGAAGAGCACTTCTGGAGGAGTTTTTAGCATTGGGTCGACAGCAGTTTCCTGGTACAGCAGGAAGCAGAGATCCGTGGCACTCAGTTCAGCAGAGGCCGAGTACATGGCAGCAAGCTTGGCTGCATGTGAGGCTATTTGGATGAGGAAGATCCTCGTTGGATTGTTCGGGTTGCATTTGGAGCCTATAGTGATTTATTGTGATAACCAGAGTTGCATTAAACTCTCGGCTAATCCAGTATTTCATGATAGATCCAAACACATCGACATCAGGTACCATCATATCAGAGATTGTGTTCAGCGGAGAATCATGTTACTTTCATATGTTCCCACGGAGGATCGGGATGCTGACATCTTGACGAAGGCGCTCACCAGGAGCAAGTTCGAATTCCACAGAGGCAGGATAGGGGTTGCAGATAATCCATATCTTCTTGAGAGGGAGTGTTGAAAATGCAACAAGATGATGGAGCTTAGTGAAATGAAGTCGCCTTCACTAAGTGGGCCCGCAGGCTATTTTTGGCGCAAAGTCTATTTTTAGACTATGTCTATTTTTAGACATATGGAGCATGGTCCAGGGGTTGTAGTATGTTATTCTTGGAGTATTGGTCATGTTGGTAAAAATAGATGGACCTCTATTTTTTTGACCTATAGGTCGAAGTCTATATTTAGACTGCCTATCCTAAAAATAGGGAAGTCAAATATTATTTACCCTTAATAATATTTGGACTCTAAACAGTAGTTTACTCTCTTGGAGCACTTCAGTTCGAGCATTGGAAGTGGCTCATGCATCTGACAAAGGAATTACACTATTCCTAAGGGTTTGGTGAGCTCATGCATGGTTGACCTCAGTTAGGACTTCAGTGGCAGAAGTTTGGTGGAGTTAATGAGACAGCTAGTGGAGTTGTGTTCGGTTTAACTTAGTTGAACTAGTTGAGATTAGTTTAACTAGCTAATCAACTAGTAATGAGTGGATTGAATTAAATATTATTTAATTCACTAATTAGTAACTCATTATTCAACTCAAGAACACATCAGTTCACTGCAGTGCATGGACAGTTCAGTGGAGACCAGTGAAAGAGGTAGATGAAAGGGTTGAGATAGCTATCAGTTGTGACATCAGTTGTGCATGAGATTTGCACCACACTTGGAGGAAATTACCAATGATGATTGCGCTATCAAGCCAAGGATATTTGAACCTTGGATCTCTCATTAGACTAGCCTTGATTGTGCAATAGAGGCAGGCAATTAGTGGATGAGTTTTGAACTAGTGACCTGTTCAAAACCAAGCTAGTTTGTGTGTAACTTTATGAGACAGTACTGAGTACTTGTGAGGAGTATTGTACTGAGATTGTTACATGTTTCTCTTCCATTTATAATATACTATAGCTGGGGGTTTTCAGCTATAAGATTTCCCCATACATACTGTGTAATGTGTGTGATGTTTTGATGATCTTTTGATCGCATACCGCTTGTTTTATTTCCACATGTGTGATGATCTGAGTAGAAGAGATTATGTGTTGCATATGAATTCGAATTGATATGTGATCAAGATAATCTCGGCGGATAAATATTCATTATTCAGCAAATTTCTACACACAACTTGTGTTGTCATAGTGTTTGGAGGACTTCTCGGATGTGGTGGAGGTGCTCTTCCCATATCTGCTTGAAGATCATAATTTCATCCAAGTATACCACTACAAATGAGTTGGTGAATGGATGCAAGATGTCATCCATCAACCTCATGAAGGTTGCGGGAGCATTTTTCAACCCAAAAGGCATGACGAGCCATTCAAAAAGACCCTCCTTGGCTTTGAATGCAGTCTTCCACACATCAGAGGGTTCAATTGGTACCTGGTGATACCCAGACTTTAAGTCGATCTTGCTGAAAAAATTTTCCCCTTTGAGTTGGTCCAGAAGGTCATCAATCCATTGGATCAGGTATATTCTAGATAGTGATCTTGTTCGGCACCCCATAGTCAATACAGAGTCTCCAAGTCCCATCCTTCTTCTGTACTAACACAATCGGGCTCCCACAGGGCGAACTTGGCCGGATGTGACCTTTCTGCAACAAATCCTGAATCTGCCTCTTAATTTCATCATTCTCTAGAATAGAGCACTTATAGATCGGTCCATTATGTAGTGGTGCACCTGGGGTTAGGTCAATGGGGTGCTTGACCTGACAGTGTAGAGGTACCCCTATGGGTGAGGTGAAGATGTCCCCTTACTCCTCCACAACCTTGTGCATTTTTTGTTGTCGTGCAGAGGAGCCATGTCTGGAGGTCATGGCCATAGTCTTCTTCTTTCCCTGGGGGTGGATCATCAGGAAAAAAAACTTCCTGGCTTGGGAAATGAGCTTACTGCATTGTTTTGCAGTAACTAAAGAGATAGCGGGAGGCAGTGGTACCTTTGGTATCATGCACAACTTATTTCCCAAAGTAAAAATAACAGCGTGAGGTCAGGACTCATACACAACATGTCGCTTCCACAAGTATGGTTGGCCTAATAATACATCAGAAACATCAATAGGAGCAATGTCACACAATACCTCATTAGTGAAGGGCTTGATGCTATAGGGAAGGCGACACTGCTAGCTAACTCGGAGATCTCGTCCTTGGTGAAGCCACCCGATGGTGTATGGTTGTGGGTGCGCTATGGTCGGAAAGCCAAATCGCTTCATGACAGCTGTTGAAATGAGGTTCTTTTGGCTCCCATTGTTGACAATGAACCATAGCGGGGAACCCTTTACCCACATATGGGAGTGGAAGAGACGCTCTACCTCCTCTAGACCTTCTGGTTCCTCCTTTTGGATCTTCGTAGTGGCAATAGTGGTGTTGGGCTCCACATCAATAATTTGCTCCCCTTTTTCATTCCCTTTGTCAGGTTTTGATTCAGAGTCGAAGCATGCATCTGATTTAGAAGCCCTCATCTCGGCCACCAATGACTGCTTGGCCTGACACTCACTTGTGTTGTGAGTGGAGCTCTTATGGAACTCACACTACTTTCCCGTGTCCTTCTTTGGCTTCGCGGTGTTGTTCTTTGCTTGTGGCTTTGGCAGGTTGTCTTGGGCCGCCATGCCTTGGCTTTTTCCTTTGTTTTGCATTTTGGGGGCACCTTTCCCTTGCTTTTGATTCACAAATCCAAAGTCTTGCTTCTTTTTTTTGAATTTCTGCTCAACCTTGGCAGCATTCCGATATGTCATACCAAGCGAGGAGATGTCGAGGAACTCCATTTCCTCCTGAATGTATCTGTGCAGACAACTGCGATAATTTAGCACCAAATGTTTCTCTGAATCTTTGATACCCAACTTTGTGAGCAAGGTATGGAATAGATTCGTCAGCTCATGTACATCTTGATCCCTTTGTTGCCGCAAAGTGGTCCATTGTATGTACTTGTCCTCATAGCTCCCCACGGGATAGTATTGTTTCATAATGGCATCTCGGAAAGAATTCCAAGTGGGTACGGCTGAGAACAGAGAGGGTCCTGTCTCGTCCTTTTTTTCACAGTAGGTTTCCCACCAGTCCTTAACGTGGGGGGTAGCTTTGAGGAGTGCAAAAATAATCTTCTCCCGGTCGGAAAAGTCATGAACCGAGAAATATCCTTCTAGTAGATTCAACCATCTATATATGGCATTTGCATATATCTAACCCTCAAATATGGGAATGTCAAATTTTACTTGTACCTTAAAGGGAGTCGCGCCTCCAGAGTGATTGCTAGATGCAGATGCACTGTCAGTGGGTAGTTGTTGAAGGATCTGGGCAAAGTTATCCATCATCGTATTCCTTTGTTTTTCGAGGGCCTCCTCGAGCAATATTTTGATAGGATCCCCTACTCCCTCACCTTTCTTTTCGTCCCCCATGGGCATCCATTGGGGTTTGCGAGGCTGATCTTGCAAAGGTTCCACTAGATCGAGCCCTAACTCCTTATACCCTGACCTCGTTGGGGACATGCAAAGAAGGATCGAGAAAAAGTAGACTGCTTTGATACCACTAATCCAGATTTATGTAAGAATGCAACAGAATACATAAATAACCATAAACATAGAGATGTAGGGGAAATAAGACTTCATTTCATTAATATCAAATAACAGAAATATGCTTACAAACATAATGGAAATAAAATAGCTAGGGTGTTGGTAGTGAATCTCTAAGAAGAGATGTGGTGGCTACAGACCTCTGAACTGTGTTACAATGAGGCTCGAGGGCCTATTTATTATGGAGAAACAATGGATAACTATAACCCTAGGAGATGAAGCACCAAAACTATGGGCCTCGTTTGGGTAAATTGGTGTTTCAACTTCCCGGGGATGTAACTTCGGCATACTATCTCCATTTGATGCACATGATACATCATTAGAAAGATCTATCCGAGGACTACAACTTTCACCATGAATATCAATTCCGAAATAGAATCATATTCATTGGACAAACGATGCCCAAAAAACATCGTTTAGGACCTCAAAACGGCTCCGGAAGTTCAGGACCCGAAAAAATGCTAAAAATAATAATTTGTGAAAAAAACTAAAAGAGACAATGGTGGGGCCCCAAGTGGAATAGGCAAGTGGCCACCAATATCCACCTGGATCAATGGGTATATTGAAAACATCATGAAAAAAGGGCTTCAAAGATAAAATTTTGAAAAATTTAGAATGATGCTTTGACTCACCAACATCCCTTCATATTAGGGGGTGGGGGGATGCTGACACTTAATCCTTGAGATTAGTAAAATTCATGTAAATATTATAGATAGCGAAATAAAGGAAATTGGAAGATGAATCCCAATAGTTTCCCTCTTCTTGTATATATCCATGTTTTCTCTTAATGCAAAACACAATACATTCATGGAGTTAGTCTCTTGGCTTGGCATAAACAATGTAAAGAGTGCCTGTTGAAGGTTTGTATACTCTCCATTTTTTCGAAGCTTCCAATTGTCACAGAACCAGAGTCATAGCTTGTTGATAAGCCGACAAACTAAGAGAGTCGGGCTGGAAGCACACTCAGGAAATAAGTGCATGTGAGACTAATAGATGAAGGCCCATAAATAACTTAAGTCTCCAAACCATAGTTCATGAAGTAATGAGCAGGTTATTAATTTGTTAGTGAATATTTTTAATAATTAGTGGATTTTTCCTGAGACTCGCTTTTCAATAAGCATGTTAAAATTAAATATTTATTAGAATGAACATATATATTTGGAAAGTAAATTTCACTTATAGAACAAAAAAAGTGATTACATATTATTGGAAAAAAGAGGAAAATATATAAGAAATAAAAGAAAAAAAATTCTGGAAGTTGAAGAAAAATAAGAGATAAGAAAAAAAAAAGGAGTTTGGTTTCTTTAAGAAAATGTTTTTTTAATAGTTTTTTGGTGATTTAGATGCATACCACAAATTTTAGTAGTATTTATCTTCCTCCTATTTTTACTGGTAAATATTATGAGTTTTAGTCCATTAAGATGAGAACTATATTACAAATGGATGAGTTATGGGATATTGTATAGGATGGGTTTGAAGAATACCAAAATTAAGTAGCCTGTGATGCTATGACATAATACCAAAGAGATCAACTCATAGCTCTCAGGAAGGGTGATGCAACATCATCATCTCTCATTTGACAAGGTTTGAATGATAACATTATTCACAAGATTGTAGCATCAACGACATCTCGAGAAGCTTGAAATGTTATAGAGATGACATCCAATGAGAGAGGGAACAACATTGATCCACATTGAAATGAGCCACAAAACATTGCAATTGTTAATGAAGTGCTTGTTGTAATAGAAGTAACATGAGAGGTTGTAGAAGAGTCAGCGAAATAAGAGGAAGATATACATGACAAGGGTCTACAATTGTCAAAGCCAAATTTGTTGAAGAAATTGCAGAAGATTTTGATGTTCCAAAAATAATTGGAGACATTACAAAATATCCAGCCAAAGAAATTGTAGAAGAAAATAATGATTTTCTACAAGATACAATACATAAATATGGTAAAAGGAGTGACAATGAGTATACAAATATATGTGTCAAGGATAAAATTGAAACCACATTTGTGGCAACAACAATAAGGGAAAGAACTTATTAGTGAATGTTGAAATTGGTTATGAACTTGAATTAGCCTTTTTTGAAAAGTGACTTGTAATGCCTAAGTATAATAAAGATGAAAATGTTTATGGTAGTACAGATAAAGACAACCATCAAAGTTGTTGAATCACTTGCAATAGGGGAAGAGATGAAATAAAATAAGGATGTTGTTTTTGAGCTTACAAGGATTGACAAAAAGGTTAACTAGCAACAACTGCGATATATACATATGCACAAAAGAAATTTGATAAATACGACAAGGATAGATTGAAGGAGAAGACCAAAGTAAAGTTGAAGCTACAAAACAAGAACAGAAATGAAAAATATAGAGTTTGGAGCAAACACAAGAAAAATCTTGTACAACACAAAGTTGAGGACAACCTACAAAAGTAAAACAAGTTTTGACTTGATTTCAATTATTGTAAGCTTAAAACTTACACCAACACACATTACTGGTTGAGAATAAAGGGACGTGTTAGAGAATAATTTCTCATGTTAACTGAAGTCATTGAGTCCAGATAGCTATTAGTTCATGTTCTTTTGGAGAAAAGTAAATTTAATAGTAAGTCATATATATGTGTGAGCTAAAATTAACATAATTATTTTTAGTGATTTTGAGTCTTTATAATCATGCAACTTTAAGCAATGGAATCATTAAATTCACTGAGCAAAAGTTCATATAAAAATGTATTATTTTGTGATTTGTTTTTTTTTTGTCCATCTATCAATAATTTTAAGTATTTTAGAATTTAATAAGTTTATTACTAATGCTCTATAAAACTTAATTTTCTCTTCATTCGAATTCTTATAATTTATTGTATAATTTTTTTCCATTATTAATGAAAATTATCATCACTTTTAACTAACTTTCACAAATTTCCTAACCTTTTTAAATTTAATTAAACCTAAAATAACTACATAAAAGAACAAATTTGAGCTTACAGGGATTGACAAAAAGGTTAACAAGCAATAACTGAGATAAATACAAATGTAGAAAAGAAATTGGATAAAGAAGACAAGGACATATTGAAGGAGAAGACCAAAGTAAAGTTGAAGCTACAAAACAAGAAAACATGTGCAAAATATAGAGTTTGGAGCAACCCTAAGAAAAAGCTTGTAGAAATAAAACAAGTGTTGACTTGGTTTCAATTATTGTAAGTTTAAAACTTACACCAACACACATTAGTGGTTGAGATTAAAAGGAGTTGTTAGACAATAATGTGTCATGTTAACTAAAATCATTGAGTTAAGTTAGTTATTAGTTCAATTTTTCTTTTTAGAAAACTAAATTTAACAATAAATTATGTATGTGTAAGCTAAAATTAACATAATTATTTTTAGTGATTTTAAGTTTTTATAGTCATACAACCTTAAACAATTGAATCATGCAGTTCACTAAACAAAAGCTCAAGCTCATATTTAAATGTATTATTTTAGGAGTTCTTTTTTTCCATCTATCAATCAAATCATTTTAAGTATTTCAAACTTTAAGAAAATTATTACTAATGCTCTATAGACCTTAATTTTCTCTTCAATTGAATTGTTATAATGTATTGTGTAATTTTTTTCCGTTAATTTTTTTAATGAAAATTATAATCACTATTAACCAACTTTCCCAAATTTCCAAACCTTCTTAAATTTAAGAAGAACGTAAAATAACTACATGAAAGGACAAATGAGCTGCATCAAATGTGCACTTCACAGATGGTAAATTTGATATTCCGTGCTTCGTGTTCTATGTGAGGTCGACATTCATTCTAGAAAACATCTTTATAACAGGCAATACTTATTTTAAAAAGTATCTTTATAATTAGGTCCACATTCATTGTAGAAAGCATCTTTAAAAGGACCAATATTTATTTAAAAAAATATCTTTATAACGGGAAATATTTATTTTAAAAAGTAACTTTATGATCGGCCCATATTTATTCTAATGTACACTCTGTATCTTATGGAATCAAACAAATATGCGTCGATGTCAGAACCGACATACATTACGGTACGATTCATTTCAAAATTTGTCGCTTTATATGTGCCGGTCACTATCGGGCACGCTATGACAAGAAGATACACGGGTGAGACTGTTACAAAGAATCCGACTTGCCATTCAATCATTGAGCCCACAGTAAGGTTTTCTCTTAGAAAGAATCCGACTTGCCATTCAGTGATTGCGCCCACAGTAAGGTTTATAAGTTACAGTACTGGGTGGAGTTCTGGGCATATTTTTTTTTTTTTAGAATTTTTCTAAATTTCGGTTAAAAATAGTTAGATCACAACAATAATTTTGTTTTGTTAGTAATTTTTAGAGTTGGTTTTAGTTTGATTTTTTGGTTTTTTTTTAATAGATTTTTGAAGTTTAATTTTTTAAAATTGGAATTTATTGAAAATAGAAGTTTTTGATGGATAACCTTGTATAATTAAAGTGTCTTATTAGTACAATAAAAAACTAATTTAAATAAAAAAATCAAAATTTCACCTCCGATATTTTCACGAAATTCAAACACAAAAACTTCAAAAAATCACATTATCAACTCCATAATATTTCTAGAATACTAAAAACTTCTTATTACTAAAACTTATTTCAGCAATTTAAGCAAATTTCAATATCTTGAAAGTTCAACGCATGCCACGCTAATGCCAAAAGATGCACGGATGGCCCGACCGTTCGGCAGAACCGATATCGGACTCATTTCAACTGCTTCCGAGTTACCAATCTGCACCGATGCCTGTCTTCCATCTTAAAATTGGTGCAAAAATGTCTAAAATGGGTTGCGGCAAGCGGGCAGGCCTGGTGGCTGCCAGCTTGTTGTTTCATTTACTGGTCGCTATTGCTTTACCAGGTGATTAATTCTCTATCTTTATGAACAATTCATGTCGACCCTCCTTCGGAGGATTCCTGAGTTTTCTTACTTTCCGAATAATTCTAGGAAATCTCGCTTTTTTTTCTCATTGCTCATCGATAGTTTATAGTGGACATGCCTTATTTGAAAAGATATGGTTTGACGTAGGTGAATTTCTCAGTATCGATTGTGGGGGGAAAACGAATCACACTGAACACAATATAACATGGGTGACTGATAACAGTTTCATAGAATTTGGTCAGATAACTGACACACACAACGCCACCTTTCCATCTTACCTGCAAAATCTCCGATTCTTCCCAAAGCCTCTAAACAAGTCTTGCTATCACTTGCCTGTGAAAACCAATAGCCGCTACCTCTTGAGACTATGGTTTGCAGCTGGGAATTACAGTGCGTACACTCAAACCGTCCGATACTCTATTGAGACACTCAGTCTGTTGACCGTGAGAAACAGAACGATCATGAATACCCATCCAGTGTTCCATGATGAAGCAATCGTGGTTAGTTCTGGCAGTGTGCTGTACATTTGTTTGATCAGAACCTCCGAGAGATATGATCCCTTCATCTCTGCTATCGAATTGAGGATGCTCAAAGATGGCATGTATCGATGGGCTAAGCCAGGGACAATGATGCGTTTAAAATTAAGATGTGATGTTGGTGGAAATTCCTTGGTCAGGTAATCTCTTTGAATTAAGTGTGTATGTTTCTATAGTCAGGAATACAATTAATACAATGTTATTGAGAATTTTTGGAAAGTTGTGTATTTTGTTCGAAAAGCACATCTTCAAAGACTTAAAAAAAAAAAAAAAAATTTCTCAAATTTCCTGAAATTCTTAACAATCTCTTTGGAGTTAATATGCTTTGTTGAAGGAACTTAAGTTTCATAAACGAACGTACTAAAACTTTGGAAGAGATGCATGGCATGTGAAGGTCAATACTTGATAGATTACTGTTAGGCGTCTTTGATACTTTTTCTTATTGTGCAGGTACCCACAAGACGTATTCGACCGTTTCTGGGAACCCAATAATGTGGCCGTTCGAGAAAAATACATTAATGAAGGATATCCAGTTGTAAATTTAAGCGAAAGCATTTCAACAAACCAGACCCCCGATCTTCCTCCAAGTATTGTGATGCAGACGGCGTTAGTAACCGATGCCTATAGCAACACAATAGAATTAACATTAGAAAACAGAAAAACATTAGCTCAGGAATCATTACTCTTATTATATATTGCAGATATATTGCCAGTTCATAGAACAGAAACTATATCCTTTGACTTTTTAATAAATGGGCAAAAAAGTTCCAACTCCATGACAATTCTGCAAAATTATTCTGCCATAGAGGTACCAATATCACCATCGAACACGAGTACAAGATACTCTTTGGAACTGCAGCAGGCTCCTCACTCTACTCTTCCCCCAATAATCAACGCTTTTGAGTATTTCTTGATCGTTGATACAGACCAGCTAACATATCCGCAAGATAGTAAGTGCCCTCTCCTTGTAAAACTCGACATATTGAAATTGCTGTTATATGACCTAGACAAGTAGGGATTAAAACTGCCGTTAGTATTAGGCCTCACCAAGTAGAGTTTAAAGCTGCAGTTAAAGCTCTCGACGCTATCAAAAGCAGGTTTGATATAAAAGAATGGATTTCCGATCCTTGCCATGTTATCGACTGGAACGGAATTAGCTGTGATAAAAGCGGTTCGTCTATAAGGATTTCTGAAATGTAAGCTGTATTCTAAGTTTTATGTTTTACTATCTTTAGTAGAAATTGCAGAAACTTAGTAGTTACTAGTTTCCTTTGTTGCCAGTAATTTGTCAGGAAGAAATCTTACTGGATTGATACCTCAGAATATTGCACAATTGACGGCATTAATTAACGTGTAAGTAGAATTCTAGTTTTTCTATTGGAGCATGAACTATTTATTAGATATTATTTTTTGGATTCAACTGGGTTAAGTAAGTCATTTATTTATGACTATTTCCTGAGAGTTGATTAATTTCTCATGATTTTTGGGGTGAAGAAGTAAGATTGAAACTAATGAAATGAATTACATAATCTCAATCATCACTACTTCCTGGGCTTGCACCACATAACCGGGACTTCCCTAGAGGTCACCTATCTCCAGAACTCCACTTAGAAATGGTCATAGATGAATGACTTACTTAATGCAGTTGAATCCAAAAAATGATATAAACCTAGATTTCTGTATCTAAAAAACAATAAAAAAATGATTATTTTCATATTTCTCCAAAGTCCAACGTTTTTGGACACCGCTTTTGGTTTAAATGTTTTCTTTATGACCTGCATCCATTCGTTGCGAATGGCTTAGGAAAGAAACATAGTTGGTCTTTAAATATCACACTGGAAGCGCCGGCGCTCATCTATTCGTACTGATCAGGTCACTAGAGAATAACCAGCTGACAGGACCATTCCCTGATTTATCCAATTTAACTATGTTGGAGAGGCTGTAAGTATATTTTTCTCAACGTAAACCGTACCCTTTTTTTGTTTTATAAAACCAAGATTGATCGTTATTTTAGTAAGCATCCATTCAATTCACATATTGTGCAGACATATACAAAACAACAACTTGACCGGTAACATTCCAGATTGGCTCTCTGAACTCAAGAACCTGACGGAATTGTACGCCATTTTCTCGTTCTTTTAACAATAATATAGTGTTAAAATCATACAGCAGCCATTTCCTTATTTTTACTGTTATGGTCACGGGTTTATAAGGCTCAATAACTTGACAGGTTTATAGACAACAATAGCTTCAGTGGCGTAATTCCTGCGCAACTTCTCCACAGGCCTTCATTGAATCTCACGTAATGAATTTGATATTGCTTGTTTTTGTTTTGTTCAGCAACGGATTCGCATTATATGGTTTTCTGGTTCAGATTATCTTTGAATTCGGTACTACTAGTTATGAAACGAATGCGGTGGACAGAAATGAAATTGAATGGAGTTTCGTGAACTCGTTCGTTTGATGTGTTACAGATTCTCTGGGAACCCCCACCTACGTATCTCGTCCAAGCCAAACCAGGACAAGCAGAGGCTTATCCTCGGGATAACAATAAGTGGAAGCGTTGTCATCGTTTTATGGTTAATAGTGATTATTGCCGTGGATCGCAAGAAATCAAAGAAAAAAAAGACGAGCAGCTTGGAAAAGGAATCAAACCATGCCGTTGACCAAGGTTAGGAATATCTTGATTTTACTATTTTCTAGTTTTATTTTGAATTAAAAACCATACTTATCACTTATTTTCAAAACTTACATTCTTTTCTAAACTTAAATTTAAAATACTATTCTAATTTAAAAACTTATAGAGCTAAAATTCTTCATAATAAATATAATCATATTTAAAAAAAATATATAAAATTCCAAAAATAGTCACTCCTTTTAAAAATAGCAATGTATTATATATTTAGGCAGACAAATTCTTTCCTTTTCCATTTTCTAAGCTTTATAGGCCTTGAAAACAAAAATGAAATTAGAAAATAGTAAACTTTCTTATTCCATTATGATTTTCCATTTTCTTTTGTATTCTCTTACTTTCCATTTCCCATTTTCTAAGCTTTTAACGTCTTTGAAAGCAAAGATAAAATTAGATAATAGTAAACTTTCTTATTGCATTATGATTTTCCATTTTCTTTTCTATTTTTTTACTTCTCATTTTCTAAGCTTTTTATTATTTCACTATAATTTCCCTTTTTTGTATTTTCTTATTTTTTGTATATAAATATTGTCATTAATATCATCTATTATTGAATGAATAATCCACTTAAAAATTTAAATAATATTTAATTCTTAAATAATATTTTATTAATTAAATATTGATCTAAAAAATCAATTTAATTTAAATTTTTTTTGAGTCAGATTGCAGACTTAGTATCTATGCTATTTTATCTTAAAATTATTTTTAAATTAATATATAGAAAATCTCATTAAAAACTTTGAACTCAAATAATATCTAATCATTGTCCAACCCAAACTCAAACCGGAACCCTATAACATTTTACACAGACATATGACATTAATTTGTATTACACATGGTAATATATTACCCTATAAATAAAAAAATAAATCAATCTGTGAGGGCCACATATTACGAATTTGTATTACACATGGTAATAGATTACCCTATAAATAGATAAATAAAGCAATCTGTGAGCCACATATTACGAGTGCCCATAGTAGTGCTAATTCAACTTCGATGGATAAAGTGCAGGTAATTCAATGGTCATAGTGCCAAATACAACAAAGTCCCGCGCCTTTACTCTAGAAGAGATGACGGTAGCCACACAAAACTTCAGTCACAAGATTGGTCAAGGTGGTTTTGGATCGGTTTTCTTTGGTACATTGGAGCAAGGAGAAGATATAGCGGTCAAAGTGCTCTCCGTGGTGTCCAAACAAGGAGTTGAGGAGTTCCTTAATGAGGTAAATTAGAATATAATATGGTTCAATTTTTGGACCCAATGTACTCTTATTACTATTAAGAAAAAATACAACTTACATATCTGTAGTAAAATTCATTTGACGTTTCACTTGATGACCAGGTTGACCTTTTCTCTAGAGTCCATCATAAGAACTTGGTGCCATTACTGGGATACTGCATTGAATCAAGAGAACTTATGCTTGTCTACGAGCACATGTCTGGAGGGTCCTTAATGGATCGTCTATATGGTAAATATGTTGACCTATGTTGACCAGAGACAGGTTAGATTAAGTTGGCGTATATCATATATCAAATTCAATTTCCTAATTGGCGTATATACTAATATTAAATAGCCCAAGTAGATAAAACTTATTTTCCTTTTGATTTTCTTCCAGGTCCTATTGCAGAACATTCTCAACTAAATTGGAAAACCAGGCTCAAAATAGCTTCAGATGCAGCCCAGGGTAACTCTTTTCCTTCTAAGTAATTTCATGATATAGCTTTTGTGATATAAAAGGTCGTTCTCATTGTGTATTAATATATATCTGATCTCGTCCACCTGCAATTTCTTTTTGAAGGACTGGAATACCTCCATATAGGTTGCACTCCAAAGATAATTCACAGGGATATAAAAACGGCCAACATTCTTCTAGACAGGAATTTCAATGGAAAACTTGCTGATTTCGGCCTTTCAAGAATGACAATTGATGGGGAGGCTTCTTATGTTATTACTTCAGTGAAAGGAACCTTAGGATACCTGGATCCAGAGTATTTGACACATACAACTTTTGCAATATTCCGAGTAATTGCTAATTTAGCAGACGTAATTCATTTTTGTTTGAGCTAATTCATAGCTTATTTTTCAACGGGATGCTTTCACAGGTATTTTAGCACTCACTTGTTGACGGAGAAGAGCGATGTATATAGTTTTGGTGTTGTTTTGCTGGAGATCATCTGCGGTAGACGCCCCATAAATGTAAAACTACCTGGAGAACAACTGAACCTTATTCGATGGGTAAGCGACCCTATTGAATGCCAATGATTTAAATTCGCAACAACGTATTTAACATCAAATTCTGTTTATGGTTTTTCTGGTAAATTTGACCAACAATAATAATTATTATTATATTAATTATAGGTGACACCGTATGTGGAGATGGACGAAAATCCCGCAAAAATGGAGGAAATCATAGACAAGAGGTTGGGTAGAAATTACGACATCAACTCCATCATTGGCGTTGCCAAATTAGCGATCCGATGTGTTCAGGCCGAACCATCCTGTAGGCCGAGCATAGATGAGGTAGTGGCAAAGCTGAAAGAGGCTATCAAACTCGAGAAGGATAAGGATTCCCTAATTTCGGAAATTGATATAGAATATGAAGATTTAGGTGCGAGCTCGGCCTGTTATTCTGTAGATTCCAGTGGACCCAAAGAAATGGACTCTGTTGAAAGCAGCTCAAAAATATCTAAACAAGGATGATAAGTTCAATGGTTGGTATTTACGGTATAACTGTTTCAGCTTGTTATCCTTATAAGTGAATTGCGTCATTCATAAACTGTGTTAATTAAGATTAAATGAACAACTCTAACTTAGAAACAAATATATTGAAGAACACAAGCACCAGATCCGTAGCCCTGAACAGATTAACCACCATAAATTTTGATGCGGAATTACCTAAATACTAAACCCAAAGAGCATTTTTAATAATCTATAGCGTTCAACACTTGAATTTTCCTTATTATGCTATGAAAGTAAGAATTACAGTGTACTGAAACACTTTCAGGGAAAACTTTATCTTTGAAATGGATATGTTTGGTTAATGATCTTTTTTCTGAAGTTTATACATCCATTGGTAGTTGACTTTTCTAATTTATAGAACAAAATACATTGTTAAAACCAAAAAGTTAAGGAGAGAGAAAATAACAAACCATTCATAAATGCAAATTTACCTCTATA
The DNA here is from genome assembly GCA_034641835.2 of Pinus albicaulis. NCBI lineage: Eukaryota > Viridiplantae > Streptophyta > Pinopsida > Pinales > Pinaceae > Pinus > Pinus albicaulis. Next base: position 346,163,347 of record CM076569.1, on the reverse strand, counting down.
ATTCATTTGTTATTTCTTCGTTAAAAAAATGGTCCCATTAGCCTTGTATTGGTTGAAATGGAGGAAGGCAATTGGTGTACTATAGGACTCCAAACATTGTGTTTTATAATTACTTTCTTTTTATTGCTAGTCCATGTAAGTCAAAGATTTATATATTTATTTTTATTTTAGATAAAGCTGTATTGTTAGGAATGGTGTAGATTAAAGTTTATTTGTGAATCATCATCTTACGAAGTCCATAATGTTGTTTGTTTTTATTGATGTTACAATACTAGTTAAGTCCATAATGTTGTTTGTATTTATTGATGTTACAATATTAGTTAGATTAAAGTATCTTTGTGAATCATCATCTTACTACAGAGTTTGAGAAATGAGAGCAACTATTGTACTATGATTCCTATTTTATAATTTTTTTTTATTGCTAGTTTATATATATTTATTTCTATTCTAGATAAAGTTGCATTGTCCACAATGATGTTTTCCTAAAGCAATTATTGTACTATGATTCCAAACATTGTGTTTTATAATTTTTTTTATTGCTAGTTTATATATATTTATTTCCATTCTAGATAAAGTTGCATTGTCCACAATGGTGTTTGCCTTTATTGATGTTACGACACTAATTAGATTAATGTAAAGTTGCATGACACCAATTACATTAAAGTGTATTTGAATCATCATCTTATCACTGAGTTTGAGAAACGGAGGAAGACATTTATTGTACTATATGATTCCAAACATTGTGTTTTATAATTGGTTTCTTTTTATTGTTAGTCCTTAGTCAAATATTTATGTATGTTTATTTCCATTCTAGATCAAGTTGCACCGTCCATAATGGTGTTACCTTTATTGATATTACAACACTAATTATATTAAAGTATCTTTGTGACTCATCATCTTACCATATAGTTTGGAGATAGAGTTGCATTTTCCATAATGTTGTTTGTTTTTATTGATGTTACAACACTAATTAGATTAAAGTGTTTTTGTAAATCATTATCTTATCATAGAGTTTGAGAAGAAACATGAGCTTACCATTGTAGTTCATTTTATTTTTTAATATATGATGTTAAAGGGGCCAAAGATGCTCCCCATGGGATTTGAATCCAAATGGAGGGGATAACATCCCATTGTGTCAGCCACTTTTTCCTCGCATATGGAGACTTTTGGTAAAGAGAATTTTGGTGTCTTAAGCATGGTTACCATATTCGTGGGTAGTGTTGAGTCACCATATTTAGTGTTACCTATTTTAATTGAATGACGAGAATGTCTTAAATTCAACATATAGATCTTTTCAAGTGTGTGAGAAAATTCTTGATGTTCTTTATGGAAACAAGGTTGATCTAAAAATATGTTAGTGAAATCCAAGAAATTTAATGTTCATAGAAATAGAAATTTTGAAAATTCATTCCTCTATATGCCATATTCTCTCTTAAAGTATTGAAAGTATATCATTGAAGAATAGTGACTTCAAAAATGTATTCTACTTGTGGGCAATATTTGGCTTGAATTGCTTAGTATAACAAGGTTGATTTAGCTATCCTTCATATATTAAAATATGTTTGAATTCCCACTAATTCCAATAGTTGCTAGCTATATTTGTGGTCCTTGACTTGTTCTTTGGGACTTCCTTTTTTATTCTTTGTTTAAGTTCTTAGAAATAGATAAACGTAGATAAAAATCCAAATAGCATTCTACATCATTTATAGTTTGATGGCTATATTTTTCTCAGTAGAATATTGAGATCATAAAAAATATGTTTGTTAAAAAATAGAAGGTATATAGGTATAGAGCACTTAAAGACCTGACATTGTTTCATACATTGTCAAATAAGATTCATTTTCCATTGCACTATCATATGGATTCTTATTTGTAGGTGACTCTTGTCGCTGCTACAACACCTTCCAAAATTTTGGCATACGCCCAATTTCAGTGCCTTCCATGGTCTTGTTCATTATCTTCGCAAACTTTGAAATTCATGTGTTTTCTTAAAGTGTTTTTCTCCCTTTTGCAAGTTAGGAGAAAATGTTGTCTTTTCGCATGTTGGTTGTCACAACATGTACATAAGCTTGTTCCTGTGGTTCCAAGAGGTCATCTTTGTTGAAATGAGTTTTTTTCACCATGTAAACATCTGTCTCACACATTTTCAAAATTTTGAGTACTGTCACACCAGTGTCGCCACGAACTTCGCAAAGTGTATATTTAGTGTCACACTTGTCGTAATTTGTTGTAAAGCTATTGCATAGAGGGAAATACATTTTTCATATGTCATGGATGATCTATGTTGAAAAGTCGGCAAATTATTCTAAGTGTATGATCACAGTCAAAGTCTCATCGATGTTCACACTAGTTTCACCGATCCCACACAACCATTTTCGGGAAAACTTCCCAACCAAGCAACCTACCTTCACCCCACTTCCCTGAACTACAGATTGTGCAGTTTCATTCATGTAGCTGCAACCTTTCCTCTTAGCACTGCGCAATGCATATTTCTTTCCTGTTAGGGCTACTGCATTGCGTATTTTCTATGCTCAAGCTCTGACACTAACCTCCATAGTTGTGCAATATTTCCTCCCAACTTGGCCTTAACTCCGCATTGTGCAGTCACTATCCTCAAGCTTCCTCCCTAAGCCCTTGAACTACACAACTAAACAATGGCCAAACCTCTCTTGCCTCTCAAAACTACACAGTATGTTCACTCAATGTCCATCCCCACATTCTGTCTTAATGTCTCTCAGAACTGCATAGTTTTTTCCCTCATCCAAACCTGAACTGCACATTAGACAATCTCACTACTACATGAAGGGAAATTTTAAGACATTTTTTTAAGACAGTATAAATCTTTTGTCTTAAAAAGTCACTTTTTATTTTAGTCATTTTAAATTAAAATTTAATATTAATTGAATTGTCTTGAATATAAAATTTAAGAAAAAAAGAGTTTGTGACAAATAATGTTTTAAGACAACTTTATATTTAAGACAAAAACAGTTTGAGACAAAAATATTTTAAGACAAATATTTGTATTTAAGAAAAAAATAGTTTAAGAAAAATTTATATTTAAGACAAAAACAGTTTGAGACAAAAATGTTTTAAGACAAAATCAATTTAGGAAAAAAATATTTTAAGATAAAACTTTATGTTTAAGACGAAAATCATTTAAGACAAAAACAACTTAAGAAAAAAATATTGTAAGACATAACTTTATATTTAAGACAAAAAAAAATTGAGACAAAAATATTTTAAGACGAAACTTTATATTAAGAAAATGGCCACTTAAGGCAATGGTAATTAAGACGAAATTCATTTAAGACAAAACCATATGAATTGAAGACAATACTATCTAACATTTCTTGCAAAGTGACTCTAATAGTGCACCCTAAGTATGCCACCGTGTAGGCTACTATTTTCTCGCGCTTATATCAAGGTTTCTATTTCACTTATCATTCACTTTATCTTATATAAAGAAAACAATTTGTTGGGCTTTTCGTTTTGATGGGGTAGATGACTCTAAAGAACGCGACAAATTTTCCTGACAAGATTCCTAAGACATCAATCCTTCTTATGTCCCTTCGATCTCTATTTATACGATTAGAGACAACTGGTATGCTGTTGCATTCAAAACTACTACACAGAGGGGGCTTTTAAGACAAAATAAATATTTTGTCTAAAAATTTTCGATACAAGGCACTAGTAAAAAAAAAGTAAAGGATTAGGGGTTTGTATTTATGTTGTTGATGGGTTCTTCAAGAAGCAGAGTGATGGAGGACAGAAACAACTTATGGTTTTTAGGGAAATGGAGGCCGACAACAGAGGTGATTGGTGAGAGGAGTGACAGAGGCACTTTCGCTTAACATGGATAGGCAATAACATAGTTGGATTAATTTTCGGGGTCTCCATAGATAGTGTTTTAATTTGTGTTTTTGTACTGTTTCATTTATTTTGAACGCTACTTCTATTTGTTGGTTGCTGCTATCAGTACATGGTTGTGCTGATACTTCTGATGGTCAGCGACAACATGGATTAGATTCACTTGAAGGATGGTGGAGACAAATTACAAAATATCCACTTGTAGACAATATGCCTACTTCAAAATATCTAAAAAAACTTTTATGAGAAGCAAACACCTAGGATAAAAGATAGGATTATGGAAGCATTAGTCAAAAAATTCACAAGGGCAATAATTTTGGTTGTAAATGTGGAGGTAGATGGATTAAATGTAGCATTTACTGGTGCAATTACTTCCTATTGAAGGTCTTTGATATTTAGTTTGGTGGAACTATAGTATTTTACATTTATATTAATATAGGACTGGTTAAATATTATCACAAACAAGATATCAAGTGCATGAAAGGAGAAATGTTTCATTATTTTCACTGCTACATTGTTGTACGTTATAGCTCCACATAATTCTGAAATATAAACTGTTGAAAAAGCAGGTAATATGAAATCCTTGATACATGTAATAGGAACTACATAATCTATGATGCATGGCAGGAGAAATGTTTCGTTATTTTCATTGTTTCATTCATGTACATTATAGTTCCACATACTTCTAAAACAAAAAAACGTTGGAAAATCGGGTATAAAATCCTTGATACATGTAATAGGAAGTACATAATCTACAACTTCATCCTTCATGAAATATTTATTCCACATGCTCCCAAATTCCAATAGGCATCATGTTTTAAAATTTTTTATGTTTTGTTTGAAAAAAAATGTTGTCCTTTTCAATCTATCTAGTCCTCCAAGCTTCATTTTTAAACTTTGAAATAAAAATGGGTGCACATAATCCACTTCTTTCCCATCCAAAATCACAACATTATAAAAATACTTGAGGATTCTTTAATTTTCCATTCAAGAAAGCAATTTTTACATCCATTTGATGGAATTTCCAATCATTCTGAGTTGCCAAGGAAAAGAGTGTCTGAACGGTAGACCATTTTGTTGTGGTTGGGGGGGGTACGAGTCTCCTCATAATTAATCCCTTATTTCTATGCAAAACCTTTTGCCACAAGCCTAGCTTAATGATTTTCCAGTGAGTTATTTGCTTTATACTTGTTCTTGAAGACCCACTTGCAACCTATTGTCTTGGTTCCCAATGGAGGATCAACTAGCTTCCAGGTGCCATTATTTATCAAAGCATCATATTATTTCTACATCACTTCTTTTAATTCCTCATGAGAAGTAACTTATTTGAAGGAAGTTGGTTCAAAATATGTAGATAAATTTAGTTCAAAATCATAAGAAGCATCCATATCAACAGGTGAATCAGGATCATCTACATCACCTCCATTCTATTTGGTTGGGATTCTTGTTCTCGTCTTTCCAACCCCATCAGGACGAGCACTTTCGAGTGTCTTTGTCGACCATTTTGGAAGACTTTTATAAGATGGTGCAGGCTTCTCAGTTGATTGAGATGGGGTTGATTCAAGATTTAGCATCCCAATTTTTTCAATAACATCACTCAAAGTGTCATCTTGATCAATGTCTTGAGATTCATGTGGGGGAGAGAGTGCTTCAGAAGGAGATTCCATAGATTGATCTTAAGAGAATGATAAGAAATCTACATTTTATGGGTGTCAAAACAAAATTTTGAAACATTTAATAGGATGTTGCATGAAAATATATAACATGCAAGACATACTGATATTAAAATGGGTTCGATAAATTGTTATTATTTTCAATAACCTCCCACTCAGTTTAACAAATAAAATATCTAGCTTATACTTGACAATTTGTGGAATTTATGCTTGAAATAGGTGTATGATTTTTAACTATTTAAGTGTCTTAAGCCCATTTATTTTTTGTTGAAATTAAACATGTGTAAAAAAAATATAATGCAATAATAAAACATCCACACATAACAACAAAATTAATCTAGGAGTTCACTCTAATATCATGGGCTACATCTCCTTGAGCTTTTGTCATCTTGACTTGCCTCTTTGGCATTATGGAAAAGTTTCTTTTACAAGTTCCACACTTAACTCCAATGGTTAATGAACAGAACCAAAGAGCTTAGAATACCATCTTTATCCTTGTCATGGTTGTCATCAATCTGCAAACAGATCTAGGCTCCCTTAGACTTGATTCCTTCTGTCGGTGCTCTGAGCTACCCTAAGCTTCTACTTGGAACTAACTCCTTTAGAATTCTGTTTCTGTCCCTGAAACCTCACCTACTGCCTCTAGCACACATCAGACACTAGAAATATATTGATCATTTCTCAAAATGAGCAGTGCATCCCAAAACTAGGCCTTCGTCCATGGTTTGCCCTGGGCTGTCCAAAACTTCCGTGAAGCTTCTTGAGCTCTAGAAGTCTTCATATGGCTTTGAAAATCCCTTCATTGGATTCAAAATGCAAAAATTAGTCAGGATAGACTAATTTTTCACTAAAAATGGCCTACGGCTGCTCTGGTTTCACCTCCAACACCTGTCGGCACCCCCTGGCACTAGTGTTATGCGGAATTATGAATTACGGATAAAAAAATCTTCCCTAAATGTAGTGCTATGGATTTAGAAAAATAGATTAAATAATTTTCAGATACTTTTCCTAAAAGTAAATAGACACACATAATAGATCAAGAAGCTTACTTGGATTTGAAGCTACAACAAGAGCGACAGAAGGAGAATAGGAAGCGCTTGGGCCCCAGGTAGGTTTCTTGATCTATTCTGTGTGTCTATTTATTGTTAGGAAAATTATCTGCAAATTCTTAAATCTTTTTAACTCCAGCAACATATCACTCAAATCAAATCCTCAATTGAAATTCCACCAGTATTTCTCTACTCAATTTATAGATGAGTCGAAGGTAGTTTTACAATCAATGAATATATAATAATAGGCAATACATGTTCCTAAGCTCATATATGTCAAATGGACACATGGATTCGAAGTTTGACACATATGCACTCATCTTGAAGACACTGACCATGTGGAGATTCCGGAACAAAGAGAATTTCGCTCCCAATTGACCAAGGCACCCTTGAGTGTAAGGAAGTGCTTTGCAAAGCACCCTTGAATGGAGGTAACTGCATATGCAATGCAATTAGCCCCTTGAGAGACTACGTTGGTGAGCTCGCAGGTGATATAACATATACTTCATATCTTGGAAACCTTACAATAGAAGTAATAGATGATTTGTCTTTGTTCCTTGTCTTAGGGCATGTATAAATTGAAATGATAGTGGATGATAGAACCTATTCATTGGTTCTGGGGATGATGCCCACTTTAACCAAGTCATTTGGAATGATGCCCAAATTGGCCTACAACAGATTCCCCCGTAAAGCATGAAGTTAGAATAATAATAACAATATTTTTTGAATGAGATGCTTTACACTGTGATGGGATGGAGCTGAAGTGGATTGGCTACCTACATCAATCTTACAATACATTACATCACGATATATCCTCTTGATCATGAATTTTTCAGGGAAGGCCTTCCCATGCTCAGCATATAAACTATCTAATAACATGTACATAGTGTAGAAAGTCATCTATATTGGAATGTTGCCTAATACAGACATTCCTACAGATATAGGCCCATGTTTGGATGATGATATGTATGTAAGGTCACCATACAGATGATGTGTACAAAAATCTTGAAATCGTAGCCCCGATGTCTGAAACTAGATCCAGGGTCTTCTTATCTCATTCACTCGATCATTCGGGTACAAGTCCAGCCATGAGAATATATGATTTGTAGTCGAACATGGTAAGACATTGTTTGATTACCAGCCAATGATGTAGTTGTTAACAAATGCGATAGCACCACCATTAATGTCAATGGCCCTCAAGGTATCGCAGTACATTTAGTAAGGCATGAATAGATGATTTGATGTCGAATGCCAAACAAAATATTTCGTTCAAAAGTCTAGAAGCGAGGATCTTGTCGATGCTGTAACAAGCCTCATGGTACTGGAATATGATGTTTTTAATTGAAATTCCTGGATGATGATTTGACGTTGACAGGAAGCCACTTTATTATGAAACGAGAGTTACTGATTTCAGAGACAAAGTATGACTTGATCTAGCAATGTTCAAGGATGAATTTCATGAGAATGAAGGTTTATGAGTATTACAGAAGGATGAGTATTCACTGGATGACTTCTCTTGAACATATCGACAACAATGAGTTGGAAACATTGACCCAAAATTGAAGTGAAGGTATGATGAACCATAGGTATGAATGAACCGTCAAGAAGATTACCCAACCCAAACAATCACGATGATGGAGTGAAGTGTCATGTTCAAGAGCGACTTGCTACCGTAAAGAGTTCTCTTCACTTTCCCAAATTTTCCCAGGTCATTTTTCAACCAGTACCTCTTTATTTTTTAACAAGATTGAGGAGGATAACATATGCTTGATCTATAATTCAACTCTTCGGGCGATCAATGTATCACTATTTAATAATTTAACGAGTCTAGCGATGAATGAAACTCGATTCTTGCCATGATCAACAAGCTTGTCGCTATTTTATGTTTTAACAAGCCTAACGACAGTGACAACCCAATCCTTTTTCATATTTAGAGAGTTTGAGAAAGAGGATGAAAGAAAACTCCATAAGTACTTTTTCGTAAAGTTGTCACTCAGATCTGAAAAAGTGTAAAATAATATCTGAGAGAACATATTTATCCATGTTTGACTAAGGTATTCCTTTTTCGTAAATAATCTGTCTTAGTCCGGAAAAGGGTTAAACTTATACTGAGTAGATATGAGCTCGAAAAGACAAGTGCTCGAAAATCTTTTCACATTATTGGATTTTGAAAAGAGCTAAAAGTAGACTCCAGGGGTTCCTTTTTCATTGTTATAGAAGCTCAAAAAAGAGATAAAAGTGTGCTTCAAGTCTTTTTTCATTTTTAACAAAGCTCAAAAAATGAGGACAAAAGTATGCTTTGTGGTCCAATCATTCATGAAATAAATCTACATGACTAATCTGTTAATCAGTTGTAAAACCTATTCAAAAAAACATAAAATTTATTAAAAGTACATGTTTCATGATAAAAATAGAATAAAACCATAGTCACAGCAATAAATATGAATTGAAAATAATCAAATGACTAATTTAAATAATTTTACCATTTGAAAGTTACCATTTGTATTTTGGAGCTCTGAACCTATTTTTGCCCTTGAACTTCAACTGTTGATTGTGTGCAACTGGTAAGAATGTTTTGAATGCCCCCTACAAGAGCACATGTCGAATGCCCCCTGCAAGAGAATATGCCCCCCAAGCTTCATTTAATTCACCTAAGTAAACTACTGGTTACTAATAGCTGGGTGGAATGAAGGTTCATTTACAAGATCCGAAATCAAACTAGGTGGAAGAACTTCACCGTCAGGCCTGAAGTATATTTTAGGTGGTTGATTGCGTGATATGGGAGATTCGATGGCTACAGTAGATTGTGGAGTGACCAATACAAGAAAAAATTCTAATTGTTTGACTTCGGGATCGAGATTTTCTCCACTTAGAGCATATAATAGCTGAGATATAAGGGGATGACAGATCCTATTTCGTTGGTCCTGGGAATAATGTCCAATTTGACAAATAACAACTGCCCCCTAAAGAATGATGGGATCTGGATCAACTTCTAGTTGAACAAGGTCGGGTTCAAGAGGTATGGTCTCACTGATTGGATGGATCATGATCACGAGTAGTTGTGAGGAATCTGTCTTGACAACAGTAGACAATCCAGGATTTTTAGAAACAAATTGTGTCGACTCTAGTATATGGGAAGATGATGCTTCACCAGAGGTACTAATAATACTATTTTTGGTAGAGTGATGTCACCTTTGCCGACCATTCCAGTGGTAAAGGTGGTTTCAATGCTAATATACATAAACGACGGGGAAAAGGATTTTTTTCTTCCATGATGACTGATTTATTTTAACCAAAAAATAAATAAACAAAATAAAAGGGTAATGCTAGGCAAAATGTTTATCAAAAAATTATGAACTGCAAAATACCTCCTGGCGAACCAAGAAGTACGGGCAGGCAATCTCCCCGAATGTTGTGTTTGGTGTATCAAAATTTACAAGGCGGCCGACTCGGTTCACTATGGATGGATAGCAACCTAAATTTTTCCTCCCAAATATACCTGAAGGTACGTGGAGGCCCAAATCTGTATTAGTGTTGTCTGATGCGAAACTGCACAGTGAGAGCACCCCTTCATACTTTTCATACTATAACAATGCCCGATATACCCGAAATTACGTGGACGAGGTACAATATACTTATGTACGTGGAGTGAGGTATCACATTCAGAATGTATCACAGGCAATTAACGACATCTTCTATGTTTTACGACGCCAAAACACATCTCTATCCTAGACCTTCTAAATGTTATTGTTATGGTTCCAATGCTTTGTTAGGTAAATTGATGTAAATTTTAAGTTGATCTTGTTTATCAATTTTCCTTTCAAGGTTCATCACAATGATGTGATGGAAATTCCTAAAATGAAAAATAAAATGATAAGAAAACTTTTAATTTTAGTTTCTTTAATGAAAATCCTAGCTACTAGAGGGAAAGAGCAATCAATTTGAGAGCAAACAACAAAGAGAAAAAACTAATATGCAACTTTCCTAATTTTTTCCTATGCAAAACACACAATCCACTACATGCAACTGCAGGTTTTTCTTTCCAGTCCCTTTAATGTGAATGCAGAAAAAGAAACTAAGTGCATCAAATCAATAAAAACAAATTCCTTTTACTTTGAGAAATGAGAAATTAAACAACAATTTCTCTCTTTAGGAAAAATGAAGAATTTAACTGCAATTTCTCCTACAGGAAACGAAGAATTTAACAAAAATTTCCTTTTCAAAAACAAATGGATCTAATGCAGTAATAAAAATACTTCGAAATTAATTTGTCAATGATAAATAAAAACACTTTAAATAAACATCGAACATAATTTTCTTTCAAAGGAGGAAGATTCAGGTAAAGTCACTAGTCTCTATGAGGCATCAGGCTCTTGAAAATACAACAAACAAAAGGCTGAAAGAAAATGAAATGAAAAATTCAATGGGAATTTGGTTGGATCTAGGGGGAGACACAGTCTCTAAGGGGAGATAGTGCATTGCAAAGCACCCCTGAATAGGCGACAGTGATCTGCAAAACACTGTGTCCTTTTCAACAGTGCATTGGGCGCAACAGAGAACAAAAACTCAAGTTGTTTAACACACTTCTAATGAAATACAAGATTAATATGTTGTTCTAAAAGCATAGCACCAACTATTAGTAACTAGTAATATACTTAGGTGAATGAAATGAAGCTTGGGGGGCACCTACTCTTGCAGGGGGCATTCGACATGTGCTCTTCCAGGGGGCATTCAAAACCTTGTTACCTATTGCACCCAATCAACTGTTGAAGTTCGGGGGTAAAAACATGTTCAAAGCTCCAAAATGCAAATGGTAACTTTCAAATGGTAAAAATGAATGATAAATCTCCTTTAATTAGTCATTTGATTATTTGCAAATAATATTTACTGTTGTACCTATGGTTTTATTCAATTTTTATCATGAAACGGGTATTTTTAATCCATTTGTTGTTGTTCTGAACATGTTTTACAACTGATGAACAGATAAGTCATGTAGATTTATTTCAAGAATGATTTGACCACAAATAATACTTTTATCCTTATTTTTCGAGCTTTGTTAAAAATGAAAAAGGACTTGAAGAGCACTTTTATCTCTTCTTTAAGCTTCGATAACAACGAAAAAAGAACACATGGATTTTTCTTTTAGATTTTTTCAAACTCCGACAATGTGAAAAAATTGCTGAGCACCTGTTTTTTCGAGCTTGTAAGAGTAAATGAATTGATATCTACTCAATATAAGTTTAACCCTTTTTCGAACTGAGATAGATTATTTACGAAAAAAGAATGCCTTAGTCGAACATGGCTAAGAGGTTCTCTCAGATATTATTTTACACTTTTTTCTTTCGTCTTCTTTTTCAAACTCTCTAAATATGAAAAAGGACTGGTTTGTCACTGTTGTTAGGCTCATTAAAACATAAAATAGCGACGAGCTTTTCAATCATGGCAAGAATCGAGTTCCATTCATCGCTAGACTCATTAAATTATTAAATAGTGATACATTATTCGCCCGAAGGGTTGAATTATAGATCAAGCATATGTTATCCTCCTCAAGCTTGTTAAAAAATAAAAAAGGTACTGGTCGACAAGTGATCGGGGAAAATTTGGGAAATTGAACATAACTTTTTACGGTAGCAGGTCACTCTTGAACATGACACATCACTCCATCCTCATGACTATTTATGTTGGGTAATATTATTGATAGTTCATTGATACATATGGTTCATCATACCTTCACTTTAGTTTTGGGACAATGCTGCAAACTCATTTTAGTGTCGCTGATATTTTCAAGAGAAGTCATCTAGTGAATAGTAAATACTCATCCTTCTATAATACTCATAAACTTTCATTCTGATGATAGTCATCCCTGAACATTGCTATATCAGGTCATACCTTTGTCTCCAAAATCAATAACTCCCATTTCACAATAAAGTGGCTCCCTTTCGACATCAGATCATTGTCCAAGAAGTTCACTTAGAAACATCATATTCTAGTACCACGAGCCTTGTTACATTATCGACAAGATCCTCGCTTTCGGACTTTTGACCAAAATATTTTGTTTTGCGTTCGACATCAAATAATCTATTCATGCTTTACGAAATGTACTGAAGTACCTTGAGGGTAATTGACATCAATGGTGGTTCTCTCACGTTTGTTAACAACTCACATCATTGGCTAGTAATCAAACGATGTCTTACCATGTTTGACTAAAAATCATATATTCGCATGGATAGACTTATACCCGAATGATCGAGTGAACGAGATAAGAAGACCCCAAATCTAGTTTCAGCCATCTGGGCTGCAATTTCAGGATTGTTGTACACATCATCTGTACGGTGACCTTACATACAAATTTTCATCCAAACATGGGCCTATATCTATAGGCATGTCTGTATTGGGCAACATTCCAATATAGACAACTTTCTACGCTATGTACATGTTATTAGATAGTTTATGTGTTGAGCATGGGAATTCCTTCCCTCAACAATTCATGATCAATAGGATATATCATGATGTAATTTATTGTAATATTGATGAAAGTCATGACTCCACTTCACCTCCAACCCATCACAGTGTAAATCATCTCATTCAAAAAATATTGTTATTATTATTCTAACTTCATGCTTTAGGGGGGAATCTGTTATAGGTCTATTTGGACATCATTCCCAATGACCTGGTTAAATTGGACATCATCCCCAGAACCAATGAATAGGGTCTATCATCCCCTATCATTTCAGTTTCTACATGCCCTAATACAAAGAACAAAGACAAATCACCCATGACTTCCATTGCAAGCTTTCCAAGATTTGAAGTATATGTCATATCACCTATGACCTCACCAACGCAGTCTCTGAAGGGGCTAAGTACGTTGAATAAGCAGTTACCTCCATTCAAGGGTGCTTTTCAAAGCACTTCTTGACACTCAAGGGTGTGTTGGTCAAATTGGGAGCGAAATTCTCATTGTTCTAGAATCTCACTTGGCTAGTGCCTTCTAGAAGAGTACATATGTGTCAAAATTTGAATCCATGTTTCCATTTGACACCTCTGAGCTTGGGAACATGTCTTGTCTATTATTATAAAGTCATTGATTGTGAAAATACCTTTAGCTCATCTATATATTGAGCACAGATCCTAGTGCTTCCAAAGGAAGAAATTGAGTAGAGAAATGTTGGTGGAATTTCAATTGAGGATTTGATTTGAGTGATATACTGCTGGAGAGATTTTCATTGTGATGACGGTGGGATGATGCTACAGTTGGTGACATCAAATAAATCATTGATTGTAACCTCCCCATTCTATCCATTAATAAATATTATTGCTTAATTTCCCACATATGTATCTGTATAAGCTCATATCTTTCATATTAGGGATTCTTATCTAGTATATATGTTTCATGTTTCATTGAATTAACTGATTAATGTGAATATCCATATGTATATTGCAATCTCTTTGTTGTTTAGTGTTCATTATTGTAGGAAATATTTTGGCGATCTAGCTTGGATTTGAAGCTATAGAAAGAGCGACAGAAGGAGAATAGGAAACGCTTGGATCCCAAGTAGGTTTCTTGATCTATTTTGTGTGTGTATTTACTGCTAGGAAAAGTATATACAAAGCCTTTAATCTGTTGTTATAAATGCATAGCACCACATTAATGTAGCAAGAAACATTGTAAATTATGAATTATGTAGAATTATGAATTACAAATAAAACATTCTTCCCTAAATGTGGTGCTATACATTTAGAAAAAAAGATTAAAGAATTTTTAGATACATTTCCAAACAATAAATAGACACATAGAATAGATCAAGAGACCTACTTGGGTCCCAGGCGCTTCATATTCTCCTTTTGTCGCTCTTGTTCTAGCTTCAAATCCAAGCTAGTCACCAAAATATTTCCTGTAATAATGAACACTAAACAACAAAGATATTGCAATATACAGATGGCTATTCACGTTAATCAGTTAAATCAATGAAACATGAAACATATACATCAGATAAGAATCCATAATATAAAAGGCATGAGCCTATACATATACATATGTGGGAAAGTAAGAAACAATATTTATTAATGGATAGAAGGGGGAGGTTACAACCAGCGATTGATTTGATGTCACCAACTCCAGCATCATCCCAGCCTCATCACAATGAATATCTCTCTAGAAACATATCACTCAAATCAAATCCTCAATTGAAATTCCACCAACGTTTCTCTACTCAATTTCTTCCTTCTTAAGCACTAGGATCTATTCTCTATTTATAGATGAGCTAAAGGTAGTTTTACAATCAATGACATTCTAATAATAGGCAAGACATATTCCCAAGCTTAGAGATGTCAAATGGACACATGGATTCGAAGTTTGACACATCTGCACACTTCTAGAAGGCACTGGCCAAGTGGAGATTCTAGAACAATGAGAAATTTTCTCCCAATTTGACCAACGCACCCTTGAGTGTCGGGAAGTGATTTTCAAAGCACCCTTGAATGGAGGTAACTACATATCCAATGTACTTAGCCCCTTCAGAGACTGCGTTGGTGAGTTCATAGATGATATAACATATAATTAAAAACATGGAAACCTTGCAATGGAAGTCATGGATTATTTGTTTTGTTCTTTGTCTTAGGGCATGTAGCAACTAAAATGATAGGGGATGATAGACCCTATTCATTGGTTCTGGGGATGATTTAAAGTTTAACCAGGTCATTGGGAATTATTTCCAAATTGACCTATAACAAATAGGGTCACTGAAAACTTCTCTAATGTTTTCTTTACCTCTAGAAATACTCAAAAGATTCTGTAACCTCCATCAATGGATTCAAAATGTTGATTACAGTCATAAATGACTATTGGTTTGCGTAATAAGCTCTCTAGCTACCCTGGCTAGGCCCCGAACTACTACTGGAAAAAGCTAGCAGTGATGGCCCCTGGAACTTCACTAAAGGATCTCGGCCTTCAAAATTTCTCTACAGGCTCTGAAAACCACACCATTAGTTCTAGAACATCTTAAACATCCAAAATTGACTATTTTACTTATGAATAAGGCCTCTAGCTCCCTTGGTTAGGCCTCAAACTGTTGTTGCCTCCTAGTGGCCCTTACGGCCCCCTAAACTTTACTGAAGCAAAAAAATAATCAAAATCACTCTAATGGATCTAAAACCCACTCCATTGAGTTTGGAATGTCATAGATAGTCGAAATTGACTATTGGAACTCCAAAATTGGGCGAATCTAGCTCAAGATAAAGACTGAACTCATTTTTCCCAGTGTCACCTAAAAATCCTGCACCAAAACTGGGAAAATTCAATTAAAATGGTGAAAACCCCCAAATTTGGGGCATGCTCCAAACAGACCACTAGAATTAACGTTAGAATTTATTTTAGCCACTGGGTACATGTCACATGATTTACGATCTATCCAAAACCGTCGGCAGAGGTTACGGTTCGGTTAACAAACGTCACATTAAACCCTTGCCATGTGACAAGGTTAATAAACTGGCGGCTTTATGGCGGCGGTTAGAGATTTGGCCCGCGGTCTTAACGCCATAGACATTTTGGGGGGGGGGGGTGCTGGCCCCTCGGGGTTGGCCCTCCAAACCCCCAAATAGTAAATCAAGCAACTTTAAATATGACTGTGATGCTTATACTGTTAGGAAACATGCGTAGGTGGGTTGGTAAGGGTCGGCGTTGCGGGCGGGAAGTCCCGTGTTCGACTTCGGTCGAGAAAAAAAAAAAATTACATGGTCTTGGGGACATGTGGTAGCCTCAGGGTTGGCCACGTGTTGCTCTGTAATTGGCCCATAAAAAAATGTGCTCCCAATCTGTGAGCCACATTGTGCCACTTGTCCAATGCTGATTGTACCGAATGGAATATTTTGGGGAATATTTCGAGATTATTCCCTAGAATATTCTCTTTTAAAATCTTCCCAATCCAAATCAAACTTGGTCAAAGTCCAATTTTTGCAGTTTACTGGACTTTTCAAACTGTGATAACTTCTTCATACGGTGTTGGTTTTTCGAACCGTTTATGGCACCGAAATCAGGAAGACGAGATCTATCCAGTCGCTCTAGTTCAACACACTTCTGAGAACTTTGAATTTCGAGCTATCACTTTGGTCTATGATCTAGTTTTGATCACACCTCCCCATTGGGAATATTTTGGACCCCAAAAGGCTGATATACTGATCTATACAATAGATGAGAGTACAAAACCATTTTCTCTTCAGCCTCCATGCACTTGCCTTGCATGGCTAGTGCCTTTGAGCTACAACTCAAAGATAATCGACACTTCCCTTCCTGAATTCTCCCAATTTGACCAATGCACCCTTGAGTGTCGGGAAGTGCTTTGCAAATCACCCTTGAATGGAGGTAACTACATATCCAACGTACTTAGTCGCTTCAGAGACTGCGTTGGTGAGTTCATAGGTGATATAACATATAATTCAAAACTTGGAAACCTTGCAATGGAAGTCATGGATGATTTGTCTTTGTTTTTTTTCTTAGGGCATGTAGCAACTAAAATGATAGGGGATGATAGACCGTATTCATTGGTTCTGGGGATGATTTCAAGTTTAACCAGGTCATTGGGAATTATTTCCAAATTGACCTATAACAACTAGGGTCACTGAAAACTTCTCTAATGTTTTCTTGACCTATGGAAATCCTCAAAAGCTTTTATAAACCCTATCAATGGATTAAAAATGCTGATTATAGTTATAAATTACTATTGGTTTGGGTAATAAGGTCTCTAGCTACCCTGGCTAGGCCCCAAACTGCTGCTGGCAAAAGCTAGCATTGATGGCCCCTGGAACTTCACTAAAGGATCTCAGCCTTCAAAATTTCTCTACAGGCTCTGCAAACCACACCATTAGTTCTATATCATCTAAAACATCCAAAATTGACTATTTTACTTATGAATAAGGCCTCTAGCTCCCTTGGCTAGGCCTCAAACTGTTGTTGCCTCCTAGCGGCCCTCGTGGCCCCTTAAACTTTACTGAAGAAAACAAATAATCAAAATCTCTCTAATGGATCTGCAACCCACTCCATTGAGTTTGGAATGTTTGAGATAGTCAAAATTGACTATTGGCACTCCAAAATTGGGCAAATCTAGCTTAAGATAAAGCCCGAACTCATTTTGCCCAGTGTCACCTAAAAATCCTACACCAAAACTAGGAAAATTCAGTTAAACTGGTGAAAAACCCCAATTTTAGGGCATGCTCCAAATAGACCACTAAAATTAAAGTTAGCATTTATTTTAGCGGTTGGGTACATGTCACATGATTTACAATCTATCCAAAACCATCGGTACAGGTTATGGTTCGGTTAACAAACGTCGCATTAAACCCTCGCCACGTGACAAGGTTAATAAACTGTTGGGGTCATGGCTTTATGGCGGTAGTTAGATATTTGGCCTATGGTCTTAGCACCATAGACATATGGGGGGGGGGGCTGGAGCCTCGAGGTTGGCCCTCCAAACCCCCAAATCATAAATCAACCAACTTTAAATATGACTGCAATGCTTATACTGTTAAGAAACATGCGTAGGCAGGTTGGTAAGGGTCGGCGTTGCGGGCGGGGATGTCTCGTGTTTGAATTTGAACGAGAAAAACCAATTTTGTTACACGGTCCTAGGGACACATGTCAGCCTCAGGGCTGGCCACGTGTCGCCCTGTAATTGGCCCATAAAAAAAAACATGTGCTCCCAATCTGTGAACCACATTGCGCCACTTGTCCAACGCTGATTATACCCAATGAAATATTTTGGGGAATATTTCAAGAATATTCCCTAGAATTTTCTCTTTTAAAATCTTCCCAATCCAAGTCAAACTTGGTCAAAGTCCAATTTTTGTAGTTTACTGGACTTTTCAAACTGCGATAACTTCTTCATACGGTGTCGGTTTTCCGAACTGTTTGTGGCACCGAAATTAGGAAGATGAGATCTATCCATTTGCTATAGTTTAGCACACTTCTGAACACTTTGAATTTCGAGCTATCACTTTGGTCCATGATCCAGTTCTGATCACACCTCCCCATTGGGAATCTTTTGGACCCCAAAAGGCTGATATACTGATCTGTATAATAGATAAGAGTACAAAACCCTTTTATTTTCAGCTTCCATACACTTGCCTTGCATGACTAGTTCCTTTGAGTTACAACTCAAAGGTAGTTGACACTTCCCTTCTTGAATGCTCTTGTCCTTCTGTTAAGAACTGTCTTCCTTGCACTCACTCAGAAATTTCTGGTGAGAAATTACAATTACATAAGGTAGTTGAACATCGTTGCCTTGATCATTGATCCAAGGTGGCTCAAAAAAACATGAGATTACAACATATATACATGCATACATAACCTAAATTTTCATATGTACAAATCAATGTATGTCTTACTTTGTTAAGAAGTCAAACCACTTCTTACCAAGCCACTTCCACGACGAATTTTTCTGCTGCAAATCTTCTCATGTGAAACATTTGTTCTCACATCAATGATGGAATTATTGGTTCCACTTTTGCGAGTATTTCTGTCCTCTTGCCCCATGTGCCTGGGATGAATAATTGGATGCAATGTCCAACATTTGGAAGCAACATGTCCCCTTTTCTGGCAATGTGTGCAAGTCTTATGCACCTTCTTTGCAATTTTTTTTTTTCATCTGCTTCCTTTATGCCTTCATCCTCATACAGCATCTCGAAACATCATGGTTAAACTGACCACAATATGCACAAAAACTCTTTATTCCATTTAAGCATGAAAAATTGTCATACCTTGCAGAAACATAATCAACTTGACTATGGGAAGAATTATACCTCACATGCTACCTTGAATGTCCATACTTTTTTCCTTCTTGAGGAGATGAGCTACTAGAGGTTCCAACTTTCTCTTTAAGACTAACATCAATGTTCTTGTCTTGATAACTGTCCGAAATCGCATGCTCGCCATAAGATGCATGTATACAATATTCTTGTTGCAACATTGGCTTCAAACAATGGAAATCAACTTGAAAACAAACTTGACATGTTTGCGGTTTAGAACTTGGAACAAAAGTTCTTTTTGAAGTTGCCTCACATGCTTTCATGGCTTTGGAGTCTTCGCCATAAGATTGAACATAACCAAGACCAAATTTCTTAGGTCGTTCCTAAACCAAAATAAGATCAATCATGCCTTGTGCATGTTTTCCTAATCCCTTGCCTTCATAGCCCATTTTAAACATTAACTTGGACCCTATACCTCTAGTGTGATTTTCAAATGAACCAACACATCTTTCTGAAGAGGAAATTGAAGACAAATTAGAGTGAATTACCTATGCTTCACGCATGTTCTTGGGCAAAGCCTCTTGGGCTTGATGGAGCTGCATACCCATATCATGCATTATGTGTAGAATTTCTTCCTTCTCTTACTTCATAGCAAACAATTACTCTCGAAGTTCAGTGCTTTCTCTTCTATCTTCAAACAGAATTTGCACCATGTCCTTCAAGATGTAGAAGTCTTGCTTCATATCTTCATTGAAGAATATTGTGAAGGAGGAGGATTTGGAAACTTCACTTGATGAAGTTTTCATAATGAAAATGAACAAAATAACTTCAAAAAAGTTCACAAATCTTTCAAAACAAATGAAAAATATTTTGAACAAAATGGCTAAAGAGTCAAGCTCTTATTCAAGCAGCCTTTTGCAGACAAACCCTTCTTGTGCTTCAAGGGTTTGATTGAGGTCCTTTAGCTAAGGAAGTTTCTTTGAGCCCTTCTTCATTCTTGTCCTCTTCCTGGAATTAGTTATCAGTATCTTTCCCTCCACCTCTAGCAAACTCAAGCAATAGTCATTTTGCAAAAAGTAAAACAATCAAATCCTTTGCACTATTTAAACACCTTTCAAGTCAAACAAGAAAGCTATTTCTCTGTAAATCAAGCAAAAAAGTGCTCTGATACCAACCTGATCTGAAAATGGGTTGGATAACCTGTTATTATTTTCAATAACCTCCCACTCAGTTAAACAAATAAAAGATATAGCTTATACTTGACAATTTGCGGAATTTATGCTTGAAACATGTGTACAATTTTTAACTATTTAAGTGTCTTAAGTCCATTTGTTTTTGCTGAAATTAAAAATGTGTAACAAAAATATAATGCAGGAATAAAAAATCTACACATAACAGCAAAATTAATTTAGGATTTCACCTGAATATCGTGGGCTACATCTCCTTGAGCTTTTGTCATCTTGACTTGGATCTTTGGGATTATGGCAAAGTTTCTTTTACAAGTTCCACACTTAACTCCAATGGTTACTAAACAAAACCAAAGATCTTATAATACCATCTATATCCCTCTCATGGCTGTCATCACTCTGCAAACAAATCTAGGCTCCCTTAGACTTGATTCCTTCTATCGGCACTCTGAGCTTCCCTAAGCTTCTCCATGGCACTAACTCCTTCATAATTCTGTTTCTATCCCTGGAACCTTATCTACTATCTAAAAAACACATCAGACACCAAAAATTTACTGATCATTTGCTCAAAATTAGCACTTCATCCCCAACCTAGGCCTTACTCCACGGTTTTCCCTAAGTTGCCCAAAAATTCCCCAAAGATTCTTGAGCTCTAGAAGTCTTAAAATGGATCTAAAAATTCCTTCATTCGATTTATAATTCCAAAATTAGTCAGCATAGACTATTTTTTCGCTGAAAATGGCCTTTGGTTGCTTCGGTTTCGCCTCCAACACCTGTGGGCACCCCTTGTCACTAAGGTCACTGAAAAATTCCATGATGGGTTCTTGACCTCTAGAAGTCCTCAAAATATTTTTAAATCTCCATCAATGCATTCATAATGCTGATTATAGTTAGAAATGACTATTGGTTCGCTGAATAAGGTCTGTAGCTTCCCTGGCTAGGCCTCGAACTACTGCTATAAAAAGTTGGCACTAATGGCCCCTGGAAATTCACTGAAGCATATCCATCTTCAAAAGTTCTCTAAAGGCTCTTAAAACCACAACATTAGTTCCATAACATCTGAAACATCCAAAATTGACTATTGGATTTATGAATAAGGCCTCTAGCTCCCTTGGCTAGGCCTCAAACTGTTGTTGCCTCCTGGTGGCCCCTTGAACTTCACTGAAGACAAAACCTGCTCAGAATTTCTTTGATGGCTCTGCAACCCACTCCATTGAGTCTAGAATGTTGGAGATAGTCAAAATTGACTATTGGCACTCCAAAATTGGGCAAATCTAGCTCAATATAGAGCCTGAACTCATTTTTCCTAGTGTCACCTAAAAATCCTCCACCAAAACTGGAAAACTTCAGTTAAACTGGTGAAAACCCCCAAATTTGGGGTGTGCTCCAAACTGACCGCCAGAATTAATGTTAGCATTTATTTTAGCCATTGGGTACCTGTCACATGATTTACGGTCGATCCAAAACCATCGGCAGAGGTTACAGTTCAGTTAACAAACGTCGCATTAAACCCCCGCCATGTGACAAGGTTAATAAACCGTCAGAGTCATGGCTTTATGACAGTGGTTAGAGATTTGGCCTGCAGTCTTAGCACCATGGCCATATGGGGGGCGGGGGGGGGGGCTGGCCCTCCAAACCATAAATCTAGAAACCGTAAATCTACCAACTTTAAATATGACTGCGATGCTGATATTCTTAAGAAACATGCGTAGGTGGGTTGGTAAGGCTAGGCGTTGCCGATGAGGAGGTCTCGTGTTCGACTCTGGTGGAGAAAAACCAATTTTTTTACACGGCCCTGGGGACACGTGGCGGCCTCAGGGCTGGCCACATGTCACCCTGTAATTGGCCCATAAAAAAACACGTGCTCCCAATTAGTGAGCCACATTGCACCACTTATCCAACGCTGATTGGATCGAATGGAATATTTCGAGGAATATTCAAAGGAATATTTCAAGGAATATTCCAAGAATGTTCCCTAGAATATTCTTTTTAAAAATTTCTCAATCCAAGTCAAACTTGGTCAAAGTCTAATTTTTGCAGTTTACTGGACTTTTCAAACTGCAATAACTTCATGCAGTGTCGATTTTTCGAACTGTTGGAGGTGCCAGAATCAGGAAGATGAGATTTATTTGGTCACTCAGGTTCGGCACACTTTCGAACAATTTAAATTTTGAGCTATCACTTTGGTCCATGATCCAATTCTGATCACACACATAACTCTCTTCTCTCTCTTAATGTGAGATATAACAGTGTCCAATAAGTACCAAGTCAGCCCTCCAAAATCTATCCACAAATTTTATTTCAACTATCCACAATGAAGTTGATCAAATTCTTGACTTAGATTTATACTAGCGTCAAATTTAGGCCTTTTTTACTTTCCCAAAATGCTTAGTATTGTAAAATCTCTTTCGGTAATAATCACATATAATGGAACATTGTCAAGCATAGATTCTAAAAAACCTTAGTATTCACCACCTAATAGACTATGATTTCAACTCTAAATGGGGATTTCAAATCTAGATGGGATCAGATATTACAAACAAGGCTTGAACTTCACCCTTAGAATGGGCTCAGGACTCATCACATAACATACTTGGACTTTATCTTAGATAATTTTAGACTTCACAAATTCCATAGAGATGGTGTTCCACTGGAGGCTTGTTCAAGTCTTGACCTAGTCACCATAGGGTTTCAAGGCAAGCTATAAAATGAGAAGAGCTATCATTTGTTGTGGGTGGAGAGAGCCAATAGATTACCTCCAACTCACATGAAAGCTATTCTTCTTGGTCAAACACCTCAACCTCTATCATGAGACCATCTATAGGGATACTTATGATCTAGTCTACATCCTCTAATGTAGGTGTCATTTTTCCCCGCGGGAACACAAATGTCACCACTACAGGAAGAGAGTATTTAAGACATTTTCTTAAGACAAAATAATCATTTTGTCTTAATATTATCATTTCATCTTAAATATTTATTCCTATTCAAATATTTTATTTTGATATTTTTAATTATTTAAAAATAAAATGGTCTTGCACGCGTAACTAAACTTCTATCCACTATGTAGCTTGGCTTTTTGTGTGACTTTTGCATCTGGAGGAGGAGATATGTGGAAATTGAGCCCTAAATATCCTCTCGATGTATCTAAACTAAGAACTGTGATGGAATTATCAGGGATCCACCCTCGATATATCCAGGCTGAGTATCATGTTGGAGAGATTGGGGATTCGAACTCCATATTTCAACATTGATGCTCTCATGGTCGATATCTGCAATAAAGTCATCGAAAATGAGTGCAAGTTGTCGAAGATCACTAAGGAGACCACAAATCTTGAAAAAAATATCGTTTCCATGATTTTAAGTGGCAAATGAGATGAATTGAAGCCCAATTCCTGCAATGTGGTTCAAGTTGGGGGACATCACACCTATGCTGGCACTAAAATTCATGCGATGTTTCACTTGATGACCAGGTTGACCTTTTTTCTAGAGTCCATCATAAGAACTTGGTGTCATTACTAGGATACTGCAATGAATCAAGAGAACTTATGATTTTCTACGAGCACATGTCTAGAGGGTCCTTAAGGGATCTTCTATATGGTAAATATGTTGACCAGATACATGTTAGATTAAGTTGGCATATATCATATATCAAATAGCCAAAGTATCGAAAATTTAATTTCCTAATTGGCATATATACTAATATTAAATAGCTGAAGTAGATAAAACTTATTTGCCTTTTGATTTTTTCTTCCAAGTCCTATTGCAGAATATTCTCAGCTAAATTGGAAAACCAAGCTCAAAATAACTTCAGATGCAGCGCAGGGTAACTCTTTTCCGTCTAAGTAATTTCATGATATATGTTTTGTGATATAAAAGGTGGTTCTCATTGTCTATTAATGTATATCTGATCTCATCTAGCTACAATTTATTTTTGAAGGACTGGAATACCTCCATATAGGTTGCACTCCCAAGATAATTCACAGGGATATCAAAATGTGTTGAAATTTCTAAATATTCCGAACAGCAGAGAGGACAATATAGATCCTTTGCCAACATAGAGATTAAAAACAAAATTGTGGACAGAGATGGATTAAAATCACTTCTATTTCATTAAAACAAAGACTGTTACAAAATGAAACTACTTCCTTCAGAACTATAGTGGTTTTGGATTACAAAAAAATTAATCTGACTGCTACACATGCAGTGCCAAAGAAATTCTCCTGCTTCTCTGTCCTTTTTTTTTATTTTTAACACAGTCACTACAATACTACAATTTGCCTTCGGGCATTCTCCTTTTTTTTTATATTGCTCTCGGCATAAACAAAATACACATAGTTAATACATTTATAGCATTACTCACTGTCTATTACATTGTTTATATATATTGTAAATATACATATTTACAATATATATTATACAACATATAATCTAAGTTTAAAACTAAATATAACTAAACTTAAATCGCAGGTTTTAACAAACATTTATACTAAGGTTCTTGAGACCTTAATACGTCGCGGCATACAAAAATATAATACCCAAAGTTTTCAAACCTTATAAAACATTTCATCGTGGACTTTAAAACCTTTTTCAATTTTTTTTCAAATAGATTTATCGCATCCATTTGGGGAATGGATGACTTGAATTTAAAACTTGTGAATGCGCTCCCATTGGTCAACCTATGACACGCTGGTAGACATCAAATGAGGTTCAAACATATTTCATAAGGCTTTTGCATCCATTTTTGAGGAGGCTGACGTAGGCTTCAGAATTTGCGATCGGGTGTTGATTGGCCGATGGCTTGGTGATGTGGAGTTGTGGGCTCCACGGGAGTGATGCCGTTCATTAAAACGCAAATTAATGCGTGGTAAAAAAAAACTAGTAGGTGAGGTTTTAATGTTGAATGTTGGATGGCGTGGGTTTGGAGCCACATTTCTTCATTGCAGAGAAAAGGCTATGACCATTTAACCAAAAATTTTAACTTGCAAGGATTTAAAACCCAGATTGATTGCACAATGGAGTGCAGATTTAAACAAAATAAAATTGTTTCTATTGTTGCATCCTTCTCCCATCAAACTTCAATTTTTGTCCTCCTTATGCTATTGCTGCAATTTGAATTAAATTTCCAACACTCCCCCTTAATTTCAACTGCTGCATTCTCTTGCATACCCAGACATTTCCTCAAATAATTAAAACTTTTCTGCCCCAATGGTTTTGTCAATAAATCATCAAACTGCTCCTCTATTATGCAATGCTTCAAAACAATTTCTCCATTGCTCACTAACTCTCTGATGTAGTGATACTTGGTATCAATGTGTTTCGTTCTCATATGAAATACTGAATTCTTGGAAAAACATATAGCTGAGCTATTATCTAAATACACTGTTGTGCCTTTTACCTGTTCATGACATAAAATTCTCAACATTCTCCTCATCCATACTGCTTGACATGTTGTTGTTGTAGCTGCCACATACTCTACCTCTATTGTTGATAAAGCCACAATTGGTTGTTTCTTAGAACCCCATGAAATGGCTCCTGATCCCAAATGAAAAACATATCCAGAGGTGCTTTTCCTATCATCTATACTTCCAGCCCAATCATTTTCAGTATATCCAATCAATTCAATTTTTTTTGAAGTGGTGTATAAAATTTCATACCTCTTTGTTCCTTTCACATACCTCAGAATTCTTTTTGTTGCTTGCCAATGTGCCTCCTTTGGCCTTTACATAAATCTGGAAATTAAACTCACAACATGCATAATATCTAGCCTAGTTGCAGTCAAATACATAAGGTTGCCAACTATGCTCTTATATAAACTTGGATTAAAATCCTTTTTGTTGTCTTCTTTGCTTAACTTCATTCCCATCATTGTAGGAGTAATTGCTGCCTTGCAATCCTGCATATTAAATCTTTCCAAAACTTCACTCACATATTTAGCTTGAGAGATTAAAATCTTATTTTCATTTTTCTCTACTTCTATTCCTAACAAGTATCTCAACAATCCAATCCCATATCAGTCATCTAAAATTCATGCTTCATGATTGTCTTAAAATTCTCAATGATGTAAGAATCATTACCTATCAATATAACATCATCAACATACAAAACAAAAATGAGCATTTTACCATATTTCTCTTTGATGTATAATGTGGGTTTTCCTTTACATTTCTCAAACCCAATTTCCAGTAGATAGGCATCTATCATTAGGGGAATTTTGAGGTCTAAAATGGGCCTCCTAAGAAAATAATAAAATAATAGCTAAACCAATAAAATAATATTTATGACTTTGAAATTCACTCTTTGCACCACAATCCATGTAACCATGGTTAAATTCATTCAAAATTTGTACCAAAATAAAAGTAATAGAACAATTGTATTGATGTGACTATAAATAAGAATGAGTTTTTCAAAAAAAGTCATTTTCATTGAACAACTAATGCATTTTTGCTTTGTACTTAAATAACTTAAATAAAATATAAATATACGCTCTTAATTTTTAATTATATTTTATGCTATTAATTAAAATTTATATTATTTAAATTGTATAATAACATGTAACTAATATGCTATATAAAAATAATATAATATACTATAATACATTTAATATATTATTTTATGTATGAATTTTATATTACATATTATATTGATTTGATTTATAACATAAGACAAAATAATATATATTCTATAACATTTAGATTATTTTTCATAATATTATATATAATAATATATAATATTAATATAATCATAATGAAATGAATTGAGTTGTTTTTAAAATTAAAGAAAAAAGTATTGAAATAGATTTGATTTATATTTATAACTATATTATAAGATTTATATACATTGAAATTTATTTTTTTTTGCCCCAAACTATGTTAAACCTAATATAAATTTTTTCAACATACAAAACTAATATACGTTTTTCGATCATACAAAACTAAATTTTTTTTTTTCTTTAATTTTATATTTTTGTATTGTTATTAACATTATAATAATATTATTTATAGATTTGATTTATCCTAAAATTACAAGGTTGTATTTTTGTTTATTTTGATTTCATATGTATAATATATATGTATAGATATTAACTTATAATTAATTTTCAATTGAAATTATTAATAAAGTGAGATGAATATATAATTTAAAAATAAATACATGAAAATATAAAAGTATAATATTTATTGAAAACTGTGTAAATACATGAAGATTGTGTAGGGATATGCATTGTTTGTTTCAAGAAATATGAAATGACAATAATAATATTTTATTCAAAAAGTGTGAAATGAAATTTATTATGAGTACTTTACTTTATGACTTTAAAAGTACTTAGAGCACTACCATGGTTAACCATGAATTTTATCCACCATTGAAAATGTGAAATGTAAGTACCTTTAACTCAAGCAATGCCACCTCAACCATTAAGGATGATGTCATCCCCTAAAATGTGATTGGCTCTCATAAAGTGGATTTTTATTGTACATTTTCCTTAGGAGGCCCATTTTAGACTTCAAAATTCCCCTAATGCCTACTGTACCATGCTCTTGGTGCTTGTTTCAGCCCATACAGAGCTTTCTTCAATCTACATACCTTGTGCTCTTGGTCTGCTTTCTCATATCACAGAGGTTGTTCAACATATAACTCTTCCATCAATACTCCACTTAGGAATGTTGATTTCACATCCATTTGGTAAAATTTCCACTTGTATTGTGCTGCTATGGACAACACTGCTCTTAATGTTTCCATTCTTGCAACCGGTGCAAATGTTTCTTCATAATCTCTTCCTTGTTGCTGCTTGTAGCCTTTGACAACAAGTGTGGCCTTGTGCCTTTCAATCTTACCTTAAACATTTTTTTGGTTTTATAAACCCATTTAACTCCAAT
Source organism: Pinus albicaulis (assembly GCA_034641835.2). NCBI lineage: Eukaryota > Viridiplantae > Streptophyta > Pinopsida > Pinales > Pinaceae > Pinus > Pinus albicaulis. Next base: position 346,134,959 of record CM076569.1, on the reverse strand, counting down.
AACTTCTTTACCTTTTGGGAGATCAACTAATTCCCATGTCTTATTTTTCTCTATGGCATTCATTTTTTCATCTATAGCATCTATCCATTTCTTATCTTTTACTGCTTCTTCAAAATGAATAGGATCCTATACATGAAAATACAATGCAAATAAAGAGTTCATACCTTCATTTGTTGCCTCTTGCTCATAAATTTCATTTAGACTTATAAATTTGGTTCCTCTTTCACTTGCTGAACTTGGGCTTGTAGAAGCACTCAAATCTTCTCCTTGTGATGTGCTTGGAGAAGCACTGTCATCACTTCTGAAGGGTGTTCTCATACCTTCTCGTGGTGTCCCTTGCCATCCTTGTGTTGGAGGAGGTGGTGCTGCTAATGAAGGATGTCTTTTAGCCATTTCTTCCTCCTCATCATCATAAGACAAACAACTTTTTATATTCATTGTTTTCTCAATGCTTCCATCCCAAGCTTCTTCCTCAATAAATTGTACATCTCTGCTTATCATAATTTTTTTGGTGGATGGGTTATACATTCTGTATGCTTTGGATTCTTCACTGTATCCAAAAAATATGCAATTCTCCCCCTTACTTTCCAACTTCTTCCTTAGTTGATTTGGAATGTGTGCATAAGCCACACAACCAAAAAATCTCATGCGGGTGACAAATTGTTTTATGCCACTCCATGCTTCTTCCAGAACTATGTTCATAACACTCTTTCTTGGGCATCTATTCAGCACATACACTGCATAATGTATAGCTTTAGCCCAATATTCATTTGGAAAATGTTTTGCCTTCAACATACTTCTTACCATGTCCATGATGGTTCTATTTTTCCTTTCAACAACTCCATTTTGTTGTGGTACATACCTTGCTGTAAATTGTTTATGAATCCCATTTTCTCTGCAAAAACGCAGAAATTCTTTGGAGATACATTCTCCTCCTCTGTCTGTTCTTAAGAATTTAATATGCTGCCCACTTTGATTCTCAACAAGAGCTTTAAAGTGGCAGAACTTCTCAAACACTTCACTCTTCAACTTTAAGAAATAAACCCAAGTTTTTCTTGTGTAATCATCAATAAAGGTAAGCATATAGTGGCTGCTTGAAGGAATCTGCTGGAAGGCATTAGGGTATCCCACATCAGTCCAGCACGAGTGTAACCCGTAGGCCAAAATTTGGAAGGAATCGGACGAAGCAGAGTGACGGAACCAGACCGGAGTACATTTCCGACATGCACAAGATGAAGCTAGCGCACGGAAGAAACCCTCTGAACCAGCCAATAATGAAAGCTGACACAGAGGCAAGATATCCACCGATAGGGTCAAATGGAAATCAAGGTACTGCATGAATCCCAAGTGTGATAATGTATGCTGACATCGAACACAGGGGAAACCACTCAGTCAAAGACCCATAATGATGATCAAATGCTGAGCACAAGGTCACCTATCAATGATGAAAATAGGGCCAGGGCGCGGCTCTAGGTTTACTCTCAGAGCAATGTGTCGTAGTCGATGAGAGACAAACCCACCAACAAGAAGTCAATGGGGACCTTCTCAAACCAACACGAGCAGAAGACCAAAACATCTGATGTGATAGAACAAGATACTGACAAGATGGGGAAGGCCGACTGAATAATGAGTCAAGGGACACCGTAGAATGGCTGACTCTGGTTAGACTTCCCTTGAACAAAATCACGACTCGTGATGACCATGGCAAAAAAAAATGACACTGTATAAGTCTGTTATGCAGGAGGCAAAAACAAACTCTCCATATGATTGGAAGAGATAACCAATTGGGGGAGAACTGACCAGTGAAACAAGGCAAAGGCTGAACCTAGGTCAAAACTAAAACCATCCCAAATGAAGGAAATATATAAGTGTATGTGCTTTGTTCAAGGGCGACAAACTGACACTGTACTGCCATCAAATTACGAATTTACATCTCGTTCCCGCTCTTTTTGTTATATTTGATTTTTTTTGTCTTTTTCATATAATAAGCCTGAAAAAGAATAAAAGAATGCTATAGTACAATGGATAGAACGAGTATCAAGAAACAGATGCACTAGTTCTTGGGATAGGAACAATCCTATGCTCAATGCAAGGTGGCAGAAACTGGTAAGCGATACTCAGTGGAATGTTCCATCCATGGGTAAAAGGGTGTCAAGTCGCGATAGCTAAGTGCATCCAATGGTTAACTTGTACAGACATTCAAGGTCAAAAGTTGGCTTAAACATCGAGTCCAAAATGAAGCCGGCTAAAGGCCAGGATAAGCAAGTAGCCAATATGCAATGCAATAATACAGCTTAACAACACCATGGAGCCTCTAGGGTAATGGCCAGAAAAATGATAGTGAAGAAGAAGAAGAATGAAGCTTCAACACATAAGTCATGGTGGGACTAAAGAGGACTCCCGAGCCTACATAAAATGCAGCATGGGCAACAAGTGATAGCGAGGAACTAACTAGGAAGCCCATGTAAAGGAAGGCTCTACCACTAAGTCATGATTAAATAATCAGCGAGTGAAATGGGTGAAATACTCATGACCTAATGGGATCGACCCTATGGCAAGTGGTTAGAATGGAGGCTAGTATGCAAAATGCAACGGAAAGTGGATTCCCTAACCTATATGCCAGTGAAGATCATATACCTACCATGACGGGTCAGAAGTCATGGATCAAAAACCGGAAAAAATCTCGAGTTCATCAAAATGTACCTGAAAATATACCAATCTGGGCACTTCCAAGCATCCGGGTTATGCAGCTTAAGATAGATTGAAAAAATAAGCATAACAAATTTTTGCGAAAATTTTCAACTTTTGGGCATAAATGCACAAGTTACCTCACATTTGGTTCATTGTTACTTGCTGAATTGGGAAAAAGAGCTCTGGAGAAAAAGCCTCTTTCGTCAAAATAGGAGCAATCGACCGTCAAAATTCGCCGAATTTGTTAGGTAAGCTCTTAATCCATCCTTGTTATCAATTTTGTCCGTTCATAAGTTTAAAATTAAGAAATTTCACCGTAGAATTATTTGTTTTAAATTACGGTTCTGCACATACGTGGGTTTATATTGACCAAGCCGCGTATATACGCGATTGTGTACAGAGAAAGTCGCGTATGCACAACTCGAAATGAAAAAACGTGACTCTAATGGACAAATTATTGAATTTTTGCAGGATGACTATATCATGGAGAGAACGTGAGCACAGTGCCATTGAAAATGAAGTAATGCAGGACCAATTATCACTCAATATTCTCCGAAATTATGGATTGCTCAAATTTTTCACAATGCCAAATATGAAGAGTAATGTCCGGTTGCTCGAAATTCTTGTGAATTATTGGGAACCGGAAGAAGATTGCTTCATAATAGATCAAATGCCCATACGTATCGAAGTGGAAGATATCTATTTTATTACTGGACTCTCCCAGAGGGGGGAGGTAGTAGATTTACATGGCAAACCTTTGAGAGGGCTCACCGTGGAAGATTACGTCCACGTCTACTGCGTAGAGGGTTCCAAGAAAGTTGGGACTCAAATTGCTATCAAAGATTTAAGAGACTTGCACATGAAAATTCTCATATTTACCAATGGCCGGGTAGCAGGATCTGCTTCCCTACACCAGGCATCCAGGACTCAAATGAGTATAGCTGTAGAATGCTTAACTCATTTATATGATTGGTGCACAGCTCTACTAATGAACATGAAGCAACAATTGACTTCTATCCGTAAAGAAAAGACAAAACATTTCGGATATGGCACAATCTTGATGACATTCTTCTTCGAGAAGATTCCTGGACTGAGACCCAAAGTGATCTCTTCTATTAGCAGTCCAAGGGACCCAAGAATTGCCCGATGGGCTGACTTGATGAAGAGACTGGGGGGAAGTGAAGTTCCCCGAACCACCTGGGATGATGAGTTCTTCCAATGGTGGAGAGAAAAAATCATCACTGTGGAGGACTATCCCTATGCCGGGATGGATTTCTGTGGCGATCCAGACCTTGTCCTTCCACCTGGCGCGGCATGGGGTACAGTCGGTAAGATTGCAATTTTCTAATTATATGTTTTTTTTGGATTTTTTCAATATGTATGAAAAAATGAAACATGTTTTTGATTGGATTCAAAGTGACTTACAATATCGTAATGATCATGATACAGATATTGGACCAGTCCGTCCTGATGGTTACCCACGACATAAGCGCCACCGAGGCGAGGCGGAGACAGTAGACTCAGACAGAACCCTCCATGCTGTACAGAGGAACTTGGAGGGTTTAACCTGCCAAGTGCCTATGGCTGTAGTGGAAGATCTACCCGAGGCCATCCACAGACGGGTAGTTGGAGTACCTCGTGACTGGGTGCAGTTATTCCGCTGAGTCGCGACTGCGATCGTGTTCTATAGGAACACAACTTCTAGGTAGGGACCATAGGAGTATATAGATATGATTTACCGGATGACTGTATATTTTTTGAGATTTGAACATGATCGAGCATAAGCCCAAATTTTGTATGACTTATGGATCCAAATTTTGTATAGTTTTTGAACACTCTGATGATATATATACAACGATTTTTGATGTGATGTGACAAATGTATAAAAATGTATGATGTTTTTTATAATTAAATTTTAATGTATGGAATGATTAATATGCCAATCAATTGTTTGATTAGCTAATGAGTCTGCCATCCAATTGTCAGCTCGAGGAATATGAATAAAAGTTAAAAATTGAAAAGACCTTTGTAACAAATGTACCCTCAAGAACAACCGGAGTAAAAATGGATCTCGAACCCGATAAGTATTGTTCAACTGTGACACCACCAGCTGGGAGTCCAAGAAAACTACCAACGAATCAACACCCAAAGATATTGCCTCCGAGAGTAGATAAATAACTGCAGTGTACTCTACTATATTATTGGAAGCAGGACCAATGCAGACTCCTCTTGATACTAACAGCTGACCGGATGGATGATGAAGCACCCAAGCCGCGGAAGCCAAGTTCCGGGTGTGTCTACTAGCATCATCGGCGAAACCAAAATGACTCATGACATCCGACACAACCTGCCAAAGTAGATCAAAACCATCACCATCTCATCAAAGATCGAAAAACCAGATATGTACAAAGCAAAACTACTATATACAAAAGAAAAATGCTAGGCCGAAGCCTAGGCATAATAATTTTTCAAATAGAGCCCATTTCTAGGCTCCGGCAACTCATTCCCTTCAAAATCAACCAAGTTATATGCTCATTTTTTAAGGACTTTTTTAACGATAAAGGGGCCATACCACATAGACTTAAACTTTCCTACCCCCAGGGCATGTTTTTCTTGGGAATAGACCAAAACAAGGTCACCTTCCGAAAAAACCCTAGGCTTGACTGCCTTATCATACTGAACTTTAACTCGGTTTTTATGCGCTTCATTCATCGTGGCGGCATCCCGAAGCTGCTCATCGAGATGTTCCAAATGAAGGAGACGTTCTTCAAGACTAGAAGTGTCAAGAAAAAGTTCAACAGCTAACTTAAGAGAAGGAATCTCACATTCAATGGGAAATACAGATTCCAACCCGTAAACTAGCTGAAACGGAGTAAAGCCAGTTGCAGTTTTCACTGACGTCCTGTATTCCCAAAGTGCAGGATATAGCATGATATGCCAGTTGGATCGAGCTTTATTAATTGTCCTTTGAAGAATTGTCTTCAAGGATTTATTCACGGCTTCCACTTGCCCATTGGTCTGAGGATAATACAGAGATGAATGCTCCTGTCGGAAACCTAATTTTAGAGCCAACTCAACCATCATGCTATTCTGAAAATGACTTCCATGATCAGTGACAATCTCTCCAGGAATACCAAAACGAGCAATAACCTGGTTGAAAAGAAAAAGAGCTGCAGTCTCACCATCATTCCCAAAAGTAGGCATAGCCTTGACCCACTTCGTAAAGTAGTCTACTGCTACAATAATGTACTTGTGACCTTTAGCCGAAGGCAGGTTACAAGTAGTATAATCAATACCCCACTTTGTAAAGGGAACAACAGTAATGACTGGAAAAAGAGGAGCTGGATGAGCGCGCATTTTTCGAGTATAAACTTGACACAGATGACACTTTTTGACTGACTCCACACAATCTTTGAAAATCGAAGGCCAAAAGTACCCAACACGCAAGATCTTTTGTGCTGTAGCAAGCCCAGATAAATGACCACCACGAGCTCCACTGTGGCAATCATTCAGCACAGCCTCAGCTTCTTCGAGAGTTAAGCAACATCTCAAGATTGAATCAACCCCTCGACGGTATAAAGCATCACCAATGATCAAGTAATTTTTAGCCAAGTGACGCAACTTACGACGCTCATCTTTCGAAAAAGTAGAGGGAAACTTCGCAGTCTGAAGATACACAATGATATCTCCATACCAAGGATCCTGTGGAGAGATAAGAAACAAATGTTCATCCGGGAAGGATTCATCATAGACTATCTCGTCCCCACAGGGCAACTTGGAGATCAATTCCACGAAAACCAATGATTTCTTGGACTTGGCAGACATAAAATCAAGATAAAATTACTGTAAAATGACAATCCATCTATTGTATTTTCCCCCAATCACTCGCCTACTGAGAACAAATTGAAATGGATTGGCTGCTGCCAAAACATAAGTTTTTCGTAAAACAATATAATGACGGAGTTGCTGCACAACATGAACATCTGCTAAAGCTAGATTTTCTATCGGAGTATACCGGAGTTCAGGTCCTACCAATCCTCGACTAAGATAGTATATAACATGCTCTACAAGAGCATCATCTTCCTGAACCAGAACCATACCAATGGTAGATTCTGCTGCTGCAAGATACAAAAGGAAATCCCTACTATAATCAGGTGGGCTCAATAAAGGAGCAGAGGTCAATGCTTTTTTCAAAGCATGGAATGAGCGTTGAGCGAAGTCATCCCAAAAGAATGGAACTCCCTTCTTCAACAATCTCATAAATCCTTTGGTAACTTCAGCATAATTTACGATAAATATTCGAAGAAAATTAGCTTTTTCTTGTAGACTTTGAAGTTGACAAATAGACGACGGGGGAGGCAACCGAAGTATTGCCTGAACCTTGAAGGGATCTACCCTAATCCCTTCCCTAGACACAATGAATCCCAATAACTGTTCGGATGTAACCGCGAAAACAAACTTGTTCGGATTCAACCTAATCTTGTAGAAATGACATCGTTCAAATACTTGATGGAGGTGAGCAGGATGATCCATTCTCTTTCGAGAATGAGCAGCTAAATCATCCAAATATGCCTTGATAATATGTTTGATGTCATGGAACGCATATGACATGGCCCGTTGAAATGTAGCCCCAACATTTTTAAGACCAAAAGGAATCTTCTTGTAAGAAATAGCACCCTAGGGACAAATAAAGGCAGTCTTATGCTGACCTTCAGGACGGATAGTAATTTAATTATATCCAGAAAAATCGTCCATGAAGGAGAAAATCTCATTACCGGCACACTCATCAATGATCTGATCTATAAATGGTGAGGGGTAATTATATTTTGGACATGCTTTATTAAGGTCTCTGAAATCAATGAAAACTCGAATTTTTCCTTGCTTTTTATCTATGGGAACAGGGTTTGAAACCCATTCAGTCAAAGGAATAGGGAAAATGAATCCCGCCTTGAGAAGCTTCTCTACCTCGGATTTTATAGTTGCAACCTTCCTAGGATTGACCGAACGAAGTTTTTGCCTGATAGGCTTAGCATTTTCGTAAGTCTTGATCTCATGCTGGACAATAGATGGATCTATACCAGGCATTTCCTCATAAGACCAAGCGAATACATCCCTATACTCTTTAAAGAGATCGGTGTAAATCTGAATCTCTTCAGGGGAACATTCAGCTCCGATGAAAACATTCTCTATAACATTGGGATCCCTGGAAATGTTCACCGGGATAGTTGGAGAAATCACAGCCATGTTCCCTTCAGCATATACCTGTGTTGGTGCTAAAGGGTTCAGGACTAGGAGAATAGGGCCAGGAGACACAGGACTTGGAAAACTTGATTCAACTTCTCTCAAATCAGGTAAAAAGTAAGACTGATGATGCAAATCATCCCACGGTCTATCTATACGAGTCATAGCTTCTTGAATGGCCTCTTCAGATGGAAGAGTGGTATCAAGGCAATCCTGGGCAGAAGAAGAACTAAGTGTTCAAGCCGGAGCCACATCTCCATCCAACTCTTCCGGTGAAAGAGGAGCTGGAATGGACTCTGCAGTGTCAACAATAGATTGATAAACAATCTCAGTTGTAGACATCGGAAATGCCATTCCACCCACTTGACCTTCCACTAATGTGGTTGTAGGGGAAGGTAAGGTCCAAGGGTCCGAAAAATAATGAGTTCTGAAGAAATCTCTTCGAAGAGGAGCCCTGGAGGATGAAATTGCATTTATATGAACAGTAGGAGGTGGAATATCAAAATTACCCATCAAAGAAGAATACATTCCAACCCCTAAATTCTCAACAGGCGACTTGGCCTTATCCAACTTTGGAATAGTTGAGTCAATAGATGCATTCGGGTCTACAGGAGAACAATCCAGTTGATCCACCGTAATAATCCTCCCTTCGCGAGGGAAACAAATAATCTGAAATAATGAAGATGCAATGGCATCCATCTCATAAATCCAGTTTCTCCCCAACAGAAGGTTGTAGTCCAAGCTTGCATCAACTATCTCAACCTCTATATTTACAGTTTTTCCCCCAACACAGATGGGAAAAGTTGAGACAATACCATGCGGTCTGTGAGAATGACCATCAAACACAGTCAGAAGAGTAGCAAATGGAACAAATGCGGGAGATCCAATTCCCTTCCAACATGTGAGAGACATCACACATGTGGAAGCACCCTCATCAACGACCATTCGGAAAATATTGAATTTTTGGTACGATGATTTAATATGAAAAGCCATATGATGGGGGAGTATCTTTTTAAAATTAGTCATATCGAATGTAATCATAAGAGAGTTCTTTGGATCAACAGCCCCAATAGCAGTGAGCAGAGCACTGCGTTGAGCCGGACAAGACTGGAGCACCTCAAGAGCCGACATGGCACAAGGACTCTGTGCCAGATCTTCCACAATAGAGTAGTTCTGGGTAGCCCTGGCATTTGGATTAATCTTCGTGCGCTTAGTAGATGCTTTGGGCATCCGAGGTATAGGCTCAATAGTAGGCTTCGTGATATGAAGCGGCTCAGTAGCATCGGGAGCACCCTTGTTTCGAAGACTCATCTTAGCCATAATCACGGGATCTCGTGGTGACATCCACGTGAGAACTCATCATGTATATGTTTGATGGATTTTCCCCTTCTTGGGTGCCCCCAGAGGAAGCCCCAGTATTTTGATTCGCGCCAACAACTAGTTGTTGCCCTTGGGGAAAAGGGTTTGTCAACACAGCCTGGGAACTGTAAGAACCCTTCTGAGCTAACAAGCGCTGCGCATCCTGAATTTTAGGGAAAAGGTGAGTAAGATGGTCTCCAGCACATAACTTGCATGGAAACTTCACTTTCTTTTTATCCTTTGGACCCTCACCAACATGCTTGTTGGTTTTATTTGCATTACCCTTCCCATTCTTGCCCATTTTCTTATTACGTCCCTTCTTCTTCCCTTCGGATTGTTGATTTTCTTTAGGGTTAGAAGTCTGAATGGCATTTATCGACAAAGATTGAGAAGGCGATGACTTAGCAGGCACAGCCTGACCAGAAGAAGCAGTTTGTATAGACAACTGCTGCAATTGACTAAGCAGGTTAGCTGCACCACTATTGATCGACCCAATAAGTCCATCACCATGAGGACCAGGTTTAGTCTTTGATAAATCTAATTTAGAGAGAAGAGCATTAGGCAAATATTTATGAAGGACTCTAGACTGAGAATATATCAATTCAAGCTGTTGGGCCCTAAAAATGGCCTGCTCCTTGGAAAATACCCCGGACAGGGATACATCCTAAGAAATATCTGACTGCAGAGATTTCAGAAACCATTCCAAAAGGAATTCTCCTGGAATATGAGCTTTAATAAGCCTCTTCCTTCTCTTCCATTCCTGAATATGATCAGAAATGTGGGTTGCATCTTCCTATTTAAAATTAGCTAGGAGTTCAGTCCCGGCATCATAACGGACAGGAAACTAGAAATGATTTAGAAATGTTGTAGCCAGATCTCCAAACGTAGCAAAACTACCCCCAGTTAACTCAATATACCACTTGGTAGTGTTTCCAGTTAAGGTGCATTGAAACAATCTCAACCTAATCGAATTGTCGATCAGGGAGTTAGAAGAACACCGTAAATGGAAGGTGGTGATATGGTCAGCCGGGTCCTCTCCATTCTTGCCTTCAAACTTTGGAATGTCTGAAGGTAGTTTGGTGGGAACCGGAGGCCACCCCCGACTATATCGGATCAGATCATTTGTCAATTTCGACAGATCTGGCAAGTTTAACGTTGCCAGAAAAGGTAAACGAGGTGGAGCCGAGGATTCCATCCTTGATGGGATGAATTCCCAACATTCTGAAAAGAGTACCCTGGATTTGATGAGGCACCAGGTTTCCAAAAAGGACTCGTAGAAAATGTTGGGCCAAAAGACCCAACATTTGGAGAAGGACCCTGTTAGCCATCAGTATTTTTTTTTACATGTTAGTGATGACTATATCTTCAGCTGAGTTTTCTAGAAACTGATTTCCTTATGTCAATATGTCATCCAGAAAACCCTCCCAAAACTTTTTTTCACCTTTCTACCTATTCAGTCCACCCCTGGAAAAACCACAACCTCCTTGTCAACAATCCTATCTAACCTCAGCCTTATTGGTCTGCCCATCAGCTTTAAAAGGCAAATCCACATCTGTTTCAAAGGTCTCCCCTATGTTAGGAAGTGGCGTTTAGAACATTTCACCTTTGGCAATCATCAAAAAGCCAAAAAAGCCCCCATCTGCAGCAGACCTACCATGACTGATCCCTTAATTTGCAAATGAAGTTGACAAACAGCCTTAAGTCGCGCCACTCATATTCTCTAGGTCTCAGCACTGCATGAAGCCCATTCTCAAGCTGACTAGTAGGTTTTTCACTGTGTTCTATGGTTCTACAAAGACAGGAAATATATTTCATATCATGGAGTAAATGTTTGAGTTTACAGTTAGAGGAACAGCTGCTTCTAAGTGTATTATGAGCCTGAGATGAAGCTGCAAAACAAAGGTCACTCATCAAGACCTTACAGCTCTTTCCAGCATGAAAATCACAGTAAGAAAGGGTCGCCACTGTCTCAGCAAAATGGTAAATTGTCAAGGCCCAGAACCTCCTTCATTTACAAGCAGAGGGTTAGGGCGCCTCCTTCATCCATAAGCAGAGGGCGCAGGCCAGTGATTGACTCAGAAGGTTGCAGAAGTCCAGGTTTTCCCTTACTAAAACAATGAAACAATATCTTCAGGTTTCATGAATGTAATTGCTGACCATAACAGGATTATAGTAGAAATATGATAAGCTCAAAGGAAAGGGGAGTTTGTCCTGATAAAAGAGCTCATTTCAAACTTGCAAACCATATGGATTGTTGAACTCTAGAAGGACCTGTCATCAGTAAACATCCAAATCATAAGAGGCCTGTTTTGGTTCAAAATCAAATAAGACAGATGTTAACCAATGCTATTACACAGGCAGGAGAAAGTGCTTGGTTTTTTCAAGGAAACACTGACCTTCATAGTCACAAGGTTTGTTTGTTAAATTAATCAATCATGAGATGCAACAAGCCAAATGTTTAATTCACCCTTAGGACAATACAAGGAGACAGTATTACTCTGGCTAGGGTTTCTGCTGACACACAATGATGCTTGCAAGTGAACGTGCTTAGACTGATGTTTTCCAAGTGGTCTACTTAACATCACCTTCAGAGAAGGCTGTCTCGAAAAGAATTGTTAAAAAACCTTCAAACACCTTATCTAATGGAGAGCCTCCTCCATGCATGAGTAGAGGGCCAAAACTACTGCAGGGTGCCGAAACTGATTGATGCAAGAAAGTAGTGGAAGGATACCAAGGACTGAAACAAGGTCACTGCACAGATGAATGACAGTTCTGATAATGTAAAGATACTGATACTCCTATTTCAAGAACTATCTGTCAGACAGTACATCTAGTTGAAAGGAGAAGGTATTGAACATATTGTATGCTATGAATGCCAAAGGAGCAGTTGTTTTAAAAAGGGTTAAAGACATTCCATGATCACCTATCCAGAAATCAAGGGAAATCCTTCTGAGCAAACAAAGAAGTCTAGGGTGAAAGGATGCCACCTAAAAATTGTATTTACAATCCAGAGAAAAACTTGTGAAACACCTAGAAGCAGCAATTTATCACTGGGAAAGTAAACAGTGACCAAGGTTGAGTCATAAAATGCATGATGACAGGTATGCAATGCTATGAATAGACAAAGAGACAATTTTGAACATATGTGTGCCACTAATATAAAAAAGAAGACTTTCTCCTTGAGGAAAGGGTCAATCAGCAAAATAATATCATATATCAAAGGTCCAAAGAGGCGCCTTTCAAGAAGGGGTGTCTACAGTTTTTCAAATATTTTGGTGCATTATGAGATAGCCCTTCTTTGCTAACAATCACCAAGAGAGGGAAGCAGTGAACATAGTTCAGTCATGAAATGGTGCTATTAATAAAAAGGGTTTAATACACTGATCAGAACAATATAAAGACTGTGTGCCAAGGGCCCTGTTTTCATATTTTACAAGCTGGTCTTTTCAAATGAAGAGGCAAATGGTATATGATCTTATTGTTAGGCAGAAGGAATTTTTTTTTGATGAATTATCACTGTTTATATTTCCTAAAACAGACACAATGATCATCATCCCAAAGGACAGTTTCGGCACAAAGATACAGTATAGCAAAAGCAGTGACAGGGATGTGGCACAGTGAGTTGTAAAGCAGAGAATCATGTTATAAAAAGAAACAGCTAGAAGAAGACACTTACAGTCCAGAAGGAAACCTGTAAATCACCTAGGGACCAAGATTGTTAAACTGATTGCAAGGGCACCGGTGGTCTCCTGTAAGTGATAAGGCAACTTTCAAATACCTTTGACAGTTTTTTGAATGACCTTTTTCTTTTGTTAACATTATCACCTAAAATGCCAAAAAGAGGAACAAAGTCGAGGTTTTGAAATGTCTCTCTTATGAGAACAGGTATGTAACTTCATGAATAGGCAAAGCAAATGTGATGAACTATCACTGTTTAAAAGGAACAACTTGATGCAAACACATTTTTGTATCATTTAAAGAATTTCCACTGTTTGAACGAAAAGCTTCACTATGTTCAAAAATAGCCATAGGGTCTTTATTTTTTTGAATATAGCCGTTGAGGGAGTATCAAAGGAATGAAATAGAGGAGTAGTAAGTCACTTGTGAAATAAAAAAAAAAACCAATTGCCGCAGCTCCCGAGCATCACAACGTGTTTTCAAGCGAATTGAGTTTTTCTGCACTGGTTTAAGGTGGCGCGACGTGCCTGGAGTTAGGCGCGACGTGCCTGGGCGTCGTTTTGTGAAGGTTTTTAACATCGGCGCGACGTGCCTGTAGGCGGGCGCGACGTGCCTGTAGGTGGCCGCCCGACCGCACGACAAGTCCACCCGACACCTTCCTCCGGCGCGACGGGTTTTCTCCAGAGGTTGCCGCGCCCATTTTTCAAGCTGTCCAGGGTTTCTTGCACCCTCTCAAGTGAGCATCCACTAATTTCAAGGTATTTTTATGAGCTCCCATCGTGTGCAAGGTGTTGATAAGTGATAAAACTGTTTGAAAATCCCGTACCTTGCTAGTTTGCTAAAAAAACAAACGCAGTTTCCTACACAGTGAGATGAGGTAATTTAAGAGGGCCGAGGTTGTTAATGAGAGTTTAAACCTTGAAGGCAGGGGTATAAAGTGTAGTGGTGTATATCTCAAAACTCACAAACAAAGAATGTATTGCCTAGACTACTGTGTGCAATGATTTTTTCACCCAAGCTAGGTCTGTCTTCCCTTGCACTGTATTACATCATTGTGGAAAATTGTTGACAGAGAGTTTTCTGTGGGTGAATGTTACATTGAAGGGCAGATTTAATTGATGTTTTTCTAGCTCTGGAGGCAGAAGTATAAAAGCAATTTTTGTTCTCTTAAAACTTCACAAAGAAAGGGGCCTTTTCTGAAGAACAGTTGGTTAGTGTTTGAAATTTGATATTAAAACAGGGGTACAGGTATTTGGGTGGCTTTCTTAAACTCACAAGCAAAAGAGGGTGTTTTCTAAAAAACCATAGTACATTGATATATCACCTAGCATAGCTCTGCTTTTCTTCCACTGAATGGTGTCATTTTGAAGAACTGCGGTTGTGATATGTTTCGAGGGAAGGTCATTTCTAAAGAACATGGTACCAAAACACTTATCACAGCAAGTCTTTTCTAGAGATCTGCCCCTATTTCACTATATTTCACTACTGAAGGTTGGTTGACAGAGAACTTCCAAAGATGACAGCATAGTAAAGGAGCAAAGATTGTTGATGGCTAGATTTCGACATTAAGGGCAGAAGCACCAAAGTGATGTTGAATTTCTCAAAACTTCACAAGTGAAAATGGCCACTGTCTAAAGGGTAGAATGCTTGGTGTTTGCATTTGATATTAAAACAGAGGTGTAGGTATTATGTTGATCTCTTAAGCTCACAAACAGAGAGTATATTTCCTAAAAACCACTGTTGCACTGATTTTACACCTAAACTAAGCCTGCCTTTTCATTACACTACATTATATCATTCTGAAGATTGTTGGACAGAGTTTTCTGAAGGTGAAACAGGGCTATTTTCTAGAAGGCAGGGTTGTTGATGATTGGGCATTTGTTGATGATCAAGTTTACATTGAGGCCAGATGTATAAAGGTGGCGATTGACTTCTCAAAAGTCACAAGTGAAAGGTGTTTTCCTTAACACTGTGGGCTAATTTTTCACATAACCAAAGAGTATCCTTTCTTTCCACTGTATGGTCTCTACAGGAATCTGCTGACAGAAGTGTTTTTCAAGATAAATGACCTAAAAAGCAGGGTTATTATTTTTGAAGTTTGGTGTTGAAGACCCAAATACAAGTGTAAGCAGGCCTCTAACAAAGTCACAAGAGGGGATTTGTTCAAGACTGTGCACAAAGAATCTACAAAGCAGTTCTTACACACAGTGCCATTGTTAAGAAGGACACATAGCTGAAGTGCATCCAGATTTGAAGAACTGTTGTTAATAAGTGTAGAGGGGGCTTATTCAAGGAAGCATTGTTACATTTCATCCAAACCACAGTGCCCATATCTGTCCAAGCAGTTTGGTGGCCTGTCTCAATCCAGCAGAGCATTCCTCATATAGTGAAGGTAGTTCGCCTCTTCCAAAGCTTATTTCAAAGACAGAATGCCTCCAAAACGAGATCACAAAGGCGGACAACATAAGAGATATGAGCCTATCTCCATAGAAGAAATAAATGCTCACCCCTCAGTGCTTTTCAATTTTCATGAAGTAGGCTGTCTTGAATTCTGTCAGAAGATAGAAGAAGTCAAGAGTTTCTCGCCACTTACACATTTGTGCGCTTTGAGATTCAAGGAAAAACACTTCCAATTAGCAGGTCTTAACTTCAAAATCTCTCCAAGGTATGTATCCAAAGCTACCAAGATCCCGTATCATGGTGAAAAATGGTTTAAACAAGCGCATCTTGATTTGGAGGATTATAAACCTTTCATCAAGCCAGAACATAGGGAGACCATCACTGCTATTTTTCCTTTCTCCTATCTTCTTGACAATTATGCTCCACTGATGAAGGCCATAATGAGATATTTCACTTGTGAAGGGAGGTTTAGCCAAATATTTGCCTATCATGTTCGCTTGTTGATGCATTTTACCAGGAGCAGGCAATTAAACCTTCCATACTTTTTGTCCAAGAGCATAGAGAAAATGGCAGCTACTGTCCAAAAGAAAGCTCCACCTCAGCAAATCTCTTCTCTCTTTCATCATTCCTTGATCAAAATCATCTTCTTACACCAGCTGGAGAAGAAAGGAGTTTCATGGGATTTATTCATTAGCCATGCCGATTTCACCAATGTCCCTCCTATTCATGTGTCTCCTACTCAGCCTGTCCATCGCCCAGTGCCTTTATCTAGTAGGCCTACCCCTAAAAAACTCAAGATGACCACTGGGCAGCCAAGTAAACAAGGAGAAGAAGAGGGCATTGAGCCACAGGGAGAAAAGGAGGTTGATGAGCAGCAGCAGCCAGATTTTGAGGGACAGCAGCAGTTGGATATCATTGGACAGCAGCTAGAGGTTGATGAACAACATCAAATTCAGGAAGAGGGACAGCAGCTAAAGGTTGATGAACAGCATCAAATTCAGGAGGAGGGACAGCAGCTAGAGGTTGAGGAACAGCAGCAGACAGAGGTTGAAGAGCAGCAGGTTGAGCAAGCAATTGAAACATCTTTTGAGCCACAAGCTGGACAGGATGTTGGGGAAGGACAGCAAGCTGAAGCTGCCTCCTCAATGGTGACGAAAAATGTCCCTAAGAAGAGGAAATTGCCCAAAAAGACAACTCCTAGCTTGCCAAGGAGAAAGAGCGCTAGATTGACCTTCAAAGGAAAAAGTACAGTTGGAGAAAGCGCCAAACATGGAGGTAAATCAGCTGTCATCCCTATCCCAAGCGATGACAGCGACAATGAGGCACGCATCCTTGAAAACCTCTTCATTCACAAAGAAGGGAAAATTGAGGTGTTACAAGAAGATCTCCAAAGGGCAAGGAATTTCAATCATTTCTTGGAGGTTGAGAACAAACAAATGAAGTTTCATGCAGCCATTCATGAGGCAAGGGCCATCAAGTACAAAAAGGAGGCAGAAAAGGCGCAAGTAAGGATTGAAGAGCTTATTGGCGAATTTGATGATGAAGAGGAGGAGGATCAGCCTAGGCAAAAGAGGCCTAGAACCATCGGGCTTAGGAGAGCCTTGGAGAAACAGAAAGCTGAAGAACAAGCTCAATTCGAAGCTTTTCCTCTCACTACCCTCTTTGAGCGGGAAATTGAGGAAAACAAGGAAGCTTGGCTTGAGAGGGCTAACCAACATTTGGAGACAAAGCTTGAAAAGGCAAACAGGGACCTTGAGCTACAGAGAAAGAGAACTCTTCACTTTCAGAAGCTAAACCAATTCGCCAGGCGCAAATTGAAGGTGGCACAAGAAAAATTGAAGAAATTGAAGGAGAGGCGCCTAGCACGGAAAGAAGCAAAAAGCATATCAGCCCTCGATATTTTAGCTTCAGCTTCGGAGCATGTCTCTATGGACCCTTGAGGGTCATACATGCCAATTTTGGGCCTGTTTCGAAAACTTTTTGTTTTTTGGCATTTTTAGGGTTTTCGCCAAAAACTCATAAATGCGCCATTTCAGTTTGATGAGTCGTCAAGGGAGGAGGGTGATACCAGTGGATTCCATAATTTCATGAGCAGCTCTCCAGCGATTTTCAGGGCATTTGAAGATCATTCGCCCCTCCAAATTGACGAAAAACAGCCTCATTTTACACATTCTGCCCGCCCTATCAGCAGCCTGCTATTTTCTGGGTTTTTGCACACAGGTATAGTTTTGAGGGACTTTCAGAGATCCGATTGAGATAATTCCACTTGCATTGGAAAGCAGACATAGAGAGCTTTCCAACGAGCCATCATGAGCCTCATTTTGACATCGGGAAGGCTTCCATTTGCATCCAACAAGTCAGGGGACCTTTTTCAGGCATAAATATGAAGTATTTTTGCAATTTTTGAACTCCAAAAATCTGCTTTTCCCAAATGTGCGTTAGGCTATTTTTATCATGGGAAAATCATGTAAAGTCAATATAATTTCCATTTTTAGCAGTTTTTTTAGATATTTTATGGGATATTTTGTGCCTTGGGCTTTGCAAAGCCTCAAGGACAAGTTTAGATATTTTGACTTGGCCAATGGGATAGCTAGTTGCTCCATGAGGTTTTCCTCCTTCTAGCCTATTTATCCCATGATTCTCATTGTAAATCGGAGGCTGAACTTGAGAGAAGAATTAATGCATTGGTCATATGAGCTTTGAAGAATACACTTGAGTTATGATTTTTGGACTGCCTCTTGGATGCTTTTGAGGAATGTTGAAGGCTTGTTGATGGATTCCTTGACATGGTAGAATGGTAGAGTGCTTCTTAATGTGTTTTGTCTTCTAGTTTTCACTCATAATTCATTTTTCTTGCTGCTATAGATCAGTAAAGATTGATTTTGAGACATGCCCATGGAGGCACCTCAAAATCCCTGAATCTTCATAGCTTGATGTTTTCTTCTCCCTTAGTTATGCTAAAGAATTCTTAGCCGCTCTTTAGTAACCTAAGGTGTTGTTGCTAAGTTTTATTCATCAGTTCCATGTATGTTGAGTAGGATGTATGGTTTGCCCTACCTACCTATCAGCTGCCCATAGTTCTGTCCATAAAACTTTCTCTTTGACTGATTTGTTGATCATTTAGTTGAACCAAGGAGGCCTAGTCCCGATCTAGCCCTTTGCCTAAAACTATGAAAACTTATTTTTCCAAGTGCCCAATGACTTAGAGATTATGTTTAGGCGTTCCGGCATAGTTTATGAGTTGTTAGTTTGTCTCATGTGTTTTCCCCAAAGTCTGATAGCTATTTCCCGAAGTTAGAGGGTCTTATACCTCTATGTATGGCTAGAATGTTTGATTTCTTATGTATTGATTAGCTTATAGTATTCCTAGCATGATTAATGGCTTGCTATTTACATGTTTATGATTGCTATTAACTAGCTTGCACTTGAAATCCCTTGTCTTTCACCAACTTATTGTTCATTTAATCCATTTTTCCCAGAGATCCCTTCTACTGTGAATCAAATCGGCCCTACAGCAGCTTTACATCATCGCCTCATTAGCTTCCTTGATCTGTTTGACCCCATATCCCAATTTATCTACATCTTGTCATCCAGTTTATGTATTTGATCAGTTTCATCCCTCACAAACTTAAAAACTAAAAAAACCAAAAACACACTTCATAACTAGCCTAATATCAAAGCATCGCAAGTAAACACACCGACATCTTCTACACATATAGAGAGAGCCCTCTCTGAGTCCAGGAAGGCTAGGTCCTTGGGCTCCAAAGCTTGGTTTGATGTTACATCGTCATTTGGCTAGCCAATCAGCCAAATCACGGGACACTAACAGACCCCTTCCCAACGTAGAATTACCAAAGACCGGACCAGTTCCCCCTCCCAAAGTATTGAATGAAGAAGAAAGCCCCTGATAGGGGTTCCAAGCATTAGAAAGAGGGGAAAAAGTCTGATAAGCACTCGAAAAAGGGAAAGAAGCATTCCCTTGGTGACCAGTGTAAAATTGATTCCCTGCCCCCACTGTTGTAAATACAGGGTTCCAACCTGTAAAAGTAGTCGAACTCTGACCTCCAGACCAAGGGTTAAAACTCTGAGTCTAAGAAATAAAAGGAAAAGACCATAAAGAAGGATTTGAACTAGGAATATGCCCAGTTCTGAAGGGGAACTCTTGAAAAGAAGCTGACCCACTAGCCATGGAAGACATGGGTGTAGATGCAGCTGCAGCAGTGGAAAAGGAAAAAGGAGAAATTCCACTAGTGGGCATTCCAAAACAAAAGGGACCAGATTGAGAAGCATGTGCTTGGGTGAAACCAGAGCCAAACACAATAGTACTAGAAGCAATCGTAGATATAGCAATAGTGCCTCCTCCTTCAACTGAAGCGGGAGTCTGAATGCCTGCAGCACTCACAACAGAAGCCGCATTCCCAGTCGTGGCCATCGAAAGGTATGAATAAAATGGAGGATCTTCGGGTCTTGCAGACTCAGGTCCGATGTACTCAACAACAAACGGATAATCAAGAGGAAGAGGAGATGGAAGTGACTGAGGAGACTCAGGTACTTCCTCTACTTATATTCTTAACTCTCCCAGAAACAAGACTCTCGAGGTGAGCGGAACGCTCCTCTCGGAACCAACACCAGAACCAACTACATGACCTTCAAGCCCTTGTGGAGGATCACTCTCCACTACGTCAGATACCATAGAGTGATATTCACCTGCTATGTTACTCCTACGCCTTCTTGAAGAAGGCTCTGCACTCTCAGGAGATAACCCCCGGATTCTCCTCGATCGGCGAGGTGCTTGATCAGCCACTTTAACAAATTTTAATTAGACTCAAAAAAGTATAAAGCTAAGCAAGCTAGGAGCAAAGAGCACTCACAACAACAAAAATCCCTAAGATACAGCCAAGCAAGCAGCCTTCAGGTATTTTCGCATCGGGTGATTAGGATCGGACACCAAAATACGAGAAAGCGAAAAATAGGACCTCCTGAAAGTAGTCTGGGATAATTACGGTCCAGGCCTACTAGCGAAGGTAACATAAACAGTTATGCCGACCTCCTAACAACAGCCTTTGCCGACACAAGTACCCAAGCTTCGCAAGGGCACCCCCCAGAAGTACTGCTGGAAGTGATACGACGTCTGCCTCAGGTACCACGGGTATTCCCCCCTGCAGTCACCTGTGTGGAACCTAGGAATTGCAACTATGGGCACCAATCCGTGTCAGAAGTTGGGAGGAATGGTCTTGAGGCAAGATCCAGCAAATCAGAGAGGGGGTATCTCTCTTCTCGGCCTTCACTTCCCCTCGCGCTTGACTCTCTGGAGGAGAGCTTTCCCAGTCCACCTAACGGAGTTGGATTTCGCTCAATTAATAAACTTCTATGTTTTAGTTTGAGCGGCCTTGGAGAGTTAACTCTCCACTCACCTAATCCAAGGCCCTACAACCTAGCTAGTTGGTGTGTGACACTTAATAAAAAACTTGCTAGTTGTTTTTAGATTATAGTGCTTATTTTAATTGGCTTTTATATTAGGTCAATGGGATATGGAAATGAAACTTGTGGTGTTTTACGATGCAGAAAAGAAATTAATGAAAACAAAACTACATGCAAATGCAGTAATTGCCTTTCGATGAAAATAAATTTCTACACGGGTTCTACGAGACTATATTTTTTCTTTTTAGATAACAAACTTCACACTCGCAAAAATTATGAAAAAGACTAAATGCTTAAGTGCACCTAATGCAAATTACTAAGAGCATGCAAATTATAATATGCAAAATCTAACAAAGCAAAGAGAAATTTCCCAAGAATCCTTCATTTTTATCACTTTTCGGTTGTCCACAAAACTAGTTCCCCAAAATCAGAAACTCTCAGTATAAAGACACCAAAATATGCTTGAAACAAGAGGAAGAAACCAATGACAATTCCCTTCCCAAATCAAGTCAGAAACCAAAGGCAAGAAATCTCAACAAAGCTTCAAAAGATGTAACAAAACAAAAACAAAAATGCAAAACAAAATCAAATGACAAAACAAAATGTTTTTTGAGCATTTGAATTTTATAAAAAGAAGAGCTCTAAGAGACCAAGAAAAGTATCCAATTACCAAGTCAAACAACTCTGAATTTCAAGCAAAACTTCAAAAACGCTCCAAATCTTATAGTGCCACTTAGTAGCAAGATTTATATGAGCAAAAGAAGACAAGAAACTCAGTAACTTAGCCCAGAAGAATAGTACAACCTTGCAGCAAACAAAAAATTCAAAGAACCAAGAAAGACTTTTCAAAAATTGCAACAAGACCTAGTCAAATGAACTCAGGAAAACCAACCAGAAGCAGGAAAAAATCCAAGTGCAAAGCAAAACATAAAATGATGAAAGAGTGTACTAGCAGAAGCTCTCTGTTCTGATTAAGCAGAACAGCCAAGAATCTCCAGAAAGAGATCTTGGTACTCGAACCAGAAATGCAAGCACTAAAAAACAAGATTTTCCTAATAAGCCAGTCTTCAACCAAACAAGAGAGAAAAAGACCAATAACCACTATCAACACAATCCAGAGACTATAAAGACACTGCAGGAACAGGTCTCCACAGGCAGACAAGACCAAAAAGTCCAGAAATCAAAAATTTCAAAATTTACCCAGGCATACGCTACTTGACAGTTTTGAAACAAGCGTGCATACACAACTGTGTCAAAGGAAACCCGCGTATACGCGACTTCCTTTAACAAAAAATGCGTGTATACGTGACTGTGTATAGAAAAAATCACGTATGGAAAGGTAAATAATGAAAAACAAAAATGATCAAGCCTGGATAAAGAACCAGGTCTTCAGTCTGACTGAGAAAAAGTTAACTGGACTGGAAATAATGATTAAAATTGTTGGAAACCTTTCAAACAGCTGAAACCACCCAACAGGGGAATCACAAGAATGCGATCCCCAGCGGAGTCACCAGTTCTGTTTCGGGAAATAACTCCCTAGAGGTTTGTTGGGTCAAAACCTCCACAGATCAGGGCATGCTATTCAAGAAGGACTCACATAACCAAACTTGTATGCTAAAAACTAGATAACATCGATAGTAGAACTCACCCATAATCCTACGTTTGATGTAGATCCCGTGGGGTCCAAACCCCCAGCAACCCTTCTTCCTCTTCAACCTGAAAACCAAGAAAGAATGTGCACGAAAATCTAGTTGTACAGCATATATTTATCCTAAATGTCAGTGAAATCCATGTGAAACATCATATAAAAAATAATAAATGCTTAAATAATAATCTTTTCACATATGCAAGCAGATATTAACACGTGAATTCAGGAACAAGATGGTTCTTCTTCATTACAAACAGCATGTATAGTAATAAAAAGTGGAGAGATCACCGAAATCCTTCCACGATCTTCGAACAGACCGTTGTTCGGATCCGTCCCGCCCTTGCCTCGCTAGGATACTTTCAAGACTTGTACACATGAGATGGCATATAAACTGATGAACATCTCCAGGAAAAAAGGGTTTCCTGTAAAAATTTGGGAAAGTGCAGGAGGCACGGGAAATCAGACTTGAATTGGGATTCCAATAGAGTATAATATCTATAATTTCTCTCTCCCTTAGGCCATGCACATGAGGGGCTTTTATACTCCTCAAAGTAGTTTCAATCAGTTGGAAACAGTTGGCGACATGCTGGGGTGGTTGAACTACTGGAGTTACCATCAACCTAGCCCGAAAATAGGGAATTTTTATATATTTTAAAATGATTTTAATGGCATACGCAGAAAAGTGTGTATGGACTCGTGTATACACGCAGAAAAGTCTAGGCATACCCGCGTATGGGATTTTTAACACTTTTTTTTAAGAATTTTGTTCAAGTTTGTGGGAATGGGTGCCCAAGGCCAAAGAGACAATCATGAATCACATGAGGGTGAAAAATGATGCTATAACACCTAATGGAAAGCTTTCTCTGTGTTGTTTGCCCAAGATGCAGCCTTCACATACGCTGTCTGGCTTTTCAATCAATGGTAGTCCCTTTACCATTCCTTTCCTATGCAACAAATTCTGACCTCCAAAGTTGAGATTTCCAAATATCAAGAGCCATAACCAGTTTTCATCCTTTGCTTCTCTTTAGAATGTCTCTTGTGTCATTGCTACCATTGCAGCTCCTTTCTTCAAATCTGCTCTCATATTGAGAGGAAACATTATGTTTCTTGTCATCTTCACTTGTGCAATTCTCTGTTTGCTTGGTGGTTTATCCATGATGGTGCATACATCATCTTCAAAGAAAACATTGTAGCCTTTCTGAATGAGTTGTCCAATGCTTAAAAGGTTACACTTCATACCAGACACATAATAAACATCTGATATGGATTTATTTTCTTCTTTCTTTGTTAAAACACTTACTCTACCTTTTCCCATGACAAAGACCTTACTGTCTGTCCCCAATGTTACTTGAGACTTTAAATTTTCATTAATCATGGAAAACATAGAAATGTTTCAATTCATATGGTTGCTACATCATGAATCTATAACCATATATCTTCATTTTTCTCTTCAGCCATATTATATGCTAAAAATAAATTCTTTTGGCTGATATTTTCTTTAGTAAAATTAGCACTGGGTCTATTGCCCATGTCACTTGGTTTCTTCCTACATTCATTGGCATAATTCTCATACTTCTTACAGTAATGGCATTAGACTTGGGATTTATCATACCTTTGTCCATGTGCTTGATTTTTTCCACCTTGTTGGCTGCTGACTTGGATTTGAATTTGGCTTTGGTTGCTACCCCTTCCACTTGTATTTGCAGGGATGCTTCTTCCTCCTCTATTTTGGCTTCTGCCTCTTCCTTTTCTTCTGTAGTTTCCTCTGCCTTAACGTCTTCCTCTTCCAAAGGACATTTGGGTCTTGAAGGCATATTCCAAAGATGAGTTTGTTGTTCTACCCAATCTTTGTTCATGTGTCATCAATGATGCATGAAGCTAATCAACAGTAAACTTTGAGAGATCCTTTGTCTCTTCAATGGTTGTTACTATCACATCAAATATTGAGGGTAGGCTCCTCAACACTTTCTCCACTATTATTCTTTCTTCTACTGTCGTTCTACGAGATCTCATTTGGGTGACCAACCCAATCAACATTGTGAATAATGATTCTATTGTATCAGACTCTTTCATACCAATTACTTCAAAATCTCTTCTCATTAACTGAAGCTTTGCAGTCTTTACCTTCTCCATACCTTGGTAGGTTGTCTGGAGGGTATCCCATGCATCCTTGGACCTCTTTTCTACTGCAATCCTTGGAAATAAACTTTCATGTACTACTCGATAGAGATAGAAGAGGGCTTTTGAGTCCTTCTTCCTATTACTCTTCAGAAAATCCTTCTCTGCCTGTGTTAAGGCATTATATGTTTGTTCATCTGCTGGTTCTTCTTAACCATCTTCAACTAGCTCCCATAAATACTGAGAGGTAAACATGGCTCTCATTGTGATTTCCCAATAGTCATAGTTCTTCCCATTGAACTGTGGGAGTTGAGTATTTCTCATACTCCTGCTTGTGTTGGCTCCTACCATAGCTAGCTTACTGAACTATGCTTAAAAAACTTGGCTGTGTTTTTAAATAAACCTTCTCACTACTGAGAGATAAACTTTGTATTTTAAAGAATTCTTTGGACGGCACTTTTTAAACAAACACAAAACTATGTTTTTTAAATACCTTGCTTTGCTGAGCCTTCACACTGTTGGAAAAAACTTCAACAACTCCTTCCTTCCTTCAGCTTCTTTGGAAAATGCAAAGAGCCTGGACTAGCTCTCATACCATGTTGAAATTTCTGAATATTCCAAACAATAGAGAGGAAAATATATTTCCTCTCCCAAAACAAAGATTAAATTATGGACAAATATTGATTAAAAAGACTTCTATTTCATTAAAACAAAGACTGTTACAAAATGAAACTGCTTCCTTCAGAACTACAGTTGTTCTGAATTACAAAAAAAATGATCTGAATGCTACACACGCAGTGCCAAAAAAAATGCTCCTGCTTCTCTGTCTTTTTATTTTTATTTTTAACACAGTCACTGCAATACTACATTCTGCCTTCAGGCATTCTCGTTTTTTTTATATTTCTCTCGGCATAAAAAAATACACATATTCAATAAATTTACAACACTACTCACTATCTATTACATTGTTTATATATATTGTAAATATACATATTTACAATATATATTATAGAGCATATAATCTAAGTTTAAAACAAAATATAACTAAACTTATATCGCAGGTTTTAACAAACATTTATACAAAGGTTCTTGAGACCTTAATATGCCGTGACATACAAAAATATATTACCCAAAGTTTTCAATCCTCATAAAACATTTCATCGCGGACTTTAAAACCTTTTTCAAAATTGTTTCAAATAGATTTATCACATCCATTTTGGGAATGGATGACTCGACTTTAAAACTTGCGAATGTGCTCCCATTGGTCAACCTATGACATGCTGGTAGACTTCAAATCAGGTTCAAACATATTTCATAAGGCCATCACATCCATTTTTTAGGAGGCCGATGTAGGCTTCAGAATTTGCGATCAGGCGTTGATTGGCCAGCGGCTTGGTGATGTGGAGTTGTGGGCTCCAGAGGAGTGATGTGGTTCATTCAAACTGAAATGAATGTGTGGTAAAACAAACTAGTACATGAGGTTTTAATGGTGGCAAGTGCAATGGTTAAATGCTAGATGGTGTGGAGTTGGTGCCACGGTTCTTCATTGCAAAGAAAAGGCTACAACCATTTAAACAAAAATTTTAACTTGCAGGGATTTAAAACCCTAATTGATTGCACAATGGAGTGCAAATTTAAAAAAAATAAAATTGATGTTGTTGCTGCATCCTTCTCCCATCAAACTTCAATATATGTCCTCCTTCTGCTACTGCTGTAGTTGGAATTAAATTTCCAATAAAATGGCCAACATTCTTCTATACAGGAATTTCAATGGAAAACTTGTCGATTTCGGCCTTTCAAGAATGGAAATTGATGGGGAGGCTTATTATGTTATTAATTTAGTGAAAGGAACCTTAGGGTACCTGGATATAGAGTATTTTACACATACAAATTTTGAAATATTCCGAGTAATTACTAATTTATCCGACATAATTCATTTTTGTTTGAGCTTCTTAGCTTATTCTTCAACGGGATGCTTTCACAGGTATTTTAGCACTCACTTGTTAATGGAGAAGAGCGATGTATATAGTTTTGGTGTTGTTTTGTTGGAGATCATCTGTGGTAGACGACCCATAAATGTAAAACTACCTGGAGAGCAATTGAATCTTATTTGATGGGTAAGTGACGCCATTGAATGCCAATGATTTAAATTCGCAACAACGTATTTAACATCAAATTCTGATTATGGTTTTTTCTGGTAAATTTTCTTCTATAGACCGAAAATAATAATAATTATTTTATTAATTATAGGTGACACCATATGTGGAGATGGATGAAAATCCTGCAAACATGGAGAAAATCATAGACAAGAGGTTGGGTAGAAATTACGACATCAACTCCATCATTGGAATTTCCAAATTAGCGATCCGATGTGTTCATGTCGAACCATCCTGTAGGCCGAGCATAGATGAGGTAGTGGAAAATCTGATAGAGGCTATCAAACTCGAGAAGGATAAGGATTCCATAATTTCAAAAATTGATATATAATATGAAGATTTAGGTGCGAGCTCAGCCTGTTTATTTGTAGATTTCAGTGGACCTAAAGAAATCGGCTCTGCTGAAAGCAGCTCAAAAATATCTAAACAAGGATGATAATTTCAATTATTGGTATTTACGGTATAAAATTTTCTGCTTGTTATTATTTTAAGTGAATTTTGTCATTAATAAACTGTGTTAATTAAGATTAAGTAAACCACTCTAACTTAGAAACAAATATATAGAATAACACAAGCACTCGATCTGTAGTCCTGAAAAGATTAATCACCATAAAGTTTAATGCGAAATTAGTTAAATACTAAACCCAAAGAAATTTTTTAATAATCTATAGCATTTAACAACTGAATTTTCCTTATTATGCTATGAAAGTAAGAATTACTGTGCACTAAAACACTTTCAAGGGAAAACTTTATCTTTGAAATGGATATATTTGATTAATACTTCTTTCTAAAGTTTATACATCCATTGGTAGTTTTCTTTTCTAATTTAGTATCAAAATACATTGTTAAAACAAAAAATTTAAGGAGAAAGAAAATTTGGTAGTTGCCTTTTCTAATTTAGTATCAAAATACATTGTTAAAACCGAAAAGTTAAGGAGAAAGAAAATAACAAACCAGTCCTAAATGCAAATTTACCTCCACAATTTATTTGTTAAAAAAATAGTTAATTACTCTCTTTTTAATTTTAGTCTATATAATTCAAAGATCTACGTATATTTATTTCTATTCTAGGTAAAGTTGCAATGTCAGGAATGTTGTTTGTCTTTCTTGATGTTACAACACTAATTAAATTAAAGTATCATTGTGAATCATCATTTTTGTTGGATTTTCTGATAAATCCTTAACATAGAGTGAGGACTAAAATTTCCTCTTTCAACACAAAGATTTCATAAAATAAAGCCGCAGATGGAGCATTAAATATTCATAGACTGGAGAGAAAAAAACATTCCTTTCTTTAATTAATCTGTCAGCTATTACATCCTTCAGAATTGCAGTTACAGTTTTTCTTTTCGTTGCTCCATTGCGCAGCTATTACACACACAGTCTTGCACACACTACTCTATTGTCTTTTTATTGTGTATATATATATATATATATGTTTACAATACATATGAAAATATTATCCTAAGTTAAAACTATTATGTCGTGTCGCATATTAAAAAAGCTCATAAACCTAAGTCTAAAGACTATATGAAAAATAAATATCTCGCGGTGGTGTTTTAAACCATAAGTCAAAACATTACAAATATGTCAGGATACATTTATCGCATCGAACAAAGAGGCAGGTGATATCAACACAAAACTGTGTGATAAGTGAACGGGGGGGAGAATTCAAAGGTTTATCGCATCAATCAACGCGTTGGGTGACCGAACCTTGTTTCATTGCGATGATGCGCCATTGGTCGAGGTCCTGGTGAGTTGGCAGTGGTGGGGTCGCGCTATCGCACAAGTTTTAAAGGGTGATGACGTAGGCAAGAGGGCTTGTGATAAGCCTTTGATTGGTCGACGGTTGTTTTGACGTGGCGGTGGCGGGGTCCACAAAGTTTACGTGGAGTGTTTGAATTCAAACAAAATGGCAAGACATTAAAACGGTTGGTGCATAGGAGTAATGGCGGGTGGTTTCGTGGTTCAGACCACAATTTAACAAATATGGAGGGACTATGACAATGCGGATGTTCGTAGGGTATTTAAACAAAAAATTAAATGCACGAGGTGAGTGCAAAATCAAAACAAAATTGTTACTGCTGTGTCCTTCAAATTCAATCAAAATTGATGTTTTCTGTCCCGCTGTTCATATTGCAATTGGGAGTAATTTCGAACACTCCCCCTTAATCACAAATGATTTTATCTTGCAATCCCAGACTTTTTATGAGATAATTAAAACTTTTCTGCCCCAATGGTTTTGTCAAAATATCTGCAAACTGTTCTTCTATTCTGCAATGTTTCAAAACAACTTCTCCATTTTTCACCAATTCTCTGATATAATGATAATTTTCATCAATGTGTTTTGTTATTTTATGAAACACTGAATTCTTGGATAAACCTATTCCTGAGCTATTATCACAATAAACTGTTGTACCTTTTACCTATTCATAGCACAAATTTCTCTTCATTCTTCTCATCTATATTGCTTGACATGTTGCTGTTGTAGCTACCACATACTCAGCCTCTGTTGTTAATAAAGCCATAATTGGTTGCTTCTTAGAAGCCCATGATATGGCTTCTGATCCCAAATGAAAAACGTATCTAGAGGTACTTTTCTTGTCATCTATACTTCCAGCCCAATCACTGTCAGTATATCCAATTAACTCAAATTTTTCTGAAGAGGTGTATACAATACCATACCTCTTTGTTCCTTTCACATACCTTAGAATTATTTTGGTTTCTTGCCAATGTGCCTCCTTTGGCCTTTCCATGAATCTAGAAATTAAACTTACAACATGCATAATATCTGGCCTATTTGTATTCAAATACATATGGCTATCAACTATGCTCTTATACAAACTTGGATGTACATCCTTGCTGTTGTCTTCATTGCTTAGTTTCAATCCCATTACTGTAGGATTTATTGCTACCTTGCAATCCTGCATGTTAAATCTTTCCAAAACTTCTTTCACATATTTTTCTTGAGAAATAAAAACTTTATTTTCATTTTTCTCTACTTCTATTCCTAAGAAGTATCTTAGAAATCCAATATTAGTCATCTCAAATTATTCTTTCATGATTGTCTTAAAATTTTCAATAAGTAGGTATCATTACCTATGAATATCACATCATCAACATATAAAACAACAATGAGCATCTTACCATCCTTTTCTTTGATGTATAATATGGGTTCTCCTTCACAATTCTAAAAACCATTTTCTAGTAGATGGGCATCTATTCTACTGTACCATGCTCTTGGTGCTTGTTTCAGCCGATATAGAGCTTTCTTCAATTTGCATACTTTGTCCTCTTTGCCTTCTTTCTCATAGCCCAGAGGTTTTTCAATATAAACCTCTTCCATCAATACTCCATTTAGGAATGTTGATTTCACATCCATTTGGTAAACTTTCCATTTGTGTTGTGCTGCTATGGACAACACTGTTCTTACTATTTCCATTCTTGCAACTGGTGCAAAATTTTCTTCATAATCTCTTCCTTGTTACTGCTTGTAGCCTTTGACAACAAGTCTACCCTTGTGCCTTTCAATCTTACCTTCAACATTGCTTTTTATAGACCCATTTTACTCCAATCACTTCTTTACCTTTTGGGAGATCAGCTAATTCTGATGTATTATTTTTCTCTATTGCATTAATCTCTTCATCCATAACATCTATCCATTTTTTATATTTTACTACTTATTCAAAATGAATAGGATCATATATATGACAATAAAATGAAATTAAAGAGTTCATACCTTCATTGGTTACCTCTTTCTCATATATTTCATTCAAACTTTTCAATCTGGTTCTTCTTTCAATTCCTAAAATTGTGCTTGTGGAAGTACTCAAATATTCTCCTTGTGTTGTGCTTGGAGAAGCACTCTCATCACTTCTCAAGGGTGTTCCCATTCATGCTTGAGGTGTTGCATGATGTTCTTGTGTTGGTGGAGGTGGTGCTGCTAATGAGGGATTTCTTCCTTCCAATTCTTCCTCATCATCTTCTTGAGACAAACAAGTTTTTACATTCACTGTTTTCTCAATGCTTCCATCCCAAGCTCCTTCCTCAATAAATTGTACATCTCTGCTTACAATAAAATTTTTGGTAGATGGATTATACAATCTGTATGGCTTTGATTCATCATTGTATCCAACAAATATGCACTTCTCCCCCTTACTGTCCAACTTCTTTCTTAGTTGATCTGGAATATGTGCATAAGCCACACATCCAAATACTTTCATGTGGGTGACAAATTATTTTATGCGACTCCATACTTCTTCTGGAACTCTGTTCATCACACTCTTTTTTGGGCATCTATTCAAAACATATGCTGCAGAGTGTACAGCTTCAACCCAATATTCATTTGGAAAATGTTTTGCCTTCAACATGCTTCTTACCATATCCATGATGGTTCTGTTTTTCCTTTCAACAACTCCATTTTGTTGTGGTGTATACCTTGCTGTAAATTTCTTGTGAATTCCATTTTCTCTACAAAAACGCAGAAAATATTTGGAGATATATTGTCCTCTATCAGTCCTAAAAAATTTTATATGCTGCCCACTTTTATTCGCAACAAGAGCTTTAAAATGGCAGAAATTCTCAAATACTTCACTATTCAACTTTAAGAAATACACCCATGTTTTTCTTTTGTAATCATCAATAAAAGTTAACATATAGTGGCCGCCTCCTAAAGATTGTGTTTGCATTGGTCCACACAAATCAGAATGGACTATTTCTAAGGGTTATTTTTCCCTTATGCTCTTTCCCGATGGAAAAATTTCCCGGTGTTGTTTGCCCAAGATGCAGCCTTCACAAAGGCTGTCTCATTTTTCAATAAATGGCAATCCCTTTAGCATACCTTTTATGTGCAACAAATTTAGGCCTCCAAAGTTGAGATGTCCAAATCTAAAATTCCATAGCCAGTTTTCATCTTTTTCTTCATTTTGGAATGTCTCTTGAGTCACAACTACCATTGCAACTCCTTTCTTCAAATCTGCTCTCATCTTGAGAGGAAACATTCTGTTTCTTGTCATCTTCACTTTTGCAATACTTTTATTTCTTGGTGGTATGTCCATGATGGTACATACTTCATCTTCAAAAAATACATTGTAGCCTTTCTAAATGAGCTTTCCAATGCTCAAAAGGTTACACTTCATACCAGGTACATACTATACATCTGATATGGATTTCTTTTCTCCTTCTCTTGTTAAAACACTTACTTTGCCTTTACCCATGATAGAGACTTTGTTGTCTATTCCCAATGTTACTTGAGACTTCACATATTCATCCAACATGGAAAACATAGAGATGTTTCCAATCATATGGTTGCTACATCCTGAATCTAGAAACCATATATCTTCATTCTTTTCTTCAGCCATATTACATGCTAAAACCAAATTTTCTTGACTCTGATTTTCTTTAGTAA
This sequence comes from Pinus albicaulis, assembly GCA_034641835.2. Lineage (NCBI taxonomy): Eukaryota > Viridiplantae > Streptophyta > Pinopsida > Pinales > Pinaceae > Pinus > Pinus albicaulis. The sequence continues at coordinate 346,102,840 of CM076569.1, read as the reverse complement.
AGTTTGCATTGGGTCTATTACCCAGGTTACTCTTTTTCTTTCTACATTCATTGGCATAGTGCCCATACTTCTTGTCGTAATGAAATTGGACTTGGGATTTATCATACCTTTGTCTATGTGCTTGATTTTGTGCTCCTTTTTGGATGCTGCCTTAGCTTTGACTCTAAATTTGGTTGTTGCCCCTTCCACTTGTACTTGCAGGCCTGTTTATTCCTCCTCTGTTTTAGCTTCTACCTCTACCATTTCCTCGGTATTTTGATCTGTCTTGACCTCTTCCTCTTCCAAAGGAAATCTGGTTCTTGAAGGCACGCTCTAAAGATGAGTTTACTGTTCTGTTCAGCCTTTATTCATGTGTCATCAAGGATGCATGAAGCTCATCAACTGTAAATCTTGAGAGATCCTTTGTGTCTTCAATGGTAGTGACTATCACATTAAATCTTAAGCGTAAACTTCTTAGTATTTTATCCACTATTTTTCTCTCTTATACTGTCTCTCCATGAGATCTCATTTGGGTAACCAACCCAATCAAATATGTGAAGAATGAGTCTAAGCTATTAGACTATTTCATGCAAATAACTTCAAACTCTCTTCTCATTACTTGAAGCTTTGTTGTCTTTACTTTGTCCATACCTTGATAGGTTGTCTGGATGGTATCCCGTGCCTCCTTGGACTTCTTTTCTACTGCAATTCTTGGAAATATACTTTCATGCACTGCTTGATAGAGATAGAAGAGGGCTTTTGAGTCCTTCTTCTTATTACTCTTCAGCAAATATTTTTTTTCCTGTGTTAAGGCATTATACTCATTTGCATCAGCTGGTTCTTCAAATATATCTTCAACCAGTTCTCATAAGTCTTGAGATGAAAACAGGGCTCTCATTGTGATTACCCAATAGTCATAGTTCTTCCCATTGAACTATGGCAGATGAGTACTTCCCATACTCATGCTTGTGCTAGTTCCTGCCATTCCCTTTTCAATGGAGAACTATAAAACTTGACTGTGTATCTAAAATAAAAACTTCCTCACTGTTGGAGAGGTAAACTCTGACTCTTAAAAAAATATTAAATCTTACTGTGCCAATACTTGACTTGCAGAAAGCCTTTCACTCTGCTGGAGACATTCTTCAACAGTCTTCTTGTTCTTTCAACTTCTTTAGGAACTGCTGAGAGCCTGGACTAGCTCTGATACCATGTCGGATTTTCTGATAAATCCTTAATACACAGTGAGGAATAAAATTTCCTCTTTCAACACAGATATTTCATAAAAATAAAGCTGCAGATGGAGCATTAAAAATTCATAGACTGGAGAGAAAAAAAATTCCTTTCTTTCATTAATCTGTCAGCTATTATATCGTTCAGAACTGCGGTTCTGGTTTTTCTTTTCTTTTCTCCACTGCGCAGCTATTACACACATAGTCTTGCACACTCTACTCTACTATATTTTTATTGTAAACATATATATGTTTACAATGCATATGAAAATATTATCCTAAGTTAAAACTATATGAAATTATGTCGTGGCGCATATTAAAAAAACTTATAAACCTAAGTCTAAAGACTATATGAAAAATAAATATGTCGTGGTGGTGTTTTAAACCATAAGTCAAAACATTACAAATATGTCGCAACACATTTATCACATCAAACAAAGAGCCAGGTGACATCAGCACAAAACTGTGCGATAAGTGAACGAGGAGGAGAATGTGAATGTTTATCGCATCAATCAACATGCCAGGTGACTGGACCTTATTTCGTTGCGATGATGTGCCATTGGCCAAGGGGCTGGTGAGTTGGCAGTGGTGGGGTTGTGTTGTCGTGTAGGTTTGAAAGGGTAGTGACGTAGTAAAGAGGGATTGTGATAATCCTTTGATTGGTCGATGGTTGTTTTGACGTGGCGGTGGTGGGGTCCACAAAGTTTACGTGGAGTATTTGAATTCAAACAAAATGGTGCGACATTAAAGCGGTTGGTGCATAGGAGTAATGGCAGGTGGTTTTGTGGTTCAGACCACGATTTAAAAAATCTGGAGGGACTACAACAATGCGGATGTTTGTAGGGTATTTAAACAAAAAATTAAATGCATTGGTTGAGTGCAAAATCAAAACAAAATTGTTGCTGATGTGTCCTTCAATTTTACATCAAAAATGATGTTTTCTATCCTATTGTTCAGATTGCAGTTGGGAGTAATTTCCAACAAATTTATGAAGTCTATAATGTTGTTTGTATTTATTTATGTTACAACACTGGTTAAAATAAAGTATCTTTGTGAAAGAAATTATTGTACTATATGACTCCAAACATTGTGTTTTATAATTTTTTTATTTTTATTGCTAGTCTATGTATATTTATTTCCATTCTAGATAAAGTTGAATTGTCCACAGTGGTGTTTTCCTTTATTGATGTTACGACACTAATTAGATTAATCTAAATTTTCATGACACTAATTAGATTAAATTGTCTTTTTGAATCATCATCATACCACTGAGTTTGAGAAATGGAAGGAAATTATTGTACTATATGACTCCAAACATTGTGTCTTATAATTGCTTTCTTTTATTGCTAGTCCATAGTTAAATATTTATATATGTTTATTTCCATTCTAGATCAAGTTGCACCATCCTTAATTGTGTTAACTTTATTGATGTTACAACACTAATTAGATTAAAGTATCTTTGTGACTCATCATCTTACCATATAGTTTGCAGATAAAGTTGCATTGTTGATCTGAATGGAGTATGTTAGTGTTGTTGTGCTAATTACTATTTCAGATTATGAATTCAATGTATTATATGTGCTTAAGGGTTCAAGTTCTTTTGCAAATTATCAAGTCTCATGAGTGTTTTTCATGTCAATTTAATAGGAAATTTAACATAGAAACAAGAGCTAAATAATAACAAATAAAGTATAGAACATCACCATAAATAACATTAACACATGTATTTGATGAAGGAGTTCACTCCTCTTGGACTACATCTCCTTGGTCCAAATTTCATGGCTTGGGCCTCTATATTATGCTCAAATTGTCAAATTGACCTGTTTACAATGTTATTTTGCTCTTCTAACCTACTCCAATGAGTCCAGAATAGCTCAAAATGATCATCTAGCCTCTTTCTAATCCTGAATTGGTCGAAAACTTCAAAAGTTATGACCATTTTAATTTTTCCCACTATTTGAGGCCCTAAACTAGCAAACTGCAACTAAAACTTGCATTCTTCGGCAAATCAGGGGGTCCGCCAAGTTAATCCGCAATTAATATTAAGTGATAATTTAGTGCTAGGTAAGTGAACTTAAGTGCTAAACCCGCGTTAAAGTTAATCCTCAATTAAAATGGGATTGGGCGTCTTTAAACTGGATTAAACATTAATAAAACATGGGTTAACTTTAAAATTCACGTTAAGGTCTTAACTCCCACCGGTGGCCTTGGAAAATGGTCTTATGGAGTGGGGGATGGCGCTTTGGGGCTGGCCCCTGCCTTCCCCCACCGTAGTAAAATTTTTAATAGAAATATTTATGGCGGCCAATGAATATTAAGATCCATTGTGTAGGCAGGCCTATAGGGCATGCCACTGTGTGATGGGAGGTCGCGGGGTCGAACCTCGATGCCTACACCGAAACCTAGAACAAAAATTTTACACCACCTTTCGACATTGTGGGGGCATGTGGGAGCCCCAGGCTGCACCACGTGTCCTCACCCAGATGACCATAATTAAACCAATAAAATTACACCACGTCACACACAATTCATACCAGTCCCATGCTGCCACTTAGCAGCTTACCATTCACTGGAGAAAATGCCAAAAAAATGACCCTGCATAGTGAGCATGCCACGTCAAATGTACGGACTGTTGACTCGGCATCTGAATATCTTTTTTTTTTTCCTGTTTAGAAAAGTAGACAAAACTCGTTTTCGGGAGCATACGGAGACCATTTTTCATGAAACAAAGTGCATTGGATTCAAAACGACGAGAACTACATGGTCGTTTAGGTTCCAAGCCAATCTAAGAACTTTTACATTTGAGCATAAAACTTATCCCTTGATCATTCATCCCCACTGGAAGCCTTTTGGAACCTAAAATCTATTTAAATACTGAACATGTGGATGAGGGTACAGTTCCCTCGCCCTTCCAGTCTCAATTCACAAGAATTTTCCCAATTTCAACAATCTGAGCTTTTCATAAAAACTAGTATTTTTCCTTGATTCTGGAGACCCTGTCTTGCTACTGTAGACACCATCATGCTGCAATTTCCCTGAATTTGCATAGCAGCATGATGTACTTGAAGAAAAAAATTTATTTCCACCTCGGTCGTCAATCAAAGGAAACTTGAAAACTGTCTCACCTTGAACACTGTTGACACAATGATTTTTAGCTTGTCTTGCTTTGTACTTGCTTCGACTTTTGACCAAATGTTCTCGCCATTGCCATGTACCATTTTGAAACCAAAAACAAGTACTTGTGGAACCTCTACCTTCTTTTTCAAAAAAAAATGGCACTTTCTCTTTGACCTTTGCACTCTCTTACACCTGCATCTTGTTTCCATCACTACTCAAAACTAATGTTGACTGTTGCAAAGCTTTCATCTCTTTTTTATTTCCTTTAAAGGAAATCTGTTAGAGTCCTGAAACGTATTATTAAAAGCATTAGAAAATTCAATGAATCAACTTGTTCATTCGATGCATCTTTTTGAAAGGTCTCATTCAAAACATCTCTATGCTTGTTCATTAACAAAGCCAAATTTTGACTTGCATTCATTATTCTCTTCATTTCTCTTGCATGTATAAGAGACAAAATTATCTTCTTCTTATGTGTTGTAACTATGTACTCAATTCCATCCTTAAACAAGTGATATGTATTCTCATGGTGATGAAATGCTGACCTCTTATCATAAAGATAAGGACTTCCCAAAACAATACCTAAAATCTCAAGCAACACTACTTCAAGTTCAACTTCGCCAAGAGAGTTTGAATTGATTTCAAACCTTAAGATACACTTCCTTGTTACATGCAAGTGTGAATTCTTGCATATCCACCCTAAAGGATAAGGTCTTGGATGTGTAACAGTTTCAGCATTTAACTTATTAACTAAGTCTTCAGAAATCAAATTAGTTTGAGAACCAATATCAAATAGTGTGTCTAGTTTGGCATGCTTTGAAACAAATATAATATGAAAGAGTTCAATTCTTGTATATTCATCTTGAGTTACATTGGAAAAACTTGAAGAAATAGTGCTTTCTATGTTCTTACCTTTCAAACCCATTGCTGTAATCTTGGTTTCATCTCCTGAATATGAACGTAAGTCATGTTCAATGATTGCAACAATTTTCTCCTTCTCTTTGTTTTTAAGTTTGTTTGGCTTCAACTCTGGATGGAGTTGCCAACAATGGTCTTCATCATGGAAATTTTTCGAACAATGTTTACATATGATTTTCTCTTTTGATAGAACCATTTTTCTTTCCTCTTCCATGAAACTTACCTTTTCCTTTACCCTCATACTCAAGGAAACTATCACTTTCCCCATCCATAATATGTTTCCCTCTTTATTCTAGATGTATGGCTTGAACTCAAACCTCATCTAAGTTTGTGGGATTGAATATGAGAATAGTATGTCTAAGATAATTGTGCAAACCCCCAAAATACTTTAACAAAGTCTCTTGAGAAGACAAATTGACACCCAAAATAAGAGCTCTTCTCCTAAATTCATGAGTGTAATGTTGCACACTTTTCCGTTTTAATTGTCTAAAATTCTGCCAATCCATAATCTAATTTCACATGTAAGCTAGAGGGTTAAATTGCCTTTTAATGGCAGCAATAAAATTTGACCAAGACATTAAGATCTTATTGTGGTTTTTAATCTCATCTTGGGTCCTTGCTTCCTACCATACAAGTGTTAAACCCTCCATTCTCAAGGAAGCCAATTGAATCTTTATGTCATCTTCTTGAAGGTTATGAATTTTGGAATAAACCTCCAATTCACAAATCCAATTATCCAGCTTCTTTGCATTCACTTCACCATTATACATTGGTAGCTCATATTTGACATCAAGTTTAAGGGTGATTTACCAGCTCCTTTTGAAGTATGTATAGGAACAGATGGAAGAGTTGTGGTAGTGTAAGATGATTATGAGGAAGGTGAAGATGGTGGTGAGGATGATGGTGGAGTGGATGGTGGATTCTTACCATCTCCATGGCCTCCTCATCCTGAATAAACCTCTCCTCTTGGTGGCCTTGAACTCTCTCCTTACATACTTACATTCCTTTCCTCATAGTGGAATTTAACCATCTCAGTCATATCAAAGAATGCCTTCCTAAATGCTCTCTCATCTTCTATCATGATAGGTTATCCTTCATGAGACATGATCACTGAAGACTCAAATTCAACTTGAGGATGTGCTGGTGTTGAATACTTCGACAACCTTACCCTTCTTCCTCTTGACCCAACTGAAGGGCTCTTAACCAGCATCCCTTCTCCTCTTTTGAGTTTTAACCTTGTAAGCATGACACAAACTTGCAAACAATTAGATCCCTTCTTGCACAATAAAACATAAATAACTTGAGCTCTAATACCAAAAATGATCTAAATCGAGTATGTTAGTGTTGTTGTGCTAATTACTCTTTCAGATTATGAATTCAATGTCTTCTGTGTGCTTAAGGGTCCAAGCTCTCTTTCAAACTATCAAGTCTCATGGGTGTTTTTCATCTCAATTTAGTGAGAAATTTAACATAAAAACAAGAGCTAAAAAACATAAAATAAAGTATAGAACATCACAATACATAACATTTACACAGGTATTTGATGAAGGAGTTCACTCCTTGTGGGGTACATATCCTTGGTCTAGCTTCCATGGCTTGAGCCTCTATATTATGCTAAAATTTTCAAATATTCCTATTTGCAATGCTCTTTTGCTCCTGTAACCTACTCTAATGAGTCTAGAATGGCTCAAAATGGTCAGCTAACCTCTTTCTAAGCCTTAATTGGTCAAAAAATTCAAACGTAATCACCATTTTAATTTTCCCCACCATTTCAGGCCTAAACTAGCTAACATAAACTAAAACTAGTAGTTTGTACTGAATCTGGGGGTCCACCAAGTTAATCCACAATTAATATTAAGTGGGAGTTTAGTGCTATTTAAGCGCACTTAAGCACTAAACCTGTGCTTAAGTTGATCTGAAATAAAAATGGGTTTAGGTGTCTTTAAATCAGATTAAACGTTAATAAAACATGGGTTAACTTTAAACTCCATTTTAAGGTATTAAATCCTGCGAGTGGTCTTGGGCAATGGTCTTATGGACTTAGGGCTGGCCCCCACCTTCCCCCGCTGTAATACAATGTTTAATAGAAATATATATGGTGACCAATGAATATTAAATCCATTATGTAGGCAGGTTGGTAAGGCATGCAACTGTGTGGTGGGAGATTAGGGGGTCGAACCCCGCTGCCTCCACCCGGACTTAGAGAAAAAAATTTACACCACCTTTCAACTTTGGGGGGGGGGGCACGTGCTGTCCCTAGGCTGCACCACATATCCTTACCCAGTTGGCTAGAATTAAACCAATAAAATTACACCACGTCACCCAAAATTTGGACTAGTGCTGTGTTGCCACTTGGCATATTGCCATTCGCTAGATAAAATTCCAAAAAAATGACCCCGCATAGTCAGCATGCCATGTTAGCAGTACGGGCTGCTAACTGGGCATCTAACTGTCTATTTTTTTTTTCAATTTCGCCTATTTAGCAAAGGAGACAACTCATTTTCGGGAGCATACAAAGACCATTTTTCGTGAAACAAAGTGCATCGGATTCCGAATGGCGAGAACTACGTGGTCGTTTAGGTTTTGAGCCAATCTGAGAACTTTGATTTTTTAGCATAAAACTTAGCCCTTGATCAATTTTCCAAAATGTTCTCTGTTTTTATTGATGTTACAACACTAATTAGATTAAAGTATTTTTGTAAATCATTATCTAACCATGGAGTTTGAGAAGAAACTTGAAATTACCATTTTAGTTCATTTAATTTTTTAATATATAATGTTAAAGGCGCTAAAGATGCTCCCCATGGGATTTGAAACCAAATGGAGGGGCTAACATCTCATTGTGCCAATCACTTTGTCCTCCCATAAAGAGACTTGTTGCTATAAAGTAATTGGGAAAGAAAACTTTAGTCTCTTAGGCATGGTTACCATATTCATGGGTAGCGTCAAGTCACGATATTTGGTGTTACCTATTTTAATTGAAGGATGAGAATGTCTTAAATTAAACATATAGATCTTTTCAAGTGTGAGAAAATTCTTGATGTTCTTTATGGAAACAAGGTTGATCTAGAAATAGCTTAGTGAAATACAAGAATGTTAATGTTCATAGAAATAGGAATTTTGAAAAATCATTCCTCTATATGGCATATGCTCTCTTAAAGTATTGAAAGTATATTATTGAAGAATAGTGACTTGAAAAATGTATTCTACTTGTCGGGAATCTTTGGCTTCAATTTCTTAGTAGAAAAAGGTTGATTTAACTATACTTTATATGTTAAAATATGTTTGAACTCACACTAATTACAATATTTGCTAGCCATATTTGTGGTCCTTGACTTGTTCTTTGGGACTTATTTTTTGATTATTTGTTTAAGTTCTTAGAAATAGATAATCATAGATAAAAATCCAAATAACATTCTAGCTCATATATAGTTTGATGGCTATTTTCTTCTCAATAGAATATTGAGAACATAAAACATATGCTTGTTAAAAAATAGAAGGTATATAGATATAAAGCACTTAAATACTTGAAATTGATTGATACATTGAGAAATAAGATTTATTTTCCATTGCACTATCATAAGGCTTCTTATTTGTAGGTGAATGGTTTCGTTGCTAAAACACCCTCAAAAATTTTGGCATATGCCCAATTTCGGAGCCTTCCATGGTCTTGTTTATTGTCATCGTAAACTTTGAAACTCATGTGTTTTCTTAAAGTGTTTTGCTCCCTTTTGCAAATTAGGAAAAAATGTTGTCTTTTCGCATGTTGGTTATCAAATCATGTACATAAGCTTGTTATGGTGGTTCCAAGAGGTCATATTTTTGTAAATGAGTTGTTTTCATAATGTAAACATCCATCACACTCATTTACAAAATTTTGAGCACTGTCGCACCAGTGTCACCACGAATGTCACAAAGTGTATCTTTGGTGTCACACTTGTCATAAATTTTTGTAAAGCTATTGCACAGAGGGAAATACATTGGTGCATATTTCTCTCCGTCAGAGATTGAGACCTATAAAACCCCTTTTCAGGATTCCGTGATGTATTTTCCTGGACCTCTGAGGAGATTCCAGTTATCAACGCAAATATAGTTTAGCATGAAATTAAAACATATCTTGATGCTAAACAAGTTCGGAAAAAACTCCGTCTGGTCCATCCAAACAAGGTTTTCATGGTTAAGAGTGAATTTGAAAAACTCCTTCGTCATAGTTTCATCTGTCTCATTCCTCTCACTGATTGGGTGTCTAATGTTGTCCCTGTCATGAAGAATAGGGGCCTATCCAAGTACGTGTTGATTAGCGAGATGTGAATCATTCTTGTCCCAAGGAAAACTATTTGAACTCATTCATCGACCATATTGTTTATGAATACACTGATTATGAAATCTATTCATTCATGGACGGTTTCTCTGGATATAATAAAATCAACATTATCCTAGAGGATTAAACTAAGACTGCATTTATTTTTCCCTGGGGTACTTTTTCCAACTTAAAACTCACATTTGTTCTGACGAATCCTAGAATAACATTTCAGTGGGCCATGGATTACGTTTTTCATGATATTAAACATATCACGAAATCCTATTTGGACGGTCTTTCGGATCATTCCAAGCATTGGGATTATCATTTGATGCATCTTAGGGTTGTTTTCCTATGATATAGATACTATAATATTCAAATGGATCCACAAAAATGTTTGTTTTGTGCTAGTTCTAGACAATTCTAGGTTTTGTTATCTCGAAATGAGGAATTTGGATTGATCCTTAAAAAATACAGGAAATCGTTGGCTTCCCTGCACGTTCTTCACTAGTTTAGCTGCAATGACTTCAAGGGAAATTTTACTTCCTACGATGGTTGATTCCTTATTATTATGATCTGACTAATTAATTCACTCGCCTACTTAAGAAAGGGGTCCCCTTCCATTGGGACAAGGCATCTCACAAATCATTTGATGCTCTGAAATATGTACTGGTTTGGGCATCTCTAACGTACCACCCTAATTACTAGCGTGACTATTTCCTTTACCTCGTTGTTTCCATTTCTATTATAGAAATGTTATTGGTCCAAGAGGACCATGTTGGGATAGAACACCCCATATATTAATTGAGTTGGAACCTCAATAATACTGAGATCAGGTATATGCATGTGGATAAGTTGGCTTTGGTGGCGATTCAAGCTGTCCAAAGGTTTCACCATTACATATTGCCCAGAAAACTATGTTTGTTTCCGATTGCAACCCTATGACATACATTTTGTCACATCAAATTCTGCAGGGGAAATACTCTAAATGGGTCATTATCCTACAAGAGTGTTGGGGCTCACAAAGGTGGCTTATTATTGACAACTCTAGTGATTTCTCATTTAATTATCAACCCAGGGTAAGTCTTCTTATTTCAAGAGTGTTCACACAATATATGCGAGTCAAGTTGTCTAACAGTTACTCCTTGTCACTTATGAGGTATAATTTTCTAACATCCTAAGTTCATTTATCCTAACGAGGGGTGGCTTGGATTTATTTTTAACCTAAGATTGAGCAGCTATCTAATTGAATTAAGCATCAGTCTAACTGAACTGAACAACAATCTAGAGAAATCAAGCAGTAATTGAATTGAATTAAACAACAGTCTAAATAAGCTTAAAAATAATGGAATTGAATTGAACAACAGTCTAGCTAACTGAGCAGTAATGGAACATCAGTATAACTAACTGAGAAGTAATGGAATTGAATTGAACAATAGTCTAGCTAACTGAGCAGTAATGGAACAACAGTATAACTAACTGAGCAGTAATGGAACAACATTATAACTAAAGCAATTTAAATGAATTGTACAACAATTATTTATGTAATTTTGCAATGGAATTCGCTTTATGAATTAATTAATTGACATTCATCGACAGTTGAACGCTTCGTTGTGCTAAAATATTTATGCAATCTTTAAAGGCAGATAACGTCGAAATTATCTTATTCTACGATCTATACTCAATTGCAATGGTATTAAAATAATTGGAACTATCTATTGATAATGAAGCATTGTCATAAGTTGGAAAATACGATTACGATTATCCTAATTCAAGAACGCGATTGCTAACAATCCTAAAGAAAGTGAAATTGTAAATTTAGTGAATGGAAATATACTTTACAACTGCATCAGATACTAAAGCATGGGTTCTGCAACTACACGAAGTATGAAAATTGGCAAGAAACTTCCAGGGGTTGGGCTCAGACCACCAGAAGCTCTAGCATAGTAAAAAATTCAAAATATTATTGTTCAAAGCTCTATATTACATCCTATTAGGTCCCTATATTACTAGTATAGTCCCTTATTGTTGTTAGTGTAACCCCCTTATTGTTATTATTGTACAATTGAAACCCCCATATTTTTATTATTGTGCCCTTAAATTATTATTGTTAGGTTGGCTAGGATTACATTGTGGCCCCATGGACTCCTATATATAGAAAGGAGGTTTTGTAATTTGAATCATCCAAGAATTGTTCATTCATGTAATGTATTGGAGGTTTCCCCCTGGAAGTGGATTATTTCTAAGGCATTGATATCTCTTTTCTTCTCTTTTTGGAGCTGGTTTCACAACATTTGGTATCAGAGCTTTGAGATTCTAGGGTTTCGCTGCTCCAAACAGGTCATTGTCGAATTTTCACTATAACCATTTTTACATGAAGATTCAGAATCTGGAATTTTTAGAGTGCGAAGCGAAAATCCTAAGGAACATCATCGCAAAATTTCAGCTCTTGGTTCGCAAAATTTTCGGAGATATGATATGTGCAAGTTAGGTCATTTTGTAGGCTCCTGAATTTAACCTAAACAGGTCAACGTGGTATTTTCGTAATAAATTTTTTTCTACGAAGGTGCAGAAGCTGAAAATTTTAGAGTGTGAAGCCACAATCCTAAGGATCATCTTCACAAAATTTCAGATGTTGGTTCGCAATATTTTCGGAGATATGATCTGTGGAAGTTAGGGCTTTTTGAGGCTTCTGAATTTCATCTCAAAGAGGTGATCGTGGGAAAATCTTCATAGCTCTCTCTCTGAGCATCGGATTGGAATGATGTAAAAGGTGGCCATAGGTACACAGAATTTAGTTTTTGGTCTATCAATTTCAGAGCCAAAGGAGGAAACAGTGACATGTGGCAAGGCGTACAATTTCACTCTACTGAAACAGTCCAAAATTGGGTCATTGTGGGAGATTGGACATAACTTTGTCTTGAAGAATCCAAATCAAATCAGACCTATGGAATTTGAAAGAAGCTTCAGAGGGCTACTACAAGGCTAAATTTCAGATATTGAGGATATGCAATTATAGAGATAATTGAATTTCAATATATAGCTCCTCAAAAGCAAGTAAAAGATGTGTATTTTTTTTTCCAAATTGCATAAGTCTTGTTTGAAGAATCAAATTGAATTGATTCCAAGGGCATATTGTAAGATAGATATCAGTATTGGATTCTAAAATGGCCCCTAAAAATAATTTAACACCCATTAAGCCTTTAGAAAGCTCTAATATGACTCATGAAGACGAAGAATGGAAACATGACATATCAAAATTACAAGAGCAAGTGCAACGAATTTCGCTCTCGCAAAGAGAAACAAAAAATGACATGGAAGTTTTGAAGAAAGGCGTGGAAACTAAGATGGATGGTTTGACGAAAGGCGTGGAATCTAAGATGGATGGTTTGAAGAATGGCATGGAATCTAAGATAGATGGCATGGAAGCTGGCATGGACTCTAAGATGGATGGCATGGAATCTAAGATGGATGACATGGAAGCTAAGATCGATGAGAAAATGTAAAACATGAAGAATGATCTATAAGCAGACATGGAAGGTTTGACAAATTTGATACAATAAATGTTTCCTAATGGTGAAAATATAGTAGAGGAAACTCATGATGAGAACAAAATAAATGTTAATCGTGATTTCATAAAATCTAATGTTGGCGGGAAGAACCACCATATTCCAAAAATGGATATGATGAAGTTTGATGGAAAGGATCCTGTAACATGGATACTACAGATGGAGCAATATTTTGATCTCCATAATGTGAAAAACACACAAAAGGTACGCATTGCAACTTTACATTTAAAACAAAATACATTTGTATGGTATCGATGGCTTTGCTCCCATAAAAAAATTGTCACTTGGTCAATTTTTATGGAGGAAATGATAGCACATTATGAGGATAAAAAGAGCAGCACCTTCTTTAGCCAATTGATAAATCTCAACAAAAGGGTTTAATGGGGGAGCACATTGAGGGCTTCCAAAAATTGAATAGGGTAACTGATATTCCAGACGAACACAAGATTGATCTCTTCATAGGTTCTTTAAAGGATAACATCCAACATGAAGTTAGCGTTTTGGAACCTGATTCATTGGAGAAGGCATTCATATTGGCAAGAAAAATTTAATGTAAAATTATGGTGACAAGGAAGCCTACCACTCACTTCTATAAAGAGGGAAGTGTTGCTACTCCTAGATTTCCACAACCTACAAGGTTGACACCACAACAATTGGAATAAAAAAGAGCAAAAGGGCTTTGCTACAGTTGTGATAGAAGATACACTAAAGGTCATAGTGTGCTGAGAAGAAATTATTTTACATAGATTGTGAAGAGGAAGAAGAAAATGAACAAGAAGAGGATATACATTAGGAACCAACCCAAGAAGAGGAAGAAATGAGTCCTACCATATCATGTAATGCATTGGTAGGAATTACCACTCCTCAAACTCTCAAGATAGAAGGACATATCAAGAAGAAAAAGGTAATAGTGTTGATTGATTTAGGTAGTACCCAAAATTTTATTCATTGTAAGGTAGCCAAGGAATTGAATTGTTTCCTATACCCAGCACCAGAATTTCAAGTGATGGTTGCAAATGGAGGAACTATAAATTGCTCTGGAAAATGCCATAATATCAAGATAACCATCGGGGAATTTGTATTGAATAGTCCAATGCTTTCCATTCCTATGGGAGGTGCTGATGTTGTACTAGGAGTATAATGGTTACAATCTTTGGGGATGGTAACTTTTAATTTTCAAGAGCTTTTCTTGAAATTTTTTCCAGAAGGAAAGGAAGTCAAATTACGGGGTATTGCAGGGAAGCCAAGAAAGATAATAAGCTCTAATGTCATGAAAAATCTTCTAAAGAAAGAAAAACGAGGCATAATTGCACAATTATGCTCACTAGAAGTTCCAACATCAAAATCATCTATTTTTGCAGATCTCCAAAAAGTCTTGGACAATCATTCCAAGCTTTTTGAAACTCCAAAAGGACTCCTACCTATTCATGATCATGATCATGCTATTCATTTGATTCTAGGAAGTGTTCCTCCAAACATCAGGCCTTATAGATATCCTTATGTCCAAAAGAGCGAAATTGAACGTATGATTGCAGAAGTGTTAGAGGTGGGTATAATTCAACCTAATAAAATTTCTTTATTTGCTCCTGTAGTATTGGTACACAAGAAGGATGGATCATGGCACATGTGTCCGGATTATAGGAAGCTCAATAAGCTCACCATTAAACATAAATTTCCCATTCCCGTGATTGATGAATTATTGGATGAATTACATGGAGCAATTTATTTTACCAAATTGGATCTTCGTTCAGGGTATCATAAAATTAGAATGAAGACTGAAGATATTCTGAAAACATCATTTCAAACTCATGAGGGTCATTATGAATTTTTGGTCATGCCTTTTGGCCTTACCAATGCACCTTCTACATTTCAAGGGTTGATGAATTCCATTTTCAAACCCTTCCTTAGAAAATTTGTGCTAGTATTTTTTGATGATATACTAATCTACAATAGGTCTTGGAATGATCATGTTCAACATGTTGAGAGGGTGCTCAAACTATTGCAGGAGAAACAATTATATGCAAAAACATCCAAATGTTTCTTTGGAGTACAAGAGGTGGAATATCTGGGTCATATTTTATCTCACGAGGGTGTTAAGGTAGACCCTAACAAAATTAAAGCCATTAATGAATGGAAAGTTCCCACAACCATAAAGCAGTTGTGAGGATTTCTCGGGTTAACAGGGTATTATCGAAAGTTTCTTAAGAATTATGGGAGAATAGCAGCACCTATAACAACATTATTGAAGAAAGATACATTTTCATGGACTCCTGAAGCAACTAAGGCCTTTGAACATCTTAAAGAGGCAATGTGCCTAGCACCAGTCTTAGCTATGCCAGAGTTCACAAAAACCTTTATTGTGGAATGTGATGCCTCAGGAAATGGAATTAGTGTTGTTTCAAAGCAAGAAGGAAGACCCATTTCTTTTGAAAGTCATCCAATCAAAGGAAAGTATTTACAGAAACCTATTTATGAGAAGGAAATGTTAGCAACATTGCATTCACTAAAGAAATGGAGAACTGACCTAATGGGAAGACACTTCAAGGTAAAAACTAATGATGATAGTCTTAAACACTTTTTGGAACAAAGACTATCTTCAGAAGAGCAGCAAAAATGGGTCACAAAGATGTTGGGTTATGACTTTGAAATAATATACAAAAAAAGGAAGCTAAATGTTGTTGCATATGCACTCTCCAGAAATAACGAAGAGGTGGAAGCATTTCTTTGTGCCATTTCTATTATCCAACCAGATTGGATAACTGAAGCAAGAGATGAATGGAAGAAGGATGAAGATGTGTGGACACTCATTAAAAATTTGTAGCAAGATCCTAGTACATCTGATACATTTAGTTGGAAAAATGATTCCTTATGGTACAAAGAACGCTTATATCTTTGTAAGAATTCTCAACTAAAACAAAAGATTCTTCTAGAATTGCACACTTTTCCTTTAGGAGGACACTCGGGATTTTTAAAAACTTACCACAGGGTGAAGAAATAATTTTTTTGGGATGGCCTTAAATCTGATATTCAAAATTTTGTGGTGAAATTTTTGGTTTGCCAGTAGAATAAAGTTGAGAAAATTAAGACCCCGGGTCTTCTACAACCTTTATCCATTCCAAGTCAATGTTGGGAGGAGATTTCAATGGATTTTATCACAATTTTACCTAAGTCCGAAGGAAAGAGTGTCATCGTGGTGGTATTTGATAGAATTAACAAGTATGAACGCGTTTGTGCATTATCTCATCCATTTAAAGCAAGTAAAATTTATACTACATTTATGGACACAATTCAAAAGATACATGGAAACCCAAGGGTTGCTATGAGCAACAGAGATCCCATTTTTACTGGAAATTTTTGGACGGAGTTATTTTCTTGTTTGGGTACTCAATTAGCTCATAACTCATCTTATCATCCTCAATCCGATGGTTAAACTGAGATAGTAAATAAATGTTTGGAAGGATATATTTGTTGTTTTTTATATGATAAACAAACATAATGGGTCAAGTGGTTACCTCTAGCTGGATGGTGGTATAACACTTCCTTCCATACTGAAGCAAAAATGACCCCATTTATGGCACTTTATGGATATCATCCACCATCCATCACATCATATTTAAGAGAAAATTTGAAGGTTCAAGCAGTGGAAGATCACAACAAGCATCAACAAGAAGTTCTCCAACTCTTAAAGGACAACCTGAATTTGGCACAAAATCGAATGAAACAACAGGCAGATCAACATTGCAGTGAGAGAAGTTTTGATGTAGGAGACTGGGTATTTTTACGGCTACAACCATACAAAAAAATGTCCCTCAAGCAAGCTAACAAGGATAATAAATTATCGCCAAAGTACTATGGTCCTTACAAGGTGTTGCAAAAGATTGGTACTATGACATACAAACTGGAGCTTCCTGCTTCTTCACAAGTGCATCTAATTTTCCATGTTTCATGCTTAAAGAAGGTTATAGGTGAAAATATTCCAGTTCAAACAATATTTCCAGAACTTGATGAGGAAGAAAAAATCATATTGGAACCTGAAGCGGTCACGGAAACAAGAACTCGACAGCTATGGAATCGATAAATTTCAGAGTATCTCATCAAGTGGAAGAACTTACCCACTGAAGATTCTACATGGGAGGATGAGAATTTTATAGAGAAGCACCCAGAGCTACTCAAGCGTTGAGGACAACAATTTTTTGAAGGAGAGGGGCATGTTAGGTCCCTATATTAGTAGTATAGTCCCTTATTGTTGTTAGTGTAATCCCCTTATTGTTATTATTGTACCATTGTAACCCCCAATTGTTATTACTGTTCCCTTAAATTATTATTGTTAGGTCAACTAGGATTACATTATGGTCCCACTAGGATTAAATTGTGGCCCTATGGACTCCTATATATAGAAAGGAGGTTTTGTAATTTGAATCATCCAAGAATTTTTCATTCATGTAATGTATTGGAGGTTGCCCCCTCGAGGTGGCTTATTTTTAAGGCATTGATATTTCTTTTCTTCCCTTTTTTGAGCTGGTTTCATAACACATCCAGTGATGTTACAAAAATACAATTAGACAGGTTGGTTCTGATGCGTCGATTTCATAATGAATTTCCTATCCTTTATCCAACTCCCCTTCTCATTCATCCTTCGCCCTTTTAAAGGCGATTTAAAAAATGAGAAAGTATTTCCTAAATAACAGCCCACTGTGCGTGGCTGTCGTTTGAGTTCTTGGATTCGAATTCGTCTGTCTGCCTTCTGCCGGCCGATGGTAGTTATCGAGATCTCATATGTTTGTGTGCGTTGGTTAGCTTACATTTCCTATTGGTCCAACCACTTTGCCTTCCTGCATACGGAGATAAGAGAAGTCAATTTTCTGTTACAAAAACATTATTTTCATCATTAGTATAATTGTTCTAGTTTTCATAATATTTTTTCTCTTTATTGTTAATATGAAGAGGAATTCCCCCAAAATTTTTACATAATTTGAAGTAATTACAGGGTGAGAACATACCTTAATTTTGGCCCAACATACTCTTCTTACCTAATTGCATGCCCTCATGCAAACAGATGATTGAGATGTAACTGCATTAAGGAGTAGACAGGGTAGACCTTTTCATTTTATGCTCTGAAGCCTTGTTTTTTTTTCATGAGTGCAAAGGCAGCACCTGTGGATCCTTCTGGTAATTCGTAATTGTGATTATAATCCTCGGGAGGATACCAGAGGAGAGGGCTTCTGTATCTAAATCCTAACCAAGTAGGCCCCACGCTGTAGACTAGGCTACTGTATGAAAGGAATATAGAGGTAGCAACCTTTAAATTCCTGTAACTGAATGGATCCCTATTCTTCACATTGTTTGTGGAGGTCATCCATCTTTTCTTAGCTGCTGCTAAGGCCGCTTCATGAATGTCCCCAAATTATTCTCGCCCATTTTCTATGATATCATTATGGATGGGCCCCAGCCTAGTCCTCACACCTCGCCTTCTCATGAAGTTTTTGTGCTAGATGATTAGTTGCAAGGGTTTTGTAGGCTCCCCCCTGACCCATAGATCTAGGCTATGCTCTCTTTTTTTGGAAGATGTCATAGGCTTTGGCCTACCTGATTTGGTTTTTAGCAAATTAAAGGAAGGATTGTAGCTACGCGTCCCCTATAAAGGGGCTAGGGTTATTGTCTATGTATTCTTCTAAGAAGAAGTTATGCATGTAAAGTTCACGCAGGAGACACTAGACCTGTTCATCCTGATCATTACAACAAGGGAGAAATTCTTCTATGCTCTTGAAAGTAGTGGTTTTTCCTGCCCTGACAGCTTTAACTTTCAAGAGTAAATATCATTCAGTTAGGAACAAGGCATAATTGGTTGCTGGAGCTCTGCATGATAGCACATCATTATATCGAGAGAAAATTGTAGAGATTTGCTTCTTTGCTTTCTCTACCTGCTCTTGTACCATTTTAATCTTTCCTTGTTCTCCTCTGAGCTGGGAAAATGTTTCATCTTCTGTAGAGGAGAGCTTAGTGAAATTTTTTAGCAGTGCTTGATATTCTTGTAATGGCACCACCTCCTTCCTACATTGTGTTAGCTCATGTCTCACTTGCACTAGTTCATTACGTAATTTCTGGTTGGCAGCTTTCTCTATTAGATGAGCATAGGCAGGGGCTTCCTCTGTTTGGGTCCCCTTTTCTTTTGTAATCTTCTGTTCAGTTTGAGTAGAGGCTTCAATGGTGTTTTCTAATTCTGTCTAAAATTTCAGCCTCAGTGGTGTCTACTAAGTTGGTCTATACCTCAGCTTCTATAGTATTTATCAAATTGGTTTTTATTCCAGTTTCCATGGTGTCGGCTAAGTCAGTTTGTATTTTGCCTTCGACAATATTTACTAGTTCTATTTGAGTTCCTGCAATGGAGGTTTCTTTCTTTGGCTTCCGGGCCCTTATTTCTTTCTTCAGTTGTTTTCTCAGATATTTTACCAATTTCTTTAATGTCTTGCAGGTCCTTCTTAGTTTCTCACTTCTCCTTTCATCTGAATATTCGCCTGTCCTGATTTCAGTAGGTGGTAGGGGAGCGGAGTTCCCCTTTTCAAGGATGGTGTCTAAAATCGTGTTTCTGATTACATCTTCAGAATTTGCTTCAATGTGAGGGTCCTGACTAGGAGGAGTGATTCTACCTCCTGGTGTTAAAGGGGCTATCTTTGTGTGTGTGTGCTTTTCTCCACAAGGACAGCGTCACTTGAATGATCTTTTGATTCCATTCTCTCCTCTGTCTTCCCATCACTATACACCTCATAATTATCAGTAGGGGATAGTGCCTCATCATCTCGAGGTTCCTCTTGGTCAGGTAGGATGTTAGTGTGACCAGAGCTACTAGGGGTGACAGATTTATCAAAATTTTCCTCTTTCTCTCCTGCTCCCAATGGGTTTCTTGATTCATATTCTGTCCTTATTTGTCCTAGGACTTGAGCCATTTCTTCCTCGAAGTCTTGTAAGGGTGCATGGGATGGTCCTGCTTCCTCCATGGGGTTCGAGGTTCCTTGGAGTGTCTTGGGCCATTTTTTCCTGCTTAGCATTGAAGTTGAGGTTCAGGTTCTTTTTCGTCTTGGTGTATTTACCCTGAGGGGCTCAATTTCGGTTCTGTCAGGGTTGATTTCTAGTTCCTGTGCCTTAGGGTTAACGAAATTATCATAGGTTATCTGCTGCCTATCTAGCTCATGAATGATGATTAGTTTTATTAACCCCTAGTGACTGACCACTACTTGGGGATTTTTGGCTTTCCTCAATCGAACAACAGTATCATGCAATACGGAATTCAAGAAGGTAGGCAGATTAATCGAAATATTTTGTTTAAGTACAGCTAAAATTTTGAGTTGTCGAGGTTTTACCATATCCCAATGTCCTTCACATGTAATAAAATTTTGGATGAATGCCGCCAGCTCCTGCCATGGCTGGTGTAGAGAGTCAAGGTTAATCCCTCTGTTTTTTCATTCCAACAGTTTCTCTGGGTCTTGGTATGTTTCTACTGCTTCTCTCATGAGGAGATGCTTCTTTGCCCATCTGTCTCCTTGCGCTAGTATTCCATAAACTTCCGCAATAATTCCCTCTGTAACTGGTATCATTGAACGTTTGACTCTGGTTTGCCCTTCCTACAGATTTTGCATAAAATTGATTGCAATTCTTGTGTCGAATCCCTATAGTCAGTGTACATATGTTAGCCATCTAGCTTGCTGGAGGATGGCACTCCTTGCCTCTAAAATTGGAAAGTTTGCAGGCTCACTTCGAAGGTTATTTCCTCCCATAGACGATATTCTCTTTTCCTCTGATTGTATTTCTTCTTGGCTCTATTTTTTTGACTGGATGTTGTATGCAAGTGAAAAAGAGACTGTGGCTCTGTGCAGATAATCTTCATGCCTTAATTGTAGTATTCCTCTAGTCTTATCGATGCGTCTAACGAGATTTGTGTAGGGATTTCACATGCTTTCTAGATTAAGACATATTACACCCCCTGCCTCGAAGAAAGGGCACCCACACCCTCAAATACAGGAGAAATTTGGTAGCTCATGAATGCAGATAGGGGAATGTTAGAATTTGGAATGATAATATGTATGTGAAGGAGCAGGCGGTTGAGTAATTACCAACATATGCAGCATAAAGGTCAGATTTATAAGTTTTCATAATTGCATCTTATGCGGAAGTGACTGGAAAGCGAGAGGAAATAACATAACCATTATTGCGATATGATGTCCTTGTACAACTGAAAAGTTATGACGGAAGAAAGAATGAGTCAAGTAATGATTGGTGTTGTCATCCCGAGGTTAAAATATGTAAGCATATCTTTGTTAGTTATTCTTATGGTAGGTCATAATTATAACTAATTTTAGTAATAGCTTGTGGACGAAGAATGGAATACAAGGTGTATATAAAATAAATTGGCTATTTGAAGGAGCATACTTTCATACCATATGCAGAGCCACTGCTGCTAGCAAGCGTTCATAGCCTCGATAGGGTTGCTATTTTAACCCAAAAAATGAGCCAAGATCCTTATGTAAAAATAGTTCACCATGCTGGTATCATGGCTAGATAACCATGGTGCCACTCACTAAAGTTATAGCAAAGTGATCAGGTCGGCTCGTGATGAGACTTCCTATCCTTCAAGTAGTTAAGAAGGTCATTACCCTGGTGTGGTGGCCATTGTGGGCATGTCACTTGCTGCACCCTTATGAACATGGTAGGCTAGCTCGTGATGATATCCCTGTCCTCTCTTAAAATCTGCATGTGAGTGTAGTACTTCCTTTTGAATTGTAACATCTTGATCTATAAGGAGGTCACTATGTTGGTGTGGTAGCCAAATAGTCACAATGCCATTCACTAGAATTGTAACAGAGTGATCAGGTTAGCTCATGATGAGACCTCCTATCCTTCTATTAGATGAGAAGGTCATTACCCTGGTGTAGTAGCCATTGTGGGCATGTCACTTGTTAAATCCCTACGATCATGGTAGGTTGGCTCGTAATGAGACCCCCTATCCTCTATTTGCATGAACACATAATAATTGCTTTTTATACATAGATGGAGGCTCATTAACTCCTTAAGAGTGAGGGATGGTGAAAGAAGTGGAAAAAAATGCCAATACCATTAATACCCCTTGTTCCATTCGTTCATGCTGTAGGGACATATTACTTGAATAGTGCAGAAAGATATATCATCATAAGGTCATGTATTGTATGATATCATATTTGAACTGAGGGTGACTTAGCCTTTCATTTCATGTGTGCATAATGTCAGCTTCCTGTTTAAGAATTATAGTGGCAAAGGGCCATCATATTTATAATTTTACCATTTTCCCTCTCTCTTTCAACTGCCATTCCCTACTCGAGGTTGTTCAACTTGAGAAAAACACAAAAATAATAGCTATTTAAGTTGTTTAGGCAACAACTGTTCAGAGATTGAGTAGCAGCTGTTCACAGATTGCTCGGCACAGTTAAAAATGCTCAAAAATGGTTGTTCAATTCGAATGAACAACAGTCGTTCAAATATCAAATAGCTGTTGTTCACAGATTGCTCAGCACAATTAAAAACGCTAAAAAATGGCTGTTCAATTTGAATGAACAACAACCGTTCAAAGATTGAACAACAGCTGTTCCCGAATTGAACAGCAAAAATAAAAACACAACAATGACTACTCAATTTGATTGAACCGCAACCGTTCAAAGATTGAACAACAGATGTTCTTGAATTGAACATCAAAAATAAAAAGCACAGTAATGAAAACTATTCAGTTCGTCTGAACGGCAGTCATTCAAGGATTGAACAACAGTTGTTCACGAATTGAACAACAAAATTAAAAACGTGAAAATGAATGTTCAACTTTGGTTGAACAACAGTCGTTCAAAGATCGAACAACAACTATCCAAGAATTGAACAACAAAAAATAAAAACACTGCAAATGGCTATTCAATTCGACTGAGCAACAACCATTCAGAGATTGATTAGCAGCTATCCACGAATTGAACAACAAAAAATAAAAACACCACAAATGGTTGTTCAATTCAACTGAACAGCAGCCGTTTAGAGATTGAACAACAGTTTTCCACGAATTGAACAACAAAAAATAAAGACACCGCAAATGGCTATTCAATTCGATTGAACAGCAGCCATTCAAATATTGGACAACAGTTGCTCATGAATTGAACAACAAAATTAAAAACATGAAAACGGTTGTTCAATTTTGGTTGAACAGTAGTCGTTCAAAGATTGAACAACAACTGTCCACGAATTGAACAAAAAAAATAAAAACACAGCAGATGGCTGTTCAAATATTGAACAACAGCTATCTATGAATTGAACAAAAAAAATGAAAACTCAAATGAATGGATGTTCAATTCGTCTGAACAACACCTATTCAAAGATTGAACAGTAGCTGTCTCCGAATTGAGCAGCAACAAAAATGCAATCTCAGAAGGAAAATAAATTGCAAATGTGAAGAATGTACAACAAGACATGACAATTATATACATTATTTACAAGTGATGCTGGAAAACATCTCATGTACTTGATTTTGTGGGGTTATCACCCCTTTGCACCACAACTTGGATGGTGGGATCGTTTTGTACCTATTAACAAAAATATTCTTTTGTGAGAGGTTTGTGATAGAGGCGTACTCTGTGTTTGTTAACTAGAAATTTTGAACCAGACCCATCTATGGTGGTCAAGGTGAGGGTACCATTTCTATGTACTTCCTGAATCTCATATGGACCGAGCCACCTTGTTTGTAGTTTTCCTGGAAAGTCTTGGAACCTGGAGTCATAGAGGAGTACCCAATCTCCTTTCTGAAATACCTTCTTCTTTATTAGGTTTTCGTGCCACTTGGCTTGCTGTTGTTGGATGATCGTTGTGCATTGCATGGCTACCAGTTGAATTTCATCCAGTTTGTTTATTTTTTGGAGTCTCCTAGCTTGAGCTTCTGTTAAGTCTAATCCCACTTCCTGGGCTATTCTCGGAGTTTTAATTTTGAATTCAATAGGGAAGATAGGTTCTCTCCCAAATAATACCTGATATGGAAAATATCCAATGGTATTTCACCAAGTTGTACGATAATCCCATAAGGATTTTGGTAGTCTAGTGGTCCAGTCCCAGTGATGTGCTGCTACTGTCTTGGTGAGGATTTCCTCCAGGACTTTGTTGGTGCTTTCGACTTGCCCATTGGCCTGCGGGTGGTAAGGATACGTAGCTCTATGGATGATATGGTGATTTATTAAGGTGGATTTGATCTTATTGCCTATGAATTGTGCCCCTCCATCAATTATCACTTCCCTTGGCAAGCCGTATCGCATGAATATTCCAAAGAGAAATTTAATTACTAATTCTTTCGTGGCTCTTGACAAGGCCACTGCTTCTACCCATTTGGCTGCATAATATGTGGCAACTAATATGTGGGCTTTCTGGTTTGATGGTGGGTTGAATAGCCCAATGAAGTCCAACGCCCATCTTTCAAATGGTTCCACCACCAACTGTGGTTGTAGCAGCATTTCATCAACTTGGCCTGGGCGGCCCATTCTTTGGCAGCTATCACAGGCCTGGACATATTTCTTTGCATATTTGAAAATCATAGGCCAATAATAGCCTAATTTCAACACTTTATGCCTTGTCCTGCATTTTGCGAAATGTCCACCACAGGGTTCATCGTGATAGGCTCGTAAGATTTCATGGATTTCATCTTCCCTTATGCATTTGCGTATGTGAATATTGACCCCTGTATGGAAGAGGTATCCCCCAATCCAAGAGAATCTTGCGCTGCGCTGTACAATCAGTTTCCATTCTCTCGATGTTAAGTGTCTAGGTAGCTTCCCCACTGCTAGATAATTTTCCACATCTGCATACCATGGTGTTTTTACCGCTACAACAAACAGGTGTTTGTCAGGGAATTGATCATCAACTATTAGCATGTCATCTGTCTTGGGGACCCTAGACAGGAAGTCTGCGACCACGCTTTCCTTCCTTGGACGGTCTTTGATTGTTATATTGAATTTCTGCAACAACAATAACAAATGAGTTATTCTCCCATTTGTGATTGGCTTACTAGTTAAATATCTAATAACAGAGTGGTCAATATACAAGAACACTTGATATCCAGTTATATAGTGCTTGAATTTATTGATAGCATAAATGACAGGTAGGAACTCTTTTTCTGTCACAGTATAATTTAATTCGGCAGGAGTAAGATTTTTGCTGATATAATAAACAGCATAAGGCTTTCGGTCTTCTTCTTGGCCAAGTATTTCTCTTATTGCTGTATCAGATGCATCAGAAGAGATGTGAAAGGGGAGTATCCAGTTAGGACCTCACAGGATTGGTGTTGTTGAGACCAGTCTCTTCAATTCTATAAAAACAATGTCACATTTGTCAGTCCAATGGAATTCAACATTTCCAGTCAATGCATACATAGGTGTAGCTATTTGTGATTTTTTTTTTATAAATCTGCGATAATATCCTACATATCCTAGAAAACTGCGCACCTATGTCTGAGTACAAGGTGTGGCCAACAGAAGTATTACCTCTATCTTAGCCGGATCTACCTGTATTCCAGCCGCAGAAATGTAGTGACCTAATATTACCCCCTCAGTCATCATCATGATGCATTTTTTGTTGCTTAGACATAATCTAGTAGCAATACATCATTCTAACACTTTTTCTAACATTTCTAGAGCTTGATCAAAGTCTTCCCCATAGGGTGTAAAATCATCCATGTAGATTTCAAGCCCTTCATTTATTAAGTCTGAAAAAATGCTAATTATGGCTCTCTGAAATGTTGCTGGGGCATTATATAATCCAAACGGTAAAACTATGTAAGAAAAAGTGCCCCATGGGTAGGTAAAGGTTGTCTTATCTTGGTCTTTGGGACCTATTTGGATTTGATTGTAGCCGCTAAATCCATCAAGAAAGGAGAAGAACCGTTTCCCAGCCAATGTATCAAGGACTTGGTCAATGAAGGGGAGGGGGAAATGGTCTTTCTGTGTTGCCTTATTTAATTCTCTGTAATCTACGCAGATCCTCCACTTCCCATTCTTTTTAGGGACAACTATGAGAGGGGAGACCCATTTTCTGTCTGAAATAGGATAAATGAAATTTACATCTAACAGTTTTTGCAGCTCCTCTTTTACAATATCTTTTAAGTGCGGATTTAATCTTCATTGGGGTTGTCTAACGGGGCGTGTTTCCTTATCGGTATAGATGTGGTGTGTGCATAGTTGTGCGTCTAAACCCTTCATGTCTTGGTAGTCCCACGCGAATGCCCCTTGGTGCTTCTGGAGGAATTTTATGAGTTTCTATTTTTGGTCGCCATCCAAATTGTCATTAATATTTAGAACCTTTCCTGGCTCGATCTCAATAGGTATGTTGTTACGAACAATGGTTGTGGAGATATGTTGAGTCTCGAAGTCTTTCACAGGATCCTCTTGATCTTCATGTTTGAGGATTGTTTTCAACATTTGGAATTTTATATTTTCAGGCGTGGGTGACTGATTCATAAAATTATTGATTACATCATCTTCAGTTTGATCCTTGAATTCGAGGGCTTCCACTAGTGTTAGAGGTGGACGAATTTTTAGCTCCCAATATGTATCTGGATGGTTGTGAATTTTTACCGTGGGAAAGCTTGGTTTGGAAGGTGGATAAATAATGATATTTTTTATAGAATCTCCTCTAATGATAGTCATGCTACCTTCTCGACATCCTATGTAAGCATCTGTTGTCGCCAACCAAGATCGCCCAAGAAGCAATGGGTGCCCTTCCATCCTATTTTTTGGATTAATGACTAACAAATCAACTGGGTATTCGAATGAGTCCACAGAGACCATGATGTCTTGCACTATTCCTTTCGGCCTGATAACAGACCTGTCAGCTAGTTCCAGAAGTATGGTCATAGGTTCTAAAGCTAATATTCCTAGTTTTCGCAAGCTTCAGTAGTTAGGATGTTAATGGCTGCCCCCAGGTCAACCAATGTGTTTGGAAATGAGTGGCCAGAGTTTTGCATAGTTACAATGGGGTTTCTCGGGTCTTCATATTTCACAGGTGATTCCCTACCTAACAACAAGTCAGATAGTGTTCCTACCACATGAACGGTGGGTACAACCTTTGTTTTCTTGAATTTTTTTTTTCCCACATAATTCTTTGATTTTCTTTGCATAGATGGGAATGTCTTGGATGTCCTGGAGAAGAGGAATTTTGACACAAAGGTTTCTTAATTCCCCCAAGATGTCAAAATCTAGAGCGATTATAGGCCTTGGAAGATTTAATCTTTCAGGAAATGGAGGCAGAGTCACCCTAAGTTCTTCAGGTCTTTGTTGATCATTGTTTCCTTATCTTTACCTGTTTCTGTTATATTCATTAAGATAGGTTCTGTTAAGGTTTCAATTTGGGACTGAGGTGGAGTTGTGGCTTCTATAGGTAAGATTGCACGTCTTGATCTTAACTTCAGTTTGTTGCACTGTTTTTGTTTGGCATTGGGTTTTGGATTTTCTATGATCTGAATTAGTTGAACCGGTCTGTTATTGGGATTAGGATTGGGTTGGGCTGGCAATTGAGGGCGTATGGCAGGCTTCTGGTTATGATGAAATGGGTAGGGAGCTGGCAACGTAGGTTGATTTTGGGTCCCTAATCTTATCAGCAGATTGGCCATTCCCATGGGTCGCTGCCAATTCCAATTGGTGTTTTAAGTAGGGGGGTTTGGCCACTTGCTTTGATATGGGACATTTTTCCAATAAGGGGGAGAGTAAGGAAATTTCTACAAATTATTCCCTGATGGAGGTTGGGTAGGCCAGGATGGCATAGGAAATTCTTGGTTTGGACAGGTTAGGAAGGATTTTTGAGTCTGCCAAGTTGTTGCAAGGTTTTGCTGGCTAAACTGCGGCAAAGGAAAGTATTGAGGTAGGTCTTGCGGTATGCCAGGTCATGATTTCCACTGCCGACGTTGATTCATTAAATAGACTGGATATATTTCTTCCTCTGCTTCCTTGTAGACATCTTTCAACCCAGGAAGTGAAGGACACTGGTTCGTGGTATGATCCTTAGTGCAGATAGCACAAGTATGAACCATTTCTAAAGGACATTCCCTCTGGTTGCACTTCTTCTAACATCTTGGGAAGAATATGGCTAGGTTTTGTTCTTCTATAGCTTGTTTCTATTTGGTTTGTAAAAAATTAAGTTTTTTTGTCAAAGTACCCAGGATGTCAGTTTTGAAATTTTCTAACATATTTCCAAATTCTGCTCTGGTTACATTGCCATTGGTTTATTTAAGGTCTTTCTTCATAGAATCACGACCATCAAGCCTATTGCGTAAGCTACCTCAGGGGCACCTAATACATAAGGAAATAATCTCGTCCTATTCTTCCTAGTAAATATCTCCCTTCCCCATTATGTTAAGCATATCAACCCATTCTTCCTTCATCCCTTTAAGAATCGTGGCTTTTAAAATGTCCTTGGATAGCGTGGTATATGGGGATCTTTGTAAATTGTATTGAAATATTTCTATGTATTCTTCTAATGTTTCATTGTCTTTTGCAGACATATTGAAGATTTCATCTTTTAGATCTCAGGTTCAGCAATAGTCTTGGTATTTGGTAAGAAAAATATTCTTCATTTGGTCCTAGTTGTTTATAGTTCTCCCACCTAATCCCATAAACCAGCATAGCATAGTTCTTTTTAAGGTAGAGGGAAATAGTTTTAGTTTATGGGGATCAGTGGTGTAGTCATGTCCTATGCATAAGACATCAAATTAAAATAGGAATGCATCAGGATCTTCTGTGGTTAATCCACGAAAGGTGGGAATGTTATGCAAGGGAATGGCTTTCATGGGGGCATTGGCAACATGAATAAAAATAGGGTATTCTAATGTTGATGTCTGCCTCTGATTCTAATTTTGATTATTTACCATCTGATCAAAGAGGTGCCAAAAATCTTCGGGAACTTCTTGATCTGGAGGAGTGATTCTAATAGGCTTGCGAGTTGAATGTGGTGGGGGTTTTACAACACTTCCCTGATCTGGGATCCTAAGTACTTCTATTTCGATCACTTCTTTAGGGGACTTAGGTTCTAATATTTCTATGTGAATTCCTCTACTAGTTTCTCCCCCTCCTTCTTGTAGGTTGCAAGAGCCTCCCTCTTTTGAAGGGTCAATGCCTATATGAATGACAGTCTGCAGGCTTCTCTCAGACCCCTTTGTCTTGCAGTGAATCTCGGTGTAGGCTACAGATGGTAAGGCTGCCACCTGAGGGAGTGTATTAGGACTTTGAATGGAAACAATTTTGGGTCCTATAGATGCCTGAGATTCAGCTTTCTTAATGATTTTATGTATATATGTTGTTCTTCCAAGGATCACCGATCCTTTGGATTGTGAGGATGGTTGAAAATTATTTCAGATTGTTTCTATATTTTTCTTCCTAGACATAAAACAAGAGAACCTATCCTATGGTTCTTTGCATGACTTGATGGTAAGCAGGCTAGAAGGCAAGCATGTTTCTTGCTGGTACACAGGTTCTTACCTCTCGTTTTCAATACAAATTTCTTCACAGCAATGGAGAAAGATGAATAAAGGAGATGACTCTTAACACTCTCCCCGGCAGTGGTGCCAAAATGTTGGGGCTCACAGAGGTGGCTTATTATTGAAAACTCTAGTGCTTTGTCATTTATTATCAACCTGGGGTAAGTCTTCTTATTTCAAGAGTGTTGGCACAATATATGCGAGTCAAGTTGTCTAACAGTTACTCCTTATCACTTATGAGGAAGAATTTGCTGACTTCCTAAGTTCATTTATCCTAATGAGGGGTGGCTTGGATTTATCTTTAACCTAATATTGAGCAGCAATATTGAGTAGCTATCTAATTGAATTAAACAACAGTCTAACTGAACTGAACAATAATATAGAGAAATCAAGCAGCAATTGAATTGAATTAAGCAACAGTCTAAATAAATTGAACAACAATGGAATGGAATTGAACAATAGTATAGCTAACTGAGCAGTAATGGAACAACAGTATAACTAACTGAGCAGTAATGGAATTGAATTGAATAGCAGTCTAGCTAACTGAGAAGTAATGGAACAACAGTATAAATAACTAATCAGGAATGGAACAACAATATAACTAAAGAAATTTAAATGAATTGTACATCAATTATTTATGTAATTTTGAAATGGAATTGTCTTTATGAATTAATTAATTGACACTGATCGACGGTTGAATGTTTCGTTGTGCTAAAAGAGTAATGCAAACCTTAAAGGCAAATAACGTTGAAATTAGCTTATTCTACAATCTATACTCAATTGCATGGTATTAAAATAATTGGAACTATCTACTGATAATGAAGCATTGTCATAAGTCAGAAAATACGATTGCGACTATTCTAATTCAAGAACACGATTGCTAACAATCCTGAAGAAAGAGAAATTGTAACTTTATTGAACGTAAATATACTTTACAACTACATCAGATACTTAAGCATTGGTTTTTCAACTACATAGAGTATGAAAATTGGTGAGGAACTTCCAGGGGTTGGGCCCAGACCACCAAAAGCTCTAGCGTAGTAAAAAATTCAAAATATTATTGTTCAAAGCTCTATATTACATCCAGTGATGTTACAAAAATAAAATTAGACAGGTTAGTTCTGATGTGTAGATTTCAGAATGAATTTCCTATCCTTTCTCTGACTCCCCTTTTCATTCATCCTTCACCCTTTTAAAGGCGATTTCAAAAATGAGAAAGTATTTCCCAAACGACAGCCCGCTGTGTGTGGCTGTCATTTGAGTTCTTGGACTTGAATTCGTCTATTTGCCTTCTACCGGGCACTGGGAGTTACCAAGATCTCATATGTTTGCGTCTGTTGGTTAGCTTCTGTTTCCTATTGGTCCATCCACTCTGCCTTCCTGCATGCGGAGATAAGAGAAGTCAATTTTCTATTACAAAAACATCCTTTTCATCATTAGTCTAATTTTTCTAGTTTTCATAATATTTTTTCTCTTTATTGTTAACATGAAGAGGAATTCCCCAAAAATTGTAACATAATTTGAAGTAATTATAGGGTGAGAAAATACCTTAATTTTGGCCCAACAAAGAGTTTGACTTGAAGTTCATCAGATCCAATTCAAAGAAATCCTTGGTTTTCACTAAGCTTATGTGAAACCTTCCTTCCCATGATTCTGAATTGACATCTGATGATTCTATCCCTGACGATTCATTGTTTTTGATTTCATCATCTGAACTATGCTATGGAGACATTCTGATTTATCTCGAGACCTAGAATTCCTAATCTGATACCTTACGCTCCGACCAGCAATGTATCTAATACCAAGCCAAATATTACGTTATCATTAGTGACACTCTCTATCAACGTTGTATCAATAGGATTTTACTTAGGTTCCTCACACATGAGGAGGCTAAGAAATCCCTTAACAAATTCCATTTGGGGGCATGTGGTGGAAATTTATCTGGCTATACTACTCTGCAAAATATCTTACGTGCTGGTTATTTTTGGACTACTATCTTTCAAGACTATATTTTTGACATCTAGAAGTGTCATGCATGCAAAATTTATGAATGTAATACATGTGCTCTGTCTACTCCATTGCATCCTGTTATCTTTATTGGAACATTTGAGAAATGGGGTATGAACTTTATTACGTGCAACCCTCACTCACTTGGGGGACATGGTTATATCATTGTCATGATAAATTACTTTACCAAATGGGCTGAGGCAATGCCCACATATAAGAACAATGGAAAAAAAAATGCATATTTCTTTTTCAATCACATCATCGTACGGTTTAGTGTTCCACAAGCCATAGTTATAAATCATGGAAATTATCTCTAGAACCATATGATGACTCAAGTAACTTCCAAGTTGGGACTTTCCTACGAAATTTCCAATCCATAATATCCTTAGGCTAATGTACAGTTTTAAGCTATTAACAAAGTTCTTCAAAACATGCTTTACCATATGATAGGGGTCCACCAATCAAACTGGAATTTTCTTATCTATTCTTTCTTGTGGGAATATTGAACCTTAGTGAGGAATACTACCAGATTCACACCCTTTCAATTGGTTTATGGTTTAGAGGTGATCCTCCCAATCAATTGTGATATTCCATCTCTCAAACTAGCCATTGAAATTATTCCTACCACTTGTATAGAAGAGAAACATCTTTTACATTTGACTCGTTTGAATGAGATTCAACATGATTCTGCTATAGCTAATGAAGCTCATAAAATATGTGTCAAGGTGAAATACGACAAAAGTGTCAAGCCTTGTATCTTCTTAGGAGGAGACCTTGTTCTTTTGTATGACCATCAGGCTAACAAGTTAGGTTTAGGAAATTTCCAACCAATGTGGTTAGGCATGTATATTGTCAAGTGTATCCTTGAAAAATGAGCCTATGAGTTATTTGAATTTGATGGAGTCCCTTTCGCGCATCCTAAGAATGGGATGTACCTCCAAAAAACTATTCTTGATCTCATGCAAAGTTCACTGTGTATAGGGATACATGATAGGTGTGTTGAGTGTGTTTACAATGTGTCTCTTCAGATTTTCCTATGGTTTCTATTGATCCTTTTATGTTTTATTTGCAGATGTTTGCATCCTTTGAACCATACATTGGTTATGTCGTTGGTGATATTCATAGTACACAGAATCTATCCTTTGTGGCGTGGGCTATATTTTCTCCAAATGGCGAGTTAATGAGTCTACAAGGAATTTGTATTGGTTGCTCTACCAACAACATCACTGAGTATAGCACAATGGTCAAACTAATATCTCATGCTATCTCACATGGTATCCGTATATCTGCCATTTAGTCATGAGACTTGAATTAGAGCTTGTGGTACTAAAATTAGCCAATGTTTATTCAGTCATAAATCCAACCATCTTAAGCATGTTTAGAAAGGTTCACCTTCTAGAAAGACATTTTGATTTCATCCAATACGAAAAATATTTCTAGAAATATAAATACATTGTCATATGCATTGGCTAATAATGTTTTAGATATACATTTGCAATAAATGTAAATAATTTTCAATACACATCCCATAAATTGAAAACAACAATAGAAAAATGGAAACACTATATATATATATAAGATTTGGTTTTACAAAAAATTTGTGTCCAAGACACAACTGGCCACACGATTTATGTAAAAAACATATGCAGATAGACTATTAACCTCAACAAACTAATATTTCTCATGATAATGTGATATCGCATGAGACATATTATGTTGTAGCCAACCAATATGGCTAGGCACTCCGATATTATATCACTGAAGTTACATAGGGAAATAATCACCCATGGTCTCATTAATTCCATGTGTTAGCCTCTCCAAGTGACACTCCACCTATGCAAGGGTCTCTTCTACATCAAGATCCTTCAATGCATCCCTTCCTACTATGACTATTAGTGTTGGTACTGCAGCCTCTTGTGGCTCTCCTGTGCAATAGAGATATGAATCTCCTATAGGTCAAATAGGTCCAACATCTTCATGAAACAAATCAATAGTTTAGTCTCATAAACATAAAAAACACAAAAAATTGTAAAAATTCTTAAAAGCTTTAAAAAATGGTTCAAATGTCTTACCCATAGCACCCCATTGCTCTCCCTTAGGAAGTACGAGCTTAGGGTCATCATGGAAATACGCTCTTGTGTACAGATAATCCTCTATCATGATCAACTGTGTATGGAACCATATGAAGAAGGATGGTGTGAAACTAATCGTTGATGGGCCTGCATGTCATTCCAGAAGGTATATGCACCTCCCCATTCATGGAACCATCATATCAATAGACTCATGCATAATCTGTTGAGGTTGTAGCAATTAAATCCTCTCTAGGGAAAATTAAATCAAAATTTAACCATATACACAATTTTTCAGTTTTCCTTCCTTTGCTTTAGTCAGTTGTTACTTCATATTGACCAATACCCTATCAATCTAGTTGAATTTGGTCGGCTCGTGACACTCTAGATTGTACTGGATGTATGATATGTTAACTACGTGAAGTGTTGAACTACTGACAAATCTAGTGATAATGAAAAGGATTGTTATTAGAGGCACATATGTCACATATCTTATATTAATTTTCCCATCTATGTCGGTTGTGCTCAATGTATATAATGAGTGGCAAAGTAACCCTTTACTGACTCTCCTCCACTTCTCCCTCCTAGGAGAGATATGGGAGCACCCCTCATGGAAAAACTTGTGAGAAAGTATATATCCTCCACTTTGATCTTGATCTCTAATTAAAAATTGCTTGAGGATTGTGAAAGTTTGCATGTGAGTCAATTAGGTTCTAAGCCTCTTTTGTGAAATTATTAAAAACATAAAAATGTAATTTAAACTGGATTTTTGCAAAAAAATATAAGACAAAATCAACATAACAACAAACACACAACAAAAATTAATGAAGGAGTTCACGCCTCTTGGGCTATGTCTCCTGGTCTAGCTTCCAAAGGTTGGGCCTTATTCAGTATGCTCTAAAAATGGTGTTTACATATATTTAAAATACTCCAATGGCTTCAGCATCCACTCCAATAGCTTCAGAGCTATCAAAAACCCCTATCTAGCCTCTTTCTACTCCCAAAAAGGCCAAAAACTCAAAAAGTTATGTCTCTTTCTCTCTTTTCCCAAATTTTGTAGCTAAACTCCCCACAATTCAGCGCAAGCACAGGTGCCCCAAACGTGGAAAATTCCATCCAAACCTAGCATGATTCCCACTTACTGGGTGAATTTGTAGGATTGTTACAATTTCCTCTAAGCCCCCAAATTTTTGCGCACACCTGGTCATGTGGGGTCCCATATGACCTAGGGATGGCTCGTGGGGCTAGGCCCCTCTACTAGCACTCTCAGCTTAACCATTGAGCTGGTCACACGGGGAATTTTGGCTAGTAGTTAAGGTTTAAAATAACGGTTAATATATGTGGTTAGGCTCCCCCCAAATGTGCCATTTATTAAAACTTAAATACAATTTCAAAACATATGATATTAAGAAACACGACGGTGGTAGAACGGTAAGACTGGTGGTTTTCTTGTGGGAGTTCACGAGTTCGACCCCTACCAAACTCACCATAACCCTTCCAATAATTTTAACCAACTAGGAGGCACCATGTGGCAGCCTCTCATAGGCCTGTCAATCAATCAATAGAATTTCCCCAATTCGGACCAATTTGCAATTGACAAATGGAACACCCTCATTAGCCCATCAAAATATAGTCAATGTTCTAGCCAATGGTCAATGGTTCAATCAGTGGTACGGATTGCTGACTGGG
This sequence comes from Pinus albicaulis, assembly GCA_034641835.2. NCBI lineage: Eukaryota > Viridiplantae > Streptophyta > Pinopsida > Pinales > Pinaceae > Pinus > Pinus albicaulis. The sequence continues at coordinate 346,067,453 of CM076569.1, read as the reverse complement.
CAACCCTATCATCCAGAAACCAATTATTTTAGTTGCTTCCAAAAGTAGACAAAACATGATTGCAGTAGCATACATAGTCATTTTTTCATGAAACGAGTTGCGATGGATTCAAAAAGACAAGATATACCCAAGCACACTAGTTTTGTTTCAGTCTAAGAAATTTTAATTTTGAGCAAAATATTGATCCACTCAATCAATCCTCATGACTGTAAGCTTTTGGACCAAAAGAAATCACTTTGGGTTGAAAAATAGGTGAGGGTATGGCTCTATTGATGGGAAAATCTGTCCGGCCAACAGCAGGGGATCTCCTCGGTGAAAGGTCCCAATTAGACCTTGAACCGTTTGGAATAGGGATCCCATCCGCGGTGTGGGTCCGGCTACCAATGATTTCTCCTTTCTTTGGGTCTCGCTTAAACTCTATAAAACAATGGATACACACCTAATCAAATGATACAAGAC